>CAWUFW010006924.1:0-600000 GCA_963921515.1 Calotriton arnoldi | reverse complement strand
GTGCAGTGCACCGCACTGGCACACCACAGACACGAGGGCAGGGGCCCTGCTCTCAGTTGTGAATGTAGCAAAGCACGCGGGTGTGCAGCGCACCGCACTGACACACCACAGACACCAGGGCATGGGCCCTGCTCTTTCAGTCTGTGAATGGAGCACAGCATGGGGGTGTACAGTGTGCCACACTGACACACCACAGACACAAGGGCAAGGGACCGTGCTCTCTCAATCCGTGAATGGAGCGCAGCACGGGGGCATGCACTACACCGCACTGACACACCACAGATAGGAGAGCAGGGGCCGTGCTCTCTCAGTCCATTAATGGAGCACAACACGGGGGCATGCAGTGCACCACACTGACATACCACAGACACGAGAGCAGGGGGCCCTGCTCACTCAGTCCGTGAATAGAGCACAGCAGGGTTGTGTGCAGTGCACCGCACTGACACACCACAGACAGGAGAGCAGAGGGCGTGCTCTCTCAGTCCGTGAATGGATCATAGCACGAGGGTGTGCAGTGCACTGCACTGACACGCCACAGACAAGAGAGCAGGGGGCCCTGCGGACTCAGTCCGTGAATGGAGCACAGCTGGGGTGTGTGCAGTGCACTGCATTGACACACCACAGACACGAGGTCAAGGGCCGTGCTCTCTCAGTTCGTGAATGGAGCAACAGCATGGGGGCATGCAGTGCACCGCACTGACACACCACAGACAGAAGAGCAGGGACCGTGCTCTCTCAGTCCGTGAATGGAGCCACAGCATGGGGGTGTGCGGTGCACCTTACTGACACACCAAAGACACGAGGGCAGGGGCCGTGCTCTCTTTGTCCGTGAATGGAGCACAGCACGCAAGTGTGAAGTGCACGCACTGACACACCACAGACAGGAGAGCAGGGGCCGTGCTCTCTCAGACTGTGAATGGAGCACAGCATGCGAGTGTGATGAAGACGTATTAACACACCACAGACATGAGGGCAGGGGTCGTGCTCTCTCAGTCCGTGAATGGAGCACAGCACGCGAGTGTGAAGTGCACGCACTGACACACCACAGACAGGAGAGCAGGGGGCGTGTTCTCTCAGTCCATGAATGGAGCACAGCATGGGGGTGTACAGTGCACCGCACTGACACACCACAGACACAAGGGCATGGGCCGTGCTCTCTTTGTCCATGAATGGAGCACAGCATGCGAGTGTGAAGTGCACTTCATGCACACACCACAACCACAGCCACGAGGTCAAGGGCCATGCTCTCTCAGACTGTGAATGGAGCCACAGCATGGGGGTGTGCAGTGCACCGCACTGACACACCACAGACACGTGGGCAGGGGCCGTGGATGAAGCACATCACGCGAGTGTGAAGTGCACGCACTGACACACCACAAGCAGAGACACGAGGGCATGGGCCATGCTCTCTCAGTCCGTGAATGTAGCCGCAGCACGCAGGAGTGTAGTGCATGACATTGCCACGATATGAGACGTGCCCAGGGACGCCATGTTTTAGGGTTTATGCGGAGGGTTTCCTCCGTGTTCTGCTGCCAGTATTCACTAATCTGACGTAATCGAAAAATATCCTAAAGACAGCTGTCAGCCCCCCACCTATAGAAACACATTTATTAAAGAAGGCTAGTAAGGTTAGATGTATTCATAGTGCACGCGCATGGAAATGTTTATATATGCATATATAGGTTTATATACACCTACCCACACACATGTATGTACATCAGTAGCCACATAAACACATAGGTGCACCTACATCCCGGAACACACAGCCCTAAACTGATAGATACACACACACACTCTCTCTCTCTCACACACATGCACACACACTCTCCTCTCACACGTGCAAATGTCCCAGTGGCCAGTGTAAATCTGCATTTCTCTCCTCGTAGGACAGACATGATTCAAATGCCCAAAGAAGAATAGATATTATATTTGCTTCATTTAATCAAAAAGGGACAGACATTTGTTGACTTAAACACGAAGAAGGCAAACACGCATGCGGGAGAATGTACGTGAGATGTGAACGCTCATCATATGCGCCTTCTCGTCCTTTCTCAGGAGTACAGCCCCCCTCCCACACACACAGGCCCGCCACGATGCCCCCTCTCCCTTGACAAGCTATGCAGATGCCGCGTGGGCAAAAAGGCACGGGGACTGGAGAAGCTCCACGCATGGCGCTTGTGCATGCGCGTGCAATCTGTGAGCACACACCACTTGTTCATCTCACCGCTGCCTGCCCCAGCCCGTCTGCTTCTGATCCCCCGAAGCACTCGCCCGTTTACGGCCCTGAAATCCCATCAGAGGGTGGGGGAAACGTGCAGGTGTAGATAGATTAATACCAGAACTGCAAACCACGGGCTGAGATCCCACCCTCTGTCACTCGTCAATCCATCACCGTTTCTCCCCCTTTGCCACAGATCGCCCTCTCTTTCCCAATCCGTTCTTCTCGTCCATAAAACCGCTTTTGGGAAAGTGTGTGTGTGTGCGTGGGGGGATTATGATGAATTTGGGGTACTTTCTGAAGTGCCCCTCCCAGTGATTCTCGGAGGTTACGCTGAAGGGACACTTGGCGGCTCTTCCAATTACTCCCTGGTCCCCTGCCTCGCCTCACCGACAAAGCGCTTTGAGTCCATGAAGCCAAAAGTTTCCAGGGGTGCTCTGTCCTGATCAGGTGGACCGCAGAATCTCTTGCCAGTTCCGATAGACAGTTGATCCCCGCCTGTGCCCCCCTCTTACCCTCTCGGGGGGGTTAGCTCTGAGCTGTGGTCACCAAACGGTCAATATTGCCCCCGGGTCCTGGCCCACCCGGGGGCTCATTAAAACAAAGTGCGGGAGGCCGTACTTCGTTTTTAAATTTTCTCGGCCGTATTCGCGCACCCTGCGCGAATTTGTCCGATTTTTTTTTTAATGCTTTTTTGGGCCCCGGGGTTCCTTGTGGGACCCCCTGAGTAAGCCTAGGGGGTCAGGGTGTATCTACCCTGCCCCCTTTTCTTGTTTTTTATCACTTTTTCCACTGTTTTCTTGTGACTCGGTTACCGAGTCACAAGATGGCTGCCAACACATTCTGGTTTGGAGTGTTGGCAGCCAATCAGAATTAAGCTTGTGCTCGGGAGGGTTTGCAAATCCTCCTCGGTGCTCAGATATCGATATTTTTATTTTTTGGATTTCTCAGCAACTACTGAATGGATTTACACCATTTTTAAAAAAGCACGCCTTCTAGACCAAGACCTACCTTTTTTGCTAAATTTGGTGTAATTCCGTTCAGCAGTTTGGGCTGTAGCTTTGTCTAAAGTTTCATATGTAAATTAACATGGAGAAAACGTGTTTTGGGACCCCCCTTTTTACTCAGTCCCCGCTTGACGAATTACCCCGAAACTTTCAAGACAGGAGCTGACCGGAGCGCCCCATTAGTTTTGAAAATTTCGCAAAGATTCGTCAACCGGCGCCAAAGATATTGGCAAATCAAAAAACGCTTTTCCTATGGAAACTAGGTCCTAACTATAACTACCTACTGGCAACCGCCAGTAGGTATATATATATATATATATATATATATATATATATATATATATATATATATATATATATATATATATATATATGTATGTATATGTTTTAGTATAAAAATGTAAGTATTTTACAGGGAAATATAAACCTATATTTTATATATATATATATATGTATATGCATGGTAAATGTTTGCGATGTAATGGTAATGCGCTGTAACAGCACTTGCGTTGTTACAACTGCATTGTAATGGCATGGGTTGTGATGGCATGCGTTGTGCTGTCATATATTCGGTGAATATCCCCTGAAAAAAAGCTTGCGGAAGATCTGTATCAAACATCTTTCTTTATTCCTTTCAAGGACTTATGTTTATTTTTCCAAATACTGGTTATTTGTTGTATAAGAACAAGAAGCTTGCTGTGAAACAGCAAAGAGAAAACAAATCTGTTAGATATTTGCAGAAGCTTCTCAACAGAAGGGGCTCAAGCAACAATGCCTTCTTATTTCACTTAAAATAAAACATCTTTGCCTCTTTGAGTGTTTGCTTATCCAAAAGAAAGTATGCACAGCTTGAGACGATTTATTTTGCAGGAAATTAAATCACTGGGCCACCCCAATTTTATTTGTGCTGTTCACTTGGCGAAAATCCTATGTCACTGTGGTATCTTTCATCCTTAACATCAGGCAGTGGGAGATAACGCAGCAAAGGGAAGCTGGTAAATCTTGAAAATATGTTCAATGACGCCTGTTATATTTGTTTCTTTCTTAGTTTTCAAATAGAAATCAAACCGTGAATCCAAAACGTTCTACTTTTTTATAACTAGCCTTAAATTATTCATAGCAAGCGGCATTTATTATTGTTAAATATTTATAAATATTCTTATTATTCCTGTTTCAATAACAGTACAGCATGCATTTTCTGAGGAGTAAATCTGGGAGATTGTCACTGAACTACCAAGTCATGACATCGCTGGAGTTGTTGGGCCATCTTTATGGCAAGTCACTCAGTGCAGCAGCAAGTCACCTTGCTTTGCTGCGTGACAGGAAAAGGGCAGGAACGCGCTGTATTTAAGTTAGTATGGCGTATTCCTCCCTTTTCCTCTGCTCTGGCGACCTTTTGGCTGCCTAGGCCCAACGTATATACCCTTGTGCACTGGTCCCAGGGTGCCCGCATTGTAAGGGGGTTGTTTTTATGCATAAAGGGACACCTTCCTAGACAAAAACAATCCCTGTGGCATTTTTCTCTTTCTATGTGTGCTGCAGAATGCAGCATACATAAAACGAGGACATAGAAAGATATTTCTCTTCCTTACGCCTCACCTGGAGAGGCGAGGATTTTGGCGCATTCCCAGGTCTACCACTTATAATAAATATGGGAATGCATCAAAATCTATGAATGTTGCATGGGAACACCCACGCAGCACCCATGGAGATGCATCGCTGGTGCAGAGTAATGCAATGCAGTGATTAGTGCTGCGTTGCATTACTAGAGATTTACTAAGCTACTCAGGGCCACACAAGGTGTCTCACCTTTATGTTGCATCGCTCTTGCACCACTTTGCGTGGTGCAGGAGTGAAACGAAGGGGCTCATAAATATGCGCAATTATTTCCAATGGTTCAGTACATAATCAGAGTCTGGGAATTTGACTGGATGTGTTAGAGGCTAGCGGTTGTCTTCTGCTGCGCAGCAAATTGTGATTTTGAATGCTACCAAGGTCAATTTAGTTTTCAATTAGTAACAATGAGTAACACCTTTTATTTTCAAACTGTGATCTGAAGAGCTATAAAGCATAAATTATTAAAGCTACAAGATCTTGCACCGGGGTGCAGAGTTATTGGCTTTGCCAATTTCTTTTAGCTTTTGCCACTATTTATCGCAAAAGCCATTGATAGATGGTCGTACATTCATGTATGTGACTCATGGACCGCCATCTTTCTATGGTTTTTGAGCTAAAGCATAAAAAATCATTTATAAGAAGGCCACAGTGTGTGTGTGCATGGCATGTACCAGTGACTCTTCTGAAACCGATTTTGTTCTAATTTATCACCAGTCAAAGATCGCTGCCTGCTTCACTATGAGTAGATCTTGGCGGCAGTCGGTACCGGGAACTGACAATGAAAGAGCTGGTGGAGGCCAAATTATCAGTGAGAGTCGAAAGTGAAAGGAGAGCAAAAGAAGGAGTTAAAATAATCCCTGGGAGGCACAAGGGAAAAACTAAGAAGCATATTATCAAGAACGGCGTTAAAATTATCGCCGGTTTAGCGGAAGAAAACTGCCGCTAAAGTGGCGATAATGGGCTTGATAATATGCCCTGAAGAATTCCAATAGAAGCCCATGTTGACACCAGAACATGGGCTTCTATTGGAATTCTCAAGGGCATATTACCAAGCCCATTATCGCTGCTTTAGCGGCAGTTTTCTGCCGCTAAAGCGGCGATAATCTTAACGCCGTTTCTTGATAATATGCCCCAAAGGCTTTAGAAAGATGTGACAGAACTAATTGCATGGTGGATGATGTAAGATATGATTGGCAATTCTTCAAGCCAGTGATTGGAAGAGGAAAAAGACAAAAAACACAGGTTTGAAGTGGGCTGATTCATAGCCCACCCCAAGTACATGTTAAAGTATTGGATACAATATGTCTGTTCAAAAGATCTAGAAATATGACTATAATATCCATTAATATACAGAGTGCCTGAGCCCATATTTTCAGTTTTATTACTTTTGTTGTCAGTCTCGAGCAAAAGCTTTTGGCTTTAACTAGAGGATGACAACTGGTTATCCGTCAATAAAAGATCAATGTTCCATCTGCCTTTTTCTTTGTTTATTTGCCTAATTTAGAGTTCAAGGGAAATCAGAACTTCTGATGGAAGAGATACCCCTGACTTGGCCATCAGGAACTCTTTTAGGGAGGACCTAACTCTGAAGGTAATAACATTGGAGGGGCTTCCAAAGGCCACTCTTCAGGCACCCTTCCCACCTCCGCACAATCTATATACGACTTTCATGTGAATCTGGTGGCCTCCCACAGATTAGGTCCTGAAATGTCCCTCATCTCATAAGAGAACATTTCTAGAACACAGATGCATTAGTTGCATTATTTCTGAAGATGTAATCCTTCTTTGGGATTATATCTTCAGAAAGGACATATATGACAACAGGTCTGCCACACAGCCATGTCATGGTAGAATTGCTGCCATATTTCTTTGTTGCCAGATGAGGCTCCTGTCATATATGTGAGTGTGGTTTCAGAGGAATAACGTCTGCAAGATAAATCAGACAACCCTGACTTAGGCCATTGTATCGAAGTCAGGACCTATACCATCTCTGTGGCATAGAGGCAAATTGTAAAAAGGTCCCTTTGTATGTCAAAACTAGAAATAATTTACATACACTGGTGATGATGGGAAAGGCAGAGTAAAAATGAGAATCCCACTTATAAGGCTGTCCTCTGGATATAGAATATGCTTCTACAATGAAAGTACTTTGTATCTCTTCTAATCTCTATGGGCCAGATGTATGACCATTCACTTTTGCGAGTCGCAAACTGCGTCGAATTGCCACTCGCAATTTGCAACTCGCAAAAGTGAATGTACAAGAGTGTCTGAGACACTGTTTGCGATTTCCAATGGGGTCGCAAATTGCATGCCTCATGCATATTAATGAGGCAGTCTCAATTTGCGACCCCATTGGGAATGGCTAGCACTCCCAGGGATGGTGGCCTGCTGGGGTCAGCAGACCACCATGTCTGGAACTGCTTTTAAATGAAGCAGATTTTTTTTTAAATGCAGCCCGTTTTCCTTAAAGGAAAACAGGATGCATTTAAAAAATAAAAATGAAACTTTTAAGTTTCATCTTTTAAGGGCAGGCAGTGGTCCCTGTGACCACTGCCTGCCCTTAAAAAATAATTGTGCATGCATTCCCAAAGGGGAAGGGGACCCCTGTGGATCCCTTCCCATTTTCGAGTGCCTTACCACCCTTCTGAGAAGGGTGGTAAACTGCGTGTGTTTTACGACCGCAATTGCGGTCGCAAAACATTCATACATTGGTTTTGGAGGTACTATTAGGAAGGGACGCCCTTGGAACACCCCTTCCTAATAGCGAGTCGCTAACCCTATTTTGCGAGTCGCTAATTGATTAGTGACTCGCAAAATAGGGATGATACATGGGCCACACGTTTTTTGCGGTCGCAAACGGGCCTAAAACCCCTTTGCGACCTCAAAAAACGGTTGTACATCTGGCCCAATGATTTGTGTACTCTGCAGGCATGATGTTCATGTTGAAGGAACAGTGGTTTCACCACAATTAATTTGAAATACAGATCACATCCCTATACATATGAACATTACACCTATATTTGTTTTTGAGAATGTGCTATAATGTTCTTTTAGCCTAAGACGAGCTTTTAAAGATGCGATTCTCAGGAGTTTGTCCTTTGCTTTTTGTTGTTGTCTATTCAAATTACTAGTACTTTGCAGTATAAGCATTTACATGAATTTCAGTCAAATGGATCTCCAAAAATTCAGACATACATTATATAGGGGAGTGAGAGGATTAGCCACTGTCATGTTTTCACCACTGTTACATCAAAGATGATGCCAATGAGTATCATCACTAGTGCTATGACCTCTGTCCATCCCCAAACTAATTTGATCATTCCTCTGCAGTCAGTGCTTGAGAAGGTCATACTTCACTACCAAGTTAACAAGATAGTCCTGCAGTTGTCATCCTTTGCCATAATTGCCATTGAATCCCAGAGGGCTTTTAAACTTTGGCCATAAGTATCCACTGTATGCGAAAATGATTGGGTGATACATAGTGGGTTTACGAGGATCTTACAGTTGATCTCTAATACAGTTCAGTATATAATTGATGCCTGTGCTAAGGAGTAAGGGCAATCTTTATCTATGAGAATTGCAGTTTTTGTCTCGTTTGTTGAAGGTTAAGAATCCTTCCCTAAGCTAATTTTTCTGAGCATTCTTTCACCCAAATAATTTTTGAGGAACACAGAAATTGATTGGTGGAATCTTTGAATCAATCTCAATCAATTGTAAGTAGTGAGAGCTGCATTACAGTCCATTGTTGTTTTACCTACTATGCCATCTCAAACAGGAAACAGTCATATGTAAGTCAGACTTCGTTCTGCTCCAATAGAAACAATCGAGTCAAACTGCCATACCACATTCCCTTTAAATTGAACACAAACAGCTCTTGACTGGTTGCAGCCTAGTTTGGCCTCATTAGTGACATATTGCTTAACTTCTGTGGAACAGTAGGCATGGGGGCCCAGGTCTGGGCATACCCATTGCACTTATTGCACTGCATTAAGGAAAACAAAAGTGATGTGTTTAATGCTTGAACTAATTTTAACCTCTGGTAATTACTCAGGACTGAATCCCGGCCAATGTGTTTCTTTTACTTGACATTCCACCTCAGACAGGTCATATGTAAGTCAGCCTTGATCCTCCTCCAAGAGGAACAGTCCAGCTTGAACTTCCAGGCCAGATCCCCTAAGACTAGGGACTCAAACTACCCCACAGTGGTTTCATCCTAATTAGGACTTGCCAGTGTGATGAGCATGATTCCTGTGGCACAATACATTTCTGGCATTTTTGTAAAGGCCTATTCCTTCAGGGCTCTCTTGTTGACAGGAACCCTGGAAATTGTCAGGTCAATTCTAAAAATGCTTCTGGCTATGCTTACAGTCTGTGCTTAGCCATGTCTTTTGTGCATTTATCAAATCCATCCATCTTCAGTTATTACCTGCTATCTCCTATTGAATTAAGCTTTTGCTTTTTTTTCTCTTCTATCTAACTTCAAATTAACTGAGACATGCACAATTGCCTTTCACATGAGATCCTTGTGGGGAAAATTAACTAGGGCTGGAGCTGCAACAGTGGGTGGTGTCATTTTTATCTTCTATACTAGCGGCAGAAACATCAACTCATGTGCCTTCTCCCCCTCGCTATCAGCATTAACTCACTCACTGCTCCTTCCCTTGATTCCTCTTCCTTTGCCTAATTTGTTATTTTCCATGGAGCTTTTTAAGATACACTCAAGGGGCTTTCTTATCTGGGAACCTAACTATAGGGAGACCCCATGCCTGTGCTATCCCTAGCTCTCTGTCAGGCCATACATTTCCTATTAGCTTACTCTTTACCAATTTTACTCATGCTATATTCCTAGGCTTACAAAGCAAACACAAGGAGATGATGGACGGAGCGCTGAAACATTTCAGACACTCACCCCCAGCCACAGATCTGGGTTGAATCCATCATCGTTCTTTAGCACACTTAGCCACCCCAGTTCAGACCCAGCCATATGCAAATCAGTCTTGACCCTGTGCCTCATGGGAACAGTCCAGACCGAACTGCCAAGCCAAGTCTTCCCTGGACCGGAAACAAGCATCCTGGGACCGGTTTCGGGGTAACACCCCTCATCAGCCAGGCTAGCTTGAATCCAGTGGCAAAGTGAGCAAGGGACCCACGTTTGGGCATACCCTGCCAACTTAGGGCAAACAAAGCAAACACAATGAGATGATGGACGGGGCGCTGAAACAGAGTGCATTTCTATATTCTTTTCTTTAAAATATATGTTTGCGTCCATCTCATGGTGCAAGTTATTGCATTTGACAGGAAGGAAGGTAAACAAGAAGAAGAATTTATTGCAAATTTGAACCTTCCTCATTGTCATGACCTTAAATAGCGAAATCTCTGACAATTGTAATAATGTAGAGGGAATGTAGTGGGACAGTTTTTCTCTGAGGAAAGGTCCGATGAGTAAACCATCTTCACCTTATTCAACAAAATGAAGCACATGCAGTTAAGTTAGGAGAATGGAAAAAACATATTTCTTCCACTGTCAACATCCTTCCTCTTCCCCTTAAATACGAAGATGATGCCTCCCTATTCTCAGTCTTGAATGGTGCTTGCTCCTGATTTTAACTACAATATGCGTGCAACTACACATCATTTATGAGCTTTTAGGTGTCCACCTTCCCTGAAAAACAGCCATATTCCCACCTCTAACCCAGAACTGTCAAATGCAACAATTCTGCTGTACTTGTAGATTTTCGGCATTCATAAGGGCACCCAGCAAATATAAAGTTCATCAACTGTATCATAAGCAGCTATTTTTGGCAAGTATTTCCACCAAAATGCTGTCAATTCAGCCCAGTGTTGATTATTTTGGACACTGCTTCTCCATCAATAAAAGGGCCAGACACAATGGTACAAAGTATCCAATATTATTGGATATGACTTTATACTACATATCAAACAGTACTCGGGTCAAGTGGAGAACACTGAAGGTGTGAAAAAGAAGATTGCTGAATATTTGCCCACACGTCCACAGTCCAAATGTGATCTGCTATATCCAATACACAAAAGGCTGATTTGTGGTTGCCAAGCAGAAACCGGTATTGTGTTAATTCTGCCATGGTCCATTTAACAGAGCCAATTGGGCTCTTGTGATCAATGGAAGATGAAACCAAATATATGTCAGTATCCAGTTAATTAATTAATACTGAATATAAATTAATGCTCTGTGAGCCACTGTTGAGGGTAAAGGACTTAATTAGTGTGCATCACTTTTAGAATCCTCTATCCCATGAACAACTAATCATGGTGAAAATGATCTCAATACTCATAATTTCCCAACAGGAACAGGGAAAATGAAAAGTTCAGAATTTTGTTCAATTGGGAACATCCTAAAGAGATGGTTATTTTCTTAACTCGGTGAGACCATCCCCAAACAAAAGGGCACTATTGAAGGACCAGTGATGAATGGCAAAGAAGGTGTGTCTATCTTTTTTTTTTTTTTTTCCTCATTTGCCTTTAACCCTCTTGAAAAGAGGCCAACCGCCTTTCGTAACCCTTCTGAACAAGTTCAGGAGACTTTGATAGATCAAAAAAGTCAAACCAGGATACGCTCAATAGACGGGAGGGACCTCAAAGGGTAAGGGTAGGTTTTTTACTCCACCTCGGTCTTAATAGACCTGACGGACCATATCGGAGACCTGGGGAAGCCAAGCTGAGGTCCAAGGAGTAACCAAGAAAGGCATAATCATAGGACCCGGGAAAAAAAAAAAAAAAAAAAACAACCCGGGCTCACTATCTCCACTGTGTCAATAAGTCCCAGAAGGCAATCTTATTCTTCCTGCAGGATCTAGCCATGTCCACCTTGGATACTTCGTATAGCGAGGTCAGCAATTCTGAATGGGATGGTGAAACTGAATCCACCCAATGCTTGCATATTTGTCTCCTTGCCATTAGAATTGCATAAAACAGTAGAGATCTTGCGGGTCCCGTAATGTGATCATTGAGGCCAAAGATGATTAGCGGGAGACTGATGTCCAATGATATCTTCAGAATGGACTCAAGAGTCTTCTTCACATTTTCCCAGAAGGAGCAAATACCGGGGCAATCCATAAACATATGCACATCTGATGCTTCAGGGAGCCCGCATTTGTTACAAACTTTCCCTATCTGGAATTTCGATATCTTAAGTGGGGAAAGGTACGCTCTATGAGCCGTGAACAGATGGTTTCGCTTCAACCAGGCAGGTTTAACTATTCTGTGCAGGATACTAAATGAATCCATCCAAACTGAATCACACTGAACCTCCATCAACTCTCCCCATAGCTCTTCTGGAAGTTTAAAAACACCATCAAATTCCTCCTCTATTGCCCAGTACCAGACTGAGACCTCCTTTTTACCCACCGGCCTCACCACTAGTTGTTCTTCCAAGTTACTGATCTTCCCAAAAACTAAATTATGGCTACTCTGGGCCTGGACCCAGCTTTTAATCTGAATGTACTTGAATCTGGAAAGGCCAGACCCCACTCTCTCACGAAGATCTTCCCATGAGAGTAGGGAACCCCCATTCATCAAATCCCCCCACGTTGTAAGCCCAGAATCCCTCACTGGTTTAATCAAACTGTCCTGAAAGCAAGCGGGTGTGCCTGGGGAGTCCCACAGTGGTGCCAATCTGGAAAAATAACTGAGCCCCATTTTCCTTCTTATTGTAGTCCAGTTTTTTACCATCGAATAGAGGACCTTCAATTTAACTTTTTAAAAAAATTTGGTCACCAAATTTGAACATAAACCCTTCTTCCGGCAACCCTGCCCCCTAAGGTGTGTCTATCTTGGACAGAAAAAGGATGTGGTAAGGATTCCTTGGGTGATGTTGTCATGGTGTCTCCTCAGATATAGCCAACTGAAGGTATACCCTTGCAGTCTTAAACAGAACCACTTTCCTGAGTTATCCTGTATGCAAGTCTCAGTCACCTGGCACCGAGCTTGTCCTTCTTCTCAGGGCATCTCTTTGCTTCATAGACAGTTATGAAGCCTGTTTTCTAAAGAGGGCACGCCTACAGGGATCTTCGGTGTCAAAAGCTTAGCATCATTCTAGTTAATACAGTGGCTACCAAAGTTCTCATCGGGTCAACCTCTTTTTCTAAAATTATGCTGCAAACCTTCTTTGGAAATTCAAAAATAGGATAAGTAGGTGACTCTGCTGGGCTAAGTCTTATGAAGTTATGAAAGAACTGACATGATGTAGGACCATGCACACTATGTTCTAAATCCCTCAATTCAGCCAATCCAGTACAGGACAGATCTTCACAGGATGGGAAATAATAAGACCACATCTCAAATGGTAGATGTAATGGGGAGATACAGTGAAGGTATCCTGGTTGGGGTCGCTTCTGTTCTTGGACAGCTCCAAGCACAGCACCAAGAGGGTGTCCACAGATGGCTACAGGAAAAGATATTCAGGCATACTCTGGCATGACATTCTGAGTAGGAATAAGTGTTATCTGAGTAGTTCTGGAGACAGCCCATCCTATTCAACAAAAACAGTTGTGGGCAGCCTATGTTCTCTACAGCAGAACTTAGCCTTGCATAATATGCCCTATGATTCACCCAAACATCCTAATTTGGCTACTAGATGTTTAAGAGAAAGTTACATGTAGCCTATCAAGTTCAAAAGGAAATCCTGAAGTGAACTAGCCATCTTGAGGTGCATTCACTAAGTTTTTTTCAGAGACCATTCCTCACACAGAAAATTGTAACTCAAATATTTCATATTAACAGTACTGTATACATAAACTGTGTCACTATCAACGCAAACAGTCTGCAGGAAGTGAAGACCTTGAGCTGCTATTGATTGAGATTTTGAAACATAGGATAAGTTGATACATTAACAGGGGTACAGGCTAAAGGTCTTGTGGCCCTGCACTCCAAATTCACTTGCAACACACTGACAGACTCCCTGAAACTTGATGAGGGAACACTAATCACTCTTTTTTATGTTTGTTATGTAAGTGCACCTCAGCCTCACTTTGCTGGTGGAGCAAAACCAAAATATTGAACACATTCATTTTGCTTACATGAGTCATTAGTGGTGAAACAGAGTACCAGTGAAAAAACCAAAAACAGTGGTACATTCTCAACATAGAATTGTGAGAACATCAGTACTTAAACACACTTCATCCATATTCTAGCATTTTGAGATGATAGAACTGACCATTCTTTGCCAACAACACCAACCTAACAGAATCAATTCATTCCAATTCAGTTACCTCAGTCTATGATAATTCTATTGATCCCAACAGATATTGAAGATGGATCCCAGTTATATTAGATGCCAAATTCATCCTCTGTGTCATGTGACACCTAACTAAAAACCTTCCTGTCACAGTGGGTAGAAATTGCTGTCCTTGTACTTAATTATACCTCATGGTGTAATGTCATCTAAATCCACCTGAAATTTGAATATCATACTATTTTGGTTTTATCAAACATCAGTAGAATGGGTAGTATTTCCAAAACTTGAAAATGCACATATGCTACTGTTAGATGAAACTCATTAAAATGTCTGATCACCACTGTCTTCTCATTGTGGGTGTGAATGTTTAAGTTGTGTTCAGCTATGCATGTTTACGTCTTATTTGTCATCTGCCCAACATACCCAATACCACAAGGATACAGCGAAAGTGACATAATACAGTGCAACATTTTGTGCTTTACCAGAAAATAGAATACAAAATATTGTGACGGTAAGTCTATAAAGGTAGTATATATTTACTATACCTAACTTCACATATGTACATTGAAGCCATATATGTCTTCAAGGTTTTAGATGTTGAGTTAAGAATATTAAACCTATACTTATCTACATATACATACCTTTATGATATTATGGTACTCTTTGTTTTGGTCATGATATTTCAGTAGAACAATATTTTCTACTCAATGTTCTGTCATACTACCCAAAATGTCCAGTTGGATTCTTCTGAGTATTAAATAGATGCTCTTCCCTACTTTTGACATACTACGAAATGTAAGGTGTTGCTAGCAATAATTGTCTTACTGGCTCGATTATATGTTGTGGCTTAACTAGCATATCAATGAACTGTATTTATTTTTGAGATTTTAATAGCACATACAGTGAGTGCCTGAGCGATGCCCATGCATTTCACAGCAAAATAGGAAAACAGAAGTACAAAGGCAAAAATGGAAATGTGGCACACAGAAATGAAGAGAACATAAACAGAAATAAGTGTAGTAATAATAAAGAGTAGGAAAAATATACTAGTAAATAATATACTGTAAATGCATGTTGTGAAAATTGCAACTGCCAAGATGATAAGTAGGAGATTGGGTAGGTTATTAGAGGGGGAAAGAGAAGATACTAAAGGACTAGCAGGAAACAATGAAAGAATTATGGTAAATGGAGAAATGGATGGAGAGAGCAGAGATCTCTAAACATTTTGAGATCGTGGGAACATTAGTGCAAGAGAAGGAATGTGAATTTTGTGCACCAAACACACCAGTTTGAAGATATACCTTGTTTTATTTGGGAGTCATGAAATGATATAAGAATAGTACTGATGTGGTCAAAGCAGTTACTTTCAGAAAGAAGCTGAATTGCTACATGGAGGGCAGGTCTTAGAGGAAGGAGGGGGATTTTGAGACAACCTGTCTGCAGAGAATTCTAATAGTCTATTAGTAATAATGGGAAAAACAGAGAATAAAACATTATCTCAAAGACACGTTTGGAATGAAGGGATTAAAGCTACACAAATGTCCTAAATGGTAGGGTAGAATTTTGGTCATATTTCGTAAGTGAATATATACAGGTTTAGTCTCAAGTCAGTGAAGAATCCAAGCGATCTGGTGCATTTGTGCATTTGATAATAGCTGGTACACCTTCCAAAATAGTGAAGCAGTTAAGCCTGGTTTTTACAGAGGTTGAAGAGTGAGAAGGATAGATTAGAAGAAATTCAATTTTGAGAGGCTTTGGTTTGAAGTGGTCTGGGATCAATTAATTCTGGTTAAATCGAGGGTGCAAGTTAGGAAGATGTCACCATGAGACTTTCCAAACAATATGTGTCATTATGTATTGATGCTAGGTTGCTCAGCAGGTGGGAAGGAGAGCTCCAGGATGTTTAAAGTATAGGTTAAAGAGAACAGTCAAATTAGTAGATCATAGACATATTCCTTAAATTAAAAGGGTAAGTTTGGAGAGAGCTGGTTATGTTGCTCTACTAGAATCAATTAGGGAAGTAGGAGGTATACCATTTTTGAACACTGCCATCAGTGTTCAAGAGATCAATAATAAATTCATGATTGACTATGATGAATAAATGAGGGCCACGTATGCCCATCAAGCAGGAGTCTTGATTGTCCTTTGAGGCATAGTGCATCATCAACAATTTGAAGCCTAGCGGTCTCTGTGCTACACCCAGTTGAATCTATACTATTGTTTATTGAGAAGAGGTTTATTGCCAATTAATTGCTGGAATTAGGTGTCTACACAACTTTCCATAATTTTAGTTGGAAAGGACTGTAGTAAATGACCATTGTTTGTGTAGTGTACCCCCAGATTTTTGCAGAGGCTGTTTTTGGTTGCTGTACACCAATGGCAAAGTACCTGTGCTTCCTCTTTCAAAATCATGAAAGTGGCATACTCCTGATTGGCATATTTACCTTACCTACAAGTCCCTAGCAAATTGTTTAACATTGTACCCAGGGCCTGTAATTTAAATGACACAAGTGTATTTGTCTTGAGCAAGAGAGCTGTTGACATGATTAGTCAAGCAAGGAGTAAGATAAGGGATAAAATCCTTATTCAGGGAGGCATGGATAGGATTAGAAGAGTGGCTAGGGGTAAAGATTGGAGATACTTTTTTGAGACTGATTGATCCAAGGATAGGTTGAGACACTGCACGAAGATACTGATTTGGAATACAAATGGTAAATTCCCCATCTTTGATATGGAATCAGTAAGAATGCGCAAAGCGTAGTTCACTGTTTGCAAGCATAAATTAGTTTTTAGGTCTATTTTTGGAACAGTGATGTTTGACCTTGAACACACAGTGTTCAGCATTGGAAATTTGCCTTTTATTAGTTTTCCTGAGCAAGAATAATTTTGTTGCATTAAGAAAAGATGAATTAGGAGTGCTGTTTAGCATTGCACAAGTGCCCTCACAAATTAATATAAATCTGAGCCATATTTTAATTATATTGGGAGTTGAGAGAGGTAACTTTTTGCTGCTTGGAGGTGAGAGAGCAGTCTGAAAAATGTAATGCTAGAATAGAAAGATTGATGTGTTTGATATGATTAGTCACATCTGTATTTTCTATTCTATTATCTGTATAATATGTGATATTTTAGCGAAGAAGTGAGAGAGAAATACATTAAAAATCACCTGAGCATTCCACAGACATGTTCAGCAAAGAGAATGCCTTTTTTAAGACTATATGATTCACTATGGAACTTTTCAATAAGTGCTCAGTACGGTAATTATTAAAAAGGAAGATAGTAAAATGAGGAAAGGCAGAATTGGTGAGATCATCCATGTTGATACAAGATTATTCAAGCAGATAGAAGGCTCAAAATTGGTGATGGTATTGATATCATACACAAAGCATCCCTCAACTGCAAAATCTCAAGGTGAATTTTCTAGAGCAAAGTTTGGACTACATGATGACCAACTTAATACCATCCTTGAATCACATCTCTGGTTACCTTCAACACTGATTGGGATAATCCTAAGTGTAAGCCATTTCGGGGCCCTGAAAATCTAACTAACTTCAAACCCCCAAATGAACATACTACCCTCACCAAAGCAACATATTAAAACTCATATTAGCTAATACAAATTACTTTAAATATTCTCTAGTCTACAAATATTGTGTTTAACTCTTCCCTATCCCTTTCATATCTTCACCCCTACTCTAAAAAAATACTATCAGTTTAGCAACCAATTATAGATAGACTAGCCAACGCAAAAATCTTTGCCTCAAATTTCTTCACAATTGCCTTTTCCTTAAATTTGACTTCCTTGATCAGTCCAGAGAAATCAAGTAGACTTTTGATCATTGCAACTTTAATGTTCTATTGTCTGTAGAGCAACTGGCTTCTCTTACTCACATTAACCTCAAAGTGCAAAATGAAAGCTTATTAGAAGCTCTCAAAACAAGTCTCTCTAATTTGTATGCAATAAAAAATCTGAGAAAAGATTGTAAGCAATTCATCTCTGTGCCAAATATAAATTCACACCAAGCAATACAAGTGGCTCAATACACCATTTGTTGCATATTGTGGCATTTGAAATCAAGCTCCTTCCCTCATATTAAACTGCCACTCTAACCTTTAAAAACAAAGGTTATGTGTTTTTCCACTTTTTCTCTACCAAAATCAAGTCCATCAGGAACAATATCCAACCAGCACATTCCATTCCAGACAAGACACCTCAACAACAATGTTTTATCACATGACCACCCATACCATTGTTCACGGCTGGCTCTAATTGCCAGAATCACCTTCAAGTTATGCTGTTCAGCTAACAAAGCAATAAATCTGAATAGCTTTCCCTAACTCTCTTTGTTAATGTCAGTCTAAGGAGACCAAAGCAATGTGCATTTCCGGAACTCCTTACACATTGGGGGGCCCAGGTTTAAAATGGTGTTGGCTCAAAATTGATTCTTCTCCATATCAGTGACCTCATCATGAAACTCACTACCAATCAAAATCATAACCCAGTCATCTGTCTCCTTCAGCTCAAGCTGATGCAATAAAGTATTTTCCTAGATTAATCAAATTGACTACTTTGTACTCCTCCTTTCCATCTGTTCATTTTGTTCTTCCCCTAAACTTTCCCTTGCTTAATCTTGTTCACCGATGTTGACTGATATCAGTGAGATTTACTAAGGACTTGCATTGTCCTTGCATGACACAAGTCATCACAAGGCAATGCAAGTTCTTAACTGGGATTTACAAAGCCATGCAAGGGGTTATGGGCACCGCTTTGCATGACTTTGTAAAGAAATGCACTGCAGAGGCTTGTGCTGCATTGCATTACATTTCGTTGTGGTAGACATTTCATAGGTGGAACATGGGCATTCCCATGCAGCCACCCATGGAATTTGATACAATCCTAGATTTACAAACACTTGTAAACCTGGGATTGCATCACAATGGTGTGACTACCACATAGAGGCGTAACAAGGAGATATTTCTGTATTTCCCCTCATTATTTCCTCTTTCCACTTGTGCTGCATTCTGCAAAACAGATAAAAAGAGGAAATTACCTCTTTGGATTCTTTTTGTGAGGGAAGATATTCTTTCTTGGACAAAAAAAATCTTGGTTGTAATGCAGGTTCCCTTTTTCTATGCTGTAAGGGTGCCTACTTTGGCGCTAGGCAGCACACAATACACCAGCAGAAATACCTTTGTCAATATAGAGCATTTCTACTCTCTCCTTTTCGTGCAAAACAGTGCAACAGTTTCTCTTACTGTGTTGTGTGAGGTAATAGTAAATTAGTTGGTAGAGCCTGGTGGTGAACTGTGGAAAAAAACTTGGGAAAATGTAGAATTGAGAGGGGGTCTGGGAGGAGGGTTGGCAGAATTGATAGAAGACTAAGGGCCCATATTGAATGTTGGCAGAGAGAGAATTCCATTGCTGTGGCAATGGACTTCTCACTCTGTTGACATTATGGCCTTACCGCCCAATTTTGATTCCGGTGTACTATAGTTTGATGACGGCGGAGAGTACTCTAACTGTGCTGTGGTCAAACTTACCCAGTGACTTGACAGTGTAAGGGCTGTTGGAGATTTGGCTATACGTCCCCCAACCTAATTTAGATTGGCAGACATATAGCGGTTTTTTGATGACCATCACTGCCAGGGAAAACCTGGTGGAAAGGGGCACTGAAAAGTACTCATGGCCCCCCTCACCATAGGAGAAACTCCCTTGGAGAGAGGGGCACTGTTTCTTTTATTTTCAAACAAAAAGTCTTGCTTTGGGATTATCTTTTTCAGAAAACAAATTTTTACTTTGCCATTCAGCTCCGTCATGTTTCACTGAATTAGCAGGAAACTCTGTGATGGTGGTTCCTGTAATGCTTGAAGTGTCTGCTGGGCTGAAGGACATTTCAACATTTAGTAGGTGGTACCTCCATCAGGGTGACAAAGTAATTTACTCCACAATCCAAGAACCACATAAGAGAGATAGGAGGTGTTTGTTAATCCCTGTTGTTCAGATGGATGGATCAAAAGAATGAACATTTGGTGTGAACCTGTCTTTGAAAGATGAGATAGTCCCTTGATACAGGAACAGAACCAAAGATAAGTATTTAAATCCAGACTGAAGAGTGCCAAGTGTAAGGGCAAAATCACCAAGGCTGAAAGTGAAAGGGTGCAGAGAAGAGGATGCTAGGTGGTGTAGATAGTGGCAAAGCTATTGTTGAAATCAGTGTTGAGAGAAAAGCTAACAGGGGCAGAGTGGAGTAAGCCAGAGGTAGAGGAAGGCATAGGAAGAAGGAGAAATTGACCTTGAGTGTGGGTAAGATTGGAAATGAGGGCATATAGAGAACATGCGGGAGAATGAAGTTGGGAGAAGATCATGGGTAGAGAGGGAAAATGGAGTGTGGGTATGTACGTTCAGAGTTGGGAAACAGAAAAGTAGAGGGAAGGAGAGTGCATGGAAAGAGGTGAGAGGCAAGGCAGCTAAGATGGCACTGACCAGTCAAGATCCCTGAAGCGGGGCTTGTCGTTGCTGCTTGTGGCCCCGAAGTGTGTACTGCTGCCGTTGGCCTTGCGGCGGAGAGCAGACTGACTGGTCTGCGTCTGCGGGGAGCCGGCGGGGGCATAGGTAATGCATCGGGAGGCGGGGCGGCAAACTTTAAACTCTGCAGGAGGGCCTGGAAGAGCGGCGACAAAGAGGAGGTAAGCGGAGGTCCCCTACCGTGAGACACAACCACCGGGATCCCGCGCCGGCGAAAGGGTTTCAATGGGGGGTCACCCGAGGCACCGACATGATGGGGGGAGGATCCATTCCCGCCCGCCTGACCCCAAAATGGCGTCGAAGGGGCCCAAAGTGGCATCCCTTTAAAAGGAGAACTTGTGACATAGGTCTGACACCAACAAAAGAACCAGTGGGGCATCTGGAGTTCATATTGTGGAAAATGGCCAGTGAAAGCAATCCCACACCACTAAAAACAGGATCAATTGACCGTTTGCCTGACCTTAAGATGGCCGCCTTTTAGCTCATTCTTTAGATAAAGCCTCCCATACAACCTAGGTGAGGGGCCCAGCGAATACTGAAGAGAAGTGACCCCTCCACCGCAACGTCTCCAGTGAGGAGAAAGAACCGGACGCGACCGCGGTTTCACCAGTACCCGGCTGGCCCCCGCCTGTGCTGCCTTGTATAGGTACGCGCCCCCCCAGTTGACTGCAAGGAGGTGGTGCCACACGAGCCCGGAATTTCGGCGCTGGTGTGCGGCCACTGGGCGGACTGGACTACATGCTGACGGAGCTCCTATATGGAATGCCTATTGTACGCACCCAGGATTGCCCTGCTGCAATACCCCACCTTATTAAGGTCATGGTTGCGAGGAAATGGGCTGATGCACCGGGACGAAAGGAGGTGAGGGTGAGCTGGAGGCTGTGGCGGACGGCGCCTCCCAATAACACCGGGACAGGTGCTGCCGATGGAACTACGATGATGCCCCCCGGGCTAAAACCATAAATGTTGTACTTACAATGGAGCACGAACAATCATGGCCGATGCCCGATGGAGCTGTTTAGGCAGCTATAGAGGAGTCTGGCTCTGGTTCACCCCCTCGGCCGTCACCTACCCAGTTGGACATTGGACATAGTTCTTCCTCGCTCTCCCCGTTATACTTCCTTCCCTCCTCTATTTCCCCTTCTATTATCCTGTAACTGCCTACCTGTGAAACCAATAACTGTTTGTACTTACCGAGGAGCCCGAGTACCCTTGACCGATGCCCGGTGGAGCTGTCCCTTGCAGCTATAGAGGAGTCTGGCTCCGGTTCACCCCCTCGGCCGTCACCTACCCAGCCGGACATCAGACATTGTTTTTCACGGTTTTTCATGGTTTTTGTCTGCTTTTCACTTCAACTGCTTTGTCTGCTTTGTTCCCCCTGAAGTACTTTCTCCCTGCCAATCTGCTTGACTCTATCTGCATTCATCTCCCCTGTTTACCTTTCCCCCTCTACCTTCCATTCCCCATAAAACGTGCGTCTTGGCTATGCTACGCGCTAATAACCTATTTTATTGTGTAATCGCATGGTTTTCTCCTATGTAAGCCTGGGCGTAGTTCGCGAAGTAGCGCTACGCAAAGCTACGCAAAGTGCAGTTCGCACTACGCGAGCTACGCATAGCACTACGCGAACTGCGTAGTGCACTGTTCGCAATGATTGCACAGTGCCGGATGCTTGTCCGCACTGTGCAATCATTGAAAACGGCATCTTGCACAGTGCGAGCTGTCTTTTACTGCCGCTCGAGTAGATTTTTACTCGAGCGGCAGCTTCTCAATGCGGACTGGTAGTTTCTCATCGCGAGCGGTCGCGAGCATAGGCGACTCACTCGCAATGAGAAACCTGACCTCCCCGCGTTGAGAATCTCGCCGGGAGGTTTATTTTCCACGCTCGCGATCGGCAACTTGATGTTGCTGATCGCGAACGAGGAAAAAGTCTCGCCGGGATGTCATTTTGCTTGCTCGCGGTCGCCAACTTGACGTTGAGGACCGCGAGCAAGCAAAAAATGACCACTACGCTACGCTGCACTACGCGTGTTTGCACTGTGCTATGTGCAATTCGCGTTGTGCGAAGTAGCGCAAACTTCGCAAACTACGCAAGCGTAGCGTAGTGCTTTGCCCAGGGTTACTCCTATGCCTATACTTGGATCCTGTAACTGATGTAATTTTTGTAACCTGTAACTTGCTGATCCTCATGTAAAGCGCTCTGATACCTACGGGTCTAGCCAGCGCTATATAAAACTCTGCAAACAAATAAATAAATAAGGCAGGGCCAGTGGTGTAGATAACATTAGAATAGCAGGTGCAGTTGCACTGGGACCCAGGTGTCTGAGGGGCCCACTGCATCCCAACTATAGCTGTTTCTTTAGGGTAAGGTGGGCATTTTCCTTGCCAGTGACACCCTTGCATCACCACTGAAACAGAATGGCATAGCAGGATGGGTCGAACAGAGGATGATGTGAAGGGTTGGAGGTGGCATTAGGGTGAAGATTGAAAGAGTGAAAGAGAGGTGGAGATTTTACAAAAGATTGCTGAGAAAAAGAAGAGTGTTATGAGTAGGAGGAGAGAAGAGTAGCAGAAAGCTGTGGAAAATAGACATTCCGGGGTGATGGGTGTAAAAGATGGAGGGGGAATAAATTGAGATATTCTCATAAGAGGGATGTAAGGGTGAGGCTCAAATTCTAGAAGGGCGGGCATATGTTCAAAAGAGTGAAATTGATGACTCTCCCCAAGAGGACTTCTACTGACCCTGGTTTGATCCATTTCTGTCACGGGCACTAGGCCCAGACACACAAGTTGGGCAGCGTTTTTATCAGGACAAATGGGGTAACTCTGGGTGGTAGGAATTTTGTGGCTACTGATTCTGGAAGTTTCCATCACAGAAATGTAAAGAAAATGCATGATTTCAGGCAACATTTGAGTTTTGCATGGCTTTGTGGACAAGGAAACATTGTGGGATCCACGCAAGGCACACCACCCTTCAATCCCTGGGTGTCCAGTTTTCAAAAATGTCTGTGGTTGGTAGGTTTCCATGGGTGGTAGCTGAGCAATGTGCCAAATACCACAGCTACCCCTAAAGCTGATCTCGCAAGTAGCTCTTTAGGGCCTTTTGTGTAGTGGTCTCTTTACCCACCCACACAAGTGGGGTACCATTGTAATCAGGAGTCGTGTGGGAATTGTATGGATCCTCGCAGATTATGGAACCTTCTTGCTTGGAAAAGTGAGAAAATGTGTGGATTTCTTGCCAAACTTTGAGTTTTGTAAGGGCTTCTGAGTAAGAAAACCTTGTGAGATTCATGCAAGCATCACAAATGTGTGGGTTTGGTATGTTTCCCTGGGTAGCGGCACAGACAATCCCCAAAATCGGCAGTGACCCACACAGAGAAAAGAGGGTAGTCTTTAGTGGAAACTTTTGATGTGTCCAAGTTGTGTTTTGTGCATTTCCAATGTTAGACTCCAGGGCTACCCACCAAAAAATTGGGTTCCATTTTTATGTGGAGACATGTGGGAACAATGGGTAGCTGTCAATTTGTGGATCACAACAGATTCTGGACATTTCAAACACAAAATGAAAATGAATGAGTGAACTCAGCCATTCAACCACTTTCAAGTTTTTCAGGGCAACATTGGAAAGAGAGCATCATCAATGCAAATTCCACCACCATGGACACCCCTGGGTGCCTCATTCTCAAACAAAGGAGGGGCTGTTACTAAAGTTTTGAAGTTAAACTGCCAGTTAAACTAGTTGGTTTTGGTACCTCCAAAAGTGCAAGTTTCAAAGAACAAATACTAATCACATATTCAGAATACTGAAAGCAAGACTAGTGAAGGTGAGCTATAAAGCCACAACAAGACACCAACTGCTTTATGGGCTATTCACATGCTATTTACACACCACACACCAGACTTTCATACTGCCTCCCATGGGCCCAATCCAACACATCACTGCACTCACATCAACATACTGTTGCCATTCAAGGGACCATCGCATTCATACGCCACTGGACTGGATGCTCAATCAAACCATCTCTCAACCAGTAATCAACCACCTTGTATACAAACACACCATAAGAAAACCTACACACACGTGTGGCCAGACATGTTGACGGTTGGTGCCTCAACAACCTTCATAAATGAAAAAAAGGTTGACTATTTTTTTCCTACCTGACAAATATCTGCCTCTGTCAACATTCTGAGCATTACCAAATGCGTACCTAGTGAACCTTTGCTAACAACTCCCATGAAAGCCACATCATGCTCAGGGAGGCAGTTTTTTTCATGCACCTCTAGTGCATATACTGTGCTTAATCCAACTACTTCTGGTTTGTGGATATGAGCTAGGGGTTGTCAGAGGATACATCAATGCCTAAATTTCTCAAACTCGGAGAGCATATCTACCTTGAAACTAAGGTAAGCATACTGGGAAAGACTGCCCTAAGTTCCCTAAAGAGCACGTCCTACACTACTAAGGATGTTCGTTTTTGGCGCACAGGATACTCAGTGACAACGTAGCATATGTCCTGTTCACCGCTATGTGCAGTACTGTGACTGTAACGTGATGAACATGGCAAGCAGGGCACACTTATGACCCATACGAATAGTGTTGGATGTAGAGTTCTGTGTAATGTTATGTGTATTTGCAAAAAGTGCTAAACCCCGGGAGAGTATCCTGCCGCTGATGCAGGAGCTGTCTGGGTTGATGCTTCAACTCACCTAGTTGAAGAGCCAAATCTTCAGATTCTAGAGGCAGTGCAGATGTGTAGGGGCAAGTCCTTCCAGACTTCCTGAACTAGATAGGAGAAGGCATTATTGCCTGTTTTGGTGCTTTATATGTATGGTATGTGTGTGAATAGGAGTCCGACTGAGCTGGAGTGTCTGGAAGGTTTCTGAAATTTGAGCCAGTTGTTGAGACATGCTGGAACAGTGTTGCAGAAGTCTTTGAATGTGTGTGTCAGAAGTTTGAAGAGAGCTGTGGATGGGGAGATAGTAAATCTCTTTTGGATCTTCTATTTGATGTTCAGGCATATAGGCACAGCTGGTCACAGCCAGGACATTACAGTTTAATAAATGAATTGCCACAATTAATATTTTCTCTGCAAAATTGGGGAGGAAGCCTTTGAAAGAGCTCTGAATCATAAAAAGAGCTAAATGTGTCCCATTGGCCTTATGTGGAGTAGGCATTTGGGGCTATGCAAAAGTAAAAAAGCTGCAGCTAAATGAAAACGCCTGCTTAAGAAAGTACCTCTCAGTCCCGCAGAGTGTCTTTATTTATGTTTGTCATAATGAGTTTTTAGAAGACCTTATTAGGATCCACCCCATTGTGTGGACACAGCCAGAAAATTGTTTCAATAGAATGAGAATTACGGACTGATTATCTTTGAACCATGTTGATAAAATCCCATGGTTTTATTACATCAAGGCATCTTGAGGTAGGCAGTGAAAAACTGAATTTTTTTAATGATCCATCCTCCATACAAGCAGTAACTAAGGTAGAAATCAAACCAATGTCAATTAAATTGTTGGGAGAGGAAAGATTTTATAGGGAATATGGAAAGCCCAGTGTTTTATTTCATGAAATGCTGCTAATTAAAGAGGGCATCCAAGTTTATCTAGAGCATGTATATAATACGCAACATAGATTTGTATCAAACATAGTTTAGATGCCATATTATCCATCGCCTTGTGTCCTTTCCAAGAGAGAATGATTGGTCACTCATTCTTTATAGGTACTCTTGTTATGGCATTTCAGAACAATCAAAATGCACTTTATTCTTGTCTGTAAATGGTATGAGGTACCCCTGAATAGATTGTTAAGACCGATACTACGAAGGCACGATTTTAGACAATGCAGACCAGCCAAACTCTTTCTACAACAACTAGATACTCTAGAAATGTTTCTAGCTGTTTTTATGGTATGTCATAATATCTCCCCAAAAAATAGTTGGGCTACTAAACTCAATAGTTGATTTATTTCTGGATGACATTTTATGCATTTTGTAATGGGGTAGCATGATGTGGTTTTTAACAAGTAATGACTTTTTTATATAATTATTATGATTGGATAAATTTAGCAAAATGTTCTATATGAAATGTTTTTTATCGCTGTGACTTTATGGTTTAACCGAATAAAGCTTGTGAACGGACTATCTGACTTCTACCTATGCAATATTTCTGTAAAAGCACACATAGCCTAAGCTTTTCCTACCTGATCCTGTCTCTGTCTGCTTCAAAGTTCTGACTAATCCTGTGTACTTGCCAAGTGAACGTTTAGTAATGTCCTCCATGGCAACTGCCTAAAGTTCAAGAAGACGTGTCTTACATGCGCCTTTAGCACACTAGCTGTGCTAAATCCACTCCCTTCCAGTTTGTGGATGTGAGTTGGGGGGGATACAAGGATGCCTCGAGGTCTAGATTCCCTGAATGGAGTGAGCATATCTACCTTTGAAACTAAGTTAAATATGCTAGGGAAGACTATCATAAGGTCCAGAAAGAGCATTTAAAAAACTACTAAAGGCTTTGGGGCAGATTTACAAGCCCCTTGCGCCACTTCTGCGTCACTTTTAACATGGGAAAAGTGACGCAAAAGTGGCGCAAGGGGCTTGTAAATCTCCCCCTTTATGTTTTTCTGCTTAGGGTACTCTGTGACAAAGTGGGCTATGTTCCGTCTACCATTATGTGCAGTGTGATGACTTTCATGCGCTTGTCATATGGCAAACAGAACATCTACCTCATTCTGACTGCAGATAACTTGGTCAAGACGCCCATATGCCAGTCAAAGATTTTCTCAACTAAAGGATATAATTTAAAAGGCTGCTTGTCTAGTGAAGAAGTGGCCCATGGAAGGTATGTATCCATACACAGCCATTGAACGGTATGAACCAGGCCAGCTCCACCTCAGTTAATTCTCCCATTTCCAATGATCCCTCTCTGAAAGGTGGGGAGGCATGGGGGGCCAACAAATCCCCACCAGGTGGTGGAGAGACTACTCACCTGCTGGCTCCTCCACCTCTGGTGGGGATCTGTGATGGCAGCGCACCTCTCATTGTGTTGGCATCACAGATGGGCAGGAGGGTATTCGGTGGCAAAACAGATGTGATTCTGCTTCACATCAACCCATTTCTTAGAAAAAGGAAACCTTCAGTGCAAAAACTGGAGGCTTCCTTTCAAACCTACCCAGTGTAGACCAATGGCTGATAGACACACTGTGCAAGTAGGTATTATTTTGGGTGGATTGGAATCTAATAGTTTGGTTTTCTGTGCAAATAACATGTTGGCACTGCCTTTTTAAGTAATGTCATGCTGTGAAACTGTGGGGCATATTTACTAATCTTTCATGCAACGCAGGACAGCAGGACAGCAAACAAAGTTGTTGCTCCTTGTTGCGTGTAAGGGAGAGAGCAGAAATGCTTCATATTTACAAAGATATGGAGCATTTCTGTTCTCTCCTTGTGCTGGAGCACTGTTTGCTGCCTAGCACCAATGCAAATACCCTTACACCGTAGTGCAAGGGTGACTTAGTTATGGCAGGATTGTTTACTTCCTGCACAAAAACAGTACTTAGAGGCATTTTCCTCTTTCTATGTGTGATGCAGAAAGATAAAGCAACAAGAAGAAATACAATTATTTCTTCTTGTTAGCCCTCATTGGTGAAGGTGTAACATTTTGACACATTTCCCATTTTCTTTAACTTTAGCAAATCTGGAATTACACCAAAATCCATGGTGCCCCACCCATGCAATGTGTCCCATCTTGAATAGTAGCATAACGCAGCACAAGCCACTGTGTTGCACTACATTTCTTTACAGATCCATACAATGTGGTGCAAATTACCCCTTCTGTGTCTTTGAAAATATTACTGAAGCCTTTGAATTGTTCTTGTATTGCCTTGCACAATGCAAGAACAATGCAAGTCTTGATAAATCTGGGCCTGTGTCCTTTCACTGTCTGAAACATTATAAAAGATGTGGTAACTGGGGAGGAGGTAGCTCATTCAATTCACTCATTTTACTTGTGTACAAGAGAGAATTGCTTGTTTTTAAAACAAGCATTTGCAATGCAATAGGTCTCGCATTACTGAAAGTTTAAGCTATTGGCATTGCATTATTATTAGCAACGCCAATAGAGTTGTTGCAACTGTAAGCAAAGGGATAATGTAAAGTGAGATATGTGTTCCTAAAGGGAAATCTGGAGCCTATTTTTGTAGATTAAGTGGAAATTGTAGTGTTGTTTGTTTCTTGTAAGGAGAAGCAAAGCAGTACACATACAGGCAAGTACACACACACATAGAAATAGACACTGAGACATAGAGATGCAGACACAGACATGCACACACAAAGACAGATAGAGCAAACATACAGAGACGCATATACAGAGATGTACATATAGACACAGACACAAGGAGATCAAAAAGTAAACACAGACACGCACATACAGTAACGAGATGTACACAGAAAAACAAAGATACACATATACAGACAGACACGTACACACAGAGACAGAAACACAAGCAGAGATGCACATATAGAGACTATAGAAACAAAAGTGCATACACATAGACATACACAAACACATTCATGCACATACAGAGACATATTGCACATACAAAGACAGTAAGACACATACACACACAGTGATGCACACACTGAGACAATCATGCACACAAAGGCTTGATGCACGTCCTGAAACACTGCTGTACAGACAGAGACAGTAATACACATACAGACACAGTGATGCACAGACAAAAACAGTAATATACATACAGAGACAGTCATGCACACAGATGAGTGTTGCACATACAGAGGCAGTAATGTAAATACACAGACAAACACGTACACACACAGACACAGTGATGCACTCACAGAGACATAATGCACGCACAGAGACACAGAGACAGTAATGTACACACATACACAGTGATACATACACATACACAATGTATCGAAGCAATACTTGTATGCGATCTTTACAGAATGTGTATATCATACATTATGTTTCATGTCCTGCATGTCCACTTTTACTGTTGTTTTTCTTACTATTAGCTTACTTGTAATGCCTATCATGTATACATTTGCAGCGAGCGCATTAACAAAGCGAACACGCACTAATTAAAAGCACATGCTTAATTACGTATCGAATAACACTGCTGCACGTTACAGACACCACTGAGCATGAACGCTTACATTTTTCAAGAAGCTACAACATGCACACGCCTCCAACTACATAATCGTGGCTTTTAAAGATGTACTCGAGATTCTCTTATATACACTATGATTGTTATCACAAACATACAATAATAACATCACTATCCATTGCATAACCCCTGCCCTCTCGGGTGTTAATTAACAATTGCGTCAGAAACAAAGGTAACTTTTGCAGGGGTTTAGAACAGGGGTTTAGAATAATAGAGTGAACTCCGTAAGCTACTAGATATGCGGCAGGGGAGGGAAGGGGGCATTCATCCGGTTCTTTGTGTAGAGAGTTCGAGCACAGGGCAGGCACTGCAGCGCTAGAACGGGCTCACACAAACGGGTACTGTAAAGAAACGGTGTGTCAGCAGCAGCGGGGCTGTGCACACTGGACAGTATGACTAATTCCCAGAAACTAAAAACTCGCAACACTAAAGCCACTGCGCGTAACGATATTCATTTCACAGTTGTAAGAAGCAGGTAGTTTTACACAGTCTACAATTTAGTGCGCGCATTCTTAATTATTTGTAATTAAAGCACTAAACACTACATTGCATAAACAACAGCGGTGTCATCGTGCCAGCATTATTGTACGAGACGGCGTTTGTTTTATTTGCGCATACATAGACGACAACAAAGCAAAACCAATGGTGCGCGCGCACCACAAAGAAGCAAGGGCAAGGGAGCGCGGCAGCGATGCAAACGCGCGCTGCTGCATTCCCTGGTACTACAGCAACGGAAGTGACTAAATCTCCATGTTATTAGCTGCTGTCAGGGTTTCTGCTCGGCGAGTCTCATTTCAGCAGTTTTCGGTGGTAATGGTGGCAGCTTTCTGATTAACAGCCATGTAACTTGTTTCTCCGGTGAATGTATCTCTTGCGCGCTTTACAATCTCATGCTTTAACTAATGAACTCGCTGCAGCGTGAAATGCACGGACATGGCAGACTAATGATCACGCCATGATATAGTGTTCCCTCTTAATGGAGGGCTCATAATTCGTTTTGCGATTTTCAACATGAAACTAAACAGTGGTGCAAGCGCACCACAGAGGAGCGAGGGGAGGGAGCGCGGCAGCGAGGCGAACGCGCGCTGCTGCGCGTGCTAGCCACCAGTGGGAATGGGAGGAGCAAAGGCGGGACATGCGCCCGCCTTTGCCCAATCGCGTGCTGTATTTATTAAAAAAAAACACGCGAAAGCCAATAACAGCAGGCGGAAGCAAAACAACACGCACAAGCGTGTGGTTAGCTTTCTAAAGCCCGTACAAGAGGTCTCGCGCTGCGCGAGCAGTGCTGCGCACTGCAACGCTAGGCGCGAGACCTAAAAAATAAGATTAGGGCCCAGATTCAGAAAATTGTCACGAAATGCAGCGCAGCCCCCAAAGAGTCTGCACTACATTGTGTGACATGGAGAGAGGAGGAGAGCATCATATCTCAGAGATATGGCTCCCTCCTCCCCTCTCCCTAGCACCGGCGCTGATTTCAGTAGAAAATACTATGCCTAAACACACTTCAAAGTTTTTCCTCCTTTGTATGTGCTCTGCACAGTGCAGCATGCATGCATAGTCTGAAAATAAAAAGGACATGAAAACATTTCTCTTTTTAACGCCTGCTTTACAGCGGCCTTAATTTTTGGTGCTAAATCCTGTTTACTAATGTTAGTAGATAGGGTTTAGCGTAAAAAAGCAAAGGTGGTTGCATGGAATGCCCATGTACCACTCATGTAATGCCCCCTTAATGCAAAGTAATGCAAAGCAGCGTTTCGCGCTCCATTGCATTACTTTTCCCTACACACCAACTCTATTGCCAATTAGCGTTGCTTTGTTAATCCCTAAATAGGTTTAGCATCGGTTTAGTGTTACAAAAGTAACGCTAACCAATGATAAACCATTGTGAATCTGGGTCTAGATACTCTGTGGTCCTTTTGTATTCGGACTTGTTAATATTAATTTGACTATTGCCATATGTGATCCGGCAACATAGGGGCATATGTACAAGGAAAGTGGCGAAGTGTGCTGTTAAGCCAAAAAGGCTAACAACATGCTCCGTCACTTTAGAAATGCAGGGCTGCACCATATTTACAAGAATATGGTGCAGCCCTGCATTTCCCCCTGGACTGGCACTAAATGTAGCTGCCTAGTGCCAACGCAGGCTAAGTGCAACCATAGTACAAGGGTGTCTGCATTAAGGGGAGTGATTGTTTATGTGCGGGAAAGTTTCCTTTCCTGCACATAAACTATCTTTAAACAACTTTTTGTAACTTCTATGTGTGCTGCTTAATGCAGCACACATAGAAGTTGCAAAACTTCATTTTTTAAATGATTGTTTATGGGGAGGAAGGGACACCTACCGGCACATAAACAATCATTGGTGTTTTGCTGTTTCCACGTGTGCTGCACAACGCAGCACACATGGAAACAGCAAAAATTAAACATTTCTCCTCATTGCGCCAGATTAAGACCAGGTTTTCCCTGGTCTTAATTTTGGCGCTGCCCCATATTTACGCCACCATTGTAAATATGGTGGAACGCCCACAGCAACACCCATTCCCCTCCCACGCTAATTTTAGCGTGAAAGGGGGCCTTATTTGCAAGGCAGTGTTAAGCCACGTTAGGTGGCTTAACACTGCCTTGTAAATAAGGTGAAGCCCCTATTGCCACCACAACATCCTGAAAAGTGATGTTGTGGTGGCAATAGGGGCTTGTGAATATGCCCCTTAATTTCTTAAAGGAGCATTGCATTATTGCAATTAATTAATGCATTGGCTGCTGATTCTAACTAACTTTTTTGAATTGATTAATTCTACATTTCTACAAATCTACAAACTGGAAACTGGAAGAAGCCTAGTTGTGCATATTTTCCCTTAGTGTTCTTGGCTTATTATATGAGCACATCATTCTTCCTTGCTCGAAAACTGACCCTCCATAATCTTAATTAAGAAAGATGGAGTGTCAACAGCTACAACATGTGCATTTACTAAGTGGCTCCCTGCTTGTGAATACACTGTTATGATACTGACTGTGAAATTAGAGAATTAATACAATTGAACATGATCATTAAGCATTATCAGAAAATGTAGTTAATTTGAACTTTTAAAATTATAGGAGGTCTTGTTTTTTTTTGTTTATAAACTGCCATGTGATAATATCAATCATTTCAAAGGCCACCATAATTTAGATGCTATTGTATGTGCATTGTATATTCAAAGTTTTGGCTTTCAGTTTGCTCCTTCTTGCAGTGATAACTTTCTCAGCCATGTGATAATAATATCAATCATTGCAAAGTCCAGCATAATTCAAATGCCATTGTTTGTGGCTTGTATATCTAAAGCTCTGTCCTTCAGTGAGGTTCCATGACTTGCTCGCTGCAATGCCTAAATTAGATGCACCATTAGGCCAGGCAGGCACAACACTGGCACGTGGATTGCAAGACTCAATGAATATGATAGGAGCTATGCTGAGTTTATTCATTTACTGGATTGTGAATACCATGCACTTTGCCGTAATGTTACCACACAGAGGACCTTCTTTGAGCCTGCTGCTTCATGATTGAAGTACCCCACCTATTCATGCAGGACGGAGATTCTGTTACTCAATGTTTAGGTGTGTCCGCTTGTCACATCATTTCCTGCATGGAACTGTGTGAGACTGTCACCCAGAGTTTCCTTTTTTCATATGTTTTGTCTTGTATATCTTTTAATGGCCTCCCATATCATGCATTTGTTCTTTTGCTTAGGTCATACAAGTCATTATTCCTTTACAATTGATGGTGCATTTATTTTCATTATTGTACAGCAATGTGCATTAAATGCAATACATGTATTGTGTGTTTTGATTGTGGCAGAGGTATGCACCCAGTCCACGTAGGGACCATTATCCTAGTCAGTGTAAGCTTGATACACACTAAGAGATAACCTTTGCTCACCCTCTGGTAGTTTGGCACAGAGCAGTCTGGCTTATCTAAAGAGGCAATGTGTATAGTATTTGTGCAACACACACACAGCAACACAATGAAAACACCACAAAAACACTCCACACTGGCTTAGAAAAATCGAAAATAATGTTATGAGTAAAACAAGACCAAAACGAAAAACATCCATTAGGTAGAGCCAGGGTTATGAATTTTCAAAGAATAATTAAAAAAGTAGTGCTCAGAGTCATATAGCGCTTAGGGGTTACTTGAGATCACACTGAACCGGGGTAAATCTAAAGTTGAGGCTGAATGGCTACAGGACCGATGCAGGGCCTGCTGAATAGGTACCTTGGATGGAACAAGTGGAGTTGAAGACTCGATGCGTTGGTTCCGATTCACGCAGTCAGGCCGATGAGTCGTCGTCGAGCCTTGCAGTCGGTACCCACATTGGCGTCTTTACTCCTGGCAGCTTTCTTCACAGGTCCAGTAGTGTACTGTCCTGGTCGGGTCAGAGCCCCAGTACTTACACCCAGTTGTGCCTTTGAAGTGAGGGTGACTTCAAAGCAGGCGCCTGAAGTGCACAAGTCCCCTTTCATCCCAGTCCTGTTTGCCAGGCAAACTGTGGGGGGTAATCAGCTCTTTGTGTGGGACACAGGACACTGCCTTTTAAGGTATACATGTCAGCTCCCCCTCTCTCTTCCTGCCCATGAAGAGCTTTCAGAATGCAGATGAATGCAGATGAGTTCTCTGCCACACCCTCCCTTCCTGTGTTTGTGGCTGTCTAGAGGGAATGCGCAAAGTGCAGCTCTCACCCAACCCAGACATATATTGGAGATAGGCTGCATGCACACAGAGCTAAGTTTAGAGCAGAGAAATGTTCACTTTCTAAAAGTGGCATTTCTAAAATAGTAATATTATATCCAACTTTACCAGTAAAGAGGATTTATCATTACCATTCCAAAGATATGAAGCTACTCCTTTCTAATCAGGAATTACTGCTTAAACATGTGTTAAGGAATTCCCAATGCTAGCCTATAAGAGGAGTAGGCCTCACAGTAGTGTAACACAAATTTAGCTGTTTGTCACTACCATAAAATGTAAAACTTACCAGTACATGTCCTCACTTATACTTACACAGCACTCTTACTTTAAAACTACCTAGAGCCTACCTTAGGGGTGACGTGTACTAAAAGGGGAGTTTAAGGCTTAGCAAGTGGTTTTAAATGCCAAGTCAAAGTGGCAGTAAACTACTACACAGGCCTTGCAATGGCAGGCCTGAGACAGCTTTGAAAGACTGTAGTTGTCACAATCAGTGCTGCAGGCCCACTAGTACAATTTAGATTACAGGCACTGGGTATATGGTGTACCACTTTACAAGGGACTTATAAGTAAACCTAATATGTCAGTCAGGTGTACACCAATGTCACCATGTTTAGAGGAGAAGCATGTGCACTTTAGTACTGGTTAGCAGTGGTAAAGTGCTCAGAGTACTAAGGCCAACAAACAGATACAGAAAAAAGAGGAGGTAAGAGGACAAAATGTTTGAGGGAAACCACTCTAAGAATGCCAGATCTAACAGATAGTATTCTTCTAGTTGATATATTAATGTATTCATTTAAATATATATATATACTGCTTAGGAGAAAGCAGAATAGTATTGGATTGTGCAAGGGCATTCTCGTGTCACCTTACATCAAAATCCCAAGGTTTATTTTTCTCAAAATATTTGTTCCTAACGGTATTTAACACCTATTCATAGCTGTCTTGCTAGGAAGATTGGGGCTTCAACATTTTGTAGTGTAGCTCCTATTTCCCTAATAGGCTCTGCGCATTGGAATAATATCCCCTATAGGTTTGACATAGGACTAAGGTCGGTATGTCCCTATCGAGTATATTAAACTTAATTACTTGTGCCAGCTAGCTCAGAGGCCACTAGAAACTCCTTGACAAACAAGAAGGGAGTAGTCTCTGGCAGCCGCAAAACATGACAACTTTGTTTCCCTTTAGAATCAGAACGTGTCCCAGAGTCGTAGAAACAATAGATAACTATTTCACTCAGCTCAATCGTGCATGCTTAGTTTTCCTCAAAGTTACACAGAAAGAAATAGACGGGCGTTTCAATAAAAGATTTATTGAACAGTCTTGTTTCTCGTGTAAGTAAAATGTGCTGTTACGATCACAAGACAGTATGCGAGGTAAATAATGTACAGCGTAAGCAGTAGAAATAAATAATACTGCGATAGCATTATCTTTTAGCAGATATTCATTCACATAAATAACACAGACTAAAAATGCGAGTACTCATACGATGCGTTTCTAAGCTAGTTCTACCCCAATGTGCCTAACCTAACCTAGGTGTAGGGAGAGGTATGAAGTAGGTGAAGTATTCCTTACTATGGTAAACTAAGAGTATGTTAAGTCTAGTATGCCTAGTATGCCAAGAGTCCCTCTAGGTTCTAGTCAGCTCCATACCTTAAGAATGAGAGAGGTGGGAATCTCTTGCCAGACTCGAACTCCAACACCCCGCAAGGGAAGTCAGATCACTGGAAGCTGGACTCTCTGCGTGCAGGGATGACAGCGTCTTCTCAGTGCGTCAGGCCGGGAAACGGGCTCCTCTGAAGTCGAGGTCTCCTCTAGTTTACAAGGGCTAGGGAAGGTATATTTATACCTGAGAGGTACCTCACAATGTTAGCATTGACGTGAATCGGACAGCGGAAGACGTCATGAATGAACCCCTAAGGTATAACGGTTCATGCATAATAGATGAGTCCTTGAAGAAATCAATAGTCCTGTGCTAGGGAAACTCCCGAAGCCTAAGGGTCTGTTCTTCAAGAACTCGTTGTGACGTTAGGGTGGACGGATGTCGGAGACCATGCCTGTATTTGGAGTGCACGGTTTAATGCCTAAATAAGGACTGGGATTTTATGCCTATATAAGGGCAGGGCGAATTGTGCCTATATAAGGACATGGTACAGGAAAGCCTGTGTGTGGACACCCTAAGAGGAATACATCACCCACTCCACTTTCGTGTGTACGATAATACTAAAATGCTAAACATTTAAAATGCTAAACATTAAATGGAGTACCGTATATTGCTAAAATATTTCTTAAAACCATTTAAAAAGGCATTTAAAAAACCTATTAGAATGCAAAAAGTACTGTACATTTTAAGCATTGCTTTTCATTTCAGGCATATATTTAAAATAAAATGCAATTTGAATGAAATAAGCAGTAATATTTACATATGACAAAAAATGATCGATAAGGTGTTCAAAATGAAAAATCATTTCATGGCATGGAAATCAATGAATGTTTTTAGACTAACACGATGATAAAAAGTGTCTGAGGAAGTACCGCGAAGTCTGTACTATAAGGCTAGTTCTACTTGAAGCAGATTGAAGTGCCATTTTAGTTCGAAAAATGGGAAAAAGTTCAATTTTTGGAAGAGTTCCAAGTTTTTGAAGTATGAAGGCCAAATTGTTACTGCATCTCTGGAACACTGTGGGCTGAATCAGAGTCAGTTTACGGGTCTGGTGTAAACATGAGATCATCTATTTCTGTAGACAAAACATCGTCCACTGAGGTTGGTGTCAGTTGGAACACCTCGTGTAGGAGATTAATTGCACAGAGATGTGAAGCATCGCTTTCAGCATAGGTTGCCGCAGCAATGTTCGCGTCCGTTGTTACCTGTGTGCCTGTAGGTCTTTCTCGTACCTCAGCAGCAGCCGGAAGCGTCTGTGAGATCTCAATGAATGCTGACAGCAGGATTGGCAGCCTCTGGGGACAACACAGAGCATGGGCCGTTATCGGGTCCAGCAGAGTATTGATATCCGTTGGCGTAGCTGATGGAAATGTTAGACAGGTGTCCAACACGCATTCTTCACCGCATAGCAGGCATCGTAGAACAGGTAAGATGCAATCTTGCCAGATTGGTCTGAATGACAGGAACCACGTGGTATTCAGGTCCCGTAGACGAGTCATGCCCAAAAGCTGTACTATTCGCTCACGGCACTTTCGTTCAAGGAGAGCTTTCTCCATTTCGCTCGGAGTGATGTCTGCGAATAGGCTGGCCATAACGTAATAGCAGGAAGAGAAATAGAATTCCGGCAACAAGTGCTAGAATTAATGGTATGCCACCAAACACTGAATGTGCAAAGTTCGGGATGATTCCGAGTATTGCCTGGAAAGGTGCTAACAGACCGGAGCAGATGCTCTTAAATACATGTACAATTTCTGTTGTATCAGACATGTTAAAGATACGTCCTATCATTTCCACGAAATGTATAGGGCAGTTTGTACATATTAAAGTCTGTATCTCAGCCGAAGTCCTTGCTATTTGTAGATCATAGGTTTCTTTGGCCGAGGTCAAAGGCACTGTTTGCTGTAAAAGCATGGCTTTCATTCTGCTTAAAGTATCAAATCTTATAAAAGAGACGTTCAGCGAAGGCCATAGAGGCGACTCCCTGACTGTGTCTATTGGGGGAAACAATACTTGCATACAGCAAGTGACCCTGGAGTTGACCGTTACTAGATATGGGATGCCTGGCAACATGCCGCAGCAACTCTGATCATTCAACATGAGGTAACTCCCATTAGAAAGTTGTCCAAACGTTGGATTAATCACAGCAGCTGGTGTACGCTGCTGATGGCAAGACAAATTTGCCACAGAACCATTACAAGCCCTGTGTAAAGAAATGTTCTGACATATAAGTGAACCGCTCAGTGCACGTTTACAGTGTGTACCGCTCAAAAACACTTCACGATCCCCACTCCAACATCTATATGTATACGGTAAATCCCAAGATGTCTTAATGTAATCCTTACCCAACCTTTCATATTTGCCTGCTTGCATTTGTCTGAGGCAATACTGAAACTGAAAAGTAGTCACAGGTAATGTGATTTTGCCATGAATAAGCCATTCTGTAGCTGGTTTTTCTGCCACTGTGAATGGTAATTTTTCCAGTTTTTCAATGTTCAGCACTGTATACTTTGCTCCTCTTTGTGCGAGTTCAATCTGTTTATCAGTTAGATTGTATACTGCAAACAGAGCTGACGTGTTGATGAAACGCCAAGGCACATAGCCCGCACGCAAAGATTGCAGCGTCCAGCTTAATAACACAATAGAACGTAATTGAGATTGGCCTTGCTGTAACATCGCCAAATCTTGTTCTAGTATGTCTATAGCAGAGGATACAATGCCATCCAATGAATATATTCTGGAGGACAAAGTTGTTAACCCATTGTCGACCACAGAGAGGGTTTTCTCTAAATTAATACGATCAAGTTCACGTATTCGTTCTGCGGCCTCCATCTGTGACACCTTCCATGCTTCATTATAGGCAGCATAAATGACGGCATATATGAAACGTTTTTGACGCAGTTTTCTTGGTCCAAGCAAGAATTCCCTAAGGTCTGCGTCTTCTGTAAGTAAGGATAAGTGTTGTTTCACATCCTGTAGTGTAGATTTCTGAAGCCAATCGAGGCATAATTTTCCTACACTGTATGTTGTTACTACCCCCGGATGCTGTCTTTGGACGTATCTTGGGTCTGGCCTATGAATAGTAAAGCCCTGAGTTTTATTCAGGAATCTTTCCTGACAGTTGTTCGTGTCTGTGGGCCAGATCAACCATTTTTTCCAATCAGGATTAGATCTGTTGAGTTGTAGTATATTGTCAACTGTCACCGCTGCCTGTGTATCATTATTACTGGCAGGTGTTGGTACAGAAGGTGTTTTCATCTCTTTGATCTTGGCTAGTCCAAGACAAGATGTTTGTTGGACAGTTTCATTCAAAAACATTATTTGTTCAGGGATGATACAGGCTCTAAATAAAGCTTCTATTCCCTGCACTTGCCAATCTTTAGTACCCCACACAGTTTTTGTGTCTATTGTGTCTTTCCAAAAGTCGAAACCCTGTCTAGACAGTTGGGCAATAAATATTGCAGAGTAAATCTGTTTCGTATTAGTTAACATAATTTTCAGTCCTGTCTTGTTTACATTTTTATAGTAAAACATTTCTGGATTAGGTGTATTGTATCCTGAAAAATATGGAAACTTGTTAGCAAATGTTTTTGAACTACCTTGTGGTGGTGTAGGACAATGCTCCCATTGGTTAAACATAAACACATTTCTAGGTAATGCAGATTTATGCAAATAATGATGACCATAGTGGTTATAGCAATACAGTTGTTCATAGTCTGATGAACCCTCTAAATATTCATGTTTAGAAAATGCAGCAGATTTTTCTAGGTCAAACATTATGTCATTAACAGTCTCAAAGTCCCAATCATCTGAATAGGTACTGGACGTAATTAGATCATTTAGTGAAATTTTAAACAAATGTGGAATGTTCAATTGTTCCGTCGGGCCGAAGACATCAAAATCTGTTTTGTCCCACACTATACCATCCTGTATAGGAACAGCTGTGATGTTCACTGACGACAAGTCTCTTGCTTCATGATGGGAAGATTTATGAGGTTTTAAAAGTACGTTCACGTCTTTTCCTTCAGTATTCACATGGATGTATCTGCCACTTATAAGCACGCTCACAGTTGTAACCAAAGCTAGCCAAAGCAGGAAAACAAATAGTCCAGATATAATCCAGAGCTCAATCCATGGTGAAACCGATAAGTCTTTTTCAGAAAGTGAAGAAAGTCTTGTACTTGCTGCTTGAATGTCAATGATGCTGGCGTCGTTTCAGGTTCACTCGGATCTTCTGAGAACGTATCAAAGTTAATGAAATAGCCAGAAGCAGTTCTGTCAATTGTTGGAATTGCATCAGGATTTGTAGAAATCGCTGGAACCAGTTGATCACTTGTTACATTGGTGTAGACAGGTGTATTTGGACGAACTGTTACTTGTGTTTCAAGAGGGATGAGTTCCATTGCATTGTTGCTTAGTCCTCCATCTGTTACAGCTGAATTCTAGATTGTTATCAGTCTTTCAGTCTGATCCTCTTGGATAGTAGCGAGAGGAGTGCGTCTGCTACTAGGTCGGAGTCCACGAGGCCTACTATTTAGTATTGGCCACATACTGTGGTTTGATGAGGTCGATGGACACAAATCTTTTCTCCTTTCTTCCATCAAGGGGCGGCAGAAGTACTGTTCTTGTTCCTTGAACTGCTAGGACAGGTACTGGTTGTCTGTAAGAAGGTCCAAATTCCTTCTTGTCCGCAATCTTTTCTCTGACTAGATCCCCAACTTTTGGAATCCGGACAGGCCTTGCTGGGACCGCCGGTTTTTCCCCAGTGGTGGTTGGCTGTAGGAATACGTTGCTTTATTTCGTTCTTAACTCATTCAGTTCCTGTAAAACAGCCAAACGATCTTTGATATCAAATGTTTTATTTTCCACCACTGTGCCTACGTGATCGAGATCTGGTACCAGCCGCGGTCGGTGGTAGGAGTACTGCCGGGCGGTGACGTGGGGAGGGGGAGGGGCAGGGTGGGGGGTAGTAAACTATGGATTACGGAGCTTTACAGGTAAGTAAACATATACATAAATAAAACGAATTTCGTTGCACGCACTGCATCCCCAAATGCGATGCAGTGCACGCAACGAAATTCGTTTTATTTATTTATATGTTTACTTACCTGTAAACCTCCGTAATCCATAGTTTACTACCCCCCACCCTGCCCCTCCCCCTCCCCACGTCACTGCCCGGCAGCACTCCTACCACCGACCGCGGCTGTCTGGTACCCACATTCTTGTCCCAAATAGGACCTCATATGGAGTGACCCCCCTAGAGAACTTCTTGGCAGATTATTCAATGAGCGTTGGACCCCATTAAGATGTTTGACCCACCCATCACCCGAACCTAATACCCTAGCTGTTATAGACTGCTTTATGTCCCGGTTTTTCCTTTCCACGACCGAATTTCCCTTAGGATGGAATGGAGAGGAGTACCGGAATGCAACGCCCAGACTGGCCATGGCTTCTTTGTAAGCCCGAGAGCTAAACGCGGGGCCCTGGTCAGAATGTAGCATGCCTATTGCGTATGTGCCGATAAAGACTCGCAAATATTTTATAACAGTTCGAGCGTCAGCCGAGTGCTGAGGCCATATCCATAGGAACCTAGAGCATGAATCCACTGCAACCATGATATATTTATAGTTACCGTCCCTTTGCAAGGGACCGCAGTGGTCCAGGTAAACACAAGCTAATGGTTTTTCTGAAATTAACAAGGGTGTCTGCGCAGGACGTTTCACTGTGGAGACTTTCATCTGTTGGCATATATCACATTCTAAAACATAGTTCTTTGTTTGTTTTCTAATGCCAGGCCACCAATATCTTTGCTTGAGTAAAGATACTGTTGCAGAAACACCTGCATGGGCAGAAGCTATCCCTTCGTGTGCTGCTAGGATTAGTCCTAATCTGCGTTCCTTGTTCGGAATTACCCCATCCCCCACTCCAGGGATTCGAGCAAAAGGAACGTTGTTCACATCAATTACATAAGAGTACTTGAGTGGAAACTTTTTTGGTAACGCTGCACTGCTGCCTTTGCTTGAAGCATTGACAACCAACATTATCTCACCGTCTATTTTTGTTTTCGAACGAGTGATCGCAGCTACGGAAGCCGTCTGAACAGCCCCCTTTGCGGCTTCGTCAGCCAATGAATTCCCTGCAACGTGAACGCCATCATGTTGATGACTCAGTGTGTGGATCACGTGAGCCTTTGGTAGTTCGTTTTTCAACTGAACTACTTGTTCCCAAAGTATTTTGTGCTTTATTGTGCCACCCTTCGCATCTTTGAAACCATTGTCAAGCCAGTTTTGTATATATTCATTATACGACTGAACACAGTAAAAGGAATCGCACACTATCAGTGTGGGGAATTCTCGATCTGTACTTTCAAGTGCCAGTTTGAATGCTTGTAGTTCAGCTCGCTGAGCTGTACAATCTCCTAGAGATTGAGTTTTTGTGACCATAGGTCTGAAGATGCCATCTCGTATGCGACCTTTAACGATTGCACACGCTGCACTGTAAGCTTGCTTACTCCCTGTTGCGGGCTGTGCGGATCCGTCAGTGTAAATTATGAATTCGTACTGATCAAGAGGCAGAATTTTAGTAGGCAGAGGACATTCTTGTTCATATTGCAGGAATGCTTGTGTTTTTAAATCTGGATCAAAAACATACTCAACATCTGTTGCAGCAAGAGAATTAACCCATTGTATCCATCTTGGATGTAATGCTTTAGCATTTGGAATGCTTGCTTTTGTGACCGCTTCTAAAGCTGGTACTGGGGTTACGACAATAATGCGTTTCCCTTGGGCTAAGGCTCTTTCTTTTGCTACAGCGGTTTGAACTGCTGTTAGAATTTTTTCAGTTGAACTGAAGCGCATTTCCGCTTGTGTGTACAAATGAGATTTGTATGCAATTGGTATTTTCTCACCCTCATTGAAGGTTAAGTAGGTGAATCCGCATTGACCCGAAATTATTCGCATCACCAGGTTTCGTTGACTTACGCGTGTTTGTAAGTGATTTGTTGCTAACATGTTAGCCTGGAGTGAACGCAAGATTTCTGTGTGTTCTTGTGTCCAATTCTTGATTGAAAAATCAGGTTTGATTAATGCGTAGAGAGGTTTAACCCTTTCTGCATAATTTAGAATGTATGTTCTTCCAAAATTTAGGAAACCCAGGATGGATTGTAAGTTTTTTAGCGTTTTTGGAGGTTGGAGCAGCGCACACTTTTCTAAAAAGTTAGCTGCCAAGCTCTTGCCTTCACTTGAAAGCTCATATCCTAGAAATAGGACATTGAGATGGGCAATTCAGGACTTTTTAAAGTTGAATTTGTAGCCCTCAGAGGCGAAGCCCAGTATAATGGTGCTTACCCTGTTCAAGTGTTTGTCCAGGTCATCGTCCGTCAGATAGATGTCATCGACATAGGACAATGCCTCATTGTCATAAATTTGTAGTAACTCCGTTACCCTCGCTGAGAATAAACCTGGGCTGTTCTTGAACCCTTGTGGGAGTCGACAAAAGTGACTCTGGGTCCCCATTATGGAGAATGCTGTTAAGTACCTGCTTTCAGGTGCTATGTTTTGACAAAAGAAACCATTTGAGATGTCTAATGTTGTTTTGTATTTTTTACGCACAATGTTATTCATTAAAGCTGTGCTATGTGCATTTTGCACTGCAAATGTTTTAGAACAAGTGTTTAGGTGTCTGTAATCCAAAACTAGACGATATGTATTGTCTGGTTTGGAGACAGGAAACAAAGGATTGTTCATTGAAGAGGTGCATGTTTCATTCACCCCTTGGTATTCAAGTTGATCTAAGATCTCCCTGACCTGTTTTTTAGCTTCTTGCTTTATTGGATACTGCCTCTGTGCAGTTGGTTCATGTTTCAGATGTATTTTATGGTGAGGTGAGTCCTCATCCCATCCTACATGATTCTTATATAATGCTGGGGCCTGGGCCACTGCCCATTTCCTGGCATATGTATATTTTAGGTGAATTGGAATATGGTTGGAGAAGGCAGGCATAATAATGTCCTCGCCGTGTGGGCACTCCCTGACAAATCGTGGTGGCCAGTCTTTTTCTGCTAGAAGTATGTCATAGTCCCTCGATAGTCTTTCCCAAAAAGTGCTTTCACCTGTCTAGGTATGTCTCCCTCCATCCGGAGTGTTATTTCATATAACTTGTGTGGAGTACTAACCCTAGTGTCTACAGTCTCAACTGTAATGTACTCATTCAAGTCCACTATCTCCAGAAGTTCCTTCAGGTTCTGGTGAGCTATTGTGACTTCTGCTGCACTGTCAGCATTGTCTGAGCCCATTCTCCGTTCTTGAGTTGTGTTCTCAGTATTCTCGGCATGCCTGATCTTCAGACCCGCTACTTTCTTTTTGGAGAATTGAGGTTTTGTTTTATTTTTCGGAGCGTGTTTGTCGTCTTTCGATTTCACGCGTTCTTCTCTATGTTCTGATCGTCCTCTTCTTTCCGAAGTCTGTGATGATATCTGAAAGGGACGAGAGGAACGTGTATCAGTATCTTGATACCTAATAGGTTTTCTTAAATGATCCCTATTCGTGAGGTTATACCTCCTTTCAGAGGGCTCCTTTTGAGGAGACCTACCCCGGGATTGAGAACGTTTCTCATTTGACTTTTGTTTATTAGTCTCCCACTTCTTTTTAGAAGATGTAGGAGTTTGTTTAATAGAGTCCTTCTCAGGACTTTCAGATAGTTTCGGCTTCACTGGTCTTCCACCCAAACTATCTCTGCCTAATTCTGCATAAAATTGTTCAATTATTCTGGGTAGCTCAGTTTGATGTTCTGTAACATCGAATTCCCTCAGTTTTTGGCGGATCGCCACTGCTGCTGCCTCCCCTTTAATATTAGATAATATTATTGTTGAGACCTGGTCGAAATTTTTCAGTAATTTCATACCTAAATTTAGAGCAGGCTCTGCCCCGTATTCGTTTTGAATTTGTTTCAGGACATCTGGTATTACCGCAATTGACGGAATGCCATGTGTTTTAGTATAGATGGCAGCAAAGACTGAGCCCCAAGTGGTACAGTCTTCCAGTTGTGGTGTGATCCCCATCGGTAAACTGATTGTTAGGATTCTGTGTTTCTCATACGGGCTAGTATTCGGAAATACTGCTTCGATTTGAGTAATTTTTTGAGCTATCCAGAATGAAATTTGCTCACGTTTTGTGGGCATTTTACCCATGACTGCGTAGAGAGTCTGTGGTGTAATTTTTAGTGTATTCCCCTGTTGGGGAGTTGGATTTGGAAGTGTCAGTGGTTGCCGGACTGTGAAAGTCCGCATGACATATTGGACCAATTGTCTGTAGATTTTTATTAACTCTGTAAGTTGAGTAAGTAGTTCCTCATCTGACATTATATCCAGTTCAGGATGAGGTGTGTAGTCGGCTAGAATCGGCCATGTTGCTCCTGGTCTACCTAGTGGACCGAGCCTGGTAATGTTTCTGTGATGTTTTAGGGCGCCTTTAAACCAGAGCTGATGCTCTTGGTATGTTAATGGAATTTCTATATCCTCGAAAGGAATGTATTCCTCTGGTGGTTCATCTTCTTTGTAGAAGGGAAACATGTGTGTTACTGGATTGGATTCAGGAAATATTACCCATGAATAGAATACCTCTCTCTGAAAGGATTCGTGTGCCTCTATCACGAAAACTGCTCTACCGCCTCTTGGTGGTAGGCCATGTTTTATAAGTTTTAGAGTGATGGCTCTTCTTAAGTTTGGAGCGATGTCTATAACACCCTCCTCGGTTTCATTTAAACCTGCAATGTTAAAAACTGCTGCTTGGGCTGGGTCAGCCGCAGCTCCACCGTTTCTGGTGGCATCGTCCCCTTTTAAGGACATTTTGTTATTTTTGAAAAATGTAGAACAAGTTTCAAGGAGACAAAGATAAGGTGCACAATATTTTGGAACAGTGTATCCTTCAACGTTGAGCAAACCAAACAGCTAATATATAGGGTACTTCCCTATTTAGCCGTGGTGGATACTTAACCCTGCCCACTCCAGACGTCTTTTGGAGTATGTGGGTAGGGGTCTCTGAGAGAAAAAGCACGGCTGAGTTACTCAGTATCTAGTCTTAAATTACCGCCTTACCAAACGTTGGGCGCCATGTAGTGTAGCTCGTATTTCCCTAATAGGCTCTGCCCATTGGAATAATATCCCCTATAGGTTTGACATAGGACTAAGGTCGGTATGTCCCTATCGAGTATATTAAACTTAATTACTTGTGCCAGCTAGCTCAGAGGCCACTAGAAACTCCTTGACAAACAAGAAGGGAGTAGTTTCTGGCAGCCGCAAAACATGACAACTTTGTTTCCCTTTAGAATCAGAACGTGTCCCAGAGTCGTAGAAACAATAGATAACTATTTCACTCAGCTCAATCGTGCATGCTTAGTTTTCCTCAAAGTTACACAGAAAGAAATAGACGGGCGTTTCAATAAAAGATTTATTGAACAGTCTTATTTCTCGTGTAAGTAAAATGTGCTGTTACGATCACAAGACAGTATGCGAGGTAAATAATGTACAGCGTAAGCAGTAGAAATAAATAATACTGCGATAGCATTATCTTTTAGCAGATATTCATTCACATAAATAACACAGACTAAAAATGCGAGTACTCATACGATGCGTTTCTAAGCTAGTTCTACCCCAATGTGCCTAACCTAACCTAGGTGTAGGGAGAGGTATGAAGTAGGTGAAGTATTCCTTACTATGGTATACTAAGAGTATGTTAAGTCTAGTATGCCTAGTATGCCAAGAGTCCCTCTAGGTTCTAGTCAGCTCCATACCTTAAGAATGAGAGAGGTGGGAATCTCTTGCCAGACTCGAACTCCAACACCCCGCAAGGGAAGTCAGATCACTGGAAGCTGGACTCTCTGCGTGCAGGGATGACAGCGTCTTCTCAGTGTGTCAGGCCGGGAAACGGGCTCCTCTGAAGTCGAGGTCTCCTCTAGTTTACAAGGGCTAGGGAAGGTATATTTATACCTGAGAGGTACCTCACAATGTTAGCATTGACGTGAATCGGACAGCGGAAGATGTCATGAATGAACCCCTAAGGTATAACGGTTCATGCATACTAGATGAGTCCTTGAAGAAATCAATAGTCCTGTGCTAGGGAAACTCACGAAGCCTAAGGGTCTGTTCTTCAAGAACTCGTTGTGACGTTAGGGTGGACGGATGTCGGAGACCATGCCTGTATTTGGAGTGCACGGTTTAATGCCTAAATAAGGACTGGGATTTTATGCCTATATAAGGGCAGGGCGAATTGTGCCTATATAAGGACATGATACAGGAAAGCCCGTGTGTGGACACCCTAAGAGGAATACAACAATTTGAGTCAGCAGAGCAGTGAGATTCAAATGAAATACCGATCCTCATTATGACAGTACTTTGATGTTTTCAGATTAGGCATGTAGAGATTAAAAAAATGCACCTCATGTTGTCATGCCTCAGCCCACAGGGGGCTCTATACATGTTGTCATGCCTCAGCCCACAGGGGCTCTATAGTCCCTCGGCATTTCCAGAATGCCTCAGGACATGATTTATGCCTCCTCAAAGCGTGCCATAAACTCTTAGTGTCTAGTATAAAATATGTCAGTCCCTCACACTGTCACACACATTGTGTGTACATATCTCAGCCTTGGCGCAATTCACCTTTAGTTCACCATATACAGTAATATCTCAGACCCCCAGCACAGTATGCAACATTTGGCAATGCTGAGGAAGTGTGTGTAGGTGGATTGTGATTCTTACAACTTCTGTAGCTATGCAAGAGAGATTCAGAAAGTGAAAATAGAATTTGTTAAATAACTATGCAAGTCTTCCCTGGAGCCTTTTGCAAGGCCTTGTGATACTAAAGACAAGCTGTAATCATTTGCAAACACTTTTGAGGAGAGAGAGACTGCCATTGAGTTAAGGCTCTTTTAAAATAGAAGGCACACACAAACACATGTCCAGAGAGAATACCTGAAATCTGTTCACTACACACAAGACACACCCCTCCTACACAGAGTACTCAAAGTACATATCTGAATCCTCCTCAATACAGATGCCTAAAGAAAGATAGAGATTGTTGACTGCTGGTAGGGTGTTGATGAAATTTAGAGAATACTTACTAGTAGGTGAAGCAAGAGTCAAGGGTTTGAGCCTTAATAGTAGTTATCTCCTTATTTTTCAAGGTTCGGCAACCACTCTCAGAAAGCATAAGACGACGTCTCGACCAATACCCTCTTCCCTAGTCCCCACTAATCTCCCTCATTGATACAAGCAAATTCGAGTAAGAAAGGTACAGTATCCAGAGTTAAGTCCATATCGTCTCTGCAAAGCTATGGTGTGGCTCACAAGGTAAGAAATGCATTGTTCAATTCTGACAAATATATTATGTTTGCAATTTTTGATTATGCTGTCATTACAGTTCTACTGATTTCTGTATTTATTTTGTTAAATTTATTCTTCACAAAAATATTATAACATTTAGTCTTTAAAAATACTAAGGTGGTTTTCTTCCGTGTGTCAGCTTGTGGCAATAGAATGCCAGAACTCACAACAACACTAAATACATATGCGTGACATTTCCTGGTATTGTTATATGCCACTTATGTATTACCTCCAGGTAAGATGAGGGAGATGCCTGGGTTATGACTTGTCTGTTTCTTTGACCCTGAACTGGTAAGTTGGTCCATACCTGCACTCTGAACCCAAATAGGTATAGATAACAATTTCAATGTTGCACTTCCTTTATACCTAAGTGCATCACTCTTGCACACAGGAAACCTCAACCACATTTCATGGCATGCTTCATCATTGGTGACCTCAACCTGAGATTGGTTGCCAGTGGGGGACTCAACTTTGTCAGGGAGCTTCTCAGATAGTTATTAGATGGGAAGAGGTACTCTTCAAATTTGAAACTATCTCTTGGAATCCCTAGACTGATTGTCTTTATTGTGGGTCCAAGTAAAATATTAAAATCAGTTGTGATATCCAGGAATTCACATCATAAGTGGTCTGCATGATTCAGCCAATGTAAATGCCACGAAAGGGAAGCAGTTTATTTCATGTCTAGGATCTAGTCATTGAAATACACCCTGCTTCACATAGCTTATTTATACAAAAATATTCATCCAATAAACAGAAAGCTATTCCTGCAGTTATGGTTAAGCCTGGGTGAAATTCAAATCACGCTGACTAAATTTGCGTAATTTCAGGAATGTTGTATTACACCACTTCACGTAATTACATGCCATCCACGGTAAACATTTACTAAGATTGAGTCATTTATGGTAAACAATTACCGTCAATGCATGGGAAAAACAGAAAGGGATGAGCTTTTGTTGCTCTATTTTGAGTGGAAAAATTGTCCATGCGTCAAAATTGAACCAAGTGTTAAAATTGTGCCAAAATATAGCATGAAATGACGGATTTACGTTTCACACAATTGGGTTAATTTTTGGGTAAATTACCAGAAATTATGCATAATTACACAAATGTATCGTTCTTAGCCAGATTGCCTCTCCTTGACAGCAGTCTTGTAGGGGAAGTGACAAGTACAAATATTGTTATTAGTAGATGGGAATCCAAAGAAATTATCTAGACCATCTCTCACACAGTGTCTGTGCAAACACTACAAACAACACACTTAATGGAAATACATTAGTATGACATTCAAAAGTCACTTACATACTAGATGCATTTTCCATATTTGGTTTGAGGACTTATCCTAATTAATTCTGTTATCTAGCCCATTGGGGACTCAGAGGAGGCAGCCTCCTGTAGTCAAACAATGTAAGCATATCACAGATTTTAACGTCCAAAGCGCACATTTTGGTAGATCCACTAAGCATGATCAAAGTATTCCCAGGCTAATCTTTGTGAGCATATGGCTTACTTCTTCAAGAAACTGTTGCTCCCATTCAACCTACTCACCTACAGCCCTCAGTGTTAGAAGTCCCTAAGGTGGATAGGTGGTAAATACAAGGCCTATTTTGTGGAATGGCGTGTCATGATGCTATGATATGCATTGAGTGTGTGACATCATTCTGTTTATCATTCTGAGAGCTTGGAAGTGTACCATGCATATGATATCGTCACATGAAGCCTCATCACTGTAATTATCATGTTGTCTGGTAGCTCTTAATTGGTTGATATGAAAAGTTATTTTCACATAAATTATGTGGATTGACTGAGATACACTCCTAATAGCCTAATATGGGTCTAAAATGACAAGATATCGTCAAATGAAAAAGTTAAAATCACTCATGGACTCCCCTATAAAAAAGGGAACCGAATTCTGTAATATGAATGGAACCAGGAGTCACTGCTTACAGCTGCCATTGCTACAATGGGTGCAAATTACATCGTGACTGCATAATGCAAAACATGAAATGAGTCATGGACTTGCCTGTAAGATCGAGCCAAATGTACCTCCTACGATATTTAGCGTGATGAGGTTCAATTGAAGTGGCAGTGAGAGCTTATAGTGAGGTGAAATGGTCAACTGATAGAAAGGAAGGAGCCCAATGGGGTACACTGTTAAATTTCTATTAACATACCTGTGCTTCCTAAAGAGCCACCAGGTATCTACCAGGATGTGTGTGTACATAACATTTGTAAACACGTAGCACTTTAGTTCATTTACCAAGCTCTGCCCAGTTGGCTTGTTTTACTCCAGTCAGCTGTAAATATCTGCTCCATCATCACAGGTTCAATTTGTGAAAATAAGACATTGAAATTACTGCTTTCCTTATCTGTGGTGACAGGGTCGATGATGGCTCTGTGCTCCAAATATATTCAGAGATTGTTACAGGCATGGCCTTGAAGGTTGAGCATCAGAAACTGCGTGACCCTTTGTAACCTTTCTCCTTGGTCACAAATGCCCTGATGTTGCTGGTCAGGGAGATGAAAACTCTTTTTCTCAAGTTCCAGCGCCACTCAAGGTGCCCCTCTACTCAAAGAGACCTCACTTTTTGTCCTGAACTATTTGCGCCAGGAAAGTAAGTGAACAACGTAATTAACACACGATGCTGATGTGCAAAAAGTTAATGAGAGAAAAGTTATTGGTGGGGTGCAATCGGTTAGTCAGTCAGTCATCATATGATATTAACCAAAGCATCAAAGAATGCATTCAATCAATACTGTTAAAATATTATGTTAGATTTGTAATGACTTAAGCACGAAGATGTAATCAAATCAAATACTCATCCCTGTGTTCATATTATTTTGGAAGTGATTGTTACTCAATCATATGGCGAAAGTGTGCCACTGAAATTGTGAAAGTAATAGGAAAAGAAAGTGGGTAAGACCATTTTAAAACATGCTAAACCTATTTACAAGGCTGGACTGGCCGGACTGGGCATCGGGCGTTTCCCTCGGTGGCTGTAAGGGTGGGGGCTGGTTTTACAGTGGTGGGGGCCAGTTTTGTTACTGGGGGCCGGTTTTGCAGTGGTGCTACAATATCCGCCCCCAGTAACAAAAGCTGCAGTGCTTCACACTTGCACCACCCCACCAGGGTCTGTTCCCACAAAACTACCGAGGCTGCTTTTGAGTTCCCAGTCCGACCCTGCCTACTTAATACTTTAACTGAAAAACTAAGGACGCTAGATTTGTCTTAATCAACAGCAGAGGATCTAGACATGTTTTAACCATTTAATGATTAGTAAAGACTTTGGTTAATGTTGACAAATAGCTCAATATTACAATCAATGTAAAACAAACGTGAAAGACAAATATAGTTGTTAAAGATTGTTGCAGAATCTGTGAAAAAGAGAAAAACTAAAAAACATTGATATATGATGACTATATTGTCAAAATGCCCTGTTAATATAATACAGTACAAAAACAGAAATAGAGCATATAAGGCCAGATGTACGACCCTTCCACTTTGCGACTCACAAATTGCATCGTTTTGCGACTTGCAATTTGCAAGTCGCAAAATGGAATTTACAACAGTGTCTCAGACACTGTTTGCGATTCCTAATGGGATCGCAAATTGCCTGCCTCATTAATATTCATGAGGCAGGTGCATATTGCGACCCCATTGGGAATGGCTAGCACTCCCAGGGATGGTGGCCTACTGGAGTCATCAGACAACCATGTCTGTGACTGCTGTTTAAATAAAGCAGTTTTAAAAAAAAAATGCATCCCGTTTTCCTTAAAGGAAAACGGGATGCATTTAAAAATGAAAAGGGAAACGCTTCTGTTTCATTTTTTAAGAGTAGGCAGTGATCCCTGGGACCACTGCTTGCTCTTAAAAAATACTTTCGCTGCCAGCCACAAATTGGAAGGGGTCCCCTGGGGACCCCTTCCCATTTTGGGAGTGGCTTATCACCTTTGTGGAATGGGTGGTAAACTGCGAGCGTTTTGCGGCCGCAATTGCAGCCGCAAAACAATTGTACATTGAAGTGCAACTCGCTATTAGGAAGGGACGCCCTTGGCACGCCCCTTCCTAATAGTGAGTCGCAAACCCTATTTTGCGGGTTGTAATAGGTTACCGACTCGCAAAATAGGGTTTGTACATAGGGCAGACCTATTTTACCGTCGCAAACGGGCCGATTTCCCGCTTGCGAACGCAAAAAAACGCTCGTACATCTGGCCCATAGTCTATAGTTGAAGCAGCTCCAGCAGAGGTGCCATTTCTTTACATCTTATCTGCTTAATCTATTTTCACTTCCAACTCCTGGACAAGAGAAATATTCTTCTAATGGCCCTATTTTTAATTATTAATCTAAACACTCTAGAATATTAAATCTTATTGAAAGTCTGAACACTTTATCATAAACATACGAATACTTATACCATTTGTTTATGCATTAAGCCCTGTAGGGTCCCATTTGCTTTTATCAGGAGTGGAACTGCATAATTAAATCAGAAGCTGATGGCATTCAGGTCAAAGTCCCATTACGTCCTGCTCAATAGGCACAGGTAAATGCATAGTACTTTCATTTAGGCCTTTTGGGCTTTTAGTAAGTTTGCATTAAGGACTGTGATTCAGTGTTCTACTAGTATTTTGTAAAAAAAAGTGAATGAGGGGTAGCGTTTTTAATAAAATCGAAAAATAATTGTTTATAATAAATTTGCAGTGTTAACGTGTAGCTTTAAAGAAAAATTAAATGCATTTAAATGCAAGCATTTGTAGGAGGCCATTATATTTACTCTCTAGGCCTGAAAAGCTGAAATGCATTACTTGACCCAAAGCTGACATGACTAAAGAATGCTGACATAACAACACATTTCCATGAACATGTTTCTAAAAATACCAATAGTTTCATACATGTTTTCATATATATTTCCTCAGAATGTTTCTACTTATACAAGGATAACCGTTAACAATGATTAGAAGTTAATCTTTTAATTGGAAGTGATGAGTTCAAACATGTAGATTCAGCATTTAAACTTGATCTTGATACTTTCAACTAACATGTATTTTCTTTTGAATAAATGTATCCTCATAATTGTTTTTATTTCCTATATTGATGTTTCAACTTCCAAATAGACCATTGTTAATAAACTCTATAGTGTAAAAGGTTAGAAATGTAGTTTATGCATCATGGGAAAGTAGACCTGAATGGGAGAGTGACCTATACTGAAACTTGAATGATACAATTTAGTAGCAAACTGAATATAGTTGTCTGCGGACTATTATATTCTTGGTGAGAAGACGAGGAGTGATCCTGTTCTCAGGAGAGCATCAAAAGTTGATTGGCTGATCGAAGGTGAAAGAAGCAACATGTTGCAAAGCTCCATGAAATGACTAGTCAATAATAGTGTGTGTTTCTAGAGCAGGTTACCACACTCTTTTTCGGACACTTGTCCAGACCCATTTATCCTTATTTCACATTGCTCTGAGACTCTACTGAGTTTCATGAACCTCTCTTTATGAGAAGTTCTTCTTTGAATTATTTTTAAACTATTGAGCTGACTCTAATGCTGAAGCTTTATGCTTTTTTCTCACTCTTTCGAACTAGAACTCTTTATGGGTTCTGACTGACACCTTTTTCCCGATTCTTAGAATACGGATTCTTTTCTTTATGGAACGTGCTTCATACATTTTTTTCAATTTATTGCTTATTAATTAATTATGGACTTCTAATAAGATTCTAATGACGAAACTTGATGAATTTATCTTATGATCTTTATAAAGATGATCTACTAAAATATTTGATTAATAAAACCCTTTAACTCATAACAAACTCTCTTTATTGACTGAAAATAGACAAATGTTTGTTATTTTCATTTATGTGGTTTCATCTCTCCTCTTCTCTAAAACAATGGCAAATAACCATACGATGACCGAATGGTAAACAGAGTGGGAATACGCTCGGAATACGGTAAACCAATTACTCTTAAATTAAAAACTGATTTTCACTCCAGCAGCATCAAAAGTTTTAACATTTTAATTCTTGTCAAGGAGACTGAAGATTCCCTTAATGATATAAATGTGATCCATTTTTAAAATTTAAATTCATGAATGGAGGAATAATTATCTTAAGATATTGAGGAGAAATAGTTTGATTTAACAGATAATCTAGTTTGCCTATCTTTATGTAATATTTTATTGTTTCTGCAAGAAACAAACATTTACTGCATACCTGCTAGAGAACTGAAAAAAATGTTTAGGCTAGGAATCAGACAAAATAATTTGTGGCTCACTCCTTTGTTGGAGGAATGCCTGCTAAACTTTGAGATCCCCCATCTGAGAGGCAGTAAGCTCACTGCCTTTTGTGGAGCTGAAGGCAGTGAAAATCTCAATGTTGTATGCATCTACTCAGCAATGATTTTTGGTTAAAGAAAAACAAACTTCCTAAGCAGGAATCTGTTTCTTGAAAACAAAAATATCTGGCCCAAACTCTTTTCTACAGGACGGAAATGGTGTGTTTGCCATACATTGTACTGATATGCCTCACATAGTTGTCACAGGTAGGGAAAATTATTATTACTTTTCCCTCTCTGACCTGACAGCCCTGTGGTAGACAGGCCATCAAGTCAAAGATTTATGCTACCAGAGATCTACTGGTGTAAACCAAGAACTTTCCCAAGATGTAAGTTGAGCCAGGGGACAACCATTTCAGAAGTCTCCCACACTTCGAATAACTTGAAATTTCCCCTTAATTCAATTTTCATCACAATAAACATCTGTCATTCATAGAAGATAAATGATTACATGAGGACAAATTCCGAGGAACTATAAAACAATGGCCATGTTAAACATTGAATTGTCTTCTGAAGACATGAGTGAATCAGCAGTAAAGGAACGTATCATATTCAAACTGGGGCTGAAGACTGCTCAGAGCAAGTTTGAGGGCTTTGAGGGCCATAGATTGCCAATCCTGGAAGTATATTGTTGAAAAATTGATTTGATGTTTACACTGTATTCTCTTTTAAGTGAAAACAGTTTAGAGAAAAGATCTTGGTTTTCTTTGAAGAAGTGTTCAGTTCCTACTAGCGACTCAGTGGTGTGTTTTCTTCCTAGTTGCATTGCTTTTATGGTGTATGCTTTTCCTTCTACTTAGGTAAGTCAGAATGCTATTGATTGTCTTGTAAACTACTTTGACTTACAAACATTATGAGAACTATGAGGAAGGTTTCCCAACACTTTAAACATGCACAAAGTCATGCAAAATGATGGAAAGTTGGAAAGTTGCCCTTAAAGTAGCGCAAGCAGCTCTTTGTGCTTTCTTGTGCTACTTTAAATCAAGGGGGCATTCCATGGGTGGTCAGAAGGCATTCCCATGCTAGCACCCATGGTTTTTGATGGACACATATCTACGAACAATAGCAGAAATAAGTTTGTGCCAAATAATAGTTCCTCCTCGGGCGGCCGTTAAGGTGGAGACATTTTTTATTTCTGACTTTTCAAACATTGTATGTGTGCATCAATATATAGCCAATGTGTGAAATGTTAAAACAAATGTCTAAGCATAGGGTTTTGTAATGGAAGGCGACTCTTCCAGTACAAAACCTATGTTAGACAGCACACACACACCTTTGTGCTATGGTGCAAAGGTTTGTATGTGGCATTATACAGCCAATTTGTGCACCAGTGGTAGAAAAAAGAGCAAGCAGCAGGCCACATTTAGTTAATAATGCTATGTGCTGCTCTCTCCCCCAGTGCATGCACTATTTTTTAGTGAACTTACCTCATGATCTCTTATTGCTGTATGCCTTGAAATCGGATGAAACTACGACTTGGTATTGATTAGGGTGTACTGTGTTATCTCCAATCCCTTTCTGGGAACATACCCATCATACCTCTTACAAGCCTGTCATCAGTTGGGGTACCCTACGTGATGAACTCTTCACACACTATGGGAAAGTGGATCCCTGTATTCCTTTTCCCTCATGGTGGGTACATCTTTCTCAGTGAATCCCCTGGAGTGTAGCGTCCCATCTTTCCTACTGGATACACAACAAGGCCATCCTCTCATTCGGGTCCCTGATCTCGGAGGGGGTCTAGTTACATTATATTGCGAAAAAGTAACCAAGATAATGTGACCTCTTTTGACCTATCACCACCAAATTTTCCAGAACAATTATTGTTCTTGTAAATGTTAGAAAACATTAAGAATTTTTTGTATTCCAGTTTCTATTATATTGAAGCCTTCCATACTAGAAAGGCGTAGCAGATTTTTTAATTTTTTTATTTAAGCTATAAATATTCTAATAATAAAAATAATACAATAATTTGTCTTTAACAGCACATTAAACACAGTTGTTTGTAAATATCTTAGCTGTATAAATGTGCACCTGATTTTAGATTTTTTGCATTGTATATTTATGCATACTCATCTTCGACATAAGACATACATCTAATTCAATTGGGCAGAAGACTTCTTTTTTGCAGACTTCTATATTAATTACGTGCCAATAGTTCAGATTGTTCCACAATTGCGTGCCCCAGGATTCTCTGCTGCTGAGTAGGGCTTTCCAGCGATGCAATATCACTATTTTCCGAGGTGCCTAACAAATAAATACGTTCTTGTAGAACCTTTGTGTGCGCACTGGAGCATATATAGAGGCTGACATACACTATATGAGATGAGGCTTGGATGCAAATCAATTATGTAAGCATGATATATTGATGACCTGACATACTAGACCATGGACATAAAGACTTCCTGTGATTTAGTAGAATAATGGCCCTTCAGAGTGGCAGGCCATTTATCGGCTTCTGTGTGTTCAGTTTATTATCAGTTGACAAAGAAAAAGGAGGACAGTTCAGCAAAATTTAGCACTTTATAGAAGTATGTCTTACAGTTTGATTATGTTGCCTGAGAAAGTTTAAGGAAGTTGCTTTGTGAAACTTTCTCAGAACAAATAAACATGGTAACAGCTCTGTCAAAGGCTATACATCTGGCTTTCGTTTTTTATTACTGGCATGAAGTTTCATTTGTGAATGAAGGTACTTGTTCCCCTAAGTGTCACTTAGGTGCCCAAATATATGTGTGAACATGGTCCAGCAAACTTAGGTTACGTTCATTAGTTCAAAGGTCACTTAATGTTTACATTATTCTTTTATGGAAAAGATAATTTGCTGACATCCTATCCCTAAAGCGTATGTGGTTGCTTTGACACCATTACAAGTGACAAAGTAAAGTCAACCTGTCAGTTTTCGTACTGAGAATAAACTTTTCACATATAATGTTATAGAAAGAAATCTGGAGTACATTTAAAGACTCAAAATATCGGTCCAAATTATACGTTCAACAATCACTTTTTTCATTAAAGGAGAGGCCTCTACACAACCACAATTATTAAAACTCTGGGACTTATTTACAAGAAAGCACCGCAGCGCTGTGCTGCAAGCCATTTGGCTGCGCTGCGCTGCATTACTTTCAAAGCAAAGGAAGGCGTCTTATTTACAACAATATGACGTATCCCTGAGCTTTCCCCAGCGCTGGCGCACCAATGGCTGCCATGCGTCAATGCAGGCACACTTGCACCATGGTGCAAGGGTGCCTGCGTTGCAGGAATTATTGTTTTTTCTGCAGAAAGGGACACTTTCCTCCACAAAAACAATCACAAGAGGTGTTTTCCTCTTTCTATGCGTGCTGCAAAAAACAAGGAGAAATAAAAGTATTTCTCCTTGTTGCGCCTCCTTATGCCTACCCTGGGGAGGTGTAGGATTCTGACGCATTCCCAGGTTTAGAACACCCACATCAACACCCATGGAATGCCCCTTTAATGCAAAGTGCTGCATGAAAAGGGGACGTATTTACAAGGACACGAAAAGCCATGAGGGTGGCTTTACGTGGCCTTGTAAATATGGAGCACCACACTGCGCTGCCTGTGCATCAAAAAAAGTGATGCACCAGCGGCGCAACGGGCTTGTAAATATGCCCCTCTGTATTTCTGTGCACGTCTTTGTAATTGTGCATTTTATGCATGTAAGAAAGTGGGTTATTAATTGGGGTGGATATGAGTCCAACACAGGAAATAAGACCAAAAAGCAAGTCAGGGTAAAACACAGTTGGTGTGTAGACAAATATATTGTGAAAAAAAAATTCTGTGGACAAAATATTGGGCCATATTATCAAGAACGGCGATAACATTATCGCCGCTTTAGCGGCAGGAAACTGCCGCTAAAGCGGCGATAAGGAGCTTGATAATATGCCGTATAGAATTCCAATAGAAGCCCAGGTTTGATGTCCTTCACACCAAACCTGGGCTTCTATTGGAATTCTACAGGGTGGTACCAGCCCAGCATGCAGCCTGTTCTTTTTTTCTGTCTTCCGACAGAATGGGACGTGTTTGGACTTACCTGATGGATTCTTCGCTGGACGTCTGGTCGGGGCTGCTGGGCTCTGTTCGCTGTCCTCTTTCCGCGATCTCCTGGCCTGCCGGGCTTGCCGCCAGGCCCTTTGCGGCTGGGGCGCCATTCCTCCCGGTCTCTTCCGGGTTGCACTGCGCATCTCCCTGTGGCTTGTCCGGTCTGGGGGATGCGCTGCTGCAGCTGTTTGGTGGGTCCTGGGGCTCTGCTGGGCGATGCTCCTGGGCCCCCTGATGCTCGGTTGGGTCGATCCAGGGGCGGGCTTTGCAGTGGCCTCGGAGGCCGTTTTCGGCGGGCTTCTCCACCCAGTGCTGGTTTCCTGGTGCGTGCCTGGGCTGGCTGATGGGGGGGCAGTGGGCTTGTGGTGCGCTCTTCCTGCCCCCTTGGTGAGTACCGCATAGCGGTTCCCGTTTTTTTCTCCATGCTGTTTTGGCCTCCGGCCATGCCTCCCTGTATGCACCTGTTCTTGTCTGCTTTCAGTGGTTTGGCGGGGTCGAGTCTGGTTCTTTCCTGGATGGGAGATCGCCTGGGTATTCCTGGTTCGGTTGGCTTTTTGGGCTTAACGTGGGGTTTGCTTGCGGCCCTGGATGGTGTGTCTTCCCCCATGCCCTCTTTGGGTGTTTGGGATTGCTGCCTGGCTGGCCTTCTGGTTGCGGCTGCACTGTGCACCTGGTCCTCTTGGGGGTGCCGGGGTTTGGTCCCGGGGCCTCCTGCTTGCACTGCTTGCGCTCTGCGACATTGCGCTGGGTACGGCTGGTCTCCCTGAGGCCTTATCATGTGGGTTCCTTGCTTTCTCTCCGGTGCTGTTGGATCCCTTCATCCTCAGGTCTCTCCAGGTGCTGGTGGGTTCCTGTTGGGGCTTCTCTTTGCACCTGTTCCTGCGTGCTGGCTGTCTTGGTCCGGGGCCCTTGGTGTCTCTGGCCTGGTTCTCTGCCTCCGCTGCCCCCTGCTCCCGGGGTCCTGTTGGCCCTTCGGCTGCCTGCGACGTCGGCTCCCCTGCCTTCGCTGTCCTGTCTTGGGCCGTGGTTTCCCCTGTGTCGTTGCCCTTTTTTGGGGGGGTTCTGCCTGGGGCGGGTCCTTTGGGGCTTCCTCCATGGGGTGTGTGTTCCCTGGCCTTCTGGCTTTTTGCTTGCTCGGCGCTTGTTGCTGGTTGGCGTCTGGGCTGGGGGTCGGTCCCTGTGGGACTGCTGTTGACCTGTCCCCTTGGTGCGTGCCGCCTGGCGGTTTCTTGCTGTGCTTGCCTGCGGCCTGGGCTTCTGTTCCTCCTGCTGCCCGCCCTGTGGTTTGGCAGGGTCGGCCCTGTTTCTTCCCTGGCGTGGTGTCTGCTTGCTGGGCCGTGGCTCGCTTTGGTGCTCTCTCTCCCGGGGTTGGTTGGCTTCTTCTTGTGGCCTCTTTGCCCTGTCCTCTGGGCCTCCGGCCTTCCTGCCTTGCAGGCTTCTGTTGTCCCTGGTCGGCCCTAGTTGGTGCCTGGTTTGGGGTACGCCTGGGTTTGCCTGTTGCTGTGGCCTGTTCTGGTCGTCCCTGGCTGCTTGTCGGGCATTTTTTGCCCTTTTTCGGGTCCTGGTGCCTTGCAGTTCTTGGGCTTCCTTCGGCTGCCTGCTGCCCTTCTGCACGTTGGTTCCTGCCCTTTCTGTGGGTTCGGGCCTGGTGCGTGCCTGTCTGGGTGCCTGCCTGTGGTTTTTCGCTGTTGGGCGCCTGTTGCATCCTTCCGGGTGTTTTTTGCTTGCCCCGTGCTCGGGGTGTCTGCCTTCCGCGGGTTCGCTGGGTTCTCCCCCTTGTTTTCAGTGGGGGGGGCTGTGGTGCCCTCCCTCGGTCCTGGGGGGCCCTTAGCCTTGTTGGGCTGTTGGCTCTGCGGTAGTGCTAGTTGCGCCCCTGGTGGGTTCTGGCTGGCGTTGGGCTTGCTTCTCGCCTGCTGCCGGGTTGCTGGGGTTTGGTTTCTGGTTGTGGTTTCCTTCTCCCCTCTTGTGTTTCCCTTGATGACTTGTTGCGGTTTGGGCTTGGCGTCTCGCCTACCACTCCCTTTGCCTCCTGTGGTGGCTGGGTGTCGTTGGTCTTCCTTGGCCTCTGCCTTGGGTGGCCCCTTGTTCTTTGAGTGCCCTGCTCCTGTGCCCTGCCCTGTCTTCTGTGCCCTTTCCCTGCTTGTGGGTGCTGGGTGTGGGCCTCCCCTGCTGTGTGGGCCACTTTGCTGATTCCCGCTCCTCTCGTTCCGCTTTGGGGTTGCGGTTGTCTTTGCCTCGGGTCTGGGGCTTTGGCCTTTTCCCTTTGGGGGCCTGTCGTTGAGCCTGTGCTCCCGCGTGGGCTGTTTTCGGCCTGTGGTGTCTGTGGCCCTTGCTCTTTTGTTGGGTCTGGGGTGTTCCTCTCCCCTTGTTTGCGTCTGTTCCCGCTCCCCTGTTGGGTGGTGCGCCTTTGGTTTCTCCAGGCTCCTCTCCTTTGGTTCCTGGTGCCTGGGTTGTTCCGGTGTGCTGTTGGGGCCTGGGATCTGCCTCTGTTGGGTTTGCCCTTATGGTCCCTGTGTTTGGCCTCCCGTTCGCTTGTGCGTGTGGGTCGCTGGTGCACCTCTCGGCTTGGCCATGTCGGGCTTTGTGCGGTGGGGCCCTTGTTTGCTTGGGGTCCTCTTTTGGTCCCTGCTTGGGTCCTTTCCTGGCCGCTCGTTCTCTTGGGCTTTGGCGTTGTTTCTGCCTCTTGGGGTCCAGTTGTTCTGGCCCTGGTGTTCTTGGTCCTGGGCTGGTCTTCTGTCCTTTCCTGTACCGCTCCTTTGCGGATGGCTGTGGCTGTGGGTTTGTTGTGTGGGCTGCTGGGCTCCCTCCCTCTGCTTCACCTCTCAGGGTGGCCTGGCTGTGGTTGGCTGCTGTGCCTTTCCCTGTGCCGCTTCTTGGTTGGGTTTTTTTTGCCTCTCCTTCCAGGTCCTGGTGGCGCCGTGTTGGGGGCCTCCTGGCTGGCTAGCCTGCCGGTTTCTCCGGCTGGCTTCTTGGGCGTTTTTGGATCTCCTGCGGGGTTGGGCTGTTGGCCTCCTTGTTGGTTTTTCCTGTTTTGCCCTTCTGCAGCTCCTCTTGGGGTTCGCCTTCGGGGATTCCTTGGTGTCCTCCTTTATCCTCTTGGTTGGTGATGTTTCTCCTTTCCGGTTCTGGCATTTGGTTTCCCCTGTTCCGTGTTCGGCCTCTGTTGTTGTCTTTCTTGGTTGTGCCATGGGTTTTACCGGGTCTGCTTTGGGCTGCGCTTCTTTGCTCTCCCGGGCCTCCGTTGGGCGGGTTGCTGGGCTTCGTGTCCCAGTGTCTGCTGCTTTGGGGGTGTGCTTCGGGCCTGGCCGCTTGGGCGTTTCTTATGCCCCAGGTTCTTCTCCCGGAGGGGCAGCCTTTTTGTTCCTGCAGCTCTTCGGTGTCTTGGCTGGGGTTGGCCGTTGGTCGTTCCTGCCCTGTGGCCTGGTCCTTCTGTGGATTCCCTGTTGCTGCTGTTGTCGGCTTGGGGGGCTTGCTTGGGTTCCCTGCCCCCCTTTTTCCTGGCTTTTTCCTCTGGGTCGGTGCCTGTTTTCTTGTCCTGTTCTGCCCTCTTTGGTCTTGGCGCCTCTATTGGTGGCTTCCCCTGGTGTGTTGGGGTGGTCCTGTGTTTGTTCGTGTCGTTCCTTGCTCTCTTGCTTTGGCGTGCCTCTTCGGTTTCGTCTTCCTTCCCCTCGCTTTTTGGTGTGGTCCTTTGTGGGTTCCTGCACCTGTGGTTCGCCTTCTTCCCTGTTTTGGGGGGGGTTCGCTCTCTGTCTTGCTTCGGCTGTGTTCCTTCCTGGGCCTTCGCATCCTGCCGCCCTGTGCGGCCTGTTCTCCTCTGCTTTTGGCCGTTGGGCTGGGTTGGCCTGTTTGGTACCTGGTTGGGTGGCTGCCTGGTGGTGCCTGGGGCCGTGGGCTTCGCCCTTGGGGGTTTATCCCTGGTCGGTTGCCCTTTCTGGCTCCGTTGCTCCGTGGGGGATGTCCACTTCTCCTGGTCTTCCTTTGGTCGTTCGGGGGGCTTTGTTTTGGCCCCTCTGGTTGTTCCCTTGGGGCTTTGCTCTGCGTATGGGACCCTCTTCTGGCTTGCCTGGGGGGTTCTTGGTTTTTTTCTGGTCGTCCCCTGCTGGTTTTGGGGTCTCGGCTCTGTCCGCTTGGTTGGGGGCATGGTTGGTTGTGTGCTCCTGCTTGCGTTTTCCTCCTTTCTTGTAGGCTCCTTTTGCTCCTGTGGGGTGCCGTTTTTCGGTCTCGTGCCCCTGGTGTTGGTGGGAGTCCGGAAGGCCGGGTTCTCTGCTTTGGTATTCTCCACTTAGTTACGGAATGGGACGAGGACAGGAGGGACCTGGGGGTAATGTCCTATTACTTACCGGTAATCTTCATTACTCCAGGTCCCGTTGTCCTCGTCCCATTCCTTTCGCCCCTCCCTCCCTGGCGGCCGGCCTTCCGGTTGTTGGCTTGGTATTTCAGGCTGCATGCTGGGCTAGTACCACTTATGTACTCCCAATGGGAGGGAGTGGGTTGGGTATCCCAGCATGCTCCTTTTCTTTTTTTCTGTCGTGGAGATGGTCATCTCCACTTAGTTATGGATTGGGACGAGGACAACGGGACCTGGAGTAATGAAGATTACCGGTAAGTAATAGGACAATTCTCATCACTCACACTCTTCATACTATCCTTTTGTGTGTCTAAAATGTGGGTACAAACCCCAGTGGTACATAACAGGAGCAGTACAAGAGGAAGTCATCCAAGTATTGTTGTATAATATGAACTTCAACTGTTGATATATATTCTCCAATACATACAATAGATTAATGCTTAGTACAGATGCAGCAGTAGAACACTATAATGTTCTTAGTTGTGATCATTTGGTATAGGCTTCTTCATATGTTGTTAACATTCTAATGCCCCTGTACTGATCTGCGCCGACGCATGTTTTGGTGACTCCCCAGGGCGGGGTTACACCTTCATCAAGGCGCTCAAATGGGATACTCCAATAGTAGACAGTGGAATGTAGGGGGGGGCAAACCGGCAACAAAACCTACAAATGAACAAATGAATTGGTCAGCCAAAATTATGAATTAAAATTAAAAAAACTACTCATAAAGCCTAGGGTGGAGATCATGCTCATGCTGAAATCCTATGTGAAGATCAGCTACTCCAATTAAAGTAACCAATAAATGTGAGTCTTTCCAAAGACGTGATCAGAGATGGTCTCTCTGTCCTTCTTCCATGTCACAGGTTGTGACCACCACAAGAACGTGTCCCAAACAAAAATAAAATGAAAATAAAATAAAAAATAGAAATAATGTTTGTAAAAATAGAAAATAAATGAAATATAGAATTACCAGTGCAAACATGGAAAGATGGAATAAAGATTCTTCCTGCTTCCCAGGAAGGTCCTGCTAGTGAGAGTCCAGTTTATCGTCCAAACATGCAGTAGCATAGCACCAGACCTCAGGACCACAGGGAACCTTCCTGGTCCCGGAGACGTAGGGAGCGCTCTACTGCGATGTAAATGTCTACCACGCGTCGTAGTAGATTACAATAGATCTAGATATGTATTGATCCAGTGCAACCCCTAATTCATGAACCAGAGATCAGGGAAAATCTCAACACACATAAATTGCTTTACCAAACAATGGGGCTCATCACACATTACCCATAAATGATCCCTGAAGACAGGCACTGGATTTGGGGGGTTTAGTTTGTCAGTTTTAGTAAGTACTATGCTTCACATTAATAACATTTGTATATAATTCTAACTATTTGTAATCTCAACTGTCTTCTTCCTTTGGTCGATGGACCATTAGTTGAAGAGTTGATGGTGACTATGATTAACTAAACAGTTTAATATTTAACAAAATAACCACAGAGTCACTTCTTCAGTTAATGATTTTATATATTATTAAATGCTCTTAATTAAATTATCAGTGCACACACAAGATTACATATAAGAGAACAAATTATCAAGCAATGTAATCAAAATGAATCATTTGCATCGATACCAAAGAGTGCATAGGAATGGGGAAGAGAAGGTACAGCATAAATACTTGCAAAAATATATTTGCAAAATTAAAGTAATCAAGGAGGGTGATACCCACCAAAGAATCAGGAAAACCACTTCCTTGGCTGAGGTTGTGGCAAGAGGTCCCCAGAGATAGGCTCAGAGGACAAAGTTAACAGGACAGATGCAGCAAAGTTTGCCATAAACTAACTACTAAAATTAATCTCCCAATCAATCTACCTTGATCTAGTTCTCCTCGGACGCAGTCTCCTCCCAAGCACTCCCGCAACGTTCTCACCCCTAAAGCGTTCTTTGGCTTTGTGCTGGTCTGCTCTCTCTGTCTTGTATCTGCCACCTCGGCCTCCACTGCTATACCGGACCGCAATGCCTCAGGTTCGTCTGATCTCTCTCCGTCTTCCGATCTGTCTCGTCTCCTCTCTCGTCTCGTCTGTTCTGACACACCCCTAATTGGGATATCAATTATACCCTTCTGTCTAACACACTATCTTACAATGTTGCAGTATCAGTAGAAACTCGGTCTGTGACTGGTTGTCATAAATAATACTAGGGTCGCCCCATCCAGTTCTCCTCACAAATCCATTCTATACCGGTTCTAACAAAGGAAGGATTTAAGACCAATACATTCGTATACCACTAGCATTCATAATTATGCATTTTGCCACATTGTACATTATGATATCCGTTTCACATTCAAATTGCACGTAGTGATGGCTGTTCCCACAGTCGCTGCCGCATCTTGGCACATAAACAATAGGACACAGGTCAACATGGCCTTCACATGGATTACATAAGCTGGTACACTCTGCAGTCTGCGAGCAGGCAACCCATCCTGGCGCATGCACGCTTCATACCGACCAGGCCAACCACATGCTGGTTTAAACGAGAGGCCATTTTCATGCAGGCCCAATACCGTACTAAAATAAACAAACACAAAAGAATATTAATTCATGAAATAAAACCCATTATGATTACCTCCCACCATACTAATGCCCTGTGTTAATTAAATCCTAGCGGAAGCTATTAATTTAAAGCAACCTTTTCGTTATTTGTGCACAACATGCAAAATGTGCAATGTACAACATAGCATAAACATGCATTAGTACGGTTTTTCAAAGCGCAAACAATTAATACGTACTCATGCCAACATTGTTTAGTATATTATGTAAAATGCGTTTGCCCCTCGTGTAAATGTGTGCATTCAGAGTTGATTAGTTCATGCAGTCAATACGTTATTATGGGGTTACTTAATTTCATGAGGATGTATTTTACAAACCTCACTCCATCAATCCCCCCTTTGATGGTTTTACCATCATAAAATCCCAAAACATACGGTTTTTCAAGGTATATAGTTGTTATTTTGTCTTTTGGCCCTTGCTCTTTACATTTTTCGTACAATTTTTCTTTACAACTTTCCAACTCTATCTCATCTATCTCTCTTTCCCTTTCTTTATGTTCCTCACTTAATTTCCTTTCTTTCTTTCCTTTGCGACTTTTCTTCACACAAACATAGGTAATTCGTATCATGAGTATCATAGTAGCTACAAAAACTATTGGTACTATTATTTTTCCTACTAAGGGACTACCTATAGAAGAAAAACAATTTGCTTATAATAAAGAAACTCCTACTCAGGGGCCGATTCCGATTCGGGCCGGAAATCTCTCCGACCGAGCCGGACCCGGAGAGATTTCCGACCGAATCGGACCCGTGCAGCCCGACCGAACGAGTACGATGCGTCCGTATGCTATCGGACTCGATTCGGTCGGACTCCCATTGAAGTCAATGGGAGCCTGTTGTACGACGCGTACACGGGCTCCCATTGACTCAATGGGTGCGATGCGGACAAGGGCGCCCCCCACAGCGTGTACGCGGCGAAGCGATTCGCCCCGTACACGCACAGGTAGGGGGACCCATGGGTCCCCCTGTGTGCGACTCGCGCGGCTACGCGTTCAGGGGGTCCGACATGGACCCCCGAAGTACGGCTCCGACAGCTCTTCTGAGCCGGAGTGTGCGGCTCGGTCGGACTGCTCGCGGCGCGCATCGTACTCACCCGGCCGGGAAACGTCTCCATTGCGCGGTGCGAGTCGAGTCCGAGCGAGTCGGTCGGTGCGGTTCGAGCCGGGAACGAGTCGGTCGGAGCGGTCGGGATGCCCGGACGAGTCGGTCGGCGATTTCGCATCGTACTCGCTCGTCCGGACGCGCGTACAGATCGGTCGGGAAACAGGGCTCCGAATCGGATCCGGTAAAGCCGAATCTGATTCGGAGCCCTACCGGCCGAGATCGGAATCGACCCCTTAGTCTCTCCCAGACACCGTCAACCTCTAGTTGGGTTACTTCCTTATGCAAATCAGTGATATTCTGGATGTATCCTTCCAAATTCTTACTTTTGTCTGGAATGTAAGTACAACAATGTTGAACTTTCAGCATTCCGCAGACTCCACCCTCTTTTGCCAACAATATATCAAGGGCAAGTCGATTTTGCATAACCATAGATCTCATGGCAATCATTTCAGTGTCAATCATCAAGAATCCTCCAGCAGTATCCGTTGATAAACGATCAACCACTGTGGACAATTGTCGAATTTTGTATGCATTCAGTGTAACCCCAACTCCAGGTATCAATGCTCCAAATATATCGCCTAAAATTTCTGAAAAACTTTCTCTTTTTACACGGTTTAGTCCTTGCCTTACTTCATCGATTCCATTTGTACTTTTGTCTACATGGTAGACTTTTGGAAAGACAATCCCAAGATAACAAGTTCCATACCAGTGATCTGGCAGCCGATAATAAGCTTTCCTCCCACAGACATAATATATGCCTGGCAAGACAGGGTCAGTTCCTCCCTTTAATCCCCAACCCCCAATAATTTTATAGGTATCTTCACATTCGCTGGAACCGATGAAATAATGGTTGTAATTAGTCTTCTCCCTACGTAAGCATAATTTTCCCTTCTGCGACCAATCCAGAGCCATTGCAGCATAAGTCTCGCCTTTGTCATAGTCACCTTCTCTGAAAACCCAAGGTGGTGATTTCAATTTCTCTTCAACAGCTTTTCTCTGAAACTTAGCCCTTCTTTCTTCTACCATCTCCAAAAAGATTTTCTCTTCCTTTTTCAATCTACATGTTAGGTTGTTTTTATTAGCGTATGCTATATCTAAAGGATTTGTTGTCAGGAAAAAATCTCCCATGACATTTGCATGTGCTATCTTATTCAACTCAGGTATTACTGGGACTTTAGAGAAGATCGTATCTACATTGGAATAATAATAATCTAGTTTTCCTGTTCTATACAATAAGCTTGATAAGACACTACAGGTCACACCATAAGTCAAAGGAAGGTGATGATAAGTCACACCTTCTGAAACAGACAATGGTAACTGTATACATACATAACAATCCCTCACATCTATTGTTTCCACATATTCGTAGAGTAGTTTAGTGAAAACATTCAAGGAAAAATTAGTAACTAATCTATCATGATGCAGACTACTAGCGTCTACCTGTTTCAAGTGAGTAATAGGAATTTGCCTAATGTCAGTGTCTACCCTTGGACCTGTCAAGTGGTTAGGACGAGATGTGTCTTCTTTAATCAAATGTAAAGGTATTATAATTGTTAATATTATCCAAAATACTATCAGTATACAAAATAAACATAAACAAGCTTTATAACACCTACGCATAAAAAAACTACACCTAGATCTTGTTACTTGTGTATCTGCCATAGTAATGTTAATCCTTATAAAATTCTAAATGGATTTTCTAAATCTATCTAAAAAATGTTCTACGGAATTTTTTTCAAATAAAAATGTAGTGTGATCCCACACTTCAAAAGCTTTCTTCTTTACCCCTTCTTTTATTTTAACTAATCCAAATCTCCAGGACGTCTTCAGAAAATTTTATTCAGCTGTTAACGTGACACCTTAATTTGTTTACAGTCTCTTAAGGTGGATTTAAATCACTCTTTTCTTCTTGCTCGCTGTCAGTGCTGTTTCTTTCCTTGTTTAAATCTTCTTCTTCAATCTCTTCCAACACTTCGTAAATTCAGTCAGGTGACTTGAACTTTTTGTTTGGTTTTCTCGCTCTCTTTGGTCGCAGCACTGATTCGTCATCCGACTCTCCTTGCTCTATTTCACCTGAAACTTCCTTTATCTGTTCTGGCCTGCTCTTGGGTCTTTCTTTTACCACCCTGTATTTCAGTCTTTTAGCTTCACTTGGCCAATGATCATCTGTCTTTGCCCTTTTTGGTTGTACTTCTTCTTCTTCCTTATTCAATTTGTACCTTTGTTTCTTTGCACCTACTTTAAGTTTGCTTTCTTCTTCTTTTTCTTCTTCTGTATTTCTTTCCCTTATTTCTTCTCCATCCTTTCCCTCTTTATCGAGGAGTTGTCTTTCTTCTTGTTCAACAGCAGTTTCTTCAGTCCCAGTAGCTGGTACCCACTTTACTTGACTTGTGTTAAGCAATTCCTCAGCAAGCTGCTCTTCAGAGTCCTTCAGGTTATGTTCACCAGTTTCAGAGTCTATTGCTCTAGCCTCGCCAATTTCTTGTACTTCAGCCTCTGATTCAGAGCTCGGACTTGAGATCTCCAGATGCCGCTCTACTCGTGGTTCAAGTGCATTTGGGACTCGCTGAGTGTGGCTGGCATGGATCCAATTTGGTAGGCCAGCACACTTTACTGCTGTAGTCGTCACCAATATGACCTGATAGGGTCCTTCCCAGCGGGGCTCTTGGCAAGTTTTTCTTCTATGCCTTTTCACGTGAACCCACTCACCAGGGCTCAGATCATGCGCTTGAGTCTGCTATGTTGTGGTCGCGTCAGCTCCAACCTGATGAAACACAGAACATACTACATCAGCCAATCCTTTGCAATAGTCAAGGATGAGATCATCAGATATATTTATTAATTTGTTGGCAGGTACAAATGCTTGTCTCATTGCTCTTCCCATCAAGATCTCATGTGGACTCAATCCTGTCTTTTTGTCAGGAATGCTTCTGAGACTCATCAAAACTAGGGGTAAAGCGTCAGGCCATTTCAGTGCTGTGGATCTACACACTTTCCCTAACCTGCTCTTGATTGTGCCATTTATCTGCTCTACTATTCCAGAAGCCTCTGGACGATAAGCACAATAAAGTTTTGGTTGAATGCTGAATGCCTCACAAATCAGTTTGATTGTTTCACTAGTGAAGTGTGTTCTTCTATCTGTTTTCATCGTGACCGGAAAACCATATCTAGGAATGTATTCCCTCAACAAAAGATTTGCCACCGTCAGGCTGTCATTCCTCCTTGTGGGATAAGCTTCTACCCATCGGGAAAACAAACACACAATTACTAACACATATTTGAGCTTGTTACATGGAGGCAACTCAATAAAATCGAGTTGTAGTCTGGTAAAAGGACCTCCTGGCCTCCCTATTGTTCCCAGACTAACTATTGTCTTTCTTCCTGGGTTTTGCTGTTGGCACGTCAAGCATCTCTGACAAAGGCTCTCTGCAATAGTCCTGAATTCAGTATTAAACCACGTTTGTTTGAATGATCTGACCATGGCGTCTCGGCCAATGTGTGTCATTCCATGGTACATCCTTGCCATATGAGAAAGTAAACTATCTGGCATGACTGGTTTTCCATCAATGTATACCCATACATCATCATCTTTTCGTCTCCTACATCCTGCCTTTTCCCATTCCTGTCTCTCTTCATCACCTGCCTCTTCCTGCAATTGCCTCACTTCATCCCATGTTTCAATGGTGTTAGTAAACATAAGTTGACAAACCGTATGTTCTTTTGCTTTTCCCCGATTTATGGAAGTCTCATTCTTTGCACAATATTGTGCTACTTGGTCAGCAAATCTGTTTCCTTGAGTCACATAATCATCTCCTGACTTATGTGCGGCACATTTGACCACTGCAATTTGTTTTGGCAATTGTAATGCTTCCAGCAATTCCTTTACAAATTGACTATTCCTGATGGGGGACCCCGAAGAAGTCAGGAATCCCCTCTGCATCCATAATTCTCCAAAATCATGCACAATGCCAAAGCCATATTGACTATCAGTAATTATAGTCACTTTATGACTTTTTCCCAATTTACAGGCTTGAGCTATCAATTCAGCAACTTGTGCAGATTTTACCCCTTTTAGGCAGGATGCTTCCAGGATTTCCGCTACAGTACAGACAGCATAAGCAGAACTCAACACACCTGTTCCAGTTCGCAAACAAGAACCATCAACAAACATCACACAATCAGATTCCTCAAGAGGAACATTCTTAATATCAGGACGGGGTTTGGTACAAAATTCAGTCACATCCAAACAATCATGTTCAGCTTCATCCTTTACTTCTTCATTCCAAACATCTGGCCATAGAGTAGAAGGATTCGCATTTCTACATCTCACTATTGTCACATTTTCTGCTCCCAGAATCACTCTCTCATACCTAGTCAGCTGACTATAGGTGAGGTGCTGAGTCCGTGTTCTTGTTAAAAGGATCTCAACTGAATGTGGCACATACACTCTCACAGGATGACCCATTATGATCCCTTCACTCTGTTCCAGACTCACACAAGTAGCAGCTACTGCTTTCAATCATCCAGGTAATGCGGCAGCCACTGAATCTAAAGTAGCTGAAAAATATGCCACAGGTCGCCTTGACATTCCATGCCTTTGAGTTAGAACTGCAAGTGCACACCCATCTCTTTCACTGCAATACAATACAAAATCCTTTGAATAATCAGACATTCCAAATGCCGGAGCCTTACACAGACAGTCTTTCAGTTTAACAAAAGCATCCATACTTTCTTCATCTAATTTAACTGGGTCTTTCACATCATTCCTCGTCAACCTCTGTAGAGGTTTTGCCATCAGTGAAAATCCACTGATCCACTGTCTGCAATATCCAACCACTCCCAAAAACATTCGCACTTCCCTTTGTGTCGTTGGCGGTTTCATGTCCTTAATCACTCGAATACGCTCTGATGTTACCTTTCTGACACCCTTCTCAATCTTGTGACCTAAGTATTGGACTTCTCGCTGGCAGAATTGTAATTTCGCAGGGGACACTTTATGTCCACCTTCTGCCAAATGGTTCAGTAAAGCAACTGTGTCTGCAACACAGGCTTCTCGAGTCTTTGATGCCACCAGTAGGTCATCAATGTACTGAACCAAAACAGACTCTTCAGACATTCTCAAATCTTCCAGACACTTTTTCAATATCTGATTAAAAATTGAAGGACGCTCAGTATAGCCTTGAGGAACTCAGCACCATGCCAAAACACGATCTCTAAACCGGAAAGCAAATAAATACTGGCTATCTGGTTGCAGGGGAATCAAAAAGAATGCATGACACAAATCTATCACAGTATACCACTCCGCATCATGGGGGATTTGGTATAGAATCACTGCTGCGTTTGGCACAACTGGACAACAAGGCACAACAATTTTGTTTACCTTTCTCAAGTCTTGTACTATTCTATAGGTTCCATTTGGCTTTTTCAATCCCATAATAGGTGAATTACAAGGACTGCTCATTATTTCTTTTAAAATTCCTTGTTCAATCATTTGATCAATTACAGGAGTTATTCCTGCTATAACTTCTGGCTTCATTTTATACTGTGGTGTATTTGGATAGTCAATACCATCTTTCACTGTGATTCTAATCGGATCCACTTTCTTCATCAACCCAATCTCCTGTCCTGTGAAATCCCATTCCTCTGAATTCACTACCATCATCAATTCTTCAGGCACACTTTTGTCTGTAAGAAGCGAAAATAGCTCATTCACTTCTGTTCCCTGCTTTGCTAGCCCCATTTTAAATGCGACATCCTCATCAGGTGTCTGAAATGCAATACCATCCGGTGTGCAGTAAATTGTGCAATTCATCTTGCACAGCAAATGTCTTCCTAACAAATTCACTGGACTCGAGTCACACACTACAAACCGATGCATGTCTTTAAAGGGGCCAATATGTACTTCAATTGGTTTAGTAACTGGAGTATTTATCTGTTTATTTGAGACTCCTACTACTTGGATAGTTTCTCCCGAGAGGGGTAGGTTTGGAATTTCTGCTGCTCTCACAGTAGAACGGGTAGCACCAGTGTCCACAAGAAAGGTGATATCATTACCTTCCACTTTTCCATCAACAAATGGACCTGACTGATCTACCTCTAGAGAAGCGCCAAACACGCACTCTTCCTCCCCCCTCAGGCACCGTAATTGATTCGACTCAATATCACTTCCATCACATTGCATCCAAAATTGGGGAATCACATTTGTGTTAGTATTTTTACCAACCTGGTCTCCTCCGTGGAACCCTGATTCCGCTCTGTATCTTTGAGCATTTACATTATGTGGTAACGGTGGTTGCAGGACCTGATATTGGGTAGTAACTACCTGCTGCTGCGGTGTCTGTTGCACAACTACCTCACTCTGCACCTGTGGGGTTAAAATGTTATTTCCTCCATTAGTCCTCTGCACTGATCTAGACTCATTCTTCCAGTGTCCATACTTTCCGCACCCATGACAAGGAAATTTCTTTTTGCCTCTTCTCTGCTCATTTGTCCTCTACCTCTACCTCCACTGGGTTTTTGAGCATTCTGACTAACTCCTCCCGTTTGGTTTATAGCCTGAGAATTCAACTGAGTTTCTTGCTGCTCTGCTACCTTTACTTGTGCCCACATCATTTTTTCTTTTAATTTGCGATGGCAGGACTCAATGTCATCACTACAATATTTCGCATACCTCAAAATCTCATCGATTGTTTTGGCCTGCCAACACAACATATGCTGCTGTATCATCTGACTAATCTCAGGTCTTAATCCATACACAAACCTATACACAAAATGACCCATATCTTTGTCTCCAATATTCTCAAAACCACTATACTGCTTAAAAACTTGTAATAACCTCTCATAATAGGCATGCACAGATTCTTTCGGCTCTTGGGTTGTTCTATCAATTTTTACCCAATCAGTTTCCTTAGGGGGAATTTGCTTTTCAAGAAAGTAATCACTTGATGATTCTTTTTCATCACCTCATCAGAAGGTGCTCCTGTTTTGGCATCCCTAGGATATTCATCTTTTGGCCAATCAACTGTAATCTTACATTCAGTCTAAAAATCTGCAGGGACAACAATTTCAAATAATCCATCTAAATCCTTTAACAATACTTTCGATGCTTTCACGAACCTCTCTACTTGTTTATACCATTCCACGGGCTTTTCTCTCAACCTGGGAAACTCATTGGTGAAAGACAATATATCCTGTCTAGACCACTGAACATGCACATAAACTCCTCCTGGAACGTCTCTCATGGGACATTCCAGAGCTACATTTTCTACTTCTCTTACTGGACGCAAATGTATTTCTTTAGCAGCCAATCCTTCTTTCTTCCTCATCCATCTACCCTTCCATCTTTCCACGTCTCCCCATTTTCTCAAAACAACCATTAACTCTTTTATCTGCAATCGTCTACCAGACGTATTCATATTTTCTATATCCTTTTCAGTAAAATCCACTCTATATGTCTTCTGCAACACCTTTGATCTTCCTATGTCCATTCCCAACTCCTCTGCAGCTTCCACTAACCTTTCATGTAGATTTTTCGCTTTCCAAGTAATACTCTTACACAGATACATCAATTCATCATCTTGATAAGTCTTTAGCCTGTCTGGACTTATGGTCCCAATGATCATTTCTTCCAGATCTACTCTCAACTTACATACATCTATAGGCTGTGGCTGTGTTTTTCTCCTTTGTAACCCTTTCACCCAATCATCTAATTCTTCAGTGGTTGGACCTATTGAAACTTCACTTCTGGGAATCTCATCCAACTCTATTCTTTTGGGCTATAACTGCATTATTTCCCTAGGTGTTTCAATTATTGTTAAATTAGTCGGAGGTGTTGACCTAGTAACTGTAGTGGGCTGTTCACTTTGGACACTTACAGCATTAATTCTACTACTAGCTGATGTTATATCAGAATTTAATGGGACAGTTAAGGAAGGTTCATGAATAAGTCTATTTTTGAATACAGGTATTGCTGGACCTATAGTTACTGGCACAGTTATTGCATCTATTTTCATATTCATCTGATTCAATTTTTCAACTAATTCTTTGGTTTGTATGGCAAATTCTGCTTCTCCTTCATGCTCTACATCGCTTACAGTTGGAACTGGTGTCATTTGAGGTGTCATTGGGGTTTCCATTGATGGTGCATTTGGTGTCACCATCGCTGAATTCTCCTGATAAGGTGGTGGTTGTTTAACTAATATATCATCCAGCAGCTCATCATCAGATTCATTCGGGTTATATCCATAACCAAATTGTCCTAGATGTCTCTTTTTCTCCTTACATTTGTTTCCTGCAGTCTCTCCTACCATTAAAACTGGATACAATCCTTCAGTTATCTCTCCATTTCTCCATCTCTTCATTCTGTCTTCATGGCTTTCATCATGAAATCTTCCAAACATAAATCTATGAACACTACCACCTCTGTGTTTTTCTCTTTCATACATTTCATCTTCCCATTCTACTAGTGCTTCAAACTGCGTAGGTCTAGGTCTGGGGTCTAATGCCATCATCTTTTCTCTCAAATTATGCAATACTGCCAAATTAAAAGAACCATGCTCAGGAAAGGCTAGTATACCATCATTCTTCGTATATCCTACCCAATTTTCTAGCCAAATACATGTGTGATAACCATATTTTAACATCATATAAGATGCTAGTGTCTTTGGTGGAGGGATAGGAACTCCTTCTCTCATTATTACTGGTTTGTCCTTTTTAAAGAATCTTTTAAATTTGCCAAACAAAGTCAATTTCTCCTGTTTTGGTTGTTCAAAATACATTTTTGTTGCTCGTCAACAACTTTCCTCGATGCAAATCTTTGTCAACACAATCCACTATAATTCACCAATCGAACTCCTTTGCTTCCCTAAACACCTGACCAATGTCAGCGCGACAAACTCTAACTCTTCCAATCGGAGCTTTCTACGTCTCCGCTATCCTGTCCAAAACCAGCGCGGCTCACACCAACCAGCCAATCTGAGCTCACTCTGTCTTTACAGTCTGCCCAATGCCAGCGCGGCTTTCTGTGACTTCAGCCTCTCCTCCTGCTGCTGACCCTCCCTTTACAAAAATTAACTGCACTTTTCTAAGTCCTTTCTCTTTACAATAACTTATTAGTCACAACATAAAACAATACCACACTGTCTGTTTACTAAATAAAGAGATAGCTTTTCACTCTCAAGAACATTCCTTCCAATACAGGCAAGTATAACAATTCCGCTATCCTTCCCTTCACCCAAGCTAGGAGAGGACCTGTTACTTCTTTAGGGATAAGGCCAAAATTTCACAAGAGAACCCTTTATTAAAAGGAGGTCTCGCTACTCTTCCGGGGATAAGGCCAAAGTTTCACAGGTGGACCCTTCGCTATCTCACTCTTCTTTTACATACACACTAAATACTCCCTAGAATAACACATAAGTGTTATCACTAATTTAAACAGACAATGCACCTATTCCCGTGTGATTTCACTTCTCACACTTTTCTTCTGCCTTATTTCAGGCTAACTTTTACTTTGCCGGCTTCCCAGATACCCTTCTGTACCTGTGTTCCAAAGACTACATAAAAACACGATACTAACTCACTTTACATAGAATGTTAAACATTTAATCAATAATCAATAATCAATAAATCACCAAACTAATCAATAATAACCATCATTCTGCTACCAGAAAAACTGATCCAGGGCAACCCCTAATTCATAAACCAGGGATCAGGGAAAATCTCGACATACATAAATTGCTTTACCAAACAATGGGGCTCATCACACATTACCCATAAATGATCCCTGAAGACAGGCACTGGATTTGGGGGTTTAGTTTGTCAGTTTTAGTAAGTACTATGCTTCACATTAATAACATTTGTATATAATTCTAACTATTCGTAATCTCAACTGTCTTCTTCCTTTGGTCGATGGACCATTAGTTGAAGAGTTGATGGTGACTATGATTAACTAAACAGTTTAATATTTAACAAAATAACCACAGAGTCACTTCTTCAGTTAATGATTTTATATATTATTAAATGCTCCTAATTAAATTATCAGTGCACACACAAGATTACATATAAGAGAACAAATTATCAAGCAATGTAATCAAAATGAATCATTTGCATCGATATCAAAGCGTGCATAGGAATGGGGAAGAGAAGGTACAGCATAAATACTTGCAAAAATATATTTGCAAAATTAAAGCAATCAAGGAGGGCGATACCCACCAAAGAATCAGGAAAACCACTTCCTTGGCTGAGGTTGTGGCAAAAGGTCCCCAGAGATAGGCTCAGAGGACAAAGTTAACAGGACAGATGCAGCGAAGTTTGCCATAAACTAACTACTAAAATTAATCTCCCAATCAATCTACCTTGATCTAGTTCTCCTCGGACGCAGTCTCCTCCCAAGCACTCCCGCAACGTTCTCGTACCTAAAGCATTCTCTGGCTTTGTGCTGGTCTGCTCTCTCTGTCTTGGATCTGCCACCCCGGCCTGCACTGCTATACCGGACCGCACTGCCTCAGGTTCGTCTGATCTCTCTCCGACCCTTCTCTCTCCGTCTTCCGATCTGTCTCGTCTCCTCTCTCGTCTGTTCTGACACACCCCTAATTGGGATATCAATTATACCCTTCTGTCTAACACACTATCTTACAATGTTGCAGTATCAGTAGAAACTAGGTCTGTGATTGGTTGTCATAAATCATACTAGGGTCGCCCCATCCAGTTCTCCTCACAAATCCATCCTATACCGGTTCTAACAAAGGAAGGATTTAAGACCAATACATTCGTATACCACTAGCATTCATAATTATACATTTTGCCACATTGTACATTATGATATCCGTTTCACATTCAAATTGCACATAGTGATGGCTGTTCCCACAGTCGCTGTCGCATCTTGGCACATAAACAATAGGACACAGGTCAACATGGCCTTCACACAGATTACATCAGCTGGTACACTCTGCAGTCTGCGAGCAGGCAACCCATCCTGGCGCATGCGCGCTTCATACCGACCAGGCCAACCACATGCTGGTTTAAACGAGAGGCCATTTTCATGCAGGCCCAATCCCATACTAAAATAAACAAACACAAAAGAATATTAATTCATGAAATAAAACCCATTATGATTACCTCCCACCATACTAATGCCCTGTGTTAATTAAATCCTAGCGAAAGCTAATAATTTAAAGCAACCTTTTCGTTATTTGTGCACAACATGCAAAATGTGCAATGTACAACATAGCATAAACATGCATTAGTACAGTTTTTAAAAGCGCAAACAATTAATACGTACTCATGCCAACATGGTTTAGTATATTATGTAAAATGCGTTTGTCCCTCGTGTAAATGTGTGCATTCAGAGTTGATTAGTTCATGCAGTCAATACATTATTATGGGGTTACTTAATTTGATGAGGATGTATTTTACAAACCTCACTCCATCAGTATCAATAAAAGGAAAAGGCCATAGGTTGCTGGAAAAGATACACAATAAAAATTGTCAAACTAAGAGTTCTAAGACCGCACAAATATAAGAAAAAGAGCTCTTCTAATGTGGAAGCCCAGCCTTTATAAAGTGGTCTCTATGATCGATCAACTATCAAAAACTCAATCTGCTAACAGCTGACACCAGTTGTCTACCGATAAAGCAATGTGGGGCTCAAACACCGGTCAAGGAAAAATTCTCGACCGACATATCCGGCATATAGAGAAGAAAATAAGACAATCTGCTGGAGATGCCAGGCATAGGGGAGCATCCCAGCATGCCGGGGAGTGTCTCAGGGTCTGGAGCAGGATGTGAAAACCCAGGTCGTTAACATCCCTAAGTTACTACACTGGGATAGGGAGAGGCCTGACGAAATGTAAAAAATTAGATATGAAAAAATCCCAAGAGGGGACTTCCCTGCGCATAGTGCAGCCTCCATTGAAGCAAGGTCCGGAATGAGTTGTCCGGCAAACAGAGGTCCATCCGGTTGGATACGTCACTACATCTAGTTTACAACTCCGCCATCTTAGAAGGGGGGGTATCCAGCAATAACATTGGCCAGATATATAAGGCATTCCAACTGTACAGAAAGATCCATGCATAAACAATCAATTATAATGTAATGTAGCTTCCATGGGCACTAAGCATGAAATGAATCGTCCCGCATACAGAAGCCGGCGACTTGTCAAAGTCAACAATTAAATGAACATTAGGCCCCTTCTGGTTGTATACATCACTGAGTGGGGATCACAGGTCCGCCATCTTGAAAGGGGGAATCCGGCAAATCAATCGGCGGGACGATAATGTAAACGACCCTCAAAAAGTGCAGGTCAGCCTGTACAGAAACGGGAATCCTAAGATGAAACAGGAGTCCTGCGCCTGAGCTAACGCAAAACAAAGTTTCTAGTTTGAATAGACAAAAGTCCTGACCATACTAAAGAAAGATTTGACATAAAGCAACCCTATATTAAATACCCAACCCCAGTCGAGAAATGACTGGGGTGAGCCATCTAGAGAATCATGACCATTCTATGGTTCCCTGAAGGTAAAAATACGAAAACAAAAACAGACACAATGGGACAACGGGACAAACAAATCAACTGAAGGGTCTCGAAGTGCAAGTGCCAATCGTGATGCATACATCGCTCCAATTGTTTGTAAGTACAATTTATAAAACAAGGAAGAGCAACTCAAGATGAGTGAATTCAGTGCATGTCGACAGAGCAGGATCTAGAATAGAACCATAGTCCGTGAACTGACCAGGCAAAACTGTCATCCATGTACTGGAGAATCCTCAAGCACTGTTTCCCCGAACCATAACAGAGAAGCACATGTACTTAATCCTTTCGCTGCCATGCTTCTCCACAGGCTTCCCCCCATGCCATGCCCTTTTTTGGCTATTTGGGATAGTACACGCTTAGGCCCCCATAACATTTTGTCCACATATGGTATCCACGCCAAATTTGTGTCCTTTTCTTCCAACATCCTGAGTACTCTACAGATACCCAGGGTTTGTGGATTCCCATGGAGGGAACCAAGAAGTTTGGCTAAATACAGCTAAAATCTGGGGTTTTGGGGGAAAATGGGGGAAAAAGTGCTGCAGAAGAAAGCGTCTGTTTTTTCTCTGCAAATGGTATCAACAAAGGGTTTGTGGTGCTAAAATCACCATCTTCCCAGCTTTCAGGAACAGGCAGACGTTTGTCAAAGAACCACATTTATCTACATAGTTGTGGCATTTTACTGGGTGTGGGTCTATTTTTCCTATTTTCTGTGCTTACTTTCCTTCCAGTTAGTGGTAGAAATGAGTGTGACACCAATAATGGATCCCTGAAAGCTACACATTTCTGAAAAGTAGACAATAATCTGAATTCAGCAAAGGGTCATTTTGTGTAAATCCTGCAAGGTTTTCCTATAGAAAGTAACAGTTAGAATTAAAAAATGTGGAAATTGAGTTGTAAAAAAACCCAGCCATTTGTGCCTACATTTTCACCTGTAACTTCTTCTAACTATGGTAAATCTTTGAAAGCAATATACCATTACATCTGCAGGACCCTTCTGGTTGTGGGGATATATAAGGCTTGTAGGTTCACCAAGAACCCGAAGTACCCAGAGCCAATAACCGAGCTGCACCTTGCAATAGTTTTTCATTGTATACCGGGTACACAGCAATTCATTTGCTAAAATATAAAGAGTGAAAAATAGGTATTAAGGAAAATTATGTATTTCTGAAATGGGAACAAGATATGGAGTTTTCTAGCAGTGGTTATTTGTGCATCTCTGAATTTGTGGGTACCCATATTAGCATGCAAATTAGAGGGTATTATTCAAAATGACTTCTTTTTTACACACTGTCTTACATTTGGAAGGCAGAAATGCATAGAAATACAAATGGTAATAACACTTGTTCTACTATTTTGTTTTCCCCAAAGGCTCCCGACAAAAGTGGTTCCTCACTTGTGTGGATAGGCCTTGTGTCCGTGACAGGAAATGGCCCAAACCATAACATGGACACATCACATTTTCCTCTGAAAACGGACCCTTTTTTAGCAATGTGCCTAGCAGTGGATTTGGGGCCCTAGCTCAGCCAGCACCTAGGGAAACCTAGCAAACCTGTACATTTTTTAAAACTAGATACCAAGGGGAATCCAGTATGGGGTGACTCTTGTGGCTCTCACCAGGTTCTGTTACCCAGAATCCCTTGCAATCCTCAGAATCTGTCTAAAAAAGCATATTTTCCTCACATTTCTGTAATGAAAAGCTATGGTATCTGAGGGGAGCCACAAACTTCCTTCCACCCAGCATTCCCTTAAGTCTCCCGATAAAAGTGGTACCTCACTTGTGTGGATATGCCTAGTGTCCGTGACAGGAAACGGCCCAAAACATAACATAACATGGACAGATCACATTTTTCCTCAGAATACTGACCCTTTTTTTGCAATGTGCCTAGTGGTGGATATTGCTCAGACAGTACCTAGGGAAACCTAGCAAACCTGTACATTTTTTAAAATTAGATACCCAGGGGAATCTATGATGGGGTGACTCTTGTGGCTCTCACCAGGTTCTGTTACCCAGAATCCCTTTCAAACCTCAGAATTTGTATAGAAAAGCATATTTTCCTCACATTTCTGTGATGGAATGTTCTCAAATCTGAAGGGAGCCACAAACTTCCAACCGCACTGCATTCCCCCACGTGTCTCAATAAAAATGGTACCTCACTTGTGTGGGTAGGTATGGTGCCTGTGACAGGAAACAGCCCAAAATGCAACATGGACACATCACATTTTTGAGTGAAAACTACTGACCCATTTTTTGCAATGTGCCTAGCTGTGGATTTTGGGCCCTAGCTCAGCCGGCACCTAGGCAAAACTATTAAACCTGTACATTTTTTAAAACTAGATACCCATTGGAATCCAGTATGGGGTGACTTGTGTGGCTCTCTCCAGGTTCTGTTACACAGAATCTCTGGCAAACATCAAACTTTGTATAAAAAAACACATTTTCTTCACATTTCTGTGATGGAAAGCTCTGGAATCTGTAGGGAGCCACAAACATCCACCCACCCAGCATTCCCCAAAGCCTTCCAATAAAAATGGTACTTTACTTGTGTGAGTAGGCCTAGTGCCTGCAACAGGAAATGGCCCAAAACTTATTGTGGAGACATTAAAATTATCTATCACAAAACAAACTGGTTTTGCAAGGGAGTCACCTGTGTTTTTGGTCCCCGGCTCAATGGACATCTAAGGAAACCTACCAAACCCAGACATTTCTGAAAACTAGACACCCGAAGGAGTCCAGGGAGGTGTGGCTTGCATGGATCCCTCACTGCTTTCTTACCCAGAATCCTCTGCAAACCTAAAGTTTAGCTAAAAAGCCCCATTTTCCTCACATTTCTGTGTGGGAAGGTTGTGAGATCACCACGCCTGCACGAATTTCCCACCACCCAGTGTTCCTCTCAGTCTCCCGATAAAAATGATACAGCACTTGTGTGGGTGCTCAAAGCAAAGTCAGCCTAAAAACGTATGAAAATAAATTGCCCTCTTGGACTCACTTTGGTTCCCTCTCAATTTTTTACTTTCTGTATATTTTAGATTCTCTGCTTTCGGCACCCACCCAAGTAAGGTATCATTTTTATCAGGAGACCAAGCGGAACCCAGAGTGGTGGAAAGTTTGTGCCAGCATGGTGATCCCACAACACAGGAAAGTGTGACTTTTTAGCTAAATTTGAGGTTTGCAGGGGATTTTGGGTAATAAAATGCTGGAGGATCTAAGCAAACCACACCACCAGCCAAGCCCCATCCATGCACACCACCAACCAAGAGCCATCCACACACATCGCCAGCCAACCCACAAAGTCCATGCACACCACCAGCCAAGCAAGAGTCCACGCACACTGCCAGACATGTACCATCCACACACTGCCAGCAAAATGCAAGTCCACACCCACCACCAGCAAAATGCAGGTTCACACACAGCCAGCCAAATGCCAGTACACACAGACCGTCAGCCGAACACCAGTTCACAGACACACAGAAACTTTCCCTAGTGTCTAGTGATTTTCTATTCCTAGTCGGGGGGTGAACCTAAAAATATTGCTGATCTGCCCCCAAGGGGGGCAGAAGCAGCCAAAATGTGAGCACAAAAAAATGGGGGGGCGACCCTTGCCTGGTGTCTAGTGGGCTTTCTGCCCCCCTGGGGGGGATTGGCATCCCCGTACTGGGCAACCCCCACCCCTGAAATACTAAAAACAAAATAGTCCCTGGCTTCCTACTGGGGTTTCTGCCCCCCCCTCGGGTCAGATTGTGGGCTATTGTCCCATATGCCCCCGGGGGGGGACAGAAAGACTGTCCATTTGTTTTTGAGTGGGGTGGGGGCTTTGGCATGCCCATTATGGGCAGCCCCCACCCCTACTCTGGCTAAACAAAATACTCCCTGGTGCTTAGTGGGCTTTCTGCCCCCAGGGGTGCAGAAAGAATGTGGCTATTTTTTGGGGGTTGGGGCATTGGCATTGGGCATTCTGGGCAGCCCTTGTCTGGTGTCCTCCTTTCGGCCCCCTCCCCCCCATCATCCTCGGAGGGCGAGTGGAGTAGATAGGTTTACTTGTTTTTCGGAGTATGGGGGATACTCTCTGCCGCCTGCTCGTGGAGGAAATTTCCTCTCCACTTGGCCTGTCGGGTTTCTCCCGCCAAACCAGCTCCTTCAGGGTTTCTGCTTTATACACAAGTCTCTTTAACTCCACGCAATCTGTTCTGATCCTGAATAGCTGAAATTGCTCCACTCAGGTTCCGGTTACTCTATATAGCAGGGAGGAGTTTCCACTAGGTGCACGGTCGTGGTCCTTGGACCTTCAGTGCGTGGCGTGTGTTCTGAGTCTTCACCGCGGGCTTCTTGAGCGTGTCACGGGCCTCCGCTCCGTCTCTCTTATTCTGCGCCCGGGGGACTGTACCTTGAGGGCTGGGCACCAATATCTTTGGGCTCCACGCCATGTGTCATTTGCTGCCTCTGTCTCCCCACTTGCCCCTCGCGTCACTTAGCTTTTCATTTGTTTCAGGGGGGCCTGTTCAGCTACACCCCATCGCCTCAGCGAGGGGGGAAGCAAAGAAAGGGGGGAGGGAAAGGCCCCCACCGTGCCCAGACCGGGCCACTTCTCCCTTCCCCTCACAACTGTATTTCGTAGCTCCCTCGACACTTTGCCCTGATCTTATGGTCTAGGGGCGCAGCGTCTGCTGTTAGAGTACGCGTTGCAGCGGCTCATTTTGGATCCTTCATTCCCTTCCCGCACCTCCGGTTGCTCGACCTGTCTGCTTCTTCCTCCCTGCGTCACTTGGGGGGGCTTACCGTGAAGACACGATTACTGCCTCTTCGTGCCGCGATCCTCTCTCTTCGCGGTCCGCAGTGTTTTCACGGCGCCTCCTGCTTTCCGGCTATGCCGCTCACGCTAGGTCTCGGCTTCATCGGCCGGGAAGGCCTGACGATCTTCTCCATGCGCCGGAGCCACCGCAATAGCCTCAGCGTTGATTCCACACACGCCGCTACATTCGGCTTCCCAGTCACGGATCAGTTATACAGATTGTTGGGGGTTTCTGGTGGAGTTTCTCTCGGATCTGTGCTAGTCTGCGGCCATCTTCTTTGGCACTTGGCCACGCCCCCAGCTTCACACCTTTTGCCACAAAGGATTCCCAGGTGCCACCCACACCAACGCCCCTGTAGCATTGCTGGAGTAGGAGGTTGCATAAATCTGGGCCCTCCATCTCCGTCACAATGAAAAGGATGTTATTTAAAGAAAAACGTACCTTTGTGTTAAATACTGTGTGGTAAAGGCTGTGAGGTAAAGACTTTTTCCCCTTAGGCACGTCACAAATGGGGGCACTGTTAATTGTTTTATGTCCTTCAGCACATTTGGCAGGGACATTTGCCTCTTTGATAGGAACTTTTGCCTCTTTGACAGTTTGCCTCAACCCTCCACCCACACCCTATACTTTAGGTCTAATCAGAGACAGCACAGGCACTTTTGCTTTTGAGACATTTTATTTACCTAGGGGGCGGAGAGGCCGCCCATTGGTTGGCTTAATCGCCATTCTCATTTCCTTGCTTCTCTTTGGTCAGCATGTGCGGGCTTTGCTTCCTCTTTGGTGTTTGGCCCTACCCTGGAGCATGGCTCAAGTGCTGTTTCTCAATGTCTTCTTATTCCTGCTCCCCCTACAAAACTTCTTCTCTACTGCAAAGCTGGTCAAAAGGCAAATACAATTCTTTCTCTTCCTGCTGCTGGATTTTCCTCTTCACACTTCGCAAAAATTGCAGGTATATATATATGAGATATTTACTCATACTAAACTCAGTGTACATTATTCAGCGCACAAGATAAAAATCACCATCCTAACTGCATCACACACACTTCTGCAAAGAGGTGGTTAAATACACAAGGCCTCAAAGTACTGTAGCCACAAATAAGATGTTATGTGGTTGTATCTATAATGCACTATTCCATAATATATAGGAAGTAGTGTTTCATAATGGCATAGTGAATCAGTAACCCCTCCATGTCTCAGTGTTTTCCATTCTACCACATCAAGGGCATCTTCACTCAAGGTTCTCCAAGCAATCAAACCATACATCTTTAAAATCTGGAACCTTTGGGCAAATATTGTCCTCAAAGAGGCCAGGGCACCAATAATACTCCCCCTCACGTCCCAATATTGTCTATGTTATCACACAAAGGGTGTGTTTTTCCTCTGAGCTTCTCAACATAAATGCGATTACACCAACCATGTACACGCTTTGAGAAAGAGATGTCCAGTTTTCAGTCAGACCTGCAACTTCCAGCCAGTGAGTGGATCAAGATAATCACAAAAGAATGCAGCTACTACTACTTTTGCTAATAAGTAAGTGTACTATGGGGTTGTGTGTAGTGTAAAAAATGAATAATTTCTTGCACAATCTGTTTGGATATTTTTTAGGTCAATTGTGATCATGCACTCCCTTTTTCAACCGTCACATCATTTCTGCATTTTCTCTTTCTATGTTGTGTAGCAAACAATTCTTTAGTACTGTACTTGTATTACTGTGACCAAAATCAAAAGCATTTCAATGTCATTTGATGTTCCCCAACGGATTCCTTTTTGCCACAAGCACAAAAATACTTCACTTTTGGAGACCTGCTTGACCACATTGCCTGTCAACTTCAGCTAAAGAAGATCTTTCAGGTAGGTTCCACTGCCACAGTAAAATATATGCTGCAGTGTCATATGTATTGCTGAAACACTTTAGTCTTGTATGTTTTTTTTTTCTATATATCTTTATTGGCATTTATAACAAACCATACAGAGTTGGCATGCAACATTTCGTAGCCATCTACAGAGGAGTAACTTATCATAGACATAAGAACAATGATCTGAGTACACTCCAGATATGCATTACAGTCAACCTACACAAATAACGTGGCTACCGCCATGCATGCTACCTCATCAGATTCCAACCCCAAGGGTGTCTAACTTGGATCATGCCTCCACACTCTAGAAACCCTCCAGCGTTTACTAAACCCACTTCCTTACTCCCCCCGGCCCTCAACTAAAACCCCCCCACCCCGCCATGTCTGAAGTACGTCCCCAACTTTCATATACGTCCATTTCGCTCACCGCCCAGTCCGCACCCATACAACTTCTGGTGTGATGTTAAGGACCGGTAAGCACTGGCTCCTGACCACCATCTGGATCAGCCCCTGTCTGTGCACTCCCCCCAGCCTCCTCATGGGCGTCGTTGTCACCCCTATCGTTAGTCAATCTCCCATCATTACCCTCCAAGCCTGTACATCGTCCTCTACCTTTTCATCCCGCCTGGTCTGCTGCATCCGGATCACCTCTGCTGTTGCCCATTCCTTGACGTCTCATACCCATTGTGCCGCTTTGGGCGGGCGGCGGCATGGCCACGAGATGGCGATCCGTCGCTTCGCAAGCACCAGTCCTAGGAGGACAAACTTCCTACTAAGATTTTTATTCTTGGGTCGTGGTAACAACCCGAGCAGTACCACCCGGATCTCTCCTGCTATCTCCCACCCCGTTACTTCCCTCAGCGGTGTTAGGACCTCCGTCCAATACCCCTGAAGTTCCTGGCAAGCCCAGACCATGTGGATAAACGTCGCTTCCGCCTCCCCACAGCGAGGACACTGCCCTGATTGCTCCAGGTAAAGCTTGTGTAGCAACTTGGGGGTCAGATGCGTCTGGTGCACATAATTGTATTGAATAAGTTTGAACCTTGCGTTCACACTAACTTGTTTAACCCCCTCGTGAATTTTGGCCCAATCCTTTACAGTAATAGAGTCGCCGGTCAATGCGCCTGAACGGGCAGTACCCCTTCCGCCCTGTCATCTCTTATCGCCTGGTAGAGATGTGAGATTAATCTGGGCCCTTTAGCCATCGTTAGCAGGTTTTGTAATACTCAGGAGACGGAAGGTTCATCCGGGAACACAGGCCATAGCTCCCTCACCACATGCATTATCTTCCCGTATTGAAGGAACGGACCCAGACCTAGCTCAAAAGCTTCCACAGCCTGCTCGCGCGTGAGGTACTGCTGGTTATTGTAGAGATCGCCCATGGTCAGGCATCCCCCCTCCCGCCACTTCCGGATGGACTTAGAAGCAGAGATCTGTTGAAAGGGTCGAACAACCCATAAGGGCATGTCCGAGGCGTATGGTGCCCTCTTCAGCACTCTCCAGACTACAAATTCCCACATCTCCGCCACATGTCGGATGATGTATGGACATGCCGCGGGTGCCCGTGCTCCCATCATTAGCAATTCAGGCAGCTCCCTGTCCCCCAAGGTCCCCGCCAGCAGAGCCTTCTCCCAGTTATCATCCCCATCCATCCAGTGAACCGCGTGCTGTAATTGTGAAGCCGCATAATAGAACTCAAGACACGGGACCTCAAGACCTCCGCCTTGCCACGTCTGTTGCATAGTAGCCAGACTGACCCGCTTATGCTTGGGTCCCCACAGCAAATCCATCAGAAGCCTGTCGAACGTAAAAGAAAAGTGTCTGGGGATCCTAAAGAAAGAATGCTGCATTACGTATAGGCATCTAGGCAAGATCACCATTTTAATCAAAGCTATCCTCCCCATAAGCGACGGAGGCAGCTCCCGCCACAAAAGGACAGACCCCCGTATTCCCTGCACTACCCTTCCGATGTTAAGAGCCAAATATTGGTCAGCAGTTTCCGCCAATCTGACCCCCAAATAGCGGGGTGCGGTTCTCACCCACGGAAACACCACCCCCGGCAACTCCTCATCCGGGCGCAAGGCCAATCTCCCCACCGGAACCAATTTGGACTTCCCCAGGTTAATCCGCAGGCCCGACACGCAACCAAACCTCTCCAGGATGGACAGCAAAATCGGTATTGCAGAAGCCGGGTTAGTCTTGTATGTTGCTCACTAGAATGATCTTCATGCTGTGGAAACATAACAATGTTATATAGCAGCTGGATAGACCTTCTAAGAAGCGTTTGCACACTTGAATCACTTCCCCTCACTGTCACACACAATTGGGATGGGATCCTTAGGTTTGCGGCCGGTTTTGCCCCTAGCACTCCCCATGTTGATTACATGTGAGGATGCACACAAAAGACTGTTTGCAACTATTAAACCGCAGTTAATTATTCTGTATGCCCCCAAATTGCAACTGCTACAAACTTATTTTATCCTTTTTTCGTAAATTGGACAGCCGGAAATTCTTTGCAAAGAAACAGCCAACATAAGTAAACCTATCCTCATACAACTCAGAAACAAATACAATTCATTGCAATGATATGCTGGAGCTTCAGTCTGCAATTCAATATGGAGATGGGGCAGCAGATTTTGAAATATCAAGTGATTACACTCCAGTCCCAGAAACATTTCCTGAAGTTGTCACTGCCTCAAACGAATCAAGCAACCATTCTTCTGCAACAACAAACAGTCTTCAGGATACCCAGGAAACACTTGGAAGAGGAGTGGCACCAAACCAACTGTATGAGAGCACCATGCCCATTCATATCATTGTAACACAGTCACAAACTAAGAATAAAAGCATTCTGCATTTTCAAGGAAGGTGGTTTTAGGATTTCCCCTGGCTGCATGACAGCGACAGAGTGGCTTTCACTGGGAAAAAGCTAAGTCACTAACAAACAAAGGAAGAATTTTGCAGCACTGGTTATACCGACTAGAAAAGGGCAATAGAAAGGTTGAAAAAGTACCAGAACTGTTATGCTCATGCATATGCACTGAGTCAAATAGCATAGTATAGAGGAGGCCAACCAATCAACCCAACAATTATCATAGCAAGTCCAACAACAGAAAGAAGCTTAGCCTTGTCTAAATAAAATCACTCTTACCATAGCTGTTCTGGCAAATCAAGGCCTGGCTTTTCAAGGCCATGATGACAGCAATGGGAACGCCCGACCATTTTTTAGGGCACAAGCAGAGGGTGTGCCTTCTTTGAAACAGAGGATTACAGCAAATTGAGCAGAATATCTCAGCCCAGACATCCAAAATGAAGTTCTGCAGTTATTGTAGCATGCAATTTTGCATCAAATTCATAAAAAATATTGGTGACAATCCATACGCAGTAACTGTTGATGGCACACAGGATATATCTGGTCAGGAACAAGAAAGCTTTTGTATTCATTACACTTACTAAGATCTGTACCCTCATGAACATTTTATTGGACTGTATCAGGCTGATAATACCACTGAGACCGCAATTGCTACAGTTGTACAGGAAGGATGTTTTATGCCATCATGGCCTTTCTCTGTCAAAGCTGAGAGCACAAAAATATGATGGTGCATCAAATATGGCAAGGAAATACCATGGTGCACAAGCATTAATCCGCCAAGAACAACCACTTGCTCTTTATGCCCATTGTGGAGCACGTTGTACAAATCTGGTTATGCAAGCTGCAGCACATAAATGTTCCATAATGGAAGATGCACTACTTTATGTTCAAGATCTTGGGCATCTGTTTGGGTAATCGATGACATGCCGTACAATATTCTGAGACCTCATCAAGCACAGTGTAGAAGGCCCTGGAAATGTGTTAAAATTAAAGTCACTGTGTTCAACACCACTTCCAAGGGTCCATGCAAAAGCTGTATAAAAAGTAATGGATAATTATTAACCTATTCTGGAAACCATAGAACATTAACATCTAACTCCAATGGTGATGTGTCTGCTCGTGCCTGTGGTTTGCTGGCACACTTTCAGAGAGAAACAACTGCCCTAGGTCTTTAGATTGCTCTCCAAGGACTGCAGCATCTGAAATGTTTGAATATTGCCATGCAAGGACACCAGCAAACTATATCAGGGCTACTAGCTGCTGTGAATGTAGCAAAAAGTGCAATACTAAAGCATTGTAGTGCTGAGTCATTGAACAGTCTGCTCGATTCTAATAACCACATGACTGATAAGTAACATCTCAATGTCATTGAAGTGCCACAACTGCGGCAATTCCCTAAACAGATAGATGATGAAGCAGCAGAAATGTTTCATCCAGCAACCACCAGGGACTACTATCGCTCTCAGTATTTTAAACTCTTAGATACAGTTTCTCTTCATCCCACTTGACATTTCTACCAGGGGCTGCATTACACATACGGCGCATTTTCCTTTATTGTGCCTGGCGCATCTTCAAAAAGGTGCGCCCGACACAATGAAGGAAAAAGCCCCCCATTATGGGGAATGCGCTGCCCCCAGTCAGCCGCGAACTCGTGCTTCCCTGGGGGCAGCACATACACGAGAAATACAGAGCGGCTGCTTTAAAGCCGCTCCGTGTTTCACTGTGCAGGCGGCAACCTCCCTGCACTTTTAAAGGGGTTTAGAGATACGTTTGCAGGCGGGTGCAGTCAGTGACTGCATCTGCCTGCAAAGGGATGCCTGGAGGGTCCATAGGACCCCCTTTACCCACTGCAGAGGGCTGCTCTCAGGAGGCGCACTGACAATGCGCCACCTTTTAGATGGCGCACTTTCAGTGCGCCACCAGAGGGCTTCTTTACCTTGGCACCTGCATCCGTAATCTGGCGCAGAGGCAAAGGGATTCCCTCATTTGCATGGGCCATGCCCCCATGCAAATTAGGGAATGCCCCCTTGAAGTTAGCACTGGTGCTTTATGTGCTTCAGCGCTATTGGTATTACAAAAGGGGCCGCACAAGTGTCTGCGACCCCTTCTGTAATACCAAAGTGCCACAGGGTCGCGCAAAGTGGGCGCAAATGGCTGACATAGTCCAGAAAAATTGATTCCAAGAGAGAGAGCTTTCTTTTCATATGTAGAGAAGCCACTGCAGATTCTTTTGGTTATTCAACTATCTTCTCTTGTGAGGCAGAGAGGAGTTTCAGTGGTCTCCGCCAACTGAAAACTTGGCTAAGATCAACTATGTCCCAGAAGATACTGAATCATGTTGCAATATGCAACATACATAAAGAGGTGATGGACTCAGTTGACATACAGGCAATAGCGAAATCATTTGTTCTCCCCACTGATGGTGCAAGAAATGATTTGTTTTTTCAAATTAAAGTTCATAATTTTATTGAAGATGCCTGCAGCAAGTAAGAACAATTTCTAATTAGTCCAATTGTATTTTGAGGTTTAGGAATGTAGCTAAGAGCCTTCAGTTCATTCTTCCATTTTTTCCTCCCACCTTTGTTTTTTTCGCATTTGATCTAATTACTTTGTGAATGTAAATAACAAATAAGCATACTTGCAAACTGTGATTACATGCCTGCCTTTATCAAAGCTTCACTTCAAAACTATGCAATTGTATTAATTTAACTGAGCATACAGCTCTCAGACAAGTGGTGATTTGTGTAGGGTCACTGGAAAGTCCACAAGGATGTCCCTGTCCTTCCCAGAAATGTATTGTCTCCTATGCCCTTGCCAACAAGACAAACAAATACTATCTTTCTTATGCACCCCAGTGCAACAAAATGAATAATTGACCTATCAGTGAGCCACGCAAAGTACTATTTGGAGGACATGATAATTGACCACTAGGAAAAGAAATGTAATCTCAATTTTTATAACAATAATGATTGTCTCCCATTCACTTTGGACTTTATATGTAGCACAAGCTTAATAAAAGTATCAAGGAAGCCCAAAAAACGAACCAAACCTGTAAAGTTTCAGATTTACTACATGAACAACTAAAAGACCAATTTATGGTCACATGCCAATGGAAACCTATAAAAAAAAAAGCATAACAAATAGAATACATCTTAATCTACATACGGCTGCCTTTTCATTCTCTAAAAACAGCCATTACCCAATTATATATTGGCTTGTCATCACCATGTAGCATCGTATTCTGCAAAGTTATCACAATATACCATGGCCTAAAATATAACTAAGTGCCAGCTGTATTATTAGATTGTGGTCAGATTTTCAAAGCAACGCAAAACCACCATGCATGGCCCTGTGTTGAATGGTCAATATGGAGAAATGCATTGCAGCACAATTCGCTGTTTTGTGTTACTCTGCACACCACAGTCTACATTGCTGCTCAAATTCACATACATCCATATGCCACACCACTGTAACGACTCCACTATTCTATGTAAATATTCTATTCATTCATTCATTCCACTGTACGCCACTCCACTCTATGCCTTTCCATTGTATGAGACTCCACTCTACACCACTCCACTCTATGCTATTACACTGTATGTAACGCCACTGTATGCCACTACACTCCCGTGCTTACACTGTACACACCTCCATTCTATGCCACTGCAGTCTATGCCACTCCACTGTACACATTTCCACTATACACTATTCCACGTTATGTCATTCTTCTGAATGCCACTCCACTCTACTCTATTCCACTGTATGCCACTCCACTGTACGCTACTCCACTCTACCCCACTGCAGTGTATGGCCCTGCGCGCTACGCCACTTCATTCTACACTATTCAGTTGGAATACTCCAATGTGCACCACTCCACTGTACACCACTCTGTTATACGCCACTCCACTGTATGCTACTTCACTATACACTATTACACTCTGCGCCACTCCATTGTACAAAACTCCGCTCTGTGCCACTCTACTCTACAGTATTACACTGTGCACAACTCCACTCTGTGCCAGTCCACTCTGCGCTATTACACTGTATGCAACTCCACTCTATGCCTCTTCAGTGTACATCACTCCACTATATGCCACTCTGCTATACACTTCTTCATTTTATGCTATTCCCCTCTACGCCATACCACTGTATGCTACTCCACTCTATGCAATTTCACTACATTCCACTCCACTGTATGCTACTCCGCTGTATGCCACTCCAGTGTATGCTACTCCTCTCTACCCCACTCCATTCTACTCTATTCCATTGGACACCACTCCATTCTATGCTATTACACTCTACCCCATTCCAATGTATGCCACTCCAGTCTACACCACTTCACTGTCTGCCACTGCAATGTACGCTACTCCACTATACGCAATTCCAATCTATGCCACTCTACTGTACACCACTCCACTCTATGCTATTCTACTGTATGCCACTCCACTATATGCTACTCCACTTAATGCAACTCCAGTGTACACCACTCCACTCAACACCACTCCATTCGATGCTAGTCAATTGGACGCCACTCCACTCTGCGTCACTCCACTATATGCTATTTCACTCTACCTCACTACACTGTATACCACTCCAGTCAACACCACTCCACCTTAGGCTATTCTACTCTATGCTATTTGACTCTACGCTATTCTACTCTATGCCACTCCACTCCACTCCACTTTATGCTATTCCACTTGACGCCACTCCACTCAACGCTATTACATTGTGTGCAACTTCAATCTTTGCCGCTGTACTGTATGGGATTCTACTCCACCCTACTCCACTGTACTCCACTGCATGCTATTACACTCTATTCCACCTCACAATACACCGCTCCAGTCTAAATCACTTCACTGTACGTCATTCCAATGTACGCTAGTACACGATATGCTATTACACTTTACGCCACTCCAATGTACGATGCTACACTATATGCTATTACACTTTATGCCACTGCACAGTACACCACTCCAGTCTACGCTACTACACTCTCCGCTATTCCACTTCATGCCACTCCACTGTATGCTACACCACTCTACAACACTCCAGTGTACTCATCTCCACTCTATATAACTCCAGTCTGCAAAACTCTACTACACTCTATGCCATTATACTAGACTCTACTCCATTCTATCCCAGTACACTTCTTTGTCCAAATTTGCACTCAACTCTCTGCCCGTACACTCCATTGTACAAGACTCCACTCCACTCTACCACAGTTTCCAACACTGTACGACACAGCACTCCACTCTACTGAATGGGATGCCACTCCAATTTATAACAGTTTCGTTGACTCTATGCTATGCAACGCTAATCCTCTATGCCTTACTCCACTGTACACCACTCCACTCTACGCTATGCCACTCCACTCTTCTACACTCCACTGTGAGGAATTCCACTGTACGCTATTCCATTGTATGCTACTCCACTTTACAGTATTCCATTCTACACTACTACAGTGTATGTCACTTCGCTCTACGCCGCTCCATTTTATGACACTCTCCTCCACTCTATACAACTCCACTCTATAAAAGTCTACTACACTCCAAGGCACTCTATGGCATTGAACTACACTCTATCCTTGTACACTCCACTGTCCAACTCTATACTCCACTCTATGCTCGTACAATCCAATGCACAACACTCTATTCCACTGTACAACACTTTTCTATAGGACACAGCACTACACTCTACTAAACAAGACCTCATTGCACCTTTTAACAGTTTACTACATATGCTACGCAAGTACACTTCACTCCATGCCACTCTAATCTACGGCGCACCAATACACTCTATTGTACTTTATTCTACATTACGTTACACCACTCCACTGTACGAGACTTTACTTCACTCTATGCTACTGTACAAAAATCCACTCTATGCAACTCCACTGTTTCACACAATACTGTACTCTATGCAACTCCGCTCTTTAACACTCTACTACGCTGTATGACACTTTCTGATGCTTTATGTTAGAAATGGGGGTCTCTAGTTGGCAGAGGTTGGTACCTTTGTCCAAATAGGGACCCTTGCTTCTAGTCAGGGTAAGGGGGTTACACTTCTAAAATAACCCCTGCTCACCCCCTTGGTAGCTTGGAACAAGCAGACAGGCTTATCTCAGAGGTAGTGTGTAAAGCATTTGTAAACACATACAGTAATACAGTGAAAACACTACAAATGGACACCACACCAGTTTAGAAAAATAAGTAATCTTCATCTAAACCAAACAAGACAAAAATGACAAAAATCCACAATACAGTAATAAAAATAAGACTTTGTAATGATAGAAATAGTTCAGTTCAAAGCAAATTGCAGATGCAACACTTTTCACACAAAGTACCTTGGATGCGTCTCGCACACAAACAAAAAGGGGTCACAGGGAAGGTGATGTGTCGGTTCCTTACACTCAGGGAAGGTGATGCGTTGGTTTCTTACTGCTGCGCAGGGGAGGTGATGCATCGGTTCGTTACCGGAGAGGAGGTGATGAGTCAGTTTCTTACTGCGTAGGGAGGTGATGCGCCGGTTTCTTACTGCGTCCCCTAACGGTGCGACAGACTTGGCGCCTCAATGCGATGATCCTGGACGATGCGTGGGTTCTTGCAGCCATGCAGCTGGCCTTGCGTCGGAATTGGTGCGGTGATCTTGGACTTCGGACATCAGTGCACTCGATGCAGCGTGAGGCGATTTCTCGAGCCGCGAGCCGGCATTGCGACGATTTCTTCGGCGATGCGTCGGAAACAGGTGCGGATGCATCGCGCTTCTCGAAGTTGCGTTACTTTTCCAGCTCTCAGCGGCAAACAGCCCCAGAGGTCCAAAACAACAGCAGGCACCTCTTAGCCGGTGAGAACTCCCAGCAAGGAAGTTCAGGGGAGCTGGTGGTGAAGTCTTTGTGTCCCCGAGACTGCAGAACAGGAGGCAAGCTCAGTTTCAAGCCCTTGGAGATCTTCCTCAAGCAGGGGACACAGCAAACAGCAAAGTCCTTGTCCCTTTCCTTGGCAGAAAGTAGCCACTGCAGGCCAACCCCAGACAGCAAACAGCACAAGGGCAGTACTCCTCCTCAGTTCCTCCAACTCTTCTCCTTGGCAAAGGTTCCTCTTGATTTCCTAGAAGTGATCTAAAAGTCTGGGCCCCTCTTTTTATACAGTAAATCTCTTTGTTCTCTCTTGGCCCAGGGCTCTGAGCCCAGTCCAAACCAGTTCTGGGGGTAACTTTGCAAGTGCACAACAACTTCCATTGTCAGTGTCAGCCCTGGCTCCAGACACACCACAGAGGGCGGAGCCATCATTTTGGAAGGCAGGCTCAGCCCTATTCAGGTGCTACTTCTCCCACCACTCCAAATGCAGACCAGGCCTATTCAGCCTAGCGCTGACTCATCCAGACTCTCTGGAGCAACTGCACGTCCCCAGCCGTGTCACTCCAAAGCCAGTCAATACACATCCTAGCAGAGGCACACTGGATGACTAAGCAAGAAATTACCTACTTTCTAAAAGTGGTATTTTCAAACACAGAATGTAAAAATCACCCTCACTAAAAGATGCATTTTAACATTCTGAGGTAAGGCATAGTAAACTTTATTTTCCTACCTTGTTCCCAGGGGTAGTTAGGCTTATAAGATGTTATAAGCAAACTCCCCATTCTATCCTATGGGAACAGATAGCCTTGCAATAGTGAAAAACGAAATTGGCAGTATTTTACTATCAGGACACGCTACACACACCAGGGCGTGTCCTACCTTTCACATACACTGCACCCTGCCCACAGGGGTACCTTGGGCCTACCTTAGGGGTGACTAACATGTAAGAAAAGGGAAGGTTAGGGCCTGGCAAGTGGGTGCACTTGCCAAGTCGACATGGCAGTATTAGACTGCACACAGGCACTGCAATGGCAGGCCTGAGTTACATTTACAGGCTGCTTATGTGGGTGGCAGAACCAGTGCTGCAGGCCCACTAGCAGCATTTGATTTACAGGCCCTGGGCACACACAGTGCACTGTACTAGGGACTGACTAGTAAATTAAATCAGGCAATTATGGAAACACCAATCCATACATACAATTTACAGGGCGAGCATTTGCACTTTAGCACTGATCAGCCGTGGTAAAGTGCCCAGAGTCATAAAACCAACAACAACAGGTCAGAAACAGAAGGCCACAAAGCAAATAATCTGGGGATAAACCCGCTGTAAAAGACAGGTCTAACACAACCCCCTTCCAGCCTAAAGCCAGGGTAGACTAATGAATCCCTTGATGGGCTTCCCTGGTTGAGGCAATAGAACCTAGACCTGGCCCACAACAGTAGGGGCATGCTCTGGTTCTACGCCTTTCTGAACCCAGTTGGATTCCTCTGTCCATACTCTCAAGGCCCACTAAGCTAACCCATGGGGAACCCTTCTCCTCACCTGTGGACACCATCTGTGCAGCACCTAACATGAGCTTGCTCACAGGTGTGTCCCAACAGGCAGACAGTACCCACATGGCCTGCACAGTTGTGTGGCCCAGTCCACCCCCGGGGTGTGACTCCTGTCCCACCCCAGGGGCCACTCTGTCACCCAAGACAGCAAGACACAGTAGCTACTGACAGTTGTCAGTGATGAGACCCAGGCCTTATGCCTCTCAGGGCTCTTGAACCTCTGTGGCATCAGAGAGTGGGGTGCAGTAACCCCAGGTGCCTGGCACCCTTTGTCCACTCTCCCTCCTGTCAGGTCAGGATTGGCATCCTGACACTGACCCACTAGCCCCTGGCCTGTACCCAACGGCTGGACGGGAGACGGGGTGGGCTTTCCCACACCCAGTCCTCCTCTTTGGGGCTCTGCACCCTCCCACCTGGAGCGGTACCACCTTCCAGAACTGTCAGGACACCTGTGGCAGGTGTTCTGCACAATTTTCCCACCAGTTCAGGGGTTCTATCCTGCAACTGGGATCCCAGCCTAGGGTCTGTACCCTTAGACTGGGCAGAGGTCAGTGTTGAGGCTGCCCTCTCCCCGACCCCCTTACTGGGGCCCTGCACCCTCCCACCTAGAGCGGTGCCCAAGAAGACAGCCCAGTAGAGGTACTGTTAGCAGTTGCCCCTTCCTCCAGATCAGGGGGGATACCCTGAACCTGGCCCTCCAACCCCGGGTCTGTACCCTTAGGCTGGACTTGTGCCTGCAACCCAGGACTTCTGGGGGAGTACACCAACCCCCCCAAGGGATACACACTCCTCTGGAGTTGTGTAAGAGTCTGCCTGGCACAGGTCTCCGGCCTACTGTCCACCTGACAGAGCATGAAGACCCCCATGGGTCAGTCCTGGGGGGCTCTGACCTCAGAGCTGGCAACCCCTGACTTCCACTTCCACTTGGGACTGCGTCTCCCCACACCTCTCTCTCTGGACTCATGCACCCCCCAAATGGAGAGGTGCTACCAGACACCAGAGCTGGTGGAATGCTAGTTACAGCAGTCTCCCACATCTCAACTGACACCTTGGGATCCCCCTCAGGGAATGGCCTCCCGGTACAGACTAGGCCCCCCTCCTGGTGTTCCCTCATGAATCCAACCAGGCCTTGAGACTGGGTTTCAGGCACCTCTGGACACAACCCACTCTCACTCCTTCTCCTCTGAGACAGGACATGGGACCCTACACCCCTCCCACTACTCTGGGACCTATCTGGGCCATCATGACCCTCCCCTACCTCACTTGTCTGGGGAAAACCTGAGCAAACTCCTTCAGGATCACCCCCAGATGCTTCTTCAGACCCTTCGGAATCCACCAAAAGGTCTGCCTCCAGTGTGAGCTCCCTGGGGTCAGAGATCTCACGCTCCACCTGGTGTTGGCATAGCTCTGGAAAATAGGGAATTAACATATGCTCTCGATCAATTGAATCACACAGCCCCACACAGGTGGTAACAAAGCTACCCTTTGCCTCACCATCCAGTGCCTCGCACAAGTACCCCACATCACTCTCCTGAGATTGGCAAGACAGTGTATGACTGTCTCTGTCACTCAACCAACACTCTTCTGGGTGCTCTCCACACTCACAGACCAGGATTTCTACCATGGGGGTACCCCTCTCCCTGCACCTCTCATCTAGTCAGTAGAGTGTCCCTTTCACCACTAGGAATATGATCCCCTGTGCCAGTTCCCCAATCCACTTCAGGGACACTGTGCACCACTGGAGCTACCTCATAAACCTGAACCTCCTGGTGTATGTCAACCCCTCTTTCAAGTCAGGTGCCATATCTCTGGGTGTGTGTACTTCTTCCTTAGCACTAGATAACACCTTTTTGCTGCCACCATCTGAGCTGGACTTCACCTCTAGCCCAGCCATACTCACTTTCTAAGCTACACACATTTCTTTTTCAGCTAAGTTCTCGCTCCATCTCTATGCACTCCCGGTCTAGCTGCCTCAGCCTCCGGTCATGAGCACGAACCCGATTCCTCTCCTCACAAGCCAATCTTTCCCAAATTGTTTCCTCCTCAGGGCCACTGCCCTCTTGGTATTCTGTATGGGAATCCTCCCACTCAGATTCCTCCTCAGAGTGTTATGTTCCATATAGGTACCCCAATATAGGCTCAGGTAGTCACCTAAACTTTCACCTATATTCTCCCCTACCATTACACTACATAATGGTTCTTATTACTGACCTTTTACCTAGTTACGGTAATGCCTAAAGATGACATGGGGTTCTCTCCTAAAAGCTTAAGCCTCATTCATTATGCATGAGAATTCTTGGAATCACAGCAGGCCTACCATCTCCTGCATATCAACTATGTATAAGGGTCACTCCTTCCGTCATCCTAGTCCGACATGACACAGCAAGGTATATCCCCAGAGGGTACCACTTTGGGTATATATACATCATATCTTGCTGAGGTAGTCAGAGGAGAAAAGGACTTCCATGCCGACACACTGACACAAGACGCTGAGGTTCCTGCACGCAGACACTCCAGCTCGCAGTGGTCTGACATCCCTTGCGGGGTGTCCATCTCGAAACCAAGATGGGGTCCCACAGTCTCTCACTTCAGGTAATGGGGTTGACTTTATCCTAGAGGGATTCTTGGCTTTTACACCTACATGTATGCTAGGTACCCTTAGGTACATCTAGTTAGGGTCACATCGTAGGAGTACGCATTCTACTGTCATGGATTTTATATACTTGCCTGTATTCATTGTTTTAGCACGATGGTAGAAATCTACCATCCTTTTACTCTGTTAGTGCTTAAATTTATTTATATATGTTACTGTCTAAGACAAAGTGAGAACGAGTTTTTGAGCGAAAAGTATCGCACTGTTTCCACGATCCTGAGGGATCAGGGTTGTAATGTTCGATAGTTGCCAAGAACTATTCTCTCCTTGGTAAGAGGGGTTTCTAGTGGCACTGTGAGCTAGCTGGTATACAGGCTAATATACCCGGTAGCGGTGTCTAGAATCAGTCCGGACATCAATCCTACAGTGTATGTTGTCTAAACGCGCAGATCCTATATAGGTTTATGGGAACTACACGACATGGCGCAGCCAACGTTGGTTTGGTACTTATTTAACGGTGAAGTTTGAGTAGTTCAGTCGTGCTATTCTCAGAGACCCCTACTCACATTTTCCCAGAGACGTCTGGGGTGGGAAGCGAACTATCCGCCACAGCTGAATAGGCATATCCTATGTATTGGCTGTAGGTTTATCAAGCTTGAAGGACAAACAGTTCCTATTGTGCATAAAACCTTATCTCAGTTTCCTTGAAATTTCTTCTTTCAAAAACAATGGCTGATGAAAACGCCGCTGTGCGAGCACAGCCTGCTGTAGTCAGGGACGAAGAAGAGGAAAGTGAAATTAACATTTCAGAAAATGTTAGAAATGTCCTTACTCAAAAGCTAACAGACTACCGAGTTACAGCTAGGGGTGGGACAGTAAGCTTCGTGATTGAGGCTTGCGAATCATATAGAACAGAGGTATTCTATTTATGGGTTAAATTCCCACAAGAAGATGCACAATCAAATACATTTCATTCTTACACTGAATATGAAACACCAGATGAATATTGTCCGTATGAGGACATCGAAGTTCTGCTCACCTACCAGGAGCACATAAACTGGTTTAAAGGCACCCTCCCCCACACAAAAGACAAAGTAAGACTAGGTCCGCTCGGAAGAGATGGAGCCGCTTGGCCTGTCCTAGCAGCTTACATACCGCATCCAGACATTGACTCAATGCCAGTGGCAGACCTACATCCACTTCACAAACAAATAATAAAATTTTACAAAAAGCTGACACAGTTTGTGATGAGAACACTCACACTTCAGCCAACAAGAGCTACACAAACAAGTCAAATTCAGGGTTCTACAACTACAATTACACCACAAACGCTATACGCAGATATGGGTAAAATGCCCACTAAACATGAGCAAATGCCATTCTGGATAGCTCAGAAAATAACACGGCTAGAGGCAGTATTTCCACACACAAGCCCTCAAGATAAACACAGAATGCTAACAATCTGCTTGCCAATGGGGATAGCTCCCCAGATAGAGGATTGTACCACTTGGGGTACAGTTTTCGCTGCCATATATACCAGAACTCATGGTATCCCGCCATTAGCAGTAATACCAGACGTATTGAGACAAATACAAACTGAGTATGGAGCAGAACCTGCTTTGAACTTAGGGATGAAATTATTAGGCAGTTTTGCCCAGGTATCAGCTATAATATTAGGAAATATAAAAGGGGAGGCAGCAGCAGTGGCAATACGCCAACGCCTGAGGGATTTCACTCCTCTACAACAGGAACGTGAATTACCTAAATTTATCACAGACACCTATGCTGAATTAGGTTGAGATAGTTTGTGAGCTACAGCAACAAAACCTCAACTCATGGGTGGTCCTGAAAAGGATAACACAAAGCAAGCACCAGATTCTTCCAAGAAGAAATGGGATAATAGCAATAAAAACCAAAAGTTTAGAGAACAAAGGGGCATATTAGCAAGACTGGCGATAAAATTATCGCCGCTTTAGCGGCAGGAAACTGCCGCCAAAACGGCGATAATTGGCTTGCTAATAAGTGTTATAGAATTCCAATAGAAGCCCAGGTTAGATGTGCAGGACATCTAACCTGGGCTTCTATTGAATTCTATAAAGCATATTAGCAAGCCAATTATCGCCGCTTTAGCGGCAGTTTCCTGCCGCTAAAACGGCGATAATTTTATCGCCAGTCTTGCTAATATGCCCCATAGATCTCTATCTAGGAGTGGGTCTCCTCAACAGGAGCCCTCCGAAAGGAGAAACAACCTTAGGAATAGAGATAACATTAAAAAACCTAACAGGTATCAGGATATTGATACACGTTCCTCTCGTTCCTTTCAGGGTTGACCAAGAAACTTCGAGAGGGAAGGACGGTCAGAACACAGACAAGAAGAGCGTACAAAGTCCACAGACACGCCACGCACTTCAGATTATACTTCCAAGAAAGAAGAAATGCCAAAAGCAAAACCTCAATTTAAAAAGAAGAAAGTAGCAGGTCTTAAAGTTAGACATGCCCAGAATTCTGAGGACTCAACTTCTGAATGGGGAATGGGCTCTGATGATGCTAGACAGCGCAGCAGAAGTAACAATAGCTCGCCAGAATCTGATGAAATTTCTGGTGACAGCGGAGTTGAATGTGCATATCACGGTGGAAACACCTGATACAAGGGTGAGTTTCCCACATAGGTTACATGAGATAACACTCCAAAATGGAGGGGGACAAACCCAGAAAAGTTAAAGGTCTCTTTTGGGAGAACCTGACTTATGGCTATGACATACTTTTAGCTGAAAAAGTTTGGCCGCCTGAAATTGTTATGGATTGCCCAAAGGGAAAAACGGTAATTTTACTAGCTTTTCCCGACCACGTTCCAAAATACTTAAAACACACATACGCGCAGGAGTGGGCGGTAGCCCTTGCTCCAGCACTATATCGCAACCATGTTGGATGGGATGCTGAGTCACCACACCATGTAATCCCAGTAATAACTCCTCCAACTCCACAGAGACAGTACACAATAAAACAAAAAGCGAAAAAACAGGTCAGGGAGATCTTAGATCTGCTTGAATACCAGGGTGTAATTGAAAGTTGCAGCTCTCCAATGAACAATCCTTTGTTTCCTGTAATGAAACCCGATAATTCATACTGTCTAGTTTTAGACTACAGACATCTGAACACATGCACTAAAACATTTGCAGTACAGAATGCACATAGTGCCGCATTAATGAATAACATTGTGCGGAAAAAATACAAAACAACACTAGATATCTCAATAGGATTCTTCTGCCAAAATATAGCACCTGAAAGCAAGTATTTAACAGCATTTTCCGTGCTAGGCCCACAGAGTCAATTTTGTTGACTCCCCCAAGGGTATAAGAATAGCCTGGGTTGTTTTCCGCAAGGGTAACAGAGTTACTTCAAAATTTGGATGAAGAAGCATTGTCCTATGTAGATGATATTTATCTGATGGATGATGATTTAAAGGATCACTTGGCCAGGGTGAGTAACATAATTTTGGGGTTCGCCTCGGAGGGCTACAAATGTAACTTTAAAAAATATTGGGATTTTTTAATTTTGGCAGAACATACATTTTAGCTTACGCAGAAAGAGTAAAAACTTTCTACGACTTAATCATACCTGATTTTTCAGTTAGGCATTGGACACAGGAACACACAGATATCCTTCATTCCCTACAAGCTGACATGATAGCTTCAAAACACTTGCAGACACGCGTAAACTACCGCAACTTGGTGATCCGCGTTATAGCGGGTCAATCTGGGTACACTCACCTAACCTTCAATGAAGGCAAAATGGTACCCATAGCATACAAATCACATTTGTACACAAACGCTGAAATGCGCTTTGCTTCTACAGAAAAAATACTGACAGCAGTACAGACCGCTGTAGTAAGAGAAAGAGCACTGGCTCAGGGGAAACAAATAATTGTCGTAACTCCGGTACCAGCCTTAGAGGCTGCTACAAAGGCAAGCATTCCTAATGCTAAAGTCTTACATCCCAGAGGGATACAATGGGCTAATTCTCTCACTGCAACAGATGTAGAATACAGATATGACCCAAGGCTAAAAACACAAGCATTTCTGCAATATGAACAAGAATATCTCTCTCCCAAATGAAATTATGCCTCTAGATCAGTATGAATACATTATTTACACTGACGGATCTGCTCAGCCAACCGTAGGAAGTAAACAACAATACAGCACCGCTTGTGCAATTGTAAAAGGTCGTATGCATGATGGCAAGTTCCATCCCAGTGATACGAAGACCCAGTCTCTAGGAGACTGCAGGGCTCAGCTGGCAGAACTAACAGCCCTATTACTGGCACTTATAAATATGGATCGGGAATTCCCCACACTTATTGTGTGCAATTCCTTTTATTGTATCCAGTCATACAACGAATATTTCCACTACTAGGGTCAGAATGGGTTTAAAGACTCAAAAGGTGGCACAATTAAGCATAAAATGCTATAGGAACAGGTAGCTGAGTTGAAAAACTAACTACCAAGAGCTCACGTGATACACACGCTGAGTCATCAACGTGATGGCGTTCACGTTGAAGGGAATTCATTGGCTGATGAAGCTGCAAAGGGGGCAGTACAAACTGCTGCCGTAGCTGCAATCACTCATTCAAAAACGAGAATAGATGGACAGATAATGGTAGCTGTCATTGCTTCATGCAAAAACAGCCCAGCCTTGCCGAAAGGTTTTCCACTCAAGTACTCCTACAAGTTGGATGCAAACAACATTCTGTATGCTCAAATTCCAGGAGTGGGGTATAGAGTAATACCCAGCATGGATCGCAGATTGGGTTTAATACTAGCTGCACACAAGGGTCTAGGTTCTGCACACGCAGGGATTACCGCAACAGTTTCTTTACTGAAACAACGCTATTGGTGGCATCATTTAACAAAACAGATGAAGAATTTTGTCTTAAAATGCGACATCTGTCAGCAGATGAAGGGTTCCACCGTGGTGCGTCCAGCGCAGACACCTTTACTAATATCAGACAGACCACTCGCGTATGTCTATTTGGATTACTGTGGCCCCCTACAATCAGACGGGGCTTACAAGTATATCTTGATGGCAGTGGATCATGCTCTAGATTCTTATGGGTATGGCCTCAGCGCTCGGCTGACGCTCAAACTGTTATAAAAGATTTGCGAGTCTTTATAGGGACATATGCAGTTGGCACATTACATTCTGACCATGGCCCCGCATTTAGCTCTAGGGCTCACAAGGAAGCCATGGAAGGTTTGGTTGTAGCATTGCGGTACTCCTCTCCATACCATCCAGAGGGAAATTCGGTTGTGGAGAGGAAAAACCAAGACTTAAAGCATTCTTTAACAGCAAGAGTATTAGGTTCGGGTGGTAGTTGGGTCAATCACTTATATGGGGTACAGCGAGCCCTCAACAATATGCCAAGAAGTTCTCTAGGGGGTGTCACTCCTTACAAGGTCCTATTTGGGACGAGAATGTGGGTACCTGATCTTGATTATGAAAGCACAGTGCCGGATGAAAAACCATTTGATATCAATAAACGTTTGGCTGTTTTACAGGATCTAAATTAATCCCGGGCATTACTAAGCAACGTGCAAGTAAAACGCACCGCCACTGAGGAAGTCAAATCAGTCATGGCAAGACCTGTCCGGATCCCAAAAGTCGGGGATCTGGTCAGAGAAAAGATCAAGGACAAGAAAGAATTTGGGCCATCATACAGAAAGCCTGTACCTGTCCTAGCAGTCGAAGGAACAAGAACAGTACTTCTTCTGCCTCTTGCCGGCAAAAAAGAGAAGAGATTCGTCTCCATTGATCTGATCAAACCACACTATGTGGCCGATACTGAATAGTAGGCCTCGTGGGCTCTTGGGTAGCCGACGCTCTCCTCTCGCTACCATACAGGAAGTTCAGACAAAAAGACTCATAACATTTGAAGAGTCAACAATACGAAATGATGGAATTTCCAACAATGAAATGGAACTGGTTCCTCTGGAAACAGAACTTCAAACTACAAATGAAAGACAAATATCAATTCGGCCTAACACCGATGTCTACATCAATATGCCTCGACAAGAGACACCCGCCGGTTCAACAAAACCTGCCGAGCTACCAAAGATAGATCGAACTGCATCTGGCTACTTCATCGATTTTGATACCTTCTCTCTTGATCCCAGTGAACCTGATACAACGCCAGTTCCAGTTTTCCGTAAGCAACAAATTTGTGAATTCTACACTTTCCTGACAAAAACTTATTTAGTATCACCTTGGCTCCAGCTCTGGATCATAACTGGAATATTGTTTTTTCTGTTCTGAATTGGCCTTGTGACTGTCTTTTGCTTACTCATTAATGGAAAATATCTCCCAGATTGCTCTGCAGTATCAAATGTGAACTTGGTCCTGAAACCTCATACATCATCTCATCGTGAACAAAGAGACTTGTTTTTCATGAACATCACAGCTGTTCCAATTCCTGATGGTATAGTTTGGGACAAAGTTGATTTTGATGTATTTGGCCACACTGAACTTTTAAAAATACCACATTTGTTTAAAATTTCTCTAAATGATATCATTACTTCCAGAACATTTTCTGATAATTGGGATTTTGAAACTGTGAATAATATGTTGCCTGATTTATAACAATCCGCTGCATTTTCAAACAATAAAATGTTAGAGGACACATCTGAATTTGATAGCATGTACTGTTACCAACATTATGGTCATCACTTTTTACACAAATCCAGTATCCCAAGAAATGTTTTCACATACCACCAATAGGAACATTGCCCCACACCACCGAAAGGTAGTTCGAAGACATTTGCACAGAAATTTTCGTATTTTTCAGGGTTTAACACTTCTGACCCGACCTCTTTTTACTATAAGGTTGCACCTACACCTGCACAGAAAAATATGCTGAGTAACACCAAACAGATATATTCTGCATCCTTCCTACACCTTCGATCATCAATTTTACATCATGGGGAGGGGATACAATAGATGACATCTTGCAGTACAATACTTCAAACCCTAATTGGAAGGGATGGTTAGTTTGGCTCACAGACACCAACAGATGTCAGTTAAAATTCATGGGTACCACTGAAGGGTTTAGTATCCATAGGCCAGACCAACGCTATGTAGAAAGAGAACATCCGGGGGTGGTGACATCAGTGTTGGGAAGTTATGCCTCGATTGGCTAAAGACCTCGACACTGTCCCAGGTGAAACAGCACTTATCTTTACTCTCTGATGAGGTGGATTTAAGGGATTTTTTATTAGGTCTCAGAAAGCCACGTCACAAACGTTTCTATTATGCTGTCTACAATGAAATCTGGAAAATCTCTCAACAAGAAGCTGCAGAGAGACTTCGTGAAATAGATAGAATTAACCTAGAAAAGGCATTAGCTGTAGTTGACAATGGTATGACTACATTAACATCCAGGATTTATTCACTGGGCAACATTGTATCTTCTGCTATAGATATACTAGAACAGGACTTGTCCATACTACAACACAGACAATCGCAACTACGTTCTATTATGTTATTGAGCTGGACGCTGCAATCATTGCACGCTGGTTATGTGCCTTGATGATTTATCAACAGTACGTCCCTATTTTCTGCATACAATCTAACTGACAAGCAGATAACAATGGCACAATGGGGAGCAAAATATACAATGCTGGGTATTGAAAAACTGGACAGATTACCTTTTACTGTGGCAGAGTCACCGTCCATAGAATGGGTAATCGATGGCCATATAACATTACCGGTCACAACTTTCCAGTTTCAGTATTGCCTAGAACAACAACAAGAGGGCAGATATGAAGTGATGGGTAGGGAATTCATCAAGGAATCTTGGGAATTACTACACAGATTTCGATGCAGGAATCAGGACATGGAAGTGTTCCTTAGCGGTACCAACTGCGAGAATTCCTTAAGTGGATCTCTCATAAGCCAGGATATCATGCTTCACGGGGCCTATAATGGTTCAGTTGCTAACTTATCCTGTCACTTGAGAGGGTCCCCAGCTGCTGTGATTAATCCGGTGTTCAAGTTGCTTTCAAATGGGAGTTACTTGATGCTGAATGATCAAGGTTGTTGTGGGATACTCCCTGGCATCGCATATCTTCTCACTGTAAGCTCCAGGGTTACCTTCTGTATGCAAGTATTGTTTCCACCGACCCATACAGTCAGGGAGGCGCCGTTGTGGCCTTCGTTGAATGTTTCCTTTATATGGTTTGATACTCTGAGCCGAATGAAAGCCATGCTTTTCAGCAAACTGTGCCTTTAACCTCCGCCCGAGAAACTTATGATCGCCAGGTTGAAAGGACCTTGGCTGAGATACAGGCACTAGTACGAACAAACTGCCCTTTCCATTTCACAGAAATGGTACAACGTATCTTTAACATGTCTGATATGACAGGTATTGTCCACCTATTTAAGACCATAGGTTCAGGACTGTTAAGCACCTTTCAGACAATCCTCGGAGTCATTCCCAACTTTATACACTCCGTATTCAGAAGCATTTTTGGAGGGTTTCCGCTGATCCTGTTTCTTATAGCAGGTATCCTGATTGTCATTTTCTGCTACGCAATGGATGTCCTAGTCACCAAGGAGATGGAAAAAATGCTCTTTGAGCGCCGGTACCGTGATCGCATGGTAATCCATCTGGGAACACCTCGTCTTCGAGAACTGAGTCTTGGTTCTTGTCATCCAGACCAGTCTGGATCGACTGTATTCTGCCTGTCCTCCGATGCCTGTTCTGCTGACAAGAATGTGTGTTGGATCTCTGTCTAACACTTCCAATAATTGCGCCAACGTACGTTGATGCTTTACTGGACCCGATAACAGCCCATGTTCTGCAGTGTCCTCAGCATATTCCAACGTTGATGTCTGCATTCTTAGACCCACCTCAGGATGCTTCAGCTCCTGTCGGAACGGATACCGGCTCCTCAACAAATATTCAGGCCTTGGTCGTCACACAGGCATCCCCAGCAGCGGCTGTGGTGAATACCGAGTAACATCTGAGCTCGATAGACCTGATCTGTGAGGTGTTGCAGGGACCGTCATCTGCGATTGCAGGCAACAGTGATGTTGCGTCTCCCAGCCAGGACACATAAACATTTGGCTCATCGTGTGCTGGGAAAATTCGACTTTATCAAAAACAACCAAATTTGGAATTTTAAACAAGACACTTTTTCTAAACTGCATGGCTTTCAGTCACTCATTGTTCGGACTATATATACGAACATATTAAGTACAGACTTCTATCACAGGCAATGTTTTTCTTTTTTTACCATTTTTTAGAAATGTTATGTTTTTAAGTACTATTTTTAATGGCCTTATTAATAGTTTGCGTGCCACATTTAGCAGTACGTTAGAATTTGTAGTATGTCGTCCAGTCGGATGAGGAGTGGGTGTTATGTACTAATATAGGTACCCCAATATAGGCTCAGGTAGTCACTTAACCTTTCACCTATATTCTCCCCTACCATTACACTACAAAACAGTTCTTAGCACTGACCTTTTACCTAGTTACGGTAATGCCTAAAGATAACATGGGGTTTTCTCCGAAAAGCTTAAGCCTCATTCATTATTCATGAGGATTCTTGGAATCACAGCAGGATAGCAGGCTTACCATCTCCTGCATAATAACTATGTATAAGGGTCATTCCTTCCGTTATCCTAGTCCGACATGACACAGCAAGGTATATCCCCAAGGGGTACCACTTCGGGCATATATACACCATATCTTGCTGAGGTAGTCAGAGGACAAAAGGACTTCCATGCTGACACACTGACACGAGACGCTGAGGGTCCTGCACGCAGACACTCCAGCTCGCAGTGGTCTGACATCCCTTCCGGGGTGTCCATCTCGAGACCAAGACGGGGTCCCACAGTCTCTCACTTCTGGTAATGGGGTTGACTTTATCCTAGAGGGATTCTTGGCTTTTAACACCTACATACATGCTAGGTACACTTAGGTACATCTAGTTAGGGTCGCATCGTAGGAGTACGCATTCTACTGTCATGTATTTTAAATACTTGCCTGTATTCATTGTTTTAGCACGATGGTAGAAATCTACCATCCTTTTACTCTGTTAGTGCTTATAATCATTTATATCTGTTACTGTCTAATGGTTGTTTCAGCACACCTATTTTACTCTAGAATGACGCTGGTTCAATAAATGCTTATTGAAAAACTTCCCCACCGTTTATTCTGTGTATCTCTCTGAGACAAAGTGAGCACAAGTGACTGAGCGAAAAGTATTGCACTGTTTCCACGATCCTGAGTGATCAGGGTTGTCATGTTCGATAGTTGCCAAGAACTATTCTCTCCTTGGTAGGAGGGGATTCTAGTGGCACTTTGAGCTAGCTGGTATACAGGCTAATATATCCAGTAGGGGTGTCTAGAATCAGTCCGGACACCAATCCTACAGTGTATGTTGTCTAAACACGCAGATCCTATATAGGTTTATAGGAACTACACGACAAGAGTCATCTGATAGTGTTGCTTCCCATCGTAGCACCTCATAGATATGCACGGCTGCCTCAAGACCCTCCCTTGTGGATCTCCTCTCCACAGGTAGCCCCCTCCCCTTGCAAAATACTTTTAGTTCCCTTATCTTGTAGATGTGCAGGTGCCAAAAGGTGACTTTCATTTTGACAAGTCCCAACAGGTGCAACAACTAATCAGAGTTCCAACAACCTAATTCCAAAGGGAAACAGGGAAAATTAGTATGTGGTCGCGTGATGGTCTGCACTATACTAGTAGTGTACACCGATCACTGTATGTAAGACACAAATGCAAGTCCAGATCCTCACCGCTGACCACCAATGATAGAATGGCGGTCTCTAGTTGGCAGAGGTAGGTACCTTTGTTCAAATAGGGACCCTTGCTTCCAGTCAGGGTAAGGGAGATACACTTCTAAAATAACCCCTGCTCACCCCCTTGGTAGCTTGGCACGAGCAGACAGGCTTACCTCAGAGGCAGTGTGTAAAGCCTTTGTGAACACATACAGTAATACAGTGAAAACACTACAAATGGACACCACACCAGTTTAGAAAAATAAGTAATCTTTATCTAAACCAAGCAAGACCAAAACGACAAAAATCCACAATATAGTAATAAAAATAAGACTTTCAAATGGGAGAAATAGTTCAGTTCAAAGCAAATTGCAGATGCAACACTTTTCACACAAAGTACCTTGGATGCGTCGCGCACACAAACAAAGAGGGGTCAGAAGAGAAGAATTGCCAGAAAGATCTCAAGCACGGCATCTGATCCCCCAGAACTTCCTCTTTCCTAAAAGATTTTCACCTGGACATTTTAGCCGCTTTCAGCAGTCGAATTCCCTGGGTTACAAATAGAGACCCTGCTGTGTACCCACTTGGCTTATAATTAGGAGGGGGTTAGTAACTTCTTTATCGGCCCCATCAGAATTAAAAGAGTACTCATAGTCATGCCCTTAGTAGAATCCACTGTGCGACATCTATTCCATCTATTATTTCAGTTCCTATTGTCACGGAGCGACTTCGGCTAAAAAATGTAGCTCATGGGATTGAGCTCATGGACTGAGCTGCCATTATATGTTTACAGAGATCTATGTTTTTTTTCGAAGCTGTGTAAAAGGAAGGGGAAGAATAATAACAAGCGGAGCATGTCGAAATATTTGAGATGTTCTATTGTAAAATGTGCAAATGTTAACGGGTTTAACTGCTATATTAGAGTGTTTACTCAGTCAACAAAAGATTTCCTATGAATATAATTATGATAATTATTATCATCATTGCATGGTTGGATATATTAATAATAATGTGTAATTTGCTAAACCAGCATATTAAAAACACGTGTTAATACAATATGCTAAGAAATTACAATGAATAATATTTTCATGGATAATCGTTACCTTGTGAGAATTACATTAAAATATACTTTTTCTTATCATTCAGCAAAAAGGGATGGCATTCAGCAAAAAAGGGACTGCGTTTTATGGTAGTCTATCTTCTTCATCAGAGCAACTGTTTCAACTAGGTATGAAAATAAGCCAACTCACCTAAGCATAGAATACCTGCATCGTTATGCATAAACCATCCTTGTTAACATCCACCCATCATACATATCTAACATGCTAAGCAGGTGAGATGTCCATCATGTGTTTTTCAACTCAACACTAGCGACGTGATCATAAGATGACATGTGGCCTTGATGGCCCACTACACGTAAGAGATGCACCTCATGCCTTAGCCATCCATGTACATTAGCATGCAGTGTGTTATCCTCTGCACCACGAATCTGTCAACCACAGATCTGTGACCTTACCTCTCCTCAATAATCTCTCTACTCCTTTAGGACACAAGATAGTCCACACCACTTTCTTTATGCTGAATATCGTATATTTTTGTTTCCTTCACCGCCAGCTACAGAGCTGGTAAGCTATCCTTCTTTCTTCACAGTTATGGTGAGATGTATGTCCGTCTGGAGGGGTACATGAGAGGGTGACAACCTTTGCAAACCTCCATGATGATGTCTCAGAGAATTAATGAAGTCAAGCCATGTTATCCATGTTCAGCTTTTTGTAGAAATACTAAGTGCAGTCATAGTATAAGCTACATTTCCCTCACTCATAGCTACCATGAGGTAGGAATACCTGGCTACCAAAAGCTATTGATCTCCTGCCCTGCACCTTCAATGCTTAAGAAAAAGTCCTGGCGAAGCCAAGGGACAGAACAGTAAAGGATTTTCTTTTATTACATTTTTTTATTTAGAGTTCAATTTTAACAACGGAAAGCACTCTGGAATATTGCAAAGCAGGTGGCAGGCTAGATTTTTAAAGACACAAGACCAAAGTATTGTTTGGTATGCAATCTATCTGGAGGTTTTAGAAGGTGGTTAAGACGTTCTTACCTTGACTGAAATATGTTATGTTTTGCTCTCTTGCTTAGATGTTGTGTGGAAGTCCATATTCCCAATATTTGGTGAAAGGCAGCATGCTTCATTTGCAGTGGATTACCAGCTTGTTGCAGCTTGGGAAGATGAATGGTCTGCGGCATCAGTTCCTCTTCAACTCCTTTTCATCACAGTCCTTGCAAATAAAGTTTGTCCTTCATGTACATAAACAATTGGTAGGCAAATAGAATATTAAAATTAAATATACCTCACTCACTTAGAGTCTACATAGAAGCACTCTGTTGTTGTCTGTGCCCTTAAGCGATCAACAAGCATGCAGTTTTAAATGGATCTCTTCTTTAGAGTTCTAAGTCCTTCCTTAGGATCAGTAGCGGCTCGTGGTGGGAGTAAGCTGGAGCGGTGACGCGGGACGGCGGAGGCAGGGTGGGGGTAGAACACGGAATACGGCCGACAGAGGTAAGTAAACCAACAAACAAATAAAACGAATTTTGTTGCGCGCGCTGCATCGCCAACTGCGATGCAGCGCGCGCAACTAAATTAGTTTTATTTATTTGTTGGTTTACTTACCTCTGTGCGGCCGTATTCCGTAGTTTACTACCCCCCACTCTGCCCCTCCCCCGCCCCGCGTCACCGCCTGGCAGCACTCCCACCACAGGCCGCTACTGCTTAGGACTGAAGTCAGCCCAAAGTGTTTTCTTGAAGGGCTTGGCATCAATGGTTCTGCATCTGAAGGGAGTTGATAAAATACTGGGGGCCTGATTATGAGTTGGGTGGTTAATCCCAACTCGCGACTAAACCCCTGTTTAGGCAGGGGTTGGAATTACGAGTTGTTCATTATTTAATGCATTCAATAATTATTGGATGTGTTTAACAACTCAACCTTCATTAAGTTTCGGCAGGTCAAACATGTCGAAATTTAACAGGGGAAAACCATACGGTATTTACCGTATCATGTGGATTTTGGTGTGTTTACCACCAAAATCCGCATAATATTCTCCAACAACTCGTACTAGGTGGTAATAATTGCACTCGAAAAATAACGTATCCCATGGTATCAGTATTTATCATGTGTGATAAATGCCACCTATACTCGTAATCAGGCCCAGATTCTCTTCCTCTATCACTGTCACACGATTTCTGGGGTGTAGTATGATCCACGCATTTGGCTTAGTCATAAACAAGAATGAAATCAAACACTTTTCCTTACCTTCAGGATGAGTTCATTGGTGCTCCATTCTAAACCTAAGTATGGCATGTTTTTCATTCATCTGCTAGTGCTTTAAATCCCAGAGTTCAGCTAAAATCTCTCTTAAGGCCGAAGAATGCTCCTGTCTATCAGTGGCTGTGGTTGCTGTAGGCATGGTGGCCTGTGTGTTTTGGTTTCCCTGGGTCAGCTTTCATCTCAAGTCTCTAGTTCAACAAATTTTGGGGCATTAGGACTGTGTTTCTCAGAAAATCTATCTTCCTATATATTTCAAGCACACTCTGAAACCTTCTCTCCAGTGGTGGCTGAAGGAAGCTCACATTTGTATGTAGGTTGAGCTTCAGCCATCATTTCCACCAATTATGACTATGGAGGCTAGCCTCAGAAGATGGAGTCTCGCTTTGTACTTGACATCAGCTCAGGGTCTGCAGTCAGTTCAAGAATAGGAAAATAATTAATGTCAGAATGACAGTGTTTGCTCTGAAGATCAAGGAATGATATTGTGAGAACAGAAAATCAGGTTGCAAAGTTGCAAGAATTTGGCACCATGCCTCTCTCCACGGCTCTCCTGGTGCCCACCATTTTGTTGAGGGCAGAGTCTCCCCTACATTCTCCTCAGACTGGGCACAGAAAAAATGTGTCAGCTGATGGTCTAATTTGGGTGTTTCCATACTCAGTGAGCTTCTATTCCAGTCAGGATAATAAAAAGACGTTTGGGTTCTCCATGAATCGACATATTTGCCTTCAAACAGAACCCTTTGATGCCTATGTTATGCAAGATGGGGAATGCACCAGTGGCTTGGAGGTAGATCCTTCCTCCTCAATGACCTTGATGGCTGCTGTTTGCTATTCCCCTGTTCCACTTTTTGCCTAAGATTTTACACAAGATCAGGAAGCTGAGGACTTTTTATGTCCCAAGGTGTTGCAGTACCTATTTTGCTTTTTTTTCAGATGATATCCCAAGTAAACCCTTCCATGACCCCCTCTTCCATTTTGGCAGCCTGTTGAGTCCCTCAGCTAAGTGTCTCATTTATGGTTGATGACGTGGAGGCTGGATAGTTAGGTCTTTGGAACTTATGAGTGGCTAATGAGCTAGAAGGTATCATTCTTTTGGCAAAAGCATCCTTTTATCATGAAAGTGAATTTGCAGCATTGGTAGTCCGTCTTCACCTGGTGTTTTTATAGTATCCGGTCCTCTTTTGGTTGTGATCTGTGAAAATCCATTAAAAATGTGTAATTTCCAAAGTACAAACATATCTGAAAAGCAGTAGAGCACTGTACAGGGTCAAAGTCAAGGCAATAGTACGTGAGGGATTGGAGTGGCAGCTGGTTTCTGAGATTCAAAGCAGAGATGTTTTAAGGCATGGGCAAAGTGGTCTCTGGCCCAGGGCCCCAGCCTTTCAGGGCCCTCCTGATAGAGCCAGCTCTGTTCTGCAGAGACTCTTGTCCTGATGAGATTGAATAATTCTTAAACCGATTTTTAAATATTGTTCTTTTTATTTACTTTTAATGTGGGTGAATGGTGAACGTTTATTACATATATTTTGCAGAGAAATGTTGTGTTTTTTTCCATGCAACATCCATAAAAACATTTCTTCTAGATCAAAACAGGACCTCACATATGAGAAATGGGAGAGTGTCACAAAGATTATTTGCAGTTATATTAGTGAGCTGTTGTTGTGTTACAATATTAAAAACACACATCACATCCCTGAATATTAGATGTGAACACATTTAGAATGTGGATGTGTGTGTCTATGCACTGTCATTGACCAGGCCAAAGAGGGCATAAAAGAGCTGAAATTGGATCACACATTTTAAACTGTTCCAAACATGGTACCCCAAATGACTTTTGGCCCAGGGCCCCAAAATCCTTAATATGTCACTGAGTCAAAGTGGGCTATTGCATCTTACTTATGTAGTGTTCTTTAAAGAGGTGTGTCTTCAGCTCTTTCCAAAACAGGAGCAGTGTTTGGGTGGTCCTGGTGGACATAGGGCTTTTACTACTGGCCCTGGGAGAACCTTTGTCTCCAATGTGATGACGTTCTGGCTCCTGGTGTGTCAAAAGTCACTGCAGATAGTGAGCTTGTGAGCAAAGTATGCAGGGTCGCTGGTCATTTTTCCTTTGTAGAGGATGGAGGTAGCTTTAACTATGGTAAATGAGTCAATGAAGTTCTGTCAGATGAGTGTGATGTGATTATACTTTTTCAGGCTCTTTGTTAGAAATTGGATTGTTGGTTGACTGGTGTGTAAGCCCTGGTCATGCAGCAACCACAATCCTAGTGAGAGTAAGGCACAAGCAATCCCCAAATTAACCTGTGCTCTCCCCCTGGTAGCTTAGCACAGACCAGTCAGGCTTAACTTGAAGGCAATATGTAAAGTATTTGTGAAACACTTCAAACAGTAAAACAGTGAAAACATCGCACACAAAAAATCCTACACCTGGTGTAGAAAAATGAGTATATTTTAATAAATGAAACAAGACCAAAATGACAAAAATCAAATTAGGGAAATCGAAGATATTAAATTTAATTTTTTTATGGTGACAGTAGCGCCAAGAAGCACAAAGCACCAACAAGGGATATCTGGTTGCGCCGGACCGGGACAAAGTCACAAGTTCAGCCCGACCGTGATAAAGTTTAGGCCGGCTACAGGGACCAGGCTAGGCATGCTGAACAAAGTACCTTAAATCCTGGTTGCAGAGCGTTGTGTAGATTTGAGGCAAAGAAGCGTCACGCAGTTGATGCGATGCGTTGGTTCACAGATGCGACAAGGCTGCAGTGTGGGGCCCTTTTGCATCATCATTGATCATCCTGTCGACTGGGCATGTGATGCAAAGTCCCGGCATCAAGGCTGCAGCATTCAGCCAAGGTGACACATCGGTTCCGATGAGCTGCAAGGCTGCGATGCGGAGGCCGGCCTCATCATTGAGCTGTTGTCAACGAGAGATGTGAGGACCTGGGTCAGAGATGCACCCCGCCTTTGGTGATGCATCATTTCCGAAGATGCGAGGGGGGTGCAGACCTTCTGTGTCGGGCCCAACCCATGCAGCAGCAGCAATGCGTCAGTTCTGCTCGAGGATGCGCCGTTCAGCCGAGAAGGTGCATCGTACGGCTACAGATTGTGCCGCCCTGCAAAAAAGATGCATCGGTTCTGCTAGTAAGCACCTTAGGCCCACTTCCAAGGGTCCAGAACTGGGGTGGCATGAATTGGCAGCATAGACTCACAGATGGCAGGATCCAGGGGCAGATTCAAGGTTGTTGGAATCCTGTTATGTCCCTGAGGCTTCAGATCAGGAGGCCAGTCAACTAGCCCTTGCTGTCACTCTGGGTTCTGGGTTCAAGAGTTGCAGGTCCAGTCCTTCTCACCCAGGCAAGGAGGGAAGCAGGCAGCAGGTCAGCACAGCAAAGCAGGAGTCCTGCAGAGTATCAGTCCAGCAGAGTAGCAGTCCTGCAGAGTGGCAGTCCTTTCAGCAGCACAGCAGTCTTTCTTGCTGGCAGAGTATCCACAGGTCCAGAAGTGTACTGACGTGGTGGTGTCTGAGGTCCTTTTTTTCTACACAGTTGTGCAATTGAAGTGGGAGAAACCTCTATAGACATGCCTTTGAAGGAAACAGATGCCCTGCCAGCACTGGCTCGAGACTAACTACAGGGGGTAGGAATCCCTTTGTGTGGGGACAGGACACAGCCTATTCAGGTGTAAGTGAGGCTGGATCCAGCTCCTCCTTCCCATCCTGTCAGGATAGCCCACTCAGTCACACCTAAGCTCCCATTGTGTGGCTGTCTAAGTAGAATAAACAAAGACCAACTACACCCAGTCACATGACCAGAGACAGGCTGCAGATGCCAGATAACTAAGGCACGAAATGCCAACTTTCTAAAAGCTTAGTAATGCAAGGGGTGGGCCCTATACCACACAGCTAGATTGGGCCAGTAAATATTAGAAAAGTCAAAACATCTAGCTGACCATTTGTTGGCTGCTAACTTTTAGACAGACTCAGACCAAATTCACAAATCAGTTGGTCTATTACGTTTACTTATTCATTTTCAATCATTTCATTTTATAAATCCTCAAGACAGAGGTCAGATACACATAACGTTCACATTACATCAAACCAAACAAAATTGAGACATAGTGATAAGTAACAAATAACAAAACATTTTTGATTTGTGAATTTGGTCTGAGTCTGTCTAAAAGTTAGCAGCCAACAAATGGTCAGCTAGATGTTTTGACTTTTCTAACTTTCTAAAAGCGGCATTTTAAGATTTGTAATTTAAATCCGACTTCACCATAAGTTAGGATTTTAAAGTAGGTTTCCAGAGACAACAAACATGAACCAGTTCTATCTTCCCATTTGAAAAGTACATCTATATAATTAAATAAGGTAATCCCAATGTTGTCCTATAAGAGATTTAGGCCTTGCAGAAGTGCACTACCAGGAAATGTAAAACTTGAAAGTACATGACTTTCTTTTTAAATAAATTGCACCCTGCCCTCTTGGTGGTCCAGGGCCTAACATAGGAGATACTTGTATGTATTAAAAGGAAGGTTTGGGCATGGTAAGATTTATAGCTTTCCAGGTCTACAAGGCAGTTTAAGATGCACACACAGGCTATGCAATGGCAGGCCGGAGAATGTTTAAAGGGCTACTTAAGTGGGTGGCACAATCTGTGCTGTAGGCTCACTCGTACCATTTCATTTACAGGCCCTGGGCACAGGTAGTGTACTCTTGTAGGGACTTATAAGTAAATTAAATATGCCACTTGGGTATAAGGCAATGTTAACACGTTTTAAGGAGAGAACAGAAGCACTTTAGCTCTGGTTAGCAATGGTAAAGTGCACAGGGCCCTAAAGCCAGCAAAATCGAATTCAGCAAAGAGGGGAGAAGGAAGGCAAAACATTTAGGGGTGACCCTGCAGAAAGGGCCAGTTCTAACGATCTTTAAGAGATCTGCTGTAGCATGAACAATGTGAGAGCTTGAATGTTAGATTTGAATGTGATTTCTGGGAGCAATAGTTTCACTTTCTTTATCAAGTGAGTGGGTTTTATTTTTTCTTTATTATTCTATCAGCTTGGTAATAGTTTCAGTGTATGGTTGAAAATACTCATTTGTCAGGACAATGTTAAGTACAAAGTACTTGCTATAATGAAGATTACCATAGTAATAAGTAACACAACAGGCAATTCCATGCATTCAAATGCAGGCAAGAAACCTACGCATAGAGCAGCAGACTGAGATGAACTTTCTCCTTTCAGAAGTTATGAAGCGTCTTGAGAACACAAACTGAGAAGACAAAAAGCATTCTGCGAACAACCGTAGGGCACTGGAGAACCTGTTTTACTGCATCCAAGCGAATTAGAAAAGCACTGAGATTTAAAATATTCCAAATACTGAAAAACGTTAATATAATATATGTTATTATGTCCCTTCTTGATAGTGAACGTTCTCACTCTGAAACATTGTCTCTCTGAACAATACAGACCCAATGCAAACTAATTGTTTGGAGATTCGGCGTGTTTAGACATAAAAGTCATAGCTACAAATCTTTTCTGAACAAAATGTGAAAGAATGAATGTGCTACTCATGTGTGGCCATGGGTGTCTTCTTCCTATTAAATAGAAAGATTCAGTATAATTGTAGGTACACCCCACAAAGCATGCTCGCTATCAGAGCAGTCTACCGACACTCGATGTGAGCATGCAGTGCAGGAAGGAAGAACAAAAATAGAAGGAAAAGAAACCGATTACATATTTTGTCACAGACAGTGGACAAGGAGAAATATGGTGGTAGGAAGCACTGACTACGCTGTGGGCAGAACAGTAATTGGAGCAAGATTGATTCAGAAGTAATTGCGAAAAATATATATATCTCCTAATTAATCTCTCTGCTGTTGCCCATAGGAGAAATTTGCTTAAAAACGAAGACATTGACTTGTGTAGTCTTAATGATGCCTTTCCCACCATTTGTACAAATAAAAGCATTCTTATGAATATTTTACTTAGATGTTTGGGAGATATGTTGGGTTTCAGTTGTACGAAGGTTTGCTCTGCTATGCTCTACAATTGAGCCCTATTAGCCGGTTGGCAAATATATTTCAGTGTGAAACTTTTACCAAGGGAATTAAATGTCATGAAACGTCCAGAGCAATGAGCCATCCATGTCTACGGACAAGCTCTTTATTTTAGATAAAAATAAACTACCTATTTCCATTTGAGCAGGCACTGTTGGCAAGGGAATAATGTTGCCTGGCTGGCGCAATACCAGAATTCCATTGACTGTAATTGTTTGAAGGTGTCTACCTACTCATGTTGATGGTCCGACCCACCGTCTGCCCGAATCAACAAGTAGGAAGAAGAAAGAGGTATTATGGAAATTTCAGACTGAAGGAGGAATCCAGAGATGAGATTTACAACTTTTAAAAAGTTATTTATGAGTCTGGCCCCTCGTGGGCAAGTCCAAGAGCCTCATACGTGGCCAGAGGACAGACAGAAAGCATTTTGAAAAGTTGCTGGCCAGAGCTAGTATGGAGTGGGATATTAGATATTTAGAAAAACAAATGTGCAAGAAAACATGTTAAGAGTTTGTGTCTCTGTAATCAGTGATTTTTCAGCCATTTTGAAATGTCTGTTGTTGAGTGCTTACACTGAGTTTTATTTATATTACTATTTGAATTTTATATCTCTTGTGAGACTATTCGGAAGAAAGAGATGTATACAAACTAGAATAAAGGAGGAAAGTCATTCAATATCGTATGCCTAAATAGAACAGTAGTGGTGTCAAGTGAGCACTTTCAATCCACTTTGGCTGGATTGACACAAGAAAGATACTATAATGGCATGCATTCTGCTGGTGGGGGTCATTATTGTGGTACTATAGTGCCTGCTACACACATAAAGGTGATGACTGGTCATAAGATTTGTTTTGAAGATTGTCATTGAAATTTCAGTCTGTAAAGTCAAAGGGGTCATGAGTCCAGCAGTTTGGGACCAAGATTACATGGTTTTGACTATATTAGGGATTGGTTGAGGCTTGTGAAGGGAATGAGAAGAAGTGATAACTTGGTGAAGGGATACAATCACGTTTAAATGTAAATGTGAGATGAGGAATTTGTAGAGGTTCCAGCTTTCAACCTTAAACAAGCCTGTATACTGTCTGTAGAATAAGGTAGGAGTAGATCTTGGAAGTTCAGACAATTTGGAATTAATTATGTTAAGGTCATTCTGCTAGGTTTGGCAGGAGCAGTAAATGAGACCTACGAGAAGAATGTGGCAGCATTCTGGTGACAAGAGTCTTTTATGTACCAGAATACTGTTATCAGATTATTGTCTGATGTACATATTGTGTCCTAAATATTGTTTACAAAAAATATTGCACCATTAGAGATAAAAATAGAACATATACACATGATGGCATGGCATTTTTGTAAACAATATTTAGGGCACAATTTTTGTACCAGATGATATTACTGCATACAGTGTTCTGACATACAACCCAAGGGTCTTGATCCAGGTTTAAGTCTTTCATTACAATCCTGGTTCGGCCTGTAATGGGAGTTCTCCACTGAACAAGGATTCAACATTTTGCATGGACACCACATTTCGAAGATCTTTTCTCCACACACCTCAGCCGGACAAACCTGGTGAAGTGAGCACAGTGAAAAGTGCCCAGAAGGAGAGAAAAACGTGCAGGAATCAATCCTCAAACATCAATTCTAATGGTTATTCCCCGCTGTGAACATGGACACCGCAAACATCCTAATCTTGTTCTGAACATTAACATAGAAATTCAGTGTTCAGTGAGAAATATAATTTTGATTATTTATTTTATTTTACTTTGAAGGTTTTATGTAGCTCGAACAAGAACTTTGCGGGTATCAGAGCGCTTTACAGGACAGATGTAGGAAACAGTGACAAACATAGCCAAAAAACAAAATGGATGAGTCTAATACAGAGTAGTAACTAAGACAAGCATGCAAATATATTACACGGATGTATAAATCGTTCAAGTACATTTATCCATGAGAATAGATTTCACTTCTTTTTTGAAAGAGGCAGTAGAAGGGTTCTGTCTCGTTTCTGGGGGCAAAGCATTCCAGATCCTGGGAGCCATTCCTGAGAAGGTCCGGTTGTATGTTTTCTTCTTGGCAAATCTTTGCAGTTTCAGAAGAAGATTCCTGGAGCTCTTGGTGGATATGTTACCACAAGAGAGTACCAGTTTCTGAGCTAGATAACTCGGGGTATTATGATGTAGGGCCTTGTGCGTCATACATGCGATTTTCAGATGAATTCTAGCCTCGAAAGGTAGCCAGTTGAGGGCTCTAAGGTCTGGGGAGATGTGACAGTTTCTTTTGGAGCCTGTGATGAGTCTGGAGGCTGTGTTGATTGAAGCTCTTAGCGGGGCCGTCGTCGATCTGGGAAGGCCGCAAAGAGCGACACTCCCATATTCCACTCTTGGGATTACTAGAGCTTGAACTGCCTGTTTGAAGTCATTTGCAGGCAGGAAGGGTTTCAGTCTTCTCAAGGTGTTCATCTGAAAATGTGCTCCTTTTGTAGAGGCGCTGATATGTTTCTGCATGTTTAGATTTCTGTCCAGCGTTACTCCCAGTGATTTCGCTGAGTCGATAATGAGAGGTTGACCTTTGAGTGCTGTTAGGTGATTCAGCCACTCTAAGATGATGGTCGATTGGTTGGGGGGAGCGATTAAGAGGAACTCAGTTTTGAAGGTGTTTAGTTTCAAATGGTTTTCGGCCAGCCAGGTCTGCGTTTTATGAAGCGTTGAGTTGAGAGATTTGATGTCCTCAAGTGAGCGGATCTTTATGTATAGTTGTGTGTCATCTGCGTACATGTGATAATGGACCTTAGAGGAGCTGAGAAGTTCGGTGAGTGGTTCCATGAAGAGGTTGAAAAGTGTGGGTGAGAGGGATGATCCCTGCGGTGCTCCTAAAGTGACTGGGACGGGTTTGGATAAGGATTGATTAACCTTGAATCTTTGTGATCTATTTTGGAGGAAAGAGGTGAACCAGGTAAGCACAGAGCCAGATAATCCCATTCTGTATTTCAGGAGATCTAGCAGGTTGTCGTGTTTGGCGGTGTCAAAGGCCGAAGATAGGTCAAGCAAGATTAGTAAGCAGGCTTTGTTTTGGTCAAGGATTTTTAGTGCGTCATCAATTATGTGGGTCATGGCTGATTTGGTACTGTGACCAGTCCGGCTTCCGCAGCAACCACAGCACCGAAACCGCCCTCATCGCCGCCACCGATGGCATCAGGACCCTGCTAGACAACGGAGAAACAGCAGCCCTCATCCTCCTGGACCTATCAGCCGCCTTCGACACGGTCTGCCACCACACACTACGAACACGCCTTCACGACGCCTGGGATCCAAGAGAAGGCCCTGGACTGGACCACATCCTTCCTTTCCGGCAGAACACAAAGCGTCCGCCTCGCCCCTTCCGATCCAAGGCCACCAAGATCATCTGCGGCATACCCCAAGGCTCCTCCCTCAGCCCAACGCTGTTCAACATCTACATGGCACCCTCGCCCACGTCGCCCGACAGCACAACCTCAACATCATCTCCTACGCCGACGACACCCAGCTGATCCTCTCCCTCACCAAAGACCCTCACACCGCCAAAGCCCACCTCCATGAAGGAATGAAGGCCGTCGCCGAATGGATGAGGACCAGCTGCCTGAAGCTGAACTCCAGACAAGACGGAGGTCCTCATCCTTGGTTCCAACCCTTCAGCCTGGGACGACTCCTGGTGGCCAACATCACTGGGAACAGCCCCGCCACCCACCGACCACGTACGCAACCTAGGGGTCATCCTCGACCCCACCCTCTCCATGACTAAGCAGGTCAACGTCGTTTCCTCATCCTGCTTCAACATCCTCCGAATGCTCCGCAGGATCTTCAAGTGGATCCCCACCGAAACAAGAAAAACAGTCACCCAGGCCCTCGTCACCAGCAGGCTGGACTACGGAAACGCCCTCTACGCAGGAACGACGGCTAAGCTCCTGAGACGGCTGCAACGCATCCAGAACGCCTCTGCACGTCTTATCCTCGACATCCCCCGACGCAGCCACATCACACCCCACCTGAGAGACCTGCATGGCTCCCTGTCAACAAGAGGATAACCTTCAAGCTCCTCACCCACGCACACAAAGCACTCCACAACTCCGGACCAGCCTACCTCAACAGACGACTCAGCTTCTACACCCCCACCCGCCAGCTCCGCTCGACCAGCCTCGCCCTCACCACAGTCCCCCGCATCCGGAAAACGACCGCCGGCGGCAGATCCTTCTCCCACCTCGCCGCCAAGACCTGGAACACCCTCCCCACCAACCTCCGACAGACCCAAGACCTACTGGCCTTAGGAAGACTCCTCAAGACCTGGCTCTTCGATCAGTAGCAGCACCACCCCCCTCTTCCACCAGCGCCTTGAGACCCTCGCGGGTATGTAGTGCGCTTTATAAGTGACATGATTGATTGATTGATTGATTGACCTGCATGGAAGCCTGATTGGTATTGGTTGAGCAGGTTGAATTGATCTATGTGGTTGCCAAGCTGTGTGTGAACACATTTTTCTAATAGTTTGGCCAGAGTGGGGATGTTGGATATTGGGCTATAGTTGTTCAAGTCCGATGGGTCCGCTGATGGCTTCTTTAAGATAGGGGATACCTGCCCTGCTTTAAGGATTTCTGGGATGGTTCCTTGGAGGAGGGAGGTGTTTATAATCTTGGTCCATAGGGGCAGTAACAGTGGAATGAAGTATTTTAAGTAATTTGCGGGAAGAGGGTCTGTGAAGTGGCTGGAGGGATTCAAGGTCGTTAGCGATTTTAGTACAGCTTCTTCACTGTAGGTGTTGAAGGAGGACCAGGATACATTGTTTTTGAGGTCGAACTTTGCGGTGCATGTGGGTGGAGCTCTTAGCAGGGGCAATGGAGTGACCATCTGAGTGTCAGTAAGGGATATTAGGTCGTTGAGCAGGTCCGTCTTTATGTTTTCCGTCTTCATAGTAAAGAAGGAAGCAAATTCCTCGCAATTGGGTAGTGTGTCGGGGTTATCCTGGTGGTGCGGGAGTACACCCTTAGTTTGAGCTTTGATTAATTCGAATAGCTTTTTGGGACGGTTCTTGGCTTGGTCTAATTGATTACTGAAGAAGTCAGCTTTTGATCGTCTGATCTTTCTGTAGTATGAGATTCTCGTGGTTCTTAGTAGCTTAAGGTGGTCAGAGGATGGAGCAGATCTCCACCGTCGTTCAATTGATCTTAGGGCTCGTCTGTCTTCATTTAGCCTGCCATCATACCAGGGTTTTGCGTCTTTTGTGGTGACTCTTTTCAATTGTAGGGGTGCCAGTTTGTCTAGTACCATGTTCATGGAGTGCAAGTAATGGTTAGTCAGACTTTGTACATCGGATAAGCCTTCCGGGGAAGCAGGATGTTATGATTGGAGGTTGAGAGTAAGTCGGAACCGAGATTTTTTAAATTCCTCTTCCAAATTTTCGTTCTCGTGGGTTGTACAGAGAGTAATTTCACTGATTCATTGATGTGGAATGTAATGATGTGGTGGTCAGACCAGTCACAAGGTAGGATCGATTCTAGCTGAGTGGAATCAGCTTTGGAAATTACTAAATCGAGGGTTGCGCCTTTATCATGTGTGGGGCTGTTACAGATTTGGGTAAGGTTAAGGTCTGAGAGGAAAGCTTTGAGGCTATTGACCCCTGGGTCGTCCAGGTCATCCCAATGGAGCTTGAAGTCACCAAGGAATATTTGAATATTTTGAAGTCTGTCATTTGTAGCTAGAATATCCATGAGGTGTTCGATGAAGGTGAGGTTATCCCCTGGAGGGTGGTAGAATGTGTGTAGTGAACATATTGGTTTGTTTTACTAGTGATGTCTAGACAAAGGTATTCACAGGAGGATAATACCGGGGAGTGGGAGCGGCTCACTGATAGATTGCTCCGATGTATGCACGCGATACCACCACCTGGCCTGTTAGTTCTATCTAGTCTTGTGATATCATAGTTTGGGGGAACCAATATGTCTAGGATGGGCATAGAGGATTCATTTAGCCATGTTTTGGTCAGAATTAGTAGGTCAGGGTCATTGGAGAGTATGAGGTCAGCTATATCAGTTGCATGTTTTGATGCAATTTTGCTCCTTTCAAAACGAACGGCTATTTCAAATGACCTCTTTTCTAATCTATAATCTTTACATTAATCTACCCATCTATGGTGAAAAGCATGCAACCATCACACAGGTACGTGCAAGTTTAAGCATGTGTTTATTCCATGACATCACAGCCAAAGTCAAAGTGTGCCAAAAAAGTCTAAAGAAAAAGTAAGGGAGACGAACAAGCCTAACATTTAAGACACCAGCCCCCACACAGGTTACAATTGAAAACATTACACCATGGCTTAACTAGTATGCTAATTAAAGAGCAGCAAAAGAGTTTTCTTTTGGTTTCTAAGTTGGTTTTAGAATCCCAGCTGCAATGTGTGGTTGCCAACAGTTATAGGGAGAACCAATTGTCTGTATTTGTTCATATGGACTAGAGGAAACAAAGATCTAAAGAAATGATAACAGGACAGAATGTTGCCCCTTTTAAAAAGGATCCACCAATGTGTGTTTTTGTCTGGTCACCTTTAAGTGTAGTCCCAAAAAAGGACCCCGGGCAGTTTTGCTTGTTACCCAACCTTTCACGCAAAAGGTACATTGGGTAATAAAGGCATTCGCCCTCTGAAAATTCCTTTGACACAGAAACACTACCACACAAGACTGGCACCTGAGAGTAGCGAAGATTTGACAATTTGGCCCACCTTTCTGATTTGGTTTATTGGCTAGGTGTTGTGGCCCTATCCCCCTATTTCTAGCAAGCCTTTGAGCCAGTACAAGGATGGTGCAGGCAGCAAGGATTTGGGGTCCATATTAGTGGCACAGGGCGGAATGAGTTTAGGATTAGTGGAGTCATGGCTGGTTACAAACATCACTTTCCTCGAGCTGTTTCCCATAGAAGTTGAGTTTCATTATTGTTGACACATGGTGATAAGAGTGTCATGTTCTGGTCTGTCAACATGACAGTGATGCAGGGCAGTACTTGGAAAAGGGGCTTCTTGTTTCAGGATAAACATGTCCCAGGCATTCTCAATAAGGCATCCCCAATGCTTTTTCTCTCTCTCTAAGTTGCAGGAATTCAGGAAGAAACATCCCCAGACAATGGTCTGCATGAGGGAATTCCAGGAAGAGCTGTGGACGCTTGGCGCCCCTCTCTGCCAACACTGATAGTAGCTTTGGTGTCCAAGAAAACATGTAGCGCATAAGAAAGAAAGTTTCACAGAAACGAAGCTTTCGTGTTTACAATTGTTCGTTCTATTTATGAGGAGCCTCGAGCACAGGGCCATGTTGACTCCTATTGAAGGACGCATGTCCTACATCTAGGCTGGTGGGATCCCTATATAATTCATCAAATCTCTTAAACAAAAGAACTTAGGCAGGTTGGTTCTGGTTGTCAGAGAAAAATACAGATGCTAGGTCACATTAGATATTCAAAAGCTGCATGACGTGTTTGTTTCATAAAGCTTGCACTTCACCTTATGAAGAAGATAAGTTATTTGCGGCAGCATTCGTACTTTCTTTCAATTGAGCTTTTCGCTTTAGTAAGCTTGTGGGGAAATCCAAATACGAACTAATGGGGGGGTTACAGTTACAGAATGTACACTAAGAAGATTATTGTGTGGTTATTGATCTTTTCTGCTCAAAGACAGATGAACAAGAGAAGGGCATTCTCATATGGCACTCCACACTCCAGATTGTCCAGTGTCGTGCAACAGGCAATATTTGGAGTCACGCCCATTGGGGTGTCTACTACTTTACGAGTCCTTGCATGCTATCAATTCTCTGCAGGTTTTCCGCATTTTTTAAAATCATTTTGGGGTAGGCCCATCAAATTTCTCTTATCGCTTTTTTCATTTTGGCCCTGAAAGCATGGCTGCAGAAGAAGGCTTTAATAAGGGCCAACTCAAGGGCATAGGAAGATGATCCTCATTCTGTTACATGTGCTATATGCATCTCGACTTATTTTAAGGTACCAAAGTTAGTGTTCACATAATTTCTTTGTTCTTTAATTGTAGCCCATGCCCACCAAATTGTTTGGGCTGTCATAGATTTGAGTGGTGGATGCTGCCAGACTACAGCAAACCAAGAAACTGAACGAAAGGGTGTTAGATGAAAGCATCCTTCAGGTGGTTAGGCATTGGTGGACTGAGTTTGTCATAGCTGCGGGAGGCAGAGGAGACAACATGAGGTTGTGGGGGGCACCAGCCCCTAGATCTTGCAATCCTTCATCCTGAGGGTAATGAATTGGTAATACTGGACTGCACTGGACTTCAGTATTTCGTTTTTGGGGAGTTCTCTTGATTAAGAAAGACATTCTTAATTTCTTATATTGGGTGATCTCATATGATTTATAGGAGGAATTGGGGTGCTGGTATTCCACTTAGAGCCATGAATATGTTTGTCAGGTGCCTGAATTTGTAACTCACCAAACTCAGTGCAGCAAAAAGACAAATAAGTCACTTTCCTCACAAGCTGATCAGGGGTTCCAGGATATTTCATCAGAACGAGGTGTATCTTTCTGCATAGGACACTGATCTTTCAGAGGCACAATATTGTCTTTTCGTCATCTCTCTTTGCTGGTAGGGAGGGCAAAGAACCTGGATGCCATGGTTGCCCTTGTAGTGGAAAAAACAAAACATAGGATCAATCAGTCCACAAAGAGTTTGTGTGAAATCAACATGGGGCAGCATTGAGTTTTTCTCTATATATTTTCATTCTGTGCAAATTTCTCCACACAGGTGGAGGGGAGGAAGGGGATCAAATGTTCGAGGCTCTGTGTAGCCATGTGTGCAGGGGCCTTTAGCTTGCGGCCTGGGTTAAGGCTCCATAACCTAGATGATGGGAGGTAGGTCAAGGACATGTGTCTGGTTGGGCAAGCGCCTGGGATGGTATCTCAATGCACAGTTGGTTTCACCAGAGTGTGCATAGATAGATTGGAAATGTAACGCTGGTCAGGAGTGTTGTGTAAAAATGAATACCTCCCCCTTTTTAACTCGCTCATCATGTAAATAATAATGGGGACTGTATGACTACTTTAAGAGTGTGTCTCTTGTAATCATATCCAAAATCGGTGTTGGCAGATTGTTACAGACTTTTTAATGATTGTTAGAAATGGGGGTTCTCTAGTTGGCAGAGGTAGGGACCGTTCTTCCTAGTCAGGGTAAGGGAGTTACACTCCTAAAATAACCCCTGCTCACCCCCTGGGTAGCTTGGCAATTCCAATCAGGCTTATCTCAGAGGCAGTGTGTAAAGCATTTGTACATAACCAACAGTAATACAGGTAAAACACCACACCAGTTTAGAAAAATATTTTTATATATCCAAAACAAGACCAAAAACGATAAAAATCCACAATACAGTTCTCAGGACTCGCAATTATCAAAAATAGGCTTAATATACAGTTCCTTGAAGTTGATAGCTCCGTCCGGGGCTATCACAGCATCTTAAACAACAAATCCAAACAATTCTGGCAGACTGCGGTGTCGCGGGCCAGCTACGCTGTCGGGAAGACCCGCAAAACAGTACCTTTAGAAATGCAGGGCATCGCGACCTCTCGTTGAGCTCCGAAGAGCTGGAGTCTGCAGGCGTCGGTTCCGGAGGTCTGTGCAAGAGTCGTCGGGCCCTTGAAGTCACACGCGTTGCAGATCAAACTCCTTGCGGTTGAAGTCAGGAGCTCTGGCGTCGGCAGGCGTCGGGGTTGTGATGCAAAGTGCAGCAATACGGCGTGTGGTGCCCTCAGGTCTGGGTGCAGGCAGCGGCTCGGTGACAGCCTTCCAGCGGCGTCAGTGAGACCAGGGCTGCGGTGTGAAGTGATGCAGTGCTCGTCGCGGTGCTGGCAGGTCACAGTGCAAGCAGCGGCGTCATCGTTGCTGAAGTGCTGTCGTCAGCTGACGAACTGGAGTGGATGGCCCTAGTGTCGGTAGGCCAAGGCTGTAATGCTGGATGAGGACGGTCGTTCTGTAACTTACGAGCGGTGCCCTCAAACCATGGTGTAAGCAGCGGCCTCGATGAAGGTGTGGAGTGTCGTCGTCGGGGATACAAGTGTGGCAGTGTGAGGTGCAGCGGTGTGAAGTGCGGTACCCACAGGTCGCGGTGCAAGCAGCGGCTCGGTGGCAGTGTTGGGCTTCATCGTCAGTGAGACAAGGGTTGCGGTGCAAAGTGCAGTGGTGCCCTCTGCGGTGCCTTTAGGACACGGAGTCAGCAGTGGCATTGTGGATGGCATTGGGTTGCTTTTTCTTCTGTTGCAGCACAAAACACATAGTTCCCAGTGCTGGTAGCGTATGAACTTGAAGTCTTTGCTGTTCCTGAGACTTCTTGAACAGGGGGCACGCTCTACCTGAAGCCCTTGGAGAAACTCACAGAAAGAAGTTGCAGAAAGTTCAGTCCAGTCCTTTTACTGCCCAAGACAGAAGCAGCCACTGCAGGCCAACACAGCAAAGCACTCAGCAAAGTGGTAGTTCCACCTCACAGCTTCTCCAGCTCTTCTTGGCAGTTTTCTTGGTCCAAAAGTGTTCTAAAGTTCTGGAGTCTGGGACCCAATATTTCTTTTTAAATTTCTTCATTGATTTTGTAAAAAGGAACATACGCAAACAAAAACAGAAATACACATTGCAATGCAACACAAAAAGAAAAGAAAATTAAGCAGTAGTGTACATACATGGCACCTCAGTGGTGCGTCAGATATCAGCTTATATACTACAGATACATGCAATATATAGACAGTACAATAGTGAATCACTTGAACAGGAATTTCTCCAACCCTTTTAGTGCAAACTCCCCACCAAACAGACCAGACAACTAATAGGGCAAATATAAATGCTGAACTTTCCAGACTGAATATATCCCACTTTCATCATATCAAGACCCATTTTGGAGGCTTGTATGCGCAGCACTCTGCACAAATGCTGAACTCCCCATGTACCTGCTCCTTGCAAAGGGATATCCAGGATCAGCCAAGAGCTTGATTTTACCAGCTAAATAACTCTGGTATAAACCCCAGAAATGTTTGGGCCTACTCTGCGGAGGGAGCAGCTCACTATATAACTCAGTTTTTGTGTTGCAGAACATCATATCTCTAGACCATTGTGTGACGGTAGGGGGAGGACCCCGGGCCCAGTGCATAGCCACCCCCGCTTAGCAATCAATAGGCCTATATCTACTAATTTTCGGATATTTCTCCTCACTTGTTTAGAGTAATCCAGGAGAGCTAGCATGGGGTCAGGTGCCAAGTGCTCCCCTATGATATCGCTCAGATTTTGAAAAATAAGTTCCAAGTATTTAGCGATATCCGGGCACAACCAGGCCAAATGTATGAATTCTGCTTGGTCCGCACTACATCTCTCACATCTCGCAGTTTCTCTGAGGCCATATCGATGTAGGCGGGCCGGGGTATAATATACCCTGTTCAGGAATTTAAAGTGAATAAGTCTGTGACGACCATTCAGCAATATTTTCCTTGTAGCATCACAGCAATAGCTCCATTTATCGTCATCTAACGTTACTTCTAAGTCGTATTGCCACTCTAGTCTGGCCTTAATGTAAAAGTTCTTTCGATAATCTTGTGTCATGTAATAGATTTGGGAAACAAGGTGGCTGGGGGAATCTGCTCTCAGTACCAATGAAAACGGACCCACTTCCGGGGGTTCTAGCATTTCTTCCTCAAGCATGTCCCGATGCGCATGTCTGACTCTGTAAAAATGGAACATCACAAGTGGAGTTACAGCCTGTTGGTCATCCACTATTTCTTCCCAGCTACGTCCCCTACCATCTTCGAATAGTTCTCCTATTTTTGAAATACCCAATTGCGCTAGGGCGCGTAACACTCCTGACTCATTAAGGATTGGCAGCCACTGGGAAAGTTCAATCGAAGCGAGTGGGGAGTACAAAATGGAGGCGGCCTGACTCTTAACTAAGTTCTGCCAAGCATGGGATGTAGCATTGATAGAGTCTAAAAGACCTGTGGAACGAGATGGGGCCTGATACAGCACGTCGACCAGAGGGGAGGGCGCAGCCGCGACCCTCTCAATGTGCAAGTGTGGAGGGGGAGATAGCTGATGCAACCAATAAAAGGCATGGGAGCACTGCGCCACTCTGTACTAGAGTTCAAGATCTGGTGCCCCGAGTCCACCCATAGAGTAAGGTAATGTCAGGATTTCCCATGCGACCCGGGGTTGTTTGCCAGCCCAGGCCAAACTTATCAATAAGGATCTTACGCATTTTAAAAAGTGAGCTGGTAGAACCATAGGGATATTTAAGAATAAAAATAGAAATCTGGGGAGCACCACCATCTTCATTAAGGAGATGCGGCCCAAAAGCGATAATGGCAATCGCACCCATCTAATAATATCATCCTCTAATTTAGTTATTGCTTTACCGAAATTTTCCCTGAATACTATTTCAGAATTAGAACGGACCTGGATCCCTAAATAGCGCACAGAATCAGTCGACCAGGTCAATGGAAAGTCTAGGTCCATCGTCTCCATGGCCGCGGTGAGGGGGAAAATGATGGACTTAGCCCAGTTGATTTTGAGGCCCGAGTATTCTCCATACCGAACCACTTCCCTCAGCACCGGGGACAGATTAACTTCTGGATCTCTGATATATAATAAGGTATCATCAGCGTAAGTAGAAATTATTAGCTTATACCCTGGAAAGCGGATACCGCGATGACTATGGTACTCCCTAATTGTGCAGGCCAGGGGCTCCGCAAAAATGGCATAGAGCAGGGGCAACAGCGGGCATCCCTGCCGAGTACCCCTAGAGATTTGTATGGGAGAGGTCACCAAATCACCCACTCTAATCCTGGCCATAGGGGAATTATATAGAACCCGCACTAGTTGTATAAAAAGGTCCCCAACTCCGATACGCCTCAGCACCGTTGCCATGAAGGGCCATTCAAAGGAATAAAATGCCTTTTCGGCATCAAGAAAGATGGCAGCGGCTTTAATGTCTGGATTCGTATGCTGAATAGCACCAAAAACTGTGCGCAAATTATGCGTAAGAGTGCGTCCAGGGGCAAACCCTGCTTGCTCGGGTCCTACCAGCTGCGGCACTAAAGGTGCTAGACAGTTGGCCAACACTTTTGCGAACAATTTAGTATCCACATTTAATAATGACAATTGCTGGTATGATGCACAATCATCTGGGCTTTTCCCCGGTTTTAAAAGGGTAACAATTAGGGACTCACGCATAGACCGGGGCATCTCCCCGCTCTCCCCCATCTCTTCAAATAAGGTGATCAGGTGAGGAACCAGGAGTTCTCTGAACTCTTTGTAGAAAGAGACCGTTAATCCATCCTGCCCCGGGGCACCACCTGACCTCATGGAGCTTAAGGCGGTCTGAATTTCCCAGGGTTCTAAGGGTCGCATAAGGTACTCTCTGTGTTCATTCGCTAGCCATGGGAGTTTGATATATTCCAGGTAGCCCAGTACCGCTGCCTCATCCGCCACCCCTTTAGTGCAGTACAGATCTGCATAATATTTCCTGAATCTGTCCGCTATATGTTGAGGAGTACGCAGAAACTCTCCATCTGCGGATGCAGAACGCAATTCCGTAATAGGAGCTGCCTCCCTTCTACACTTCAATGTGGTGCCAGGGTAGCTCCCGGGCGTTCACCCTCTCCATATGTTTTCGCTACAGCATATTTCCCCAAATACTGAACTTCCCTATCTGTGGTCTCATGGTATTCTTCCAAGGTATTTTTGAGCTCTTCCAAGATCTGATCATTCCCATCTTCCCGTGCCGCCCTCTCTAGCAAAGCCAATTACTTTTCTAGTGATTCCAGCGACCCTCTGATGGACCGCAGTATGCCAGAATGTTTGGCCATCGCTATCCCTCTTATATACACGCTGAACGTTTCCCACACCAAGGCAAAATGGGGATCAGAGCCTATATTTGTAGCAAAAAAGGTTTCAATCGCTTCCGACATTTCAAATTTGAATACCGAGTCAAGGAGAGCGTAGGGAGGAAATCTCCAAGTGAACAGGGCTGGTCTTTTTGATGGACTAGTGAGATCAAGCTGGATAGGGGAATGATCGGAAAACGAGCGGGGTGGATTTCACAATTACCAATCAATGCACTCAAGGATCTAGAAGTAAACCAGTAATCTATTCTGATATGCAAGTCATGTGGAGCAGAATAATGTGTAAAGCCCCCCCTTCCACTCTGTCTCATACGCTAAACATCAACCAGGTCTAACTCAAAAATAGCATCTTCTATCGCCCTTCCTACCAGGGATTTACGCCGGCTCGGGCCCCATGTGCGATCTAACGCCGGATCTAAAGCACAGTTAAAGTCCCCTCCCCACACCTGAGCAACTGTTATCAGACTGCGCATGCACTCCAGTAGGGCTCGATAGAACTTCGGCTTATCAAAATTGGGGCCGTAAACATTGACTATGATGAAATCCAGCCCCGTCCTCTGCACCTGGAAATGGCGTACCTGCCCTCCCCATCAGTCTTAATCTCCTCTAATGAGATACTAGAGCGTGGATTGACCAAGGTGATTACCCCACGTGCATGAGTCGAGAACCCTGCCGCATGAAATTTACCTCGTAGTCTCTTACATGTGAGCATCGGGCTGCCTGTGGGCAAATGGGACTCCTGTAATAGGGCAACATCCACATTATGCCTAGTGAGATAAGCAGTAACCTTTCTAGTCTTCCTGAAATCGTTCAGGCCTCTAATGTTCCAAGTTAACAGTCGCAACCTATCCACTGGAGGTTAAGCTAGGGATCCCTTTCACGATAAGATAGTCCCTGCGCATTTCCCAGGATACCGTCCAGACTCGGGGTAGCTTCACTAGAATCGCTGTGTATGTCGCGTACACTACAATATCAATGACATCATGCAAACTAAAAACAATAATACATAAAACAACAGCAAAAATCTAGCCACCAATACCCTCCCACCACCCATGCCATGCAGACCCCAACCTAGCACAGTCGAATTCCCCCCCTCCCGCCACCCTATCCCCCCAAAATAATACCAATACGAACGTTGAGTGAGTAACATGCAGGGGCAGATGTTACCTCAGCTCCAGTAAAAGCACTTCTAGTACAATTTACTGCATTGCCATCCAACAGGATCAAGTGCATCTTAGACATCATAGAAATTAAATTCACTGTGTGATAGCAAGACTAACAACCTGATATCTAGTTTAAGCCAGTGATACATCTTACCCCCCCATTAGAGCGACAAAATTAAACTATACTTGCCAAACGTGGAGTCATGGTGAACCTGGAGGGGAGTCCAGGTCCACTGGATACAGACTGCAATACACCTACTTCAAATGTTGGGGTGATTCAAGGCCCGTTCAGAGCAGGTCAGTCCAACAAATAACAAGTGAGTCCATCACATATACGCATCTTCAATCTTGATCATCCAGTCCGCCACCAGCAGCCTCATCCAGTCTGTCTGACTCTCTATTCTTCGCTTCCGACTTAGAGTGTTCCTTTAAGGCCTTCTGCAATGATTTTGGGTCCATGAAGATTCTGGACTGGCCATTCATAGTTACCTTGAGCCTAGCAGGATATAGCATGGCATAATCCATGTTTTGTTCACGTAAGCGTCTCTTTAAGGGTGCAAACTGTTGTCTGGCTTCCTGCACCCGCATAGTAAAATCAGGAAACAACGATATTTTGGAGCCCTCGTAGTGCAAGTCTTTCTTTTCTCTGGCCATCTTCAGGGCAGCATCCTTATCTCTATAATTTAACAATTTTGCTATTATCGGGCGCAGCGGGGCACCGGGGGGAGGTCTGGGGCCAAGAGAGCAGTGGGCACGCTCTACCACAAAGATATCCGAAAAAGTTCCCCTGCCCAGAAGAGTGACCAAAAAGTTTTCAATAAAGGTCTCCATGTTACCTATTGTAGTGTACTCCGGCAGGCCCGTGATGCGCAGATTACTTCTCCTGGACCGCCCTTCCAGATCTTCAACTTTATCCTGGAGCGCTGTGATCGTTTTCGCCATTCGCTTTTGAGTAGTGTCCACTTCGGTCTGTGCTTCTTCCACCTCCGACACCCTTCGTTCTGCCATGTTGAACCTTTCAGCGTGCTTATCAATGCGCTCTGACATTCTGTACATACGATATGCCAGCGTATCAATTTTCCCATCTATAGTCGCCAAACTTTTCTGCATAGCTGCTAGGATCTGTTTGATGTCACCATCAATTTCTTCTGGCGCATCTGATTGCTCATCAGAATTTCGAGCGTCTCCGAGGTCCCTAGACCTCGATTTCCGTTGTTCAAATTGCAATTTGGATTGCGTCTTGTCGACTTTCCCCATAGTAGAGTCCAATGGGGGACCAAGGGCCGCTAGATCCCTTGCTGCTATCTGTGTTCTGATCTCACACAGTGTCAAGTGACGCACCAAGCACTCACAAAGGTAAGCTGTGTTGCACTCTAAAGTAAGCAGTATATTTCAATGGGCACCATTATTTCCAGAGGACGGTATTACCGCCGTCTCCAGGGCAAGGAATCCCCCAGCCTATTCGGTAAGGAACAAATTGCTACCGTCAGGTAAGTGCAAACTTCAGATTGCTCTGCAGTTAGGCATAGTGGGACCCAGATATAGTTGCGTCTGTCCCCTCTGGCTCGCTCAGGTCCAATTGCGCAAGGCACCGCAGCGTTGATATCCTGGACTTGGCAAATTGGGGATAACTGCACGAATTCTCCAGCAGCCCTTACACCAAATCAGGGGAAGCGCCAGGTCGCAATTCAGTCGGGCTTATTTTGGCATAAGTTAATGGCAATAGGGTGCCGGGGGAACCCCCTTCTGTTCAGGATGAGAATGGGTACCAGGTAGTGCGTTCCGCCCCGCTCCAGTGAGCGCCCCTGGCCCACGCATTCCACAGCACAAACCCAAGGCAGCCTGGGGCACACAGGACGCCCTCAACAGTGCTGGCAAATATCGTCAAAAGCAGCAAGTTCACTTACATACAGTGTGGGGCCGTGCAAGGAGCTCCGATGTTGCAGGTGGGCCCTGGGCGATCCGCCCGCTCAGGTCTGATGATATCGGCAGGCCGCCACTGTAAAATCCCCCAATTAAGTAGCATTAGCACTTCTAGACAGGGCAGGTCACATCTGATGTCTTTGTCGCCTGTGAGACAGTCCAGCCTCACCAATCACGCTACGCCTGGGCGCAGGCCTCTGGAGCAGGCCACAAGCACCCGGCCCGGCAACGCCGCACCTAGCGTTAACGAGGGCTCAGGTCGTTCCCGTTTACTCACTCATGTGAGCTCCCCCGGCTTCCGCACCTTCCAATATAAATGCGGGGCAGTCAGGGGATATTCCCAAGTCTTCCGCTGCAAGTGCGGCTGATGTCCCAGCCGACCGCAAGTTCACACCCTGTCACTGCGGTATCTTTGGTGGAGCTCCGGTGCTGCGAGCGGGGTCCGGGTCATCCACCCGAATGGACTCAACTTTATTAGCAGGGCCGCCACTGTGGAAACCGCTGATGCAGCAACGATATCTTGCCCAGACAAAGCGAGACGCGGCCAGTCTTCAAGTCGCCCACAAGTCCGGCTGGCTGCTCCCAGTCACTTTATGTCGGGGCGTAGGCCGATGATACAGGCCGCAAATGCCCACTCTGGCAGAGGTGCTCACGGACGGCCATGAAGGCAGCAGATTAAAGCACTTTACATGCGCCATACAATGCTCTCGCTCAAGGGTGGAAAGCAGTCTTAGATGCAGGATAAATTAAGGATTTAGTGGATGGCTCACGGAGCACTCTCAAAGTGCGGCCATCTTGAGCCTCGGCAAGCTCCGCCCCCCTGGGACCCAACATTTATGCTGCAAATTCCTTTGTTCTCTTGGGGCAGAGGATGTCTGTGCTCAGCAAAAACCAGTTCTGATCTCTCTAGTACAGCTTCCCGGCAAGAGGTGGAGACAGCATTGTGTAAGGCAGGCCAGGCCCATTCAGGTGCAAGGAAACCTCCTCCCCCTACTCTAAATCCAGCCCAGGTATATTCAGCCCAGCCCTGACTCATCCAGGAAAGGCAGGTCACACCTCAACCCCCTGGTGGCTGTCTACAGTGAATGCACATCCCCAGCCCCTGTCACTCCAAAGCCAGACAGTCAATCCACAACCCAGCAGAGGCACACAGTATGGCTAAACAAGAAAATACCTACTTTCTAAATGTGGTATTTTCAAACACAGAACATAAAAATCATCTTTACTAAAAGATGCATTTTTATATTCTGAATTCAGGCATACAAAACTTTATTTTCCTACCTTATTCCTAGGAGGAGTCCAGGCATACTAAACTCTAGTTCCTTATCTTGTCCCAATGGAAAATGATGCTTATAAGATGGTATAAGCAAACTCCCATTCTATCCTATGGGACAGATAGCCTTTCCATAGTGAAAAACTAAATCCACTGTAATTCACTACCAGGACACGGTACACACACCAGTACCTGTCCTACCTTTCACATACACTGCACCCTGCCCACAGGGGTACCTTGGGCCTACCTTAGGAGTGACTTACATGTAAGAAAAGGGAAAATTAGGGACTGGCAAGTGGGTGCACTTGCCTGGTCGACAGTTACAAACTGCGCGCAGACACTGCAGTGGCAGGTCTGAGAACCCTTTACAGGGCTGCTGATGTGGGTGGCACAACCAGTGCTGCAGGCCCACTAGTAGCATTTGATTTACAGGCCCTGGCACACTCAGTGCACTTTACTAGGGGCTTACCAGTAAATCAAATATGTCAATCATGGAAACACCAATCCATAATAACAAATTACAACAGGAGCACTTGCACTTTAACACTGAACATCAGTGAGAAAGTGCGCAAAGACACCGAACCAGCAAAAACAGAGTCAAAACCGGGAGGTCAGAAAGCAAATAGACAGGGGAGATACACCAAAAGATGCCAGGTCTAACAATGATATAATATATTTGCCCTTATAAAAACCCACATGTGAGTTAGTCAAATGTAATTGACTTTGTTGAGCTGTAGGGGGATGGGGACAAACATAGGCGCCTCCCCGTCCTCCGAATGAGAGCACCCCGCATCAGGGTGACCAAAATTAGGTTGGGATGCCTGTGGGCCTCTGCCACCTTCCCCATTACTGTAATTCGTTGGGCTCTGCAAGGCCTAGGGTCATGGCAATGAGCGGGAAAAGGGAGGACCCTTCCCGTGCTGGAATGCCATGTCCTGTACCGCATACGTGCTGGGTGAATATTAGCAGTAAATATGGTTTGAGTGTTTTGATGTTGTGTCTTAACTCTGACCATGGGAAGTATCATCTTTATGAGTCCAGGTTAACTTGACCTGGGCCTTTCTTACATGCGATCCAGCCTTGACCTGATGCCACATAAGGAAATATCAAACTCTGTGCAGCCATGTAAGCACAGGGCTTTATTTCAGGATTTCACTGCTAGGATTAGGACCTCCTAATATGGTAGATGGGTGGGGGATAGTCCAGAATTTTTTTCTGATCGGATGTGGACCTAGGATTGTCCTCTAAGACTGAATATGGACATCAATAAATCATGATACAAGAATATTGAGGACAGAATATATGGGCACAAACTATTGAAAGGTAAGTGCATATAGGGAAGTGAAGATTTACTTTTCCTAACTCCACACCTACATACCTTGTGGATATATGTACCGAGTAACTACACAGATGTGAAGTTAGGTATAGAAAATCTAGAGTTATTTTTCTTAAATAGTTTGTCCTCGATAATCTGTCACACCGATACTGTGGGTTTGATATTTAGGGTGCACTGTGAACTGAAAGTTATGCAAAAATGAGTACCTTCTCCTTTTTTACCCAGCTCATAATGTATATTATACTGTGTGGTTGGACTAACTTAGGAGCATGTCCTGTCAACATATCTAAAAAGATGTTGAAAGATTTTTACAGATGATTCAGTGATGCAATTTCTTTAAAAATGGCTTGCTGCATTTTAATAAACATCACTCGTGAAAATCCACTTGCAAGCTGCTTAAATGTCATTGAACTGGTTGATTTGGAGAGGGGTGGCAACCAAAATTAGGCACCCTACAGCCTATCTCCTGGGGCTCGTCTGTGCTGCTCAGCCAGTTTGTCATTTTCCTTTGCTTTATTTGTTGTTTCGCGTCAGCTTGACTGCTTATCATTTTAGCCTAAGAGCAGGCCCTTTCCCCTAGTCGGTCTTGCATTCTGATCCTAGTCAGTAGGACCCTAGTTCTGTTTCCTCTCAATGAGGACAGCTATTTTTATATCAGAGAAATCCAGTTCCTCCTAGTTTCTGTGCAATGCAGGATGTTTGTCATTTTTCCACATCACCATGACATATTAAACGATAACATGAGAAAACATGGATCCTTTCACACATCACACTCAAAATGTACACACAGCAGCAGTCAGAGAAAGTTAAGGACCCATGTTATGAAGGACTCAATGGGCCATATTATCAAGAACGGCGATAACATTATCGCCGCTTTAGCGGCAGGAAACTGCAGCTAAAGCGGCGATAAGGGGCTTGATAATATGCCCTATAGAATCCCAATAGAAGCCCAGGTTCTGGTGGGAAGGACATCAAACCTGGGCTTCTATTGGAATTCTATAGGGCATATTATCAAGCCCCTTATCGCCGCTTTAGCAGCAGTTTCCTGCCGCTAAAGCGGCGATAATGTTATCGCCGTTCTTGATAATATGGCCCAATGAGTTTTCCATTGACAGTCTGACGGTGTTTCTCTGGGAAGTGCAGTAGAGACCTATTAAAAAACACTATCAAATACTGCACCACGCTCCGGTCTCATCTTTGATTGAAAGTAGTAGCCAATCTCCACCGTGAGTGAAGAAAGACTTTCCATACTGCCCTTGTTACCCCAAGAGAACCCAGAGGCCGAAGGAGCATAACAAAATGTGGAACCCCAGTGGTCTTAAGAATCTTGAGAGGAAAACAGAGAGGTCAGAAAGTGACAAAAGCAGAGGTTGGTGCAGCAGCCTACAAAGAGAGGGGGTTTCCATCCTTATATGTTATGCTTATTGTGAACTCCTAATGATGCACTAACTGGGGATTGCTACTCATAGGCTATTTGTAAACCTGCTACAATTCAAGCTAAAAATCAATATGCCATGATGAGTTGATTGAATTAGTAAACATCAGATAACTGAAAATTGGTAAGAATGAACTGACTGATTAAAGTGTTCCCTTACTGGGAAAATTACTACATTCATTTAAACCTGCCAAGAATTCACAAAACGAATACTGGCAGGCATAAATGGTTCAACCTTTGTGGAGTTCTCCGCCATTAGTTTGGAGACAACTGCAGTAGTGAACCCTATGCAAGGGAAGGGAGGTGAGCGGAACAAAACTGGTACATTCATAAACTGTCTCTCTCCTACCCTGATGTGGTCAGAGACTTTCTCTAGCCCAGGGCTGGAATAACATCTGTTCCATGATGAGATGGCAGACGACCCCCAGATTTGGAGGGGTGTTGAGAAAGGGCTTTCTTCATGAGAAAAAAAGGTTTCCCCAGTAGAGAACAAAAGGGATTAAAAAATATGCCTTTGACCTTTGCACTGTGCAGAATTGTATACTATGTTTAGTTCTGCACAGGAGAAATAGGCAGCAAAAAAAGTAGGATGACAGATCCAATAAAAAAAGAAAGGAAAATGGGCAACAGTATGTCTTTCCAGATGTTCCCTTACACCTGGTTTTTGAATTAGAAAAGGTCTAAAAGTATGTTGAAGCAAAGTCATAAAACTCTATCTATACTTTAAAAAATTTCTTTATGAATCAGACCCATATTGAATCTTATTAGGAGCAAGAAAAAATTGTCAATTCTTAATCTACAGATACGTGTACATCGTGATTTACTGGGAGTAATGGAATTCGGCAAAAACTATTATTGGACAGGATGGAAATATTCCTTTTTTGTGGTTTTCAGTTTTGTAAATCTGGTCGCCATTCATCAGATCTTTTTTTGAGTGTTGATCCAAGTAGGCAGCCTGACACCTCCATCTCTGTCTGAGGGATTTCACTCTGAATCAAAACTTTTCAACGGGGCTTCTCCTTTAGAACAATGCTTGGAGGTTGGTGGGCCTGACTGAACACTCCATCAACCTAGACAGGTGATCATGTTGTTTGGTCTGGCACTCCCAGCTGCTTTGGATCCTCCTTCTCTCTTCAAGCCTCATTCTTACTAAATATGAGGCGGTGTGAGAGGAAAGAGAAAGGGAAAGTGGAAGAAGTGAGGGGGAGATTTACAAACATTATGCGCTGGGTTAGCGCCACAAAAGTAAATTCTGTTTTTGCTATTTGCTTTCCAGCGCAAAACTTGTTTTGCGCTGGAGAACACCCTCAAAGTAGAGCAAAGCAGTGCAAAGGGTTACTTAGCGCCGAGGGGGTGTTACATGGGTGGTACATGGGTGTTCCCATGCAACCACCCATGTCTTTTGACACAAAAACATATTTACAAAACTTTTTAGACATGATTTTGCACCTAAAGTTAACGCCCCTTCAAAGGAGGTGCTAACAGGAGAAATGCTTACATTTCTCTGTGCTTTTCCGACTTTGCATGCGTGCTGCACTGTGCAGAACGCATACAAACTCGGAAATCTTTGCACCTTATCTAGGCATAGTAGTTTGTACAGGAAGGGTACCCTTCTTGGACGAACCCTATGCTAGACTCATGCACACACCTTAGCGCTATTGTGTTGAGGTGTGTGCCTGGCGCACAGCAGCTGAAATCAGCGCCGGCGCAATGGAAAGTGGAGGGGAGAGCCATATCTCTGAAGATATGGCGCTCTCCTGCTCCCTCCCTGTCGTGCAGCGCAGCGTCGCGGGGGCAGTGCTGCATGGATTTTTTGAAAATCTCCCCCTCAGTGTCTTGTGAATCTTCTCTCACACTCACACGTGTGTACACACACAAACTCTCTCTCTCTCTCTCTCTCTCTCTCTATGAACCTTTGAAAATTATGCGCTGTTTGGAAGCAAAACTGTAAACACATACATCTATTTGCAACAATGCAAGTGTACTGTTTTATTATGTATAAAATCATTAAATTTAGGTTTTCCACACTGACAAAATGGACATAAAATCCAAGTTTTTCAGGAGCACTTCCATCATCCAGCTAAGGCCCTGTAGTCAATCACTCTAACTAAAACAGTTTCACTTTAGACACAACCATTGCGCTCATTGCAAATGAAAATCAAATCATTGGAAATATAGGATGCTACCTGAATTATGCAAAACAAAAAACGTCACAATGCAAAACACAGCATGAATTTTTCAATGTTCCCTTTCAAGTTTGTGTGAAAATTGAGTAGCATCGGATGTTTCTGAGTCATTTGTCTTAATTTCTTCTCATGCCTTTCCCATATCTCCATTGATAGGGGCTCGTAGGCTGAGATATGTGTAGGGAAAAACACAAAGAGATAGAGAAAGATACAGATAGATACATAGATAAATAAAGAGCTAGAGAGAGAGGGCAAATTCTTTGTGGATATCTGAGTAATAAGCGCCAATATTTTGGCATCTTGAGGTGTCTTCAGCATTGTGTCCAAATAGGGCAATATTTCATGTTACAGTTATGTCATTTGTTATATTACATGTATATTTTGAGACAGCTAGCATGAAGAAGAGAAAAATAATAATGAAGTGAGTAAAGAATTTTACAAAAAACATCCTTTGTTTTAATAAAACCACATTCTCTCCGTAGAGGGGTTAAGATACTGAAGCTGTTTTCTGCATGGTGCAGGTAACATTGTGCATAGATTTTAATGGGAATGCTGAGGATTAGTGTTTTTTTTTTTTTTTTAAATAGAAATGTGATAAAACAATAGGCAACGATAAAGTGCCACAGAATAGCTTGGAGCTCTTATTGACTGGCCACAAAACTTTTATCACTGAACATTTTTGTGCAATACATTAAAAGCAAGTCTAGATTCCCCACTCATATGCACAGATGGAATAATGCCAGACATCCACTTTTGGTTATCATCAAAAATAGAAGAAGAGCAGAACCAAATTCCCTCTGAAGTACACGAATAATGACATTAGTTAGTAAAAGGCTACAAATATTTTAAAATAATAGCTAACTCTAAAAATCATAGTATGGTGTCACCTGGCCAGCTTTCAAGTCCTAAATGAAATGAAAAGTACAGTCAATTTCCGGCCAGTAACGATTAAAACATCTTACTTGGAACTTTTTTCTACATCTAATGCTACCTTAATGAATGGTTTATTTGTACTATATTCATGAAATTCATCACCATCCATTTATTATAAGGTGTGGCAAGAAAATTATGAGAACACATTGCTTAAGAGATGGTGAGAATCGAAGCTGCTGCAAAAGCTCGCTCTAAAATGCAGAGCTACACACCTGGCTGATTAAGAGCTTTGTTCCTTACCAATAAATATAAGTCAACCTCCGCTACTTTTAACTCAGAAGGACGCCAACACAATGTCCAAAACCATTAATGAAAACATAATTTGTAATCACAAAGAAGTGCTGTTCTGGAAGTATTGCATGCTGAGTCTTCTACGTTCTACACAAGCCGACACTGTCGCACCTTTCTCTGAAGTGTTTTAATGTATTTCTCGAAAATATATTCCTACAGATAATTGGTGACGTCTATTGGGAATTTTGCTGTACATATGTTCTATAGTTATGAAAATTGTGTCTCCTGTGGTGTGAGAAGACAATCTGGTGAGGAACAGATAAAGAGGGTGACTGGCTGATTTACAAGCTCACAAAGTTATTTTTGTATATTTGTCTCAACCTTTTTGGATGCAAAATCACAATTACGAATGCCTCCAATAAACAAATGAATATAAAAAGCAGGAAAATGAATAGGCAGATTAATTTGCATTTTTCCATCTGTTTGTGGTGGGTCGGGTGGCACGTGTTTTTAAATGAAATCAGTATGGTATTGATTCACCCCGGTTCAGGGAAACTTTAATAATTTACTGTACATGCAAGTTACCCTCATATTCCGTGCTACTGTAAGGCCACCACAGGAACCTTCCTTATAGCCCCACCACTAATGTCCGCTTGGCGGTGCTCAATTGCAATAAATAGTCTAAACCAGTGGTTCCCAAACTTTTTCAACCCGCGGCTCCCTTGACCTGTTGGCCATTGCCCGTGGCTCCCCACTGTTACTTTTTTTGGAGGGTGGGGGGGATGTGAGCCCGGCCTCTGGAGTACTTCCATTTTTCTGCCTAAAAATAATTGGAATGAAGCTAATGAAGGTGTTATAATCATATACGCAAGGTGTTTCGTATTACTAAGGCGGCGTCTCTAATAAAATATTTCTAATTATACTTCTTTGCCCATGCATTTTTTAGAGTACCCTCTCAAACTTTTTTATCCAACTTACAGGGCTATATAGCATCCCTATGCATGTAGGCCCCATTGCCAAAGTGTTTCTGCGCTTGAAGAATATTTGCATGCACTTCCATTTCTACCCATGTTATACGTGCCAACACACCTGTCTCAGCAAGGTGACTCACGATTTCTTAAACCACATACAGCTTTATTTTTGCCGTCTCCTCCCTAAAATTGCCTCCAAATCAATGCAAGTAAAATAAATTCCTCTGATTTTTTTTTTTAAAGGTCCCTCTTTGTTGCTTCCAAATGTTGGCATTATGTCATATATAGTGTTTTATTCCCCTGTGCTGAAGGAGAGAGCAGGCCTGTCTGGAAATGTGTGTACTGAAAGAAATGTGTACTGGAAGTACTTATGATTCAAGTACAATCTCCCTCGACATGCAATCAATTAAGCACTAGGTTTACAGCTTTAGGCATGTCACTTACAAATCATCGACATCATGCGTTTAAGTCTAATTAGTTTAACTGAAGCCAAAAACCCCTTCAACATTAACTGCATTAAAGTGCTTGGTGCGCGGATCCCCTGGCTATGTTTGACGGCTCCCCAGGGAGCCCCAGCGCACAGTTTGGGAACCACTGGTCTAAACATTGGCCTTATGGACACAGGAAAAAGAGATAATGAATAGCAAAACAACTTGTCTTGGCATTACATGTTCTTGCTTCAACGTTGTATACACTTATGTTTATGCATAGTCTAGGCCAATACAAACTCCAAAATATTTTTGGTTTTGTGCAATTCACATTGTTTGCTGTGATCTGTCATGGAAATGCCTTATGTTGAAAACTGAGGCTAAGGTACAGGCAGGGAAAAATAACCATCTTAATTTATGGCTGATCAGTATTTTGAACACAAATTGAATAGGTCCATTGATTTAATTACACTGATTTACTTATACACTGCAGGCCTGATTCACAAAGGGCCTCCACACTCGTGGCAGAGGCCCTGCAGTCATGGCAGAATGTCCGTATTGCAGATTCCCATTGCAGGCCCCCTGCCGCAAGTGTGGGCCCCTCGACATGGCTGGGGGGCCTTCCCCAGGACTACGAAGGCCCTTTGTGAATCCGCCCTTTAAGTATGAATTTTGTAAGAACTTATCGTCTCTATGGGCAGTAGCGGCCCGTGCAGGTAAGCGCGGTGAGGCGGATTAGGGGTGGGGGGGTGAAAGTGACAAACGATGGGATAGGAAATGTAAACTAAATAAATAAATAAAAAATCACTTAACTTGCGCTTGCCGCATTGCAGACTCAACAATGTGGCGAGCGCAAGGTAAGTGGTTTTATTTATTTATTTATTTTACATTCCCTATCCTGTCATTTGTCACTTTTACCCCTCTCCCCGCCCTCGTCCCGCCCCACTGCACTTACCTGCATGGGCTGCTGCTATCTACGGGGGTAGGTCAGGAGGCCTCAGCCACTCCAGATTCCAAATACTAGGAGCCCAGAGTTAAAAAAAGTAAAAACAGAATAAGGGAGGACATACCTAGCCTAATAGTGTCATTCCCCAGCCTCTGCTGGTTATGTGTTCATATATTGTATCAAATTAATTTCTTGACAACTGTTTTAAAGGATTCAAAATGGAAAGAGATCACAGCTCATTCGTAAGCAAATCACCTGGTGGATCCTATAATCAGTCAAGTCGTGATTATTTAGTATTTTTTTCACAAATATTTGTGCAGCCAACTCAACATTTCCGGTGAAAGAGAGAGAACCAATGCGCAGAGCCTTGAGGTCAAAGACATTATTAGCTCAATTGGGGTTATTGTGTTCCCCTTTCCACCGTGGAAGGAGGCTAACTGGAGCCCTTTGCTGGAGTAAATCTCTGACAATTTTGAGAAATTGAGGAAGGCAGGGTTGAAGAGGAATTTGTGAATTGCAATAAGCTCACATGTGTGGGTGTTCACAAATTCTCAATGTAAACCACACATTGAACTGCCCACTCCTTAACTCTTACTTTGGGTTTACTGCAGCCTGGTTGTATGTAGCCATGGGCAACAATTACACAGTAGGAAAATGGTATACACCTACCAGGTGTCCTTTTGTAATTCATGAAAGTCCTAAATGAAGCCATCTTAAGCTGTAAACTTGGATTTACGCCCACTGATGTCTCCGATTTTGGTCGTTTATGTCCAAATCAGGAAAAGTAAAGTTCCCAATTATATCACTGAACTAATTAAGTAAGAAATCTGATAATGAATAATTCAATGAGCAATGATTAATTGCTGGGATGAGTTGGAAGCAGACTCTGTCATTTTTGCCAGTGTATAATATAAGTTCAAGACTTCAAACAACATTTTTGCAAATGTAGACCAATAAGCTGGAAAGGTGATCCAATTCCCTCTTCTGAAGGGATAGCAGCAGGCTGCCTAACCCTGTGCTGAAAACTAGTTTGCACATGATTAACAATTTCTTGTATATGGGCACAATGATTGGTCATGGAGAGTTGCAATCCAGTCAATTTAATTGTAATCACTCCGCACTAATCTATGATTAAGAAAGGTGTGGCATCAACCAATGCTAAGTGAAGGAGATGCACAGAATTTGAAACAGAGAAATTATATTTTCTGGTATTTTACCTGGCACTGGAAGTATATTAGGGCACAGTCATCAAAACTATGAAGAATTTCAGGTGAATCTGATTTGGTTCATTTTCTGTCTAATGAAGTAACACAGAAACAGAACTCTGAATGAAATGGAAGTAGTTTGTTATATGATTTACCAACCAAATGTTGATTGATGTGGGCCTTAAGATCAGTTAAAGTTGTGTCTGTGATATGTGCTTGGGATAGCTTACATTCAGAAATATAAGGAGATTGACATAGAGGCCACTTCATTAAGGATAACGACAATAGAGTGAACTTCTAAATTTTGCTGTAAGACTTTGATAGGTGTGATATGAGTAGATTTAAACAAAACTACAAAATATGTGCTGCCATTTAAGTAAAATCTCAAATAACCCATTGTAAAACCTGACAGCCTTAGGATGGCCTTTCCCCAACTTTTTGCCTGCCTCCCTAATTTTTCTGACGTTTTTGTTGCTGGCTTTAGGACTCTGCACCCTTTACCACTGTCAACCAGTGCTAAAGTGCTTGTGCCCGCTCCTGTACACATGGTAATATTGGTTTATCCCCAGTTGGCACATTTAATTTACTTAGAAGTCCCTAGCAAAGTGCACTACATGTGGCAATGGCCTGTAAATTAAATGCTACTAGTGGGCCTGCAGCACTGATTGTGCCCTCCACATAAGAAGCTCCTTAACCATGTTTCAGGCCTGTCACTGCAGAGCCTGTGTGCACAGTTTTACACCGCCATGTCGACCTGGCAAGTAAACCCCCTTGCCAGGCCTAAACCTTTCCTTTTTAAACATAAAAGCCACCCCTACGATAGGACCTGTACAACCCACAAGGCAGAGTTCAGTGTATTTAAAAGGCAAGACATACACTTTAAAGTTTTACATGTTTTTGTAGTGAAAAACTCCCAATTGTGTTTATAACTACTGCAAGGTCTATCTCTCCCATAGGAATAGATTGGGATTACCTTATTACATCTTTTAAGTGTAATTCTTAATTGTGAAGGGAAATACTTTTCAAGTTTGGTGTCACTGGACTCACAATTTAAAAACATAACTTATGGTGAAGTTGGACTTTAAATTACAGTTTGGTAAATGCCAATTTTAGAAACTTTGCATTTACTTGCTTTAGTCATTTGGTGCCTGCTGCCTGTCTCTGTTCAGTCTGGGTTGGGGACAGGTGGGCTTGTGCATTCCCCCTAGACAGCCACACACAAAGGACTCTTAGGTGTGACTGCTGGATCTTCATGTGAGATTAGGAGGGAGGAGCTGGGCACAGCTTCACACTTATAACTGAATAGGCTGGGCCCTGTCCACACACAAAGGGCTGCATACCCCCGTAATGAGTCTGCAGCCAGGGCAGGAAGGGTGGACCTCTCTGCACTTCAAAGTTTTCTTTAAAGTCTCCCCCACTTCAAAGGCACAACCGGGTATATGTACTGAACCCATGACACCATAACTTCAGTACACTTCTGGACCTGTGAACTCTCTGCCAGGAAGAAGAGGATCTGCTGTGCTGCTCAAGGACTGCCACTCTGTTGGACCTGCTGTTTGCTGAACTCTTGCCTTGCTGTGTTGCCCTGTTGACTGCTGATCTCTCTCTACCTGGGAGAGAAGGACTGGACCTGCATCACTTGAACCAAGAGTGACTCCAAGGGCTTGCTGGTTTGCCTCCTGTTTTTTAAGTCTCAGGGACACAAAAGACTTACAACCCTCCTGTTCGAACCCTTGGACTCTACTATTTGTGACTCTGTCCTGCCAAGTGGTGCCACCCCAGTCCTGGACCCTTGGAAGTGGACCCAAGGGTTTGCTCCAGTGGGACCGACGCATCCTGTGCTGTGTGAGCAGAATTGACGCATTGCCTCTGTAGTGGGAATTGGACCGGAGCATCGCACTCGGAACTGCTGCATTACATGCAGAACCGCTGCTTTGGAACCAATGCATTGATGCCACTGCGTGGAGAAATCAGGTGCATCACCTCCAGAACCGCTGCACCTCGGACCCGGCGCTCGCTCACAGAACTGTTGCATTGCCTCTGTTGCATGGAGAAATCCAGTGCATTAACCCAACTGAGTGGGGAACACCGACGTACTTGTCTGCGACAAGATTAAGCAACCTTTTGTCAGTGGGCTTTGCCTGGATCCTGTATCCAGCCAATGCTCCATCACGGTTGGTCTGAACTTTGGACTTTGTCCTGGTCCAGCACAACCAGATTCCCAATAGGCGCTTATTGCTTCTAAGCTCTATTTCTACATTTATTCATTAAAATATCCTATCTCGACTTCTACACATTAGGTTTTTGTCATTTTGGTCTTGTTTTATTTATAAAATTATTCTTTAGTTTTCTAAACTGGTGTAGAGTTTTTTTGTGGTGTGTTCACTGTTTACTGCTTGAAGTATTGCACAAATATTTCACACATTGCCTCGTAAATTAAGCCTGACTGCTCTGTGCCAAGATACCAAAGGGTGAGCACAGAATAATCTAGGTGTGTTGTGACCTACTCTGACTAGGATTGAGGTTCCTGCTTGGAAAAGGTGCATACATCTTCCAAACAGAAGCCCAATTTCTAACTCACATTGATTACAAACTGATGCTTAATAAACAAATAGCTGCTTTTAGGGGCAATATTATTTGTTAGTTTTGTGAATGAGAGTTTCAATTGTAGATTCCACACATTCCTAGAGATAATACTACCATCACTGTAAGTGCTCAAAAGTGGATATTTGAAAATACGTTAATATTTCTCGATTTACCAAACGTTTGTCATCACATTCACAAATATGTATTTAAGAAATATGCTCATGTTGTAAAAAAATAATGTAATTCAAACACTGCCACTTTAGTCCCGTGCTCATGACACTTTTGTGTGATTAACAGTAATTTCAGGAGCAAATTGTTTTTCTATCACTTAAACAGAAAAGTTCAAAAATTACACTGAAGGCCATGTGTTGGTGGGACTACGATGTAATCGTGCAATGATAATAGGGGGAGAGGGGGAAGAGCGCACACCTAGTCCTGGCAGGCCCTAATTTCGCACTTGACTTTTCTAAAAAAAAAAAAAAGGGGGGGGGCCTCTTTGCCATTTGTTTGCCCACGGCCTGATGCCTGGTGGTGCCATTCTGTCATCATGAGCATTGAGAATGTGGTTCTGCTGATGGCGGTTGGTTTTTAAGTAGCATGTATACATTTTGCAAACAGATTTATTGTGTGTAACTATCTTTATTCTGCTTCTACTGAACTTTAAAACCAATTTACAGTATATTGCTATGCTTTGACTTTTACTGGTTATATAATAATACAGTTTTTTTTCTTTCAAGGGTAACATGCGGTTATTGTATGCAGATTTTTAAAGAGTGGCCTCGTATAATTTTGGAATAGTTCAAATGTACTTCTTACTTAATTGAACTTGATTAGAAGGGCCAAATTTGCATTAATATCATCGCCATAAGAAGCTCACTCTTAAATTAATTTTTCACCTTGTGAAAGCTGGTAGAAATGAATGAAAATTTGTTCTTAGATCAACCACCTGAAATAATAAAAGGCATACACAAAATCACAATGTCAAAGTTTTATAGAATTATCTACTCTGAATGGAAAGTTTAGGTTAAAAAAAATAAAAGCTAATGTAAATTACACCAGCTCTTGCAAGAACACTGAATGTAGATCCTATTAACGTGCTGACATTCAGATTTAATACAGACTTTGCCCCCGATTAAAAGGGACCTTGAGTGGGTGCAGTATTTACAGCAGATGACAAATACAATTACATTGGGGTTAGATGTTTATAGGGTGCAATACATGCCTCGTATTAGGAGTTTCCGCAAGAGTAATGGAGCATTACGTGCAGAACTAGTTTTTTCACATCAAATTCCATATGCATTTTAATTTTGCCGGTATTTTTCCACGGTAAATTTGAAATGTTTGAATACGGAGGACGCTGTAATGAACTCAATACTAATACATTTTACAGGAGTAACTACAGATTTAGGAATTCAGCGGGACACTCGCTGTTCCTAATAGAAGATGGCATCATGAATAGCAAACTCTCCTTGTGGTTATTACACCAGAGTGAAAGTGAGGAGGGTTAAACTCTTCTTTCAGTGCATGGATGCAATTGAAGAAGGAGATCTTTTAGTTCCCAAAACAATCATGCCTCACCACTTAAATTATTGTAAAATGTACACATCCAATTTTTGCTGATCATTGATCTTTTGAACTTGGGCTTACAATGAGCACTCTCCACTGTTTCGGCTTGCTTTTTATGTTGTGTGACAGGCAGCACAGAACTTAGATGACAATAGAGTACAATGGGGCAGATGTACTATTCTTCTGGTTGCAAAAAGCAGTCGCAATTTGCAATGTCTTTTTGAGGCCAGAAAATAGTTTTGAATGCTAACTATGTAAAGTAGGTTGGTTCGCAAAATAAGGATTCAGAGTGAGTTAGAATCCAACCTACCTCATTAGTATTCATTAGGTATTTTGTGAATTGGGACTCACTCTTATTGGCGGATATCACAGGAATGGTGGCCTGCTAGGGCCAGTTGACCACCATGTCTGTGATTGAGTTTAAATAAAGTATTTTTTTTAATGTGGCCAAATATCCTTAAAAATATGGGCCTATTTTTTTTTTTTTTTTTTAAACAACAAAGTTGGGGCGTGGACAAGATGGTGACCAAGTAGGACGTGCCTGCTCGTCGCTCCATCCTACCGACTAGGCCCACTGCCCAAGCATTGAGTAGCTAGTCCGTGAGGCCTGTTCCTGATCACTGGGGAGCTCCCAGGGGACTGGTGGAAACTAGGGAGATGAACTCTGCCGGTTTTGACAGACTTTGGCACTCAGGAGGCAGGTGCGGGCCAGCCCCGTGAAGGGCCGCTGGAGACTGTGAGAGAGGTGGCCGAGCCCCCCGAAGCCCCACAGAGGCATAGCACCAGGCTGGGAGCAGCCATCGACCTGTGAGAGCGGCACCGAAGCAGTGGACTGGCAGACCCTCTGACATCGGAGTGACGATTGGCAGCCTCTGATGCTGGCGAGGCGGCTGCGGGTTGGCCTCATAAGGTCCGTCTGAGACTACGAGGAGGAGAGCCGGGGCTCCTTCGGAGATGTTGCACTGAGCTGGAGAGCGACCGCCGACCCGCAGCGGAGACCCGTGGGAGTGGCGCCGGGTCAGGCCATGCACTCCTGAGGATGAAAGTGTTTCCAGGCCAGACCGCAGCAGCAATGAACGGCCAGCCGGGCTGAGGAAGCCACACCAGTGCTGACCCAGGCAGTGATCGACGCCCAACTGCGAATCCCCCAGGGCAGACCGGGAGCCTGTTGATGCCCTCCCTTACCTGACACCAGAGCCGAACCACACACCGGGAGCGTGCTCCGATAGCAAAGATCTGCCTGAGCACGAGCAAAGGATGGGCCGGGAGGCAGAGGCAGGAGGTCGAGACCGCATCTGAGGCAACGCGTAGCGGCAGACTAAACACTTACAAGGCGCAAGCGGGCACTGTGAGCCACTGTACCACGTGTCTGACCGAGTAGCACTCGGTGGAGCTGGTGAGGTGGCGGCCCTGCTTCCTGGCCGATGGGTCTGAAACACCACCAGATGGAGGACAACACAGCGGCACGCTGAGGAGGCCACAACTCACATCCGGACTAAACCAAAACGGTGGCCTCTTAGCGGGTGTGGAGCAAGGCCCACATGGGTGCGACGCCGGAGAGGGTGAAGACAAATCAGCAAAGCTGAGCTGGACCTGGCCCTGTACTCTGATGATCTAAAGGTGAGCTGCTTGCCCCTTCCTCCTGGCATTTCTGCCACAACCCTCGCCTGTTGGCCGGGCCCGAAGTGTCTTTCAGAGCCCGCGAAGACCCTGTAGCACGGTGTTCCAGGGAGTGGGAGAGAAGAGAGTAGGTCTCCTGCGTTCTCGCTTTGCCACCGTAGGAGCAAGTGGTTCTTTCCTAAGGTGGCCTACTGCATGCCAGGGGCCACTGCCGCAAGTGGGGCCCCCTGTCGAGCCTGAGGCGTGCTTGCATCACTGGGACCCCATCTGGAAGACCCGCAAGCCTCTTCCTGCCCGCACAAACTCCCCTTCACAGTCAGAACCTTCTACCCCCATCAAGATTTTGGAGGGATCCCATCCCCCTGGCTACTTGAGCATCGCTTTGGAGAGGAGACAATCCTACATCAGGTTAGCAATCTCATTATTGACTGGCCCCCGGGGCCGGACGCCCCTCCATATCGACGCAAGTGGCGACATCTAAGAGGTTGGAAGCAAGGGCCCGCCAGTATTGCCCTCTTTCACTCTCTCAACATGACAGCCACTAAAGGGAAGAGGGACTGTTCGGTTAAAGATCTCCTGCTCAAGTCGTCTGGGTCCGGTACATCAGAAATGCAAGATCCTACTGATCCAGGGGATGCGGAGGCTCCGCTCACCTGCTCTTTCATTAAAACGCTCTTCACCTCCTTGCAGGAAGACCTGAAAACAATGAAGATGGAGCTAGCACAGGAGATCAGGGAGGTGAAAAAATATGTAGATTTGGGGACAGGGTCGACATGTTGGAGTCGGAGAGCACAAGTAGAGACGAGGAGATCGAACAACTCCAGCAAGAAGTAATTCACTTCAAGGACCAGCATCTAGACCTCCAAGCACATGCCGAGGATTTGGAGAACCGCTCAAGGCGTAACAATATACGCATCTGGGATATTCCGCATGGAGCGGAGGGCCAGAACTTCCTCTGATCTGGAGATAGAACTCGACCGCACACACCGGGTAGACCCGAGAAGACCTTCTCCTGCACCCCCTGTTGATATTCTCACATGTGTTCATGACTTTCAACTAAAGGAACGCATTCTCCAAAAAGCGAGAGTCAGCCATCCAGTCCAATATCAGGGGCACCGGCCTGCCCTCTTTCAGGACCTTGCAGGCTCCACGCTCCAGAAAAGGAGGGCATTCCATCCGATCACATCACACCTCCGTGACATCACAATCCCGTACCCTTGGGGGCATCCGTTTTGCCTAATTTTTCACCTCAACGGGAAAATGCAGCAAATTTGCTCAGTGAAGGAGGCTCACCAACTGCTGAACATTTCAGATGACCCCTCAGCAAGCCCATCATCGACTGCGGGCTCGGGCAGGGGGTGGGAAACCGGTAAATGGAAAACAGTGGGCCACACTTTGACTCAGCTGCGCCCAGATCCAGAGATGATAGCCAAAGAGCACCAGGAGGAACTAGCGTTCCTGGGGGAAGACTCTGCCAGCCCAGAGTGAGTGGATCCTTGCCCCACTGCTGCCTTGATGGCGCGATGACACAGGGCTCTCACGGTCCCTCATTAGCCTACTCAGGGAGAGCATGGGCCTGGGAGGGATGGGGCGGCATGGTAATCTGTAATGCGTCCATCCTCTCCCGTGGGTCTTACCACCCAGGACGTTTACAGTAATATTCTGAGAAGTGTTGTTTGTTTGTTATGTTTACATGGGTTTGTTGGGTCTCCTTCCCTCCACACGATCCTTTGACACGTCTCTCGGGTCCTCCATGCTGCTATGCCATTGGCTTGGATGAACATCCCCCCGCCACACGGCCACAGTATTTGCCCCTCTCCTCAGCAGCGTGCTACCTTAGCTTCATACCACGACCGTCGTAATGTCACAGACTCTTAAAATACTTACCATGAACATCAAAGGGCTTAATAGTCCAATTAAGCGACGCTCTATCCATTCTTATCTTAAACATTCAGGAGCACATATCTTTCTCCTCCAGGAAACTCATCTTCTCCCAGGGGACACACACAGGCTCTGCTCTAGAGTATTCCCCCAGCAGCTTTTTTCCTCCCTGTCCAAAAAAACCGCAGGAGCAGCCATCCTCATCTCCAATACGTTTCCTGGAGAGCTAGGTCCTAGGCAAGTAGAACTCAAGGTAGGCTGTTAGCGAATTCCTTTCTCATAGGCTCCCACACTCTTACAATCGTCTCGGTCTACGTCCCAAATGAGGGACAGGAGGGATTTATACAAAAGGTAGTGAAAGAAATCAGTACATCCCCAGACAGGAAGCTATTACTGGGGGGAGACTTGAACTTGGCCTTCGATAATGCCTTATAAAGATCGGCCCAGAGGCAGTGACAATCCAGGACACTTTCTGAAGAAGGATTCCAGACACTATAAAGGGCAGGCCTAACTGACATGTGGAGGGACATGCACCCCACAGCCAGAGAATACACATTTTACTCTCACTCCCACAAGACCTTTGCAATAATTGACTAATTCTTAGGCACGCAGAGTTTACAGTCTCACACTCAGCAAATAGAGATACTACCACGCACACTCTCGGACCATTCAGCAATAATGCTGGCTCTCTTCCTACCATGCACCTGCCCCCGCCACGAACCTGGCGCATCCGAGATACGTTCTTACATCACCCCGAGGTGATCCAGCAGATCTCAAAGGCTTTGCAAGACTATCTGGCGATAAACAACACTCCTGAGACCCCCCATAGCTACCCTTTGGGACGCCCTGAAAGCAGTGGTCAGGGGGGAATTTATAGCGATTGCAGCCTCAGATAAGAAAATGTGCAGAGAAAAAAGAGATCTCCTGACAAAACAAGTACAGGAATTAGAGCGCATGCACCAGAGGACCGGCGCCCCAAAGGTCTGGAGACAGCTGAAACCTGCAAGAACCCAACTAACCGCACTATACATAGGCAGGGCAGAGTATGCAGCGCTTAGACCATGGGTACTCACAAACTTTCTCTCGGGGGCCAAATTTACACTGTGGTTTGTGGCCGAGGGCCGCACCGGTGGGGGTGGGGTCAGGGGGGGAGGGGCTAGAGCAAAAAAACCCTGTGACCATGAGGTTGAACACAGGCCCCTGCAGCGGACGCCTTCGTCCACTGAGCCACCAGACCCGGCATACACACATCTCTCTCTCTCTCTCTCTGTGTCTCCCTCCCTCTCTCCCTCTGTCTCACTCACTCTCCCTCTCTCCGTTTCCCTCTCACTCACCCTCTCTCCGTCTCCTTCTGTTTCCCTCTCACTCACCCTCTCTCCGTCTCCCTCTGTCCCCGTCTCCCTCTGTCCCCGTCTCCCTCTGTCCCCGTCTCCCTCTGTCCCTGTCTCCCTCTGTCCCCGTCTCCCTCTGTCCCCGTCTCCATCTGTCCCCGTCTCTCCCCGTCTCCCGCTCTCCCCGTCTCCCGCTCTCCCCGTCTCCCACTCTCCCCGTCTCCCGCTCTCTCCGTCTCCCGCTCGCTCCGTCTCCCGCTCGCTCCGTCTCCCGCTCGCTCCGTCTCCCGCTCGCTCCGTCTCCTGCTCGCTCCGACTCCCGCTCTCTCCGTCTCCCGCTCTCTCTGTCTCCCACTCTCTCTGTCTCCCACTCTCTCTGTCTCCCACTCTCTCTGTCTCCCACTCTGTCTCCCTCTGTCTGTCTCTATCTCCGTCTGTCTCTATCTCTGTCTGTCTCTATCTCTGTCTGTCTCTATCTCTGTCGGTCTCTATCTCTGTCTGTCTCTATCTCTGTCTGTCTCTGCCTCTATCTGTGCCTGCCTCTATCTGTGCCTGCCTCTATCTCTGTCAGTCTGTCCCTGTCTCGGTCTGTCTCTGTCTATCTCCATCTGTCTCTGTCTCTGTCTCGATCTGTCTGTGTGCCTCGGGCAGTGCACACGTACTCTGTCTACACATCCCCGTCACCAGCCCAGATTCAGCCCCCCCCACTCCCCCCTCTCCCTGTGTAATGTAAAAGCCAGCTCATTTTCTCTCTGAATTTTCTGCTTTGCGGGGTTTGTGTCCCACCACTGGGCCTGGGGTCACATCTGTCGCTGGCTTTAATTCTGACTCTCACCCCCGAGCTGTCAGATCAAAGCCCCCCTTTGGTGCCCTCCGTCACCTCACTCGGCACTTCACAGGTCTTTAAAAGAACATTTACTTGTTAATGAGGCTCTGTTGTATTTCACCTCTTCGTAGCACCCCTGCATCTCCACTCTGACTATCGCTGGAATAATCGCCCGGCCTCCATAGAGCAGAGTCTCTCGTAGTCCGCCCTGCTGCAACCGGCGGTGTTTGCAGACACTCTGCAAGGTCCGCGGGCCGCCAAGGAAGGCTTGCCGGGCCGCTGGCGGCCCGCGGGCCATATTATGAGTACCTGTGGCTTAGACTTTGCCATACCTTCTACACTTGGGGAGACAGATGTGGGAGATTGTTGGCCAACAGAGTGAGGATATAGAGACAGGCATCTGGGATCACATCGGTGCTTGCCCCCACAGGAGAGGAGAGGGTTACAGATCAGCAGATTGCCAAAACATTCAGCCAATAATATGCGGGGCTTTATGAAGCACAAGATCTTCCCTCAGAAGCCCCTGCCCAGTTTCTGCGGGATGCGGCCACTTCCAAAATAATGCAAAGTCAGGCAGAGCTATTGAGTCCCCTATTAAGATAGAGGATGTAATATCTGCTATCTCTAAACAGAAACTGCTCAAATACCCAGGCTTGGACGGGTTCACAGCACTGTTTTGTAAGACCTTCTGCCCCATTCTAGCTCTGGTCCTCACTAGAGTATACAACACCATTGGTATCTCCTCATCACTCCCCGCAACCATGTTAGAAGCCTCGGTAGTCGTAATACCCAAGCCTGGAAAGGATAAGCGCCAATGTGCCTCATACAGGCCCGTTTCCCTTCTTAATGTTGACTTAAAACTGTTCACTGGGATCCTTGCATCGCGGCTGTCTCCCCTTCTTCCCAGCCTGTTAGATCCGGACTAGACAGGATTTGTCCCCAATCAACAATGTGAGAACAACACAAAAAGATTGCTCCATATTATAGATAAAGCATAACGATTTGATACCGAACGCCTGCTCCTTTCTATCGATGCAGAAAAAGCATTTGACAGAGTACACTAGCCCTACCTAAAGGAGACCCTGTGACATTTCGAGCTCCCTGCTAGATTCATAGATTGGGTCTTAAGTAGCTACACCAGGCCAGTGGCATCAGTCCAAGTAAACGGAAACACATCCACCCCCTTCCCCATTCAAAGAGGCACACGACAGGGGTGCCACCTTTCCCCTTTACTTTTCGCCCTATACATGGAGCCAATGGCCCAAAGGACTCGCGACAACCCTCTTATTGTTGGAGTACACTTTGGGCGGGGGGGGACAAATATACTCTTAGCTCATACGCGGACGACATGATAGCAAAATTGGAGAATCCTTGGACCTCCGTTCCAGCCTTCTTGTCCGAATTAGAGCAATTTTTCCTAGCAGCGGGAATATCCATAAGTCTCAAGCCCTCAACCTCTCTCTTAAGGCTCCCACGCTAGCGGAAATGCAAAGCACCTACCCCATTCAATGGACACCTGTAGCAATACCATATCTAGGGATACAACTTACTGCATCTATACAGCACACTACAGCTTTGAACTATACTGCTTTACACCACCAAATATGGACAGATCTACGCTGTTGGAGACCGCACACACTGGCTAGGCCGGATAGCTGCAGTAAAAATGACCATACTACCAAAAATACTATTCTTTTTTCAAACCCTCCCGCTAGAACCTCCTCCTGGCACCCTACGCACCTTACAGCGAGAGGTGGAATGTTTTATTTGGGCGGACAAGAGACCTCAACTACACCGGGAACTGAGTTACAGGTCCCCAAAAGAGGGAGATCTTGTGGTGCCAAACTTACAGGAGTATTATTGGGTGGTTCAGATCAAGGCGTTTGTAGACTGGTCACGCCCTGAATCAGAAAAGCACTGGCTTTTCATGGACAGGGCAGTGGCGGGACAGTCACTGTGGAAGAGCCCTTTCCTCCCTAAACAAGGTCACCCCAGGAGCCTTTATCTCTCGCCCGTCACACGGCCCCCCTGGTGGCATGGGACAAAGCAGCAGAGAAAAGAGCTCTTACAACATTCCCATCTCCATTGACACCCATAGTTGATAATCCAGAATTCACCCCTGAGATGGATGTAGGGACCTTTACCCAGTGGACCCAGGAAGGTCGTAGGTCTATCGGGCATTTCTTTGATGAGACTGGCTCCTTGACCTTTGAGGAAACCGAGCAGTACCAATACTAGTAAATTAGACACTGGGTGATGCATTCAGGCGTTCGGCCCCAGGCGCAATGCCATCTAACAGCATTCGAGAAGTGGCTGCTATCTAAAACCTCAGATACCCACCTCACATCTGAATTATATAGCTTACTAAGGCCGCTCCCAGCGCCTGATAAGTGTCTGAGTCAACGAAGGTGGGAACTAGAATTAGGCGTACACTTACACAACGAGAATGGGAAGACATATATTATAGGGCCAGGCACATGGCACGTAATGTTGCGAGTATAGAGACGGCCACTAAAATAGCTACTTACTGGTATCTAACATCCACTAGACTCCACAACGGAAACCCTGCAAGAGATCCCTTATGTTGGCGTGATTCCAGGTCTCCCGGCACTCTGACACACATATTGTGGGAGTGTCCCCAAATCTCCAACTACTGGACACAGGTGCTCAATGATATAGACACTTATCTAGATACACAGCTCCCCCGCTTTCCGGCGTACATTCCCTTAGGTTTGCCCAAAGCTCTCACATTCCCTCTTAAATCACGCAGAGGCCGCCAAATAGGCCTGGCACTAGGAGCGGCCCTTCAAAACATCTTGGCACAGCGGGGGTCAGCCCGCCTCTCCATCTATTCTGGAACATTCTAGGCATGGAGCGCATTACCCTCTCTCTTACTAATCAGGGTACTTCATTCCCTGACCTTTGAAAAACATTCCTAATGCTGCTTTCCTCTGAATTTAGAGAAATCACATGCCCAAAGTACTTGTGACTCTTGAGACTCCCAGAACCTCTACAGGCGGCTCCTTGAGGCATAGCGCAGGCTGACATGGATCAGTCAGATGATTACCGAGGGGGCATGGGGGACGGGAGGTGGGAGGGAGCGGGGGACTAGTTGGGGGTGAGGTGTGGGTGGGGGATGTTTCTATTGACGATTTCATATGCCCCCCACGACAGTAGGGTGCTAAATTGCATAAGATTTCTCTGTGTTTTTTTGTACTTTCCATAAATCAATACAGAAATGTAAAACTAAAAACAACAAAGTTTTATTTTTTTAAAGTTTCAGAGAAAGCCTTCAGTGATACCTTTGACTACTGTCTACTCCCCCTGAAACATTTGACACAATTTTCTGAAGGGAAGTTTTTCAAACAGGATCCCTCCCCTGCTGCGAATAGGTTACCATCCCCCTTGGTCCATCGGTAACTTTTCAATGGTTTGCAAATAAAATTCCAGTTCCAAACCATTAATACATAGGATCCGAATCACAATTTGGAATAGATACTGCAATACGCACCATTCAAATTGTGTTTTCCATTCATTTCTAAATGCTTCAATTTTGTGAATCAAAGTGTTTGCAAACTTAAAAAAACACTTTGTACATCTGGCTCTGTTTGAAATCCTCATATTTAAGCAACAACACCATGCCAATATTCTGGTCTTCAAGCTTTCAAGTTGCTCAGCTTTCGGTTTCCGTCATTGAACCATGCACTATCAGAGTTTAGGACTCAATGGTATAGTAGGAGAAATACCACCATTTTTATCATCCACTGACTGCTTTAAACTTATAATATACCATCACAATCTCATTTATGATTAGCCATGAGGATGTTCCCAAATTTCTTTCAGTGTGGAACATTCAGCAGCAGAATCTGGACGTTGAAGATGCCACTCCACCCCAGCTACATAAAAGTGGAAGGTGAACACAAGATGCGGAATGAAGACCAAGGCATGCTCAATATCTGACGAGCTCAGGAATGCAAGACTCTTTTGCAAATTTAACTCCTCTGCCCTATACAAGGTCACCCACGCAGTGAGCACATCATGACAACACGTCTAGACAGAAATCACTCCATCTGGACCACAAGTTTGATCCAGCACTGTGACGAAATGTTTAGAGGGAGGTCCTCTTACAAGTAACACGTATAATTTAAATCCTTATATTTTTTCAAAATTGCTTTATTGGATTTTCAAAATTAAGGCAACAACAAAACATTCAAAACAATGGTGTGCACTGTGCTAGATATCAGTGCTAGTGTTGTTATTGTATTATATTTCGTGCCTACAGTATCCCTTCCCCCATCCCACTGTATCCCCTTATCTCCAGAGGGAACACCATGTGATTCCATCTGAAAGAGCCTCTCTCATACTTTTGCATTGAGCTATAGTCAGAGGAGTGTGACAGTCTGAGAAGGACCCCTGACTTAACAATGCCTGTGTCTTCTTAGAAAAAGCCCCACTGCCCTGGGTGGGCACATCATGCTCAGGGACCTTCTCAACAAATGCTCTAGTAACGGGTTCCAGCGTCATTTGAATTGGAAATATTTCTGACTTGCATCACTAATTAGACGTTCCACTACTAAAATATGCCATACTCTGTGGTGCCATTACATCAACGAGGGGGATCTCTTGTTTCAATTGAAATGCTGTATAGCTTAAACACCTTAGTAATTCAAAACTCTACATGGCACACCTTTTTGATGAGCAATAGTGTATATAATCCTCAGTGAGAAAGATCAGTGCCTTGAAAATATCCTGGCCCAGATTTACTAATATTTGACGTGAGGCAGCGCAGCAACCAAAGCTGCTGCACTACCTTGCACCAAAGGGGGAGAGAAAAACAATTAAATAAAAACATTTCTCCTTGTTACAACTGCCTTCAGGAGGTGTAAAGTTTTGAGGCAAATCCCTGTCTACAAATGTTAGTAGATGGAGATATACATCAAAGCCCATGGGTGGTTGCATGGGAATGCCCATGTATCACTAGGGAACACCCCCTTGACGGAAAATAGCGCATAACACAACTTTGGGGGTCTTTAGGATAGCGGGCGGATCGTCACCGCCCGCATGGCGGTGGCGATCCGCCCGCTATTTTCCACCGCCCGCTGCACATTTCCCCAACGCCATATTACGATGGCGGTGGGGACCCAGGCGGACGGAAAGACCGTCCGCCGGTAGGCAATTGGCCCGATTGCCTACTGGGCGGAAAAGCCACCATCCATATTACGATGGTCGGCGGTGCAGGGCTTTCCATGGCGGTGACTCCGCCATGGAAAGCCAGGCGGATTCCGCTTTCGGGAGCTCGTTGCGGGCCCCCAAGATGTTGGTGGGGTGGGGGGTGCACATGGGGGGTACCTATGGTACCCCACTGCATTGTCATGGACATGGTGGCAGGCACCTCGCGGTGCCTGTCACCTTGTGCATGACGATGCACACAGTGCATTCCCAGCATTGTGGCGGGCGGAGCTGTGCGCACCGCCCGCCACAATGCTGGGAATGGAGGATGCCACCGCCACGGAGGCGGTGGCATCCTAATTGCCTGTGCGGGACCGCCGCACCACTGGCGGCCGGTCCGAGCACCACTAGGGTGGCGGGCGGACGAAAGTCCGCCCGTCATCCTAATAGGCCCCTTTGTGTTACTATAGGGAACTTTCCAATGCATATCTTGGTTTGCTTTGGAACGTGAATTCCATCCCAAGTCTTTTGTGACACAAACCTGGCACAAAGCGTTAGTAAATCTAGATCTCTATATTAATAGAATGGAAAGTTATGAGGCCTGCCAAGAGTAATTCATAAAAGATATGTTGGCTGAACATGTATATTACATAAAACATAAGTGAGTATAAAAAGACAATGGTCTGAAATAAAAGGGATTGAAACATAAGCAGGTGTAATAAGTCCCTTTTGAGGTAAGCACTGACAAGAGAGTGCAGCTCAAAAGTGAAGGGCCGACTAAATCCTTGCGATCCCTTAAACAATCCCTCAGTGTTTGCAGAGATCGTTTGGAGGTTACTAATTAGATGGCAGCAAACAAAGGAGAGTGGTTTCCTGAAGGGTGGGAGCCACAGACATAGAACACACTTAGATTTACTGAGGCTTTCCAAAATTATGCCAAGTGACGTAAAGTGAGGCTTTGCTATTTACTTTTTTGCGCAAAAAGTATTTTGCTCTTGAAAGGTACCTTTTATACAGCACAAAATGTGTTTTATGTTGTTTGTGCTTTGTATCAAATGGGTGGGACTGGGACATTACGGTATTCAGTCAAAATATCGAGTTAGAAATGCCGACTTAATTTAATATTGAGATTCAAATATCGTGACACAGAAATATCGACAGCAAGAATATTGTGGTGAAGAATATCGACTTTAAGGTAAGAAATATCGATTTTTTAGTTAGCGTTATATATTTGAGTGTATATTTGAAATGTATGTGATGTATTTTTTTTGTATAAGTATTGTTAATGTTTTTTAATATATATGTTACATATTTAGAAGTTATTAATTTTATTTTAATTAAATTTTGCATTTTTTAGTTCCGTAGTGGGTTGTCGGTTTATAGGGAATAGGGTGGGAAGTAATGTAATAATAATAAATTAATTAATATTTTTTATTTATTAATATTTATTTAATTGAGATTTAATAATGTTAATTTTGTTTTAAGAATTTTTTGATAAATTTGTGATGCGGATTGTGGGGTTTATAGGGGTCAAGGGTGGGAAGTAATGTATTTGTTAATTATTTAATAACTAGCTGTTAATTAATATTAATTAATTAATTGACAATTAATTATGGTAATTGTGTAATTAATTTTAGGTGCTGGTTGTGGGGTTTATAGGGGTGAAGGGTGGTAAGTAATTTATTTTTAATTAATTAATAATTAATTGGTAATTAATAATAATGAATTAATTGACAATTAAATATGGAAATTGCGTAATTAATTTTAGTTGCGGGTTGTGGGGTTTTGAGGGGTAAAGGGTGGGAAGTAATTTATTTTTAATGAATTAATAATTAGTTGAGAATTAATATTAATTAATTAATTGATAATTAATTAGGGTATTTGTTTAATTATTTTTGTGTGTGTGGGTTTTGGGTATATAGGGGAGAAGGGTGGAGAGTACATTAATTTTACTTAGTTTATAATTAGTTGCTAAATATTATTAATTATTTAATTGAATTTATTTTAATTGTGTAATTATTTTTTTCAGTTTAATTTTAGGTGTGGGTTGTAGGGGTTATAGGTGTGAAGGCTGGGGAGTTAATTGAATTGTATGTGTTTTAATTTGTTTTTTAATTAATAATATTTTTTTAATTGAAAATTAATTATAACTATGCAAATAATTTTTTTTATTTCCAATGTGGGTTGTGAGTTGTGTGGTGTTATAGGGTAAGAAGTAAATAGACTAAATGTATGTAACAATTAATGTTTTTTGTTAATAAATAATTTCTAAATAAAAATACTTATTTGTTTGAAAATTATTTTTGTATTTTATGTAATATAATATTTGTAGGTATTTCTGATATGTATTTCACATTATAATATGTTTTTATTTTTTTAATTTTAAATATTAAATATATTTTTATTATTATTTTTAACATATTTGTTTTGCATTATTTTGTTGATATTTTGTTTGTTTTTAATTTTGAACTGACTGGAGTAGAGAATAGTACATTTTACCCCTCTGCAAGCCAACGCTTTCCCTACTGTTGCACTCACTGGAGTGGGAATAGTCATTTTTAACCCTCCGCTATCCAACACTTTCCCTACTGTTGCACTCATTGGAGTGGGAATAGTAATTTTTACCCCTCCGCTATCCAACACTTTCCCTCCTGTTGCACTCACTGGAGAGGGAATAGTAATTATTACCCCTCCGCTATCTAACACTTTACCTACTGTTGCACTCACTGGAGTTGGAGTAGTAATTATTACCCATTCGCTATCCAACACTTTCCCTACTGTTGCACTCACTGGAGTGGGAATAGTAATTTTTACCCCTGCACTGTCCAACACTTTCCCTACTGTTGCACTCATTGGAGTGGGAATAGTAATTTTTACCTCTATGCTATCCAACACTTTCCCTACTGTTGCACTCACTGGAGTGGGACTAGTAAATTTTACCACTACGCTATCCAACACTTTCCCTACTGTTGCACTGACTGGAGTGGGAATAGTACAATTTTCCCTCCGCTATCCAACACTTTCCCCACTGTTGCACTCACTGGAGTGGGAAAAGTAATTTTTCCCCCTCCGCTATCCAACACTTTCCCTACTGTTGCACTCATTGGAGCGGGAACAGTAATTTTTACCCCTCCGCTGTCCAACACTCTCCCTACTGTTGCACTGAGTGGAGTGGGAAATGTTAGTTTAAAGATCTTTAAATAGTTTAATGTTTTAATTTGTAATTCAATTTTTTTAAATAGATTTTATGTTATTGTTATATGTATATATATATTTATTTGTTGAATTTTTATTTAATTTATAATTATAAAATACATAAAAATTATTAGTTTGATAATTGTTTTAAAGTATATATAATCGTGATTAGATATAGATCGTGAACAAGGTATTGGAGAATACCGAAACGCGTTGATCTTTGTGCCTGTGTTCCCATTTATGAAAGGGAGAAAATAAAAACTGCAAAACTCGACGAGAGTGCGACCCATTTTTCCTTTCCATCTGGGAAGGACAGTGTGCGAATATATATATATATATATATATATATATATATATATATATATATATATATATTTTCCAAACGAGTTGCTCCTCCTGGGAACTCCGCCCGTAGTGCGGTGGCGCGATGAAGCCGGTAGAGCAATGCCGGCATATAGATAAGTCCACAGTTGCAAATAAGCACGCGCTCTCAGATTCCTATCAAAAGGTTTTAATGTAGTTCAAGGTTACGCGTTTCGGGAGCAAGCTCCCTTGATCACACACTGAACCAAGTGTACACAGAGTGAATACATAGACTCAGTACAGGGGAAATGAAATCGACAAAGGACTGCACGATACCCAGCTACCAGCGTGGGAGTGGCGGCCATATTGGAGTGACTAAGGTCAATACCTAATTAGATGGCACCATATTAAAAGAAATGATATCAACAATTTCTATAAGAATAACAACAAATATGTTATACCAAAACGGAAATCCATTTCAATACATGGTAAATTAATATCAAAATAAATATAATGAATGTTAATCTACATCATGCTGGAATGCAGCTGGCTCAAGACCGGAGGGCATACCGACAGAGCATGTAAATTACATTGTTTCTAATCGCCAAGTGGCAAGGAAATTTCAAGTACCATGCAGTACGGTGGACCAATACTAGCGTCAAGTGACATAGTCATACAATTCCTTATACTGTACAATAGTCAAATATCAAGCGTGACTGTAAGTGAAAAAATGAGAAATTCGAAGCAGGAAAAGGAAAAGGAAAAGAAAAAGGAAAAGGATAAAAGTTATAAACCGTCTTATCTTTAAAACATTAGTGCTTTAGTCGTGGAGACGAAGAAAAGGGTAGGAGTCCCGTGAAGTGTCCGCAGAATGTCGGTGGGCCCCTTCCTTTCCTCCTGTGAAGAAAAATAGAAAACACAAGAGAATATAAAAAACATAAGATTAAAAATATGCAAACATTTTTTAACAAATTGCTAGACTGTTCATTAGTTGCTTATGTTAACCAAGTTACCTTAAATCGCATGCAAAAATTGCTTGTACAGTCTAACTTATGCAGCTTGCTAATCCGGGAAAACAATGTCATAAAAACATATGAGAATTTCGGGGAGCACATGGGGATTACAAAATGGGGAACATGTTAGTGTAAAACAGTTATTCTTCCATGAGGTGCGTGGCTAGTTCCTCGTCCAAATTGTGCCCATTCGGGTACCTCGTCTCGAGCTCAAGTATCCATTTAGATTCTTTTTTCCTCAATCTCAATCACGGCATTTATAGAGCGCGCTACTCACCCGGGAGGGTCTCAAGGCGCTGGGGGAGGGGGTAAGTTACTGCTCGAACAGCCAGGTCTTGAGCTGCTTCCTGAAGGCGAGATGGTCCTGGGTTCGCCGAAGGTGAGTGGGGAGGGAGTTCCAGGTCTTGGCCGCCAGGTAGGAGAAGGATCTTCCTCCGGCGGTGGTTCTGCGGATGCGTGGTACGGTGGCGAGGGCGTGGCTGGTTGATCGTAGCTGGCGTGTGGGCGTGTAGAAGGACATGCGGTCGTTGAGGTACTTTGGGCCCAGGTCGTGGAGGGCCTTGTGTGCGTGGGTGAGGAGTCTGAACGTGATTCTCTTGCTGACGGGGAGCCAGTGCAGGTCTTTCAGGTGTACGGTGATGTGGCTGTGTCGGGGGATGTCCAGGATGAGTCGTGCGGAGGCGTTCTGGATGCGCTGGAGTCTCTTTTGAAGTTTGGCTGTGGTTCCGGCGTAGAGGGTGTTCCCATAGTCCAGTCGGCTGGTGACGAGTGCCTGGGTGACGGTCTTCCTGGTTTCAGTGGGGATCCATCTGAAGATCTTGCGGAGCATGCGCAGGGTGTTGAAGCATGAAGATGAGACGGCGTTGACTTGTCTGGTCATCGACAGGGAGGAGTCCAGGATGAAGCCCAGGTTGCGTGCGTGGTCCGTTGGCTTGGGTGCGGTGCCCAGGGCCGGGGGCCACCAGGAGTCGTCCCAGGCGGAGGGTGATGAGCCCAGGATGAGGACTTCCGTCTTGTCTGAGTTCAGTTTAAGGCGGCTGTTCCTCATCCAGTCGGCGACGTCTCTCATCCCGTCGTGCAGGTTGGCTCTGGCGGTGGTGGGGTCGTTGGTGAGGGAGAGGATCAGCTGGGTGTCGTCGGCGTAGGAGATGATGTTGAGGTTGTGTCGGCGTGCGATGGCTGCGAGGGGCTCATGTAGACGTTGAAGAGGGTCGGGCTGAGTGAGGATCCTTGTGGAACGCCGCAGATGACTTCGGTGGCTTCGGATCTGAACGGGGAGAGGCGGACTCTCTGGGTTCTTCCGGCGAGGAACGAGATGATCCATTCCAGTGCTTTCTCTCGGATTCCGATGTTGCTGAGGCGCTTCACTAGGGTGCGGTGGCAGACGGTGTCGAACGCCGCGGAGAGGTCCAGGAGGATGAGGGCAGCTGTTTCCCGTTGTCGGTTAGGGTTCTGATGTCGTCGGTGGCTGCGATAAGGGCGGTCTCGGTGCTGTGGTTGGCCCGAAACCCGGACTGCGAGGGGTCGAGGGATCCATTCGTCTCGAGGAAGGCGGCAAGCTGTCTGTTGACGGTCTTCTCGATGACTTTGGCCGGAAACGGAAGGAGCGAGATGGGGCGGTAGTTCTTGAGGTCGGTGGGGTCCGCCGTTGGTTTCTTCAGGAGGGCGGTAAGCTCGGCGTGCTTCCAGCTCTCCGGGAAGGTGGCGGTGTGGAAGGAGGAGTTGATGATGTCCCGGAGATGGGGTGCGATGGTGGCGTCGGCTTTGTTGAAGACGTGGTGTGGGCAGGGGTCGGTTGGTGATCCGGAGTGGATGGAGTTCATCGTGCGGGTGGTGTCTTCGGTGTTGATCGGGGTCCAGTTGCAGAGGGTGGTGGTGGCGGGCATTGGTTCGGCGGTAGGGTGCGTTGTTTGTGCGTTCCCCCTGTTCCCCCTCTAAAGCTAGTTGTCACTTGTTCAATAACAAAGTAGCTGAGGAGTGAGCTGTTAGCGAGGTGAAAATCGGAAAAGTGTCTCGCGATAGGATAATGCGGATCCCTGTTGTTTATGGCCCTGAGATGTTCTAGGACCCTTTTCTTAGCCATATGTGTCGTACTGCCAATGTATCTTTTGTTGCATGGACACACTAAAATGTAAATGACGTGTGTGGTACTGCATGTCAAAAATTGTGAGATTATATTTTTCTTCATAGAGTGTGGCACACTGTATTCTTTCAGCATGTGGCTATTTTTACAGGCTTTACAGTGTCCACAAGGGTAAAACCCTTTGAGATTGTGTGTGGAAGTCTTAGGAGGTATGGTGATATCCCCATGCATTAGCAAGTCCTTCAAACTACGTCCTTTGCGATAAGTGATTCTCGGTCTGTCGCTAAGGGTAGGGCCCACAATGCTGTCACTTTTAAGGATATTCCAGTTGTCTTGGAGAATTTTTTGTATTTTCCTTTTAATCGAGGTAATATTTTGTTTATATTTCAGAGTGTGATATTGCTGGTCAAAAAGGAAGATTGTAGCTCCTCTTACCAAGTACCACTTGAACCTAAATGGTAAGAGTCCAAATAAACTCTCAAGTGTTTGAGCCATTTTATTAACTCCATATATTAGAACTCCAAACTTTCATAGAACCATTCCTTGTTTCACATTAACCTCCTACTACTAAATGCAAAGGGCAAAAGGTATGTCGGTAATAGACATTCAACAACAAAGCTCCAGGCCTAGCAAAGTTGTATTGAAAGAACTATGTAAATACCAGTACAATACAAGAGAACATTGTATTTGATACCCTTTCCACAAATTCAGATTATTTTCTCTCAAGCATTGTGGCGTCCTATTATGAGATCTTATTCAGTCGACACAATTCTGAACTTGAAGAGTTCAAGCCTAAGACTATGAGTAACTCTAAGTGGCTGTATGGGTAGGACATTTCAAAAAGATAAACCAATGGAGCTATTAACATATTTACCCCCCAAAGTGTGTATGACTTTTATCTTGCTCGTACATTTTTGGTAAGCTTTAAGAAGGTTTTTTTTTACCCAGTGATACCCCATAAAACCTTTTGTCAAAATCAAACTGCTGACTAATCTCAAGAACTTTCTCCAACTCAAGGCAAATTGTAGAAGCTTAACTAACTTTAAAATCATCTTAAGGCCAGGATTTTTTCCTTGGTGGCACATTCAATTTTATTGTGCGAGAAAACATATTGCTCTTTACGAGAGACTCCAGGTAAGTAAAACCAAGCTTGAGATATAGTGCCTAACCCAAGGAAACCTGAATATGTTTAAAATATTTAACAACTCACATCCTAATTCCCCACTAATAAGAGAAGCTCGCTCCCATACAAGTATACTGGTTCAATATTCCCTCAATAAGCTTTCAGTATTGGTCTATTGGAAAAGTCTCAATACAAGCAATTTAACCACACAAGACATTATCCAATACTTTCTGACTTTGACTTCTTTTTTTCCGAGCTAGCCTTCTACAAAATGTTCTTGCTAACAAGTCCAAGAATATTCATGTGAAACAATAAACTTTAGTTTTATGCTGAATTTAATGTATATCTGTGCTTGTTTGCAATCTACTGGTAACAAAATGGGCCTATTTCAGTAGTACAACTTTAAATATTAACAAATGCTGGTCACTAACCTACATCCGGAGAGCTCCGCCTATGCATGCGCTGTTATGTGTGGAGTTCTCTGCCGTTAGTGCGGAGAACTCAGCACTCAGAACTCCACACATGTAGATCTCCATTATTTGATGTAAACGTGGGAGGGGCAAGCAGAAGTGGCTGAAAAATGAGGAATATAAACTACCAAATGGATTGAATTAAAGTAATATTAAAGTGTGTGTACCTGACAGCCTTAGAGTGGTCTTTCACCCAAACGATTTGCCTTCCTCCTCCACTTTTCTGACCTTGTTTATGCTGGTACACTTTACCACTGCTTACAAGTGCTAAATTGCTTGTGTTCTTTCCCTTAAACATGGTAATATTGGCTCATATCCAATTGGGATATTTAATTTATCTATAAGTCCCTAGTAAAGGGCACTACATTTGCTGTGATGCTACTAGTGATCCTGCAGCACTGATTGTGCCACCCACTTAAAAGTTTTACGAAAAAGAGGGGTTGGGCCCATGAACCACACTCAAATTAGGCCTCAATAATATTTTATACAATACAGTGTTTGGGTGTGTGACTTCAAGTGATACCACTTTTAACAAACCACTTTCACAACTACGGTGGTTTGGTGTTTTTATTACACTTTACGATTCAATTACTTTTGTACACATAGAAAACAGTGGTTATGAGGTCAAAACCCCCAAAAAAACACAATCAGTGAAACAAGAAATTGATAAGACAATTAAGCACAACATGAATGACGTGATTGATAACAACACATTAGACAATTGCAAAATTTTACAAGGAAGTGCAAAGCAGAAACCAGTCCTTAAATTGTACAAAAAACAGTGCCGCCAATGTTTTTTGTACAAGTTTTTTTGGTTTTGACCTCATAACCACTGTTTTCTATGTGTACAAAAGTAATTGAATCATAAGGTGTAATAAAAACACCAAACCACCGTAGTTGTGAAAGTGGTTTGTTAAAAGTGGTATCATTTGAAGTCACACACCCACCCACTTAAAAGTAGCACCTTAAAATATGTCTCAGGCCTGCCATTGCATAACCGGTGTGTGCAGTTTTCACTGCCATGTCAACATGGCAAAATACACCTTTTGCCAGGCCCAAACCTTCCCTTTTTTACAAATGTCACCCTTAAGGTAGGCCCTGGACAACCCGGAGGGCAGTGTGCAATTTATTTAAAAGGCAAGACGTGTACTTTTAAGTTTTGTGTGTCCTGGTAGTGAGAAACTCTTAGGGGCATATTCTCAAGGAGCTATTGCCAAGTTATCGGCACTTTAACGCATCCAAAGTCGCGCTAAATTTATCGCCCCATTCACAAGCTGGTGCTAACAGCCCATAACACCACTTTTCCTGCGAAAGCAGTCGCAAAAAACATCGCCACAGATGACCCCGGCAACTAACGCTAATGAGATGCAGAGTAGGCAATCCCTAGCAAAAAGCTGCAACAACACCAGAACACAACATTCTCAACGACCAGCCACACCGGCGATAGGAACACAAAACAGGCGATACGGTGCGTTACCAGCAGGAAATTAACACCTGCTCTGACCTGGTGCAAAGTCGGACGTCAACCTGCACAAGAAAAGGGAGCCCAGCCCACAGCCACACCTGAAGAACAACAGATGCCATGGAGCCACTCACCATGCACCCCGGAGCCCTGAGAGGGCAACAACACCCACCGCCACCATCCCCAGGACCCCCACCACCCCACAGACCCCCCCTGCTCCCCCCGGACCACCACAGAGGCAGCGCAAACAAAGACAGCGGACCTTCAGGAAATGTACCAGCCCCACAGACCTAACACCAGACAATGCCAATGCCCACTACAGGCCCAAAAGGACAACCATCCTCAGCATCCTGAACATCATTGCCCACAGTCTGACAGTACCAACACAGCGGACAACCAACATCCCTCCGCAGACAAAGCTGCTGGCTGTGCTGCACCTGTTGGCCTCTGGTATCCTCCCAAACAACAACCGCCCCAGTCGGAGGAGTCTCACAGCCAGCCCCTTCCAAGTTCCTCACACTTGTCCTGGATGCCCTCACCAGCTAGGGACCCCAGCACCCATACATTCGCCACAACGCGCAGGAACAGCTGGAGACCAAGCAAGGACTATACGCCATAGCTGGATCCCCTCACGTGTCAGGGACAATCGACTGCACACTTGTCCCACTTGTGCCCCCTGCCAATACCGCTCACAATACCCCAACAGAAAGCACACGCATCCCATCAATTTGCAGGCAATAGTGGACCACAGGGGACTCCTCACCAATGTCACGGCCAACTACCCAGGCAGTGCGCATGATCCCTTCATCTTCCGACAGTTCAACATCAACCAGCGCTTTGAGGATGGCACCCATGGGAATGCACTGCCCGTTGGCAAGTACCAAATGAATACACCACACACCTCAACCCCACAATCATGCAACTCATAACTCTGGCACTGCACACGTCACAAAATCACATACAACATGCCAAACAACATGCCCCCCCACCAGACACGACAGCACAACTCACTGTGGCAACCTTGGTCAGCCATGTACATGAGCCATCGACGGCATGGCACCCCAGCCACACAATACCGGAATGTGGGGAGAGGTGGGAACCAGGCATGTGCGAAGGAGGCAAGTGACCCATGAATGAGTATGTACACAATGCCAAGTGTGGCGGAGATGTGCTGGACAGACTGCAGTATGCAGACCACAGACATAGCCATGTCTACATGCACTGCTGGTGTTTGGAGTGTAGTGGACAGTGGATGCAACCATGTCACCCCAGCCAGTGGGGAAGATCGCAGAAATGTAGCTTGGGACGTCCCCCCCTGTAAGCGTGTGTGGAGTGGGCTGGCCCGGCGTACGCCAGGCCAGCGCAGGGGTGTGAATAAAAAGCACATAGCACTGGGTGTGGTTCTCTTCCGGAATGCCCAACGCGTCTGCCAGGGCGGTGCCTCCCACCCCGCCACGAGGCCAATGCCGTGAGCGGTGTGGCCTGCGATCCTGTGCGCCTGCTGCACCCCGGGCCGGTGGTCCCCGGACCCGTCATGCCCACCCCTGTGCAGCCAGGCCTCACTGCTCACCTGCCGACACCGGTGTGTGTCAAAGAGGGCCCACCATGTGCCGGCGCAAGGTCCAAGCCCGAGGCCCGCGACCTTCGCAGCCTCCTCAGACCATCACGGCCTCCGCGACACAGGCCCGCTTTATTCCTTTTTCGTTGACATACTCCACGGCTGCCTCTGGCCTACACTGCGCTCAAGTAGGTCACACATTTGGAACTGAGTCTTGATTATGCTATGGCAGAGTACACACTTTATGGCAGCGTTTATATCATTATACTCCCTTCGATGTGGTGACACCAAATCTGTGCATAGCATCCCAACCACTCGTGTCTGTGGGCCCCTGATGACTACGCCTTCGGCCTACACTGTGGACGAGTAGGCCACACATGTTGAACTGATCCGTGATTTCTGCATGGCGGAGTACATATCATTGTACGCAGGGAGACGAGTAAGAGGAAGACGCGGTTCAGTCTGGAGGAGAAAAGGACCATCATTACGGAGTTGTCCGAACACTGCCGACAACTGCCCTGGTGTCACCAACCCTGTGCATCGCGTGCCAACGACATGTGGCTGTGGGCCCCTGCTGACTGCTGCCTTGGGCCTACACTACGGTCAAATAGGTCTGACATTTGGAACTGAGTCTTGATTACACAATGGCCGAGTACACACTTTATGGCTGAGTTTATATCACTATACTCCCTTCGATGTGGTGACACAAAGTATGTGCATGGCATCCCAACCACATGTGTCTGTGGGCCCTTGATGACTACGCCTTCGGGCTACACTGCGGTCCTGCAGGCCCCACACAAATCCATGCCAGTCCATACCAGGCATGACACGGCATCGTTGCTGGCTAAACACCCGCTCAGCTCTGTCGCTACTGCCTCGGTCAACCACGAGTCATCCCCACATGCCATTTCAATGCCATGTGTCAGTGTTCCAGGAGGAGCTTGCTGAACAGTGGTTGGCCCGCTTTGGCCGCTGCCTCCGGACTACACATCGGTCGAGTAGGGCACACATTGGGAACTCAGTCATGATTCATTTATGGCAGACCTGATATCATTGTACTGGCCTCGTCGCAGACTGCATCCCCTTTCAGCTCGGGTGCCACTAAGTCTGTTCCCCGACAACCATGGACACTTTCTTCTTGAGATTTGTTGGCGACTGAGTCCATGGACTGGGGGTTGTCTTCATCATCATGTCGGTGATACTGACTATGTGGCCAAAACGAGGCTGTAGCATTCCACTCCTCCATTTGCTGCTTCCGGCCGGCTCCTGCCCTCTGCATCATGCCCTGGAGGACACCTTCCACTGTCCCCCGCAAACCTCTGCTACATTCACCTTCGACATCGACGAGGACCCGCTCACCTCGCGTGGCCCTATCTCACTGCACCGCAAGTCACCGACCAATGGCGGTGTGCCTGTGCTGGCCACAATGCATCAGGGGCCACTAACTCTGTGCAGCTCAAACCATGGCCCCAGTCTGATGGCATGGGTCGATGGTCTGGGGGTCATCAACGCCATGTGTCTGTGGCCCTGAGCTGTCCGCTGCCTCCGGCCTCAACTGCGGTCCACCTTGGCTCACACATCAAATCGAGTCCTGACCTGCCCGGATGTCGCATCACCGCAGGATCCACACGCCACCACCGCCAGGACCAACTCCAAACGACAGGTGCCAGAGTCGGAAGTGTCTTACTGCCAGACTGTCAGAGTTGCTCACCCCTGTCGTGGGGGCCATCATCAGCTTGATACCCTGCTCAGCTCTTCAGGTGCCACTAACTCAGTGCACCACAAATCAAGGAACATTCTGCTTGCATGTTGGGTGAACACTGTACTCCCTCTGGCTACCCCCATGATGCTTCACAGTTGTTTCTGTTGTGCTGGTGTTTTATGTTTCTGCTTCAATTGTGATCACTGTTCAAGTTGTTGCCAGCACCAACGACTCCATGAGGGCTGGCTTAAACTCACCCCACACACATCCAGCACATGCATCACTGTACATGTGACCATGCCAATAAAGGTGTCGAGCGCACGTGCCCGTGGCCAGTTCAACAAACTATCTGTGTGTGTCCGTGTGCTCATGATGTATGCATTTGTGCCCCAGGCACTACAACATTACATTGTGCCGTGTACAGAGGACGCATCCATGTCACCACAGGCAGCGGGTGGGACATTCCACATGTAGCTTTGTCGTCCCCCACTCAATATGTCAATGGAGTGAACTGGGCCGGCGTACGCCAGTCTGGCGTGGGGGTGTGGATGATCATCCGTGGCTCTGGGTGTGGTTCAGTACTGGAAATGTGCAAAGGCATGTGTCTCTGTCGCAGTGTGGGTCTCCGTTGGGGAGTGTTGGTGGACCCTGATGGGACTTAGACACCCACGTATGTGATCTGGTTCAGCTTCCATGAGGTAGTACCCCACCCGCACATGTTCGGCCACCCCCTTCTGGCAGTCTGACACCTGGCCTTGGAATGCGATGTGTGCTTGGGTGGGCTGCTGGGAGCCAGCCGGGGTGGTGGGTGCGTCCAGCTGTGTTGTCTGTGCAGGTGGTGGGGTATCCTCGATGCAGCGGTGCTGCCCTGCTCCTGGAGGTCGATTGCCTAAGATGTCCATGGACTGTTGTGGGGCGTAGGTGTCGGAAGTGTGGTGATCCTCTTCAGCATCACTGTAGAGTTGTCTGGTCTGCTCTGCTGGAGGTGTTGTTTGTCCCTCTGCAATGTGAAGGGGAGATGCTTGTTGACATTGTGTTGGCATGTATGTTGCCACATTGTTCACGTTTACATTGAGACTCCATGACAATGTACATTGTGACTGTTTGGGAGGGGTGGACTATTTGATGCGGGACAGTGGACATTTGGACTACATGACGTAGGTGAGGTTGTACACGTACATTTGCATCTCACCGTTTCCTGCTATGTCAGATGTGATTGGCCATTTTGTACGCACAGGCGGACCCAGTTGTGTCCTCTGTTCTGCAGGGTAGGTGTTGGGCTGTGTACCACATTGTCGTCCATGTGGGTGTGCTGTAATTGCTATGTGTGTGTGCTGCTTTGTGTGGGAGTCACACCTGCAGCTGTGATTTTGCTGCCCCTTATCCCTTGGAGGCCGTGTGCCTTTGGCTTTTGTGCTTTTGCGGTGCTGTGATGTTGGCGACTTGGGTCATTTGTGCTCTTGGACGGTTTTTGTACTCTTGTGCATTGTTTGTCTGCAGATGTGTTGTTGACGTCAGTGGTTGTTTGTGCAGGTGGATCTGTCAGAGTGTGACCTGCTCCTTTCCGGGTGTGGCCCACACTCAGCCACCTCAGTCTCGTGGCATGCACAGTGTCGTGGTTATTGTACTCCAGCCATGCTGCTGGTCATGTGGTGTCACTTGCATTGTCAGTGTGGCTCGCACATATGCATCTTTGCTGTGTTTCGCATGGGTGCATGTGTGTGTTGTATAATTGGTGATGTGTGGGGTGGGAACCCTTTGGGCACATGGTGAACGGGGGCCTACTTGATGTTTGTATGTGTGCTGCAGTGTGCCACGCGGATCAGGGACATGACCCAGGGTTATTGTGGGTGTGCGGTGTGCTACACGTCATTGTACATGTGTGCCATTGTGCCCGTCCCCCCTGTCCCCACAGTCCCTGTTCGTTACTCACCCTGTTGCTGTTGTGTCAGGTCATGTCAGGCAGTGTCCGGACTCCCGACTCCTTGCGCCGTCTCCACACTGATGACTGTGGGCGCCATTTGCTCCAGCTCCTCCTGTGGCGCAGGACTCCCACCACCATTCGCCGTTGCTGCCTTCCTGTTGGCAGGGGGTTTCTGCTTGGTTTGGCTTTTCACATCGTGCCGGTGCATCTTGGCCTCCTCGGCACTTCGACTGCATTCACGATGGGATGCCATTTTTCCATCTGTATTGCCAATGACACGGTGGTGGTGACGGACAGTTGTTGTTGGTTCTCTGTCACCTCCGTGACGACGATCGGGTTTTCCTGCGGACTGTGCCCCGTCTTCCTCTTCCTCTTCTCCTTGGCCTTCCCCGACCCCGAGGTTCATTGCTGGTGGTCTGTGGGGCTTGTGGGGTTCGCGTTGACCTGGGCACTCGTTCCGGGTGCATCCATGTTGCTGTGCAGTTTGATTTGTTTATGGTGTGTTTTTCTTGTTCAGCTTTTATGGTGCATTTTCCCGCCAGACGTGTGGGGATTGCAGGCCTATCGCTGTTTTTTTTTCGTGGTTGGCCTCATCGCAACTTTATTCGTGTTGGTGTTTCGCATTTTTTCGGAATCGCATTGTTTTTAACGCGGTCATTTGATGCGTTATCGTGGGACTATCGCATGGTGACGCCAGGTTGAGAATGCTACGTTAACACGGCGTTGTTTTCCCACGATGGACTGCGATGTGAGAAGTTGCGTTAAGCTAAACTTGCGGTGGTTATCACACGTTCTTGTGAATATGCCCCTTAAATTTGTTTTCCACTACTGCAAGGCCTATTTCTTCCATTGGGATTACCTTGTTACATTTTGTAAGTGCAGTTTCCAATTGGGAAGAGACAACCCCTTCAAGTCTGGTGTCTCTGGAATCATAATTTAAAATCCAAACTTATGGTGAAGCTGGATTCTAAACTGCAATTCTGAAAGTGCCAGTTTCAGAAAGTTGGCATTTTCTAGCTTTAGGCATTTGGTGCCTGTAGCCTGGCTCTGATCAAGTGACTGGTTGTAGTTGGCATTTGGACTTTGTGTATTCCTCCTAGTTAGCCACACACAGTGGGAGCTTAGGTGTGTCTCAATGGTCTATCCCTCCCCCAGATGGGAAGGAGGAGCTGAGCGCAGTCTCATTTAAACCTGAATAAGCTGTGTCCTGTTCACACACAAAGGGCTGCATAACACCCTGTAGTGAGTCTGGAGCCAAGGCAGGAATGGAGTACCTCTGTGCACTTCAAATGCATGTCTTTGAAGTCTCCCCCACTTTAAAGGTACCGCTGGGTATACGTACTGGACCTCAGATACCACCAAGACAGTGCATTCTGGACTTGTGGATACTCTGCCAGGAAGAAGGACTGCTGTGCTGATGAAGGGCTGCCACTCTGCTGGACTGTTGCCCTGTTGGACTCCTGCTTTGCTGTGCTGACCTGCTGACCTGGTGCCCTCCTGCCTAGGTGAGAAGGACTGGACCTGCATCACTTGACCCCAGACCCAGAGTGACTCCAAGGGTTAGTTGGCTGGCCTCCTAATCTGAAGCCTCAGGGACACAGCAGGCTTCCAACCCCTGAACCTTGGCTATGCCATCTGTGAGTCTACCATGCCAAGTGGTGCCACCCCAGTCCTGCACCCTTGGAAGGGTGCATAAGGTGCTTGCCCGTGGAACCGATACATCTTCTCTACTGAGCGATGCAGCCCCGAGTAGAACTGACGCATCTCCTCGGCTGATCGACGCATCCCCGAGCACAATTCATGCATCGCCGCTGTTGCATGGATTGGACCCATAACAAAAGACTTGCATCATTGCCACCTCCTGCATCTTAGGACCGATGTATCGCTTCCGGAACCGACGCTGCGCGACATTTTTCCCGGCACAAACACCTCACATCCCTCGTCGACGGCTGCCTCAACGACGAAGCTGAAACTCCTCATCGCAGCTTCACAGCTCATAGGATCCGACACATCGCCTCCACTTCTCCTTGCATCCTCGTCATCAGACTTCACATTACAAACCCCATCAACATGATCCTTAACACCAACGCATCAGGACCTTGCACCACAGCCTCTCTGCATCTCGGAAACGACGTGTCGCCTCTGCTGTGTGACACGAATCCGTGCAGCACTAACAACCAAGATTTAAGTTACTTTGCTCAGTAGGCCTAACTAGGTCCCTGTAGCCGGCCCACACTCAATTATGGTAAGCCTGACTTTGTGACTTTGTCCCGGTTGGGAACGACCAGATATCCCTCAATAGGGTTTTGTGCTTTTTTTGATCAAACTTATTTTTATTAGCATTTGGTGTGCACTTAGTAATACTGTGACAAATAGTGAGCTTGGGCAGCTTTACAGGTTATAGCATACTAAGCTGTGCTGAGGTTGAACATCCATTAATAAAAAAAACAAAGGCCTCTTCCTTTTTAGAACATGAAAATAAAGGGACAGTTTCATACATTGTAAAGGCACGAAATTTTTCAAAAAGTCCACGCATGCTCAACCCGTCTATTCTTTTGCGACGAGTTTGTAATCAAACCCTTCCAACATGGAAGGTCCCCCAGGAACTAATCCCAACCCCCCCTACAAACGAAATAATTAGTGGTGGTGATGAATATGTAGTGTAGTCTTTGGCCCATTCGTGCAGGGGGTGAACCCTGTCGTATTTCATGGGGTTATCCGTTCTCCTCTAGTCTTCCCTACCGGAGTATGCCTGGAGCTTGGCCCGGTGCCCGTGGATATACGATCTAGAACTGAAATAGGTGCATGTCTCTAATTGAGGGCAGGCAGACCGCCAGAGGTAGACCTTGCGTAAGATAGGTAACTAATGGTCCCCATTTGTACTCAAAGTTTTTATAGTCATCCCTGAAAATATCTGTAATTCTCTCAAGACAGAGTATTTTGCAGAGCCAAGAATGCCATAAGGAAATGGCGGGTGCCGCCTTCTTCTTCCAAGCCGCCGTGATCGCGACTTTAGCGGCCCCCAGACAAGTACACTTTTGTGCTTTTTTTAAGCGGATTATCCCTATAATCTTTAAAAATCAATATCTCCAGTTTGACTAATTGGATTTTTATCATTTCAGTCTACTCTATTTCTCTAAACCTGGTGCAGGATCTTTTTGCGCAGTGTTTTCACTGTTTTACTGTTTGAAGTGTTGCACAAATACTTTACACATTGACTCTAAATTAAGCCTGACTGCTGTTTGCCAAGCTACCAGAGGGTGAGCACAGGTTATTTTAAGGTTTGCCTGCCTCTTACCCTGACTAGACTTGTGATTGCTGCTTGACTATGGCTCATACCCTAGCAAACCAACAACTCAGTTTGAAACGCAGCTGCAAAGCGAGGGACATGTAAATAAAAAAATACACCCACAAAATAGTAAGCCAGTTGCTATTGAAGTTATACACACATCTACTCCAAGAGTACTATCAAAGTAACTCAGATCTATTCGGGCTAAGTCTTGGATTAAGTCACACTCCACACATGGTCAATTACAGGTACTGTAAGGCACTCTCATAGAAAGCAATGGAGGAAAGGGACAATATTAACACCACATAGGGAAAAATATTGACACTTTTCAATAGTCTCAATATAATATGCATCCACTAACACAGCACTCACCTTTTCATCTATATAGTACATTTTATAACGGGAAACAGCATTTACAATGGTGGGGCATATTCTCAAGAACGTGTGATAACCATCGCAAAAGTAACTTAACGCAACCTTCAACATCGCAGTCTATCGTGGGAAATTTACGCCGTTTTAACCAAGTATTCACAACACGGCGGTACCATGCGATAGTCCCCACATAACGCGTCAACTGACCGCGTTAAAATCAACGCCACACTGCAAAAATGCGAAACACTAACGCAAAAAAAGCTGCGATGAGGCCAATCGCGATACGAAAATCAGCGAAACCCAGGTACAGGCCTGCAATCCACACGCGTCAGGCGGGAACAATCAACATAAAAGTAGAAAAAAAAAACAGACAAACAAATGCCAAACAACAGCGAAGCACAATGGACGTTGCCGGAGCAAGTACGGAGGAGAACCCGAACCCCACAAGCCCCCCGGAGGACCATCCTGGGACTTCGGGGTCAGGGAAGGGCAAGGACAAGAAGAAGAGGAAGACGAAGTTCAGTCCGCAGGAAAACAGGATCCTGATAACGGAGGTGACAGAACACCATCAACAACTGTTCGTCACCTCCACTGTGTCATTGGCAACAAAAAATGGACTTTGGCAGTCCATCGTGGACAAGGTGTATGCAGTCGGAGTGCTGATGAGGACAATGGACGAGGTCAAGAGGCGCTGGAATGATGTCAAGCGCAAAACCAAGCTGAAACTCGCCAACAACCTGAAGGCAGCAATGCAGACTGGAGGTAGGAGCCCAGCACCACAGGAGAAGCTGGACGACATGGAGGAAATGGTGTCCACAGTCATCAGTGGGGAGACGGTGGCAGGAGTTGGGGGCCCAGACACTGCTCAACAAGACCCGACACAGCAGCAACAGGGTGAGTAACGACCAGGGCCTGGGGGGACGGGGGGAGATGGGCACAATGGCACACATGCACAATTAAGTTGAGCACATCTGCGGACAAATGATGCCCCAGACCACCAACTCCCACCAAGAGACCAATGTACCCAAGTATGCAACATGTCAACACTGTACAAGCACAGAAGTCAAAGGCACACCTCATGAAAGTGATAAGGGGCAGCAAAATCTGAGCTGCAGGGGCGACTCCCCCAAAATGCAGCACACACATCACATGCAGAGCACATCTACATTGACAACGATGTGACACAATCCGCAAAACACCTACAACAGAACACAGGACACAACTGGTGCCGCTTGGGTGCAGAAACTGGCCAATCACATTTGGCATTGCAGGGAAATGTGCGTTGATAATGTACAAGTACAAACACACACACGTCTGTTGTCGAAATGTCCACTGTCCCCATCAAATAGGCAGCTCCTCCCAAACAGCCACAATGTACCCAGTCATGCTGTCTGTATTAGGCCTGGGAGAAAAACTACGCTACGCTCGCGGAGTGTGCGTAGTTTGCGCAACTACGCGCTACGTGAATCGCACGTAGCACAGTGCAAAAACGCGTAGCGTAGCGGGCATTTTTTGCTCGCTCGCAGTCCTCAATGTCAAGTTGGCGACCGCGAGCGAGCAAAATCAACATCCCGGCGAGACTTTTTCCTCATTTGCGATCGGCAACATCAAGTTGCCGATCGCGAGCGTGGAAAATAAACCTCCCGGCAAGAATCTCAACGTGAGGAGGTCAGGTTTCTCATGGCGAGTGGTCGTGTATGCTCGCGACCGCTCGCGATGAGAAACTACGGGCCTGATTCACAGAACTAACTTACGTCAAAAACGTAAACGTAAACGTAAAGTTAGTACTTTTTAGGTATTCACAGAATACACTTACTCATTTTGGTATTCACAGAATGAACTTACTCATTTCGGTATTCACAGAAGTTAGTAGTAGGAAAATGAGTAAGTGTATTCTGTGAATACCTAAAAAGTACTAACTTTACGTTTACGTTTACGACGTAAGTTAGTTCTGTGATCAGGCCCTATCAGTCCGCGTTGAGAAAGCTGCCGCTTGAGTACAAATCTACGACCGCTTGCACTGTGCATGATGCCGTTCACAATGATTGCACAGTGCGGACAAGCATCCGGCACTGTGCAATCATTGCGAACAGCATTTCCCTACTGCACTACGTGGTTCGCGTAGCTACGCGTAGCGTGCGTAGTGCAAAGTACACTTCGCATAGCTACGCGTAGCGCGACTACGCGAACTACGCCCAGGGTAGTCTGTATGTAAACATGTACAATGCGACAACATACATGTGGACACATTGTTAAACTGCATCTCCCCTTCACATTGCAGAGGGAGAATCAACACCTCCTGCAGAGCAGCCCGACCCTCTCTTCTCTGGAGACGAAGAGGACCACCAAAGCTTCGACTCTGACGCCCTACAACTGCTCGTGGACAGCCTACGCAGCCCACTTCCAGGAGCTGGGCAGCCCAGCTGCTACGAGGAGACCCCACCACCTGCACAGACAACACAGCAGGCAGCACCCACCACTACTGCTGCCTCCCAGGACCCCCATGGAGAACACATGGCCTTCCAACGCCGTGTTTTGGGTGCCAGGAGAATCTGGCTGAACAGGTGCGGGTGGGCTTCGACGGCATGGCAGACAAACTAGATGCCATAAGTGGGTGTCTAAGTCTCATCAGGGAACACTCAGGGTCCCTAACGGACACCCACTGTCCGCTCCATGCTCTCCAACGGACCATGGCTGACATCGCTGGAGTCCTGACTCAAAGAATAGTACAACTGTCCAGTCCGAGTGGCTCTAGCGATGTCACACAGGAGTTGGGAAACATGCGGAGGTTAATGTAGACCATGGAGTGGGCGAATGCGGAACGAGCGGCTGCTACAGCTGCACACCAGCGAGAGGTAGCTGGGTTCCTCAATGACCTCAGGACCATCCTCATGGCATTGCTGCCACAAGGCCTGGCGCGGATGCATGCTGCTGTCACCACTCCATCCACATCTCCGCCCCCTGATGTGTCAGTGCCACACAGTGCAGCAGACCTTCCACCACCAGCCACTGATGTGTCACTGCCACACAGTGCTGGAGACAGAACACCACCACCTACACGTGAGGCACATGAAAGGGCAGAGAACGAAGATGCGGATGATTCTGCCCTCGTGGTAAGAAGCAGCATGCATCTCATCCATAGGTCCGGCTTCAGCTTGGTACTGCCCTCTGCATCATCACCTTACACTATCCCCCCATGCACTCTGCGACACTCACCTTGGACCTCGACATGGACTGCCATATGCTGTTTTATCGCCATTGACACAGCAATCAGACTGCGGAATGAACTCTTCCTCTTCCTTTGGACTTGTCATTCCCTGAAGGACCCTGGCTGGCCCTCCACGGGACAACATCATCATGTGGGGTTTGCATGGCCCTGTACTGCTCCAGATGCAACACTCCACTGAATGTGCATTAAGCATTCATATTCACACAGATGTGTCATGTCTATGGTCTTTCAAGTGTGGAAGTATGGATGAATGTAGGCTCACTGGACTCCTCTTACGTCCATGTGGCTCATGTCATAGAACAGGGGTCACAGGGTGACACATTGCCCAATGCGGTCTGGCTGGCACTGACACAACAACAGGGATACACGCATCAGTTACTTTCCTGTCCAGCCCAGTATGGAACCACATCCAGGGCCCCGGGGTCATTTATAAACCCTTACGCTGGACTGGCATACGCCAGGCCAGCCCACTCCACTTACGCTCACATGGGGGATGGCAACGCTACATGTCCCATGTCTTTCCTGTAGTGATCTGCTGCTCACAAGTCTAGTTGTCAGCATGCCACAGCCACTCCCTCATGTCTGGTTTACACCCACACCACACCCATCCAGCACACACGTCACAGGACATGTGACCCTGCCAATTAAAAGGGCGAGGCGCACGTGCTCGACGCCATTTCCACTCTCTATCTGGGTGCATCCGTGTGGTGTTAATGTAGGCATGAGGGCCTCGGGCCCTGCAACATCACATTCCCCAGGACCGGAGGTGACATGATGGCATCCGCAACACGATACCCAATCATACAGGGTCCATGACTTTGGGACACAGACTTGGTGGCACCGAATACATTGCGGCCGGCACAGGCACACCGCCACGAGACGGTGACTTTGGGTGCACTGAGGTAGGGGCACCTTAAGTGCTGAGCAGGTGTGCAGCCTGCGATGATGCCCCGTCCCGGCCGTCCGGACTGCTCAGGATTTGTGTGCCCTGCTGGACCGCAGTGTAGGCCAGAGCCAGCGGGCAGCGCGGGCCTACCGCCATGTGGCGTCACATCCCGGATCACAGAGTTAGTGGCACCTCAAGGGCTGAGGGGGTGTGCAGCCTGTGATGATGTCGGGTGCACTGGTATGTCCTCTGCCATGGCGAAATCAAGACCCAGAATCATATGTGAGACCTGGTGGCCTGCGGAGCGGGGCTGCATGATGTGGAGGGTGCCATGTCCGCGGGCCCCGGGCATGAGGCTTGCAGCGGCACGTGGAGGGCCCTCATTGCTACACGCCAAGGGCGGAAGGTGATCAGTGAGGCCTGGGTGCGCTGGGGCGGCCATGCACCGCTGTGCGGCGGGAGGGGTTGGGGTACATCTACCTGGGTGCGCAGGGGCGGACAGGCGATGATGTCTTGTGCAATTGTATGTACTTTGCCATTCATGTATCTGGACTCTGTTTCAGATGACGGATCTGTTTCAGATGTGTGACCTGGTGAACTGCACTACATACAGGCACGTGGTTGGAGACACACCTGTGGCAGCAGGTGGGCAGTGTGGCCTGGGTGTGCATTGTCAGCACTCTCTCTCCCTGTCCACCTCTTCTGTTATCTGTGTCTCGCTCCCCCTCTCTGTCCGTCTTTCTCTCGCTCCCCTCTCTGTCCGTCTTTCTCTCGCTCCCCCTCTCTGTCCGTCTTGCTCTCGCTCCCTCTCTCTGTCCGTCTTTCTCTCGCTCCCTCTCTTTCTCTCTCTCTCTCTCCTTCGCTCTCTCTCTGTTCTTTGATGTGCGCAAGACACACCTTCTCATCATGATTTTTGTCTTGCAGGCTGTGACCTACGGATTGTCCCCAGGGGAGCCGCCATGTGTCTTCATTTCTGTTCTGTGTTTCTGAGAATAAATTTTCATTTGTTACATCAAAGGTGAATGTGTGATGCTCATTTTTGTGACGACACATGCATGCCACCAAATGTGATTGTGCGACATCAGGCGGATTATTTGGTACATGATTCCGTGTAGTCGATGTGGCATGTCTTTGGCCGAGGGGGGGCCCGGGGAGGGGGGGTCCTGGGGGTGGTGGCGGTGGCTGTTGTGGCCCTGTTGGGGCTCCGAGCTGCATGATCGGTGGCTCCATGGCATCTGTTGCCCTTCAGGTGTGACTCTGGGCTGGGCTCCATTTTGTGGTGTAGGATGTGGTCCGACTTTGCACCAGGTCAGAGCAGGTGTTAATTTCCTGCTGCTAACGCGCCTTATTGCCTGTTTTGTGGTCTTGTCGCCGATGTGGCTGGTCGTTGAGAATGTTGAGGTGTGGTGTTGTCGCGGGTTTTTGCTCGGGAACGCCTACTCTGCATCTCATTAGCGTTAGTTGCCGGGGTCATCTGTGGCGATGTTTTTTGAGACTGCTTTCGCAGGAAAACTGGTGTTATGGGCTGTTAGCACCGGCTTGTGAATGGCGCGGTAAATTTAGCACGACTTTGGCTGGGATAAAGTGCCGATAACTCGGCGATAGAGGCTTGAGAATATGCCCCAAAGTTTTTACTTCGACCTACAATTACCACGCATTTTTTACAACACTCAAACAGATACAACGCGAATCATTACCGCGCAAGTCTTTTCAACAGAAATATTGAAATGGCTCTTACTATGCAAGTCTATACACTCACTGGCAGTTTACACAATATACTACTGGGAAGGGATGCAGAGGGTTTTTTAGGGGCTGTGTTTGGGGTAGTATTAATTTTAGAATTAATTTACAACAAATATACCTGCTCCTGCGAGCCCCAGCAGAATCTATTCTACTTTCGGAAAGCCCAACTCAGCTTTTGTACTTCCGACGTGGTGCTCATATATAGCTTTGCATTGCCCACAGGCCGAGTACTCGTAATATAAAATGCAAAAAAAAAACACAGACTTAAACCACAGCGATGTGGTATACAGTGATCGAATGGAAGCCACAGCGTCCGCAACCAAGGAATCCGAGGGCACTGTTACCCAATGAATCAGAGACTTAAGTGAGCACTACACGGAACTAAGGGGCATATTAGCAAGACCCACGCTAAAATTATCGCCGTTTTAGCGGCAGGAAACTGCCGCTAAAACGGCGATAATGGGTTTGCTAATATGCGTTATAGAATTCCAATAGAAGCCCATGTTAGATGTGCAGGACATCTAACCTGGGCTTCTATTGGAATTCCATAACGCATATTAGCAAGCCCATTATCGCCATTTTAGCGGCAGTTTCCTGCCGCTAAAACGGCGATAATTTTAACGTGGGTCTTGCTAATATGCCCCAAAATGACTCAACATAAATGACTGCTCTCAGTTGATATCCATTCACTGAATGCTTTTAGTACGAAAAAATATTTTTTTCCATAGCTCAAGGGAGTTCTGTATAGAGTGCTATTTTTTTTAAACAGCTTTGGGAGTTTTTCCATTTACTCTCCTGTCTTGGTCACTGAACTGGTCACTGAGGACCCCTAATGAACGCCCGGTCCCTATGTATTGTCCCGCATTCGATTTGCAGCGGTTTCTGTGTTTTAGTCCCTGCCCATCGACAGGACATCCATCAACGTTCTCGTACACTCTGAGAAGGGACAGGTGCAAATATATGAAACCCATATTGGAAAGAGCTTTCAACATTTTATTTACATGCTACCAGCCAGGCCCCGGCCTGTGTCTTCATTAACACTATCAGGGTTACATCTCAGCCTGACGTGCCTTTCATCTGGGAACATTTTAAGAGCTCGTTTTCTCACTTCTCCCTTGGTTAAAAGGATGTACCTTAGCCAGGTTTATGGTGAGTAAAGCCATCCCGTCACTTCAGGCAGCAGCTATAATTTACAAAAGAGGAGTTAATCAGTTAGTACAGTGCTCTAATCCTTACACATCCCTTCATGCACCGCTAATCTGGCATCACTCTGTCAGTGTGCCATAGTTCATCTCGCAAAAAAGAATGGGGCATATTACCAAGGGCATTATCGCCGCTTTAGCGGCACTTTTCGCCGCTAAAGCGGCGATATTCTTATCGCCCTATTAACAAGGCGGCGCTAACACGCATCAGCGCATGTTAGCGGCCGATTTGGTAACGCATCTCATGACAGCGATAAATATCGCTAATGAGATGCAAAGTAGGCGTTCCCTCCTACGACAACATGTAAATTGCCCGCAAATCCAACATCGCTGTATCAACAACGCTGCCCCTGAACAGCGAAGCGATGACAAAACGCGCGCTAAGCCCCCATTATCGCATGATTCCAACGCCAGGTAAAAACCTGTCTTACCATTATTGCCTATGGGAGGTGGATTGTAAGGCTGAGTCCACACTCCCCTATTACCAAGCTTGGCATTAGCGCTGTGAAATCATCGCAGGATTTCAGACGCTAATGACCATTATCGCAGTCTATCGCAGGATTTCACATCGCCTGTCAGCTAAGCGTTGCTAATACGCCGCTGACACGGCGTAGTAATCCAGCGATAGCCGGCGATAATTTAAATCGCGCTAAGCGCGTTTAGCGATATTTATCGCTTGTCCTTGTTAATATGCCCCAATGTTCTAATCAGCATTACAATGTTACGTAATACACGTAGAAGTCAAAATGAAAGAAATCCGAAGTAATGGTATGCGTGGTGAAAGTGTGTGTGCTAGTTGTGTGCGTGGTAAGTGTGCCTTTAGTGTTAACGATGTAAAATCGTGGTAATTGTATGCATGGATAAATCTGTGATGTAAAGACGTGCGTGGTAAAACCATGCGTGGTAATGTCATACAATCTTTTATAACTACATTTATCTTTCCACATTATTGCAATAAGTGAAGTAGTAAATTTAAGAGCAAAGAACACATAATTTAGATTTTTTTATGTACAACACAAAATAGTGTGCAGCACACCTCTGTGGTTTTTTGATAAGTTACGCACAAAAAATGGTCACGTACATGCCATTTACGATTACAGGTATCAGACTTCACATGTCCACATAATACCCATGCATTCTGTATGAATAAATAATGCACTCAGTACCTTCAAATCATGCACATTTTCTTTTTACCATAAAAATTGAATGTTTGGGTGACATTTTTGTAGTACTTCTAAGCATGCCATATGCTAATTTGACATTTCTGTTTGTATAGCATACATGAAGAATAACGTTTATGTGAGAAGTAATATGTTGTTCATTTTCACTTTTGGTAACCAGAGTCACCTACAATTAAAACCAGCATGTGTAATATAAAACCTTGCATGGCAAAAGGGAATGGGTTATGTGACCTTCTTGCCCTTTTTCATGTTTCCATTTAAAATATGAAAAGCAGAATGTTTACATGAAGTAGTGGACATATGTACTCATGATTTTTCGTGGCTTTTCTTTTCAGTGGGTAGCTAAGGACAAAGCGGGGAAAGGGGGGGGGGCAAAGACATAGGAGCCCCCTGGCTGCTAGATGGGTACTGGAAGTGCCACTACCACAGAGAAGTAGGAAATATGCACCAGGAGTGAGCTTGCACTCAACCAGAGAGTCGCTCACTCACAGTCGAATACGATCTGGGTGAAGGCAGTAGAGAACACCTAGGGATTGGTCAATGTGGAGTTAAATTGCAGGACGAGGAAAGAGAAGAGCAGGTCTATTCAGACTAACAATCACTTAGATCTGTGGTGGTGTACCACAAGCAGAGCCCTCCATCATTGAGTCTTGAAGCAGGCCCCTAAACCAGTAAGGAGTCTTGTTCAACAAACCTCTTCTTACCCTTCCTCCCTCTATATTTGCAACAGACACACCTGAGTCCTCACATAGGGCCTGAATTAGATCTTGTCGGAACTCCCATCGACCCTCCATGGCAGCAGTACAAGTTCTCCATCGAGCTGACGGATTCCCATCCAATGTATTTAGATGTGGTGTGGCTGAACTGCTGCCTGCATCAACAGACTGTTTTCCATCACGTAAGCGTCTCACCTCCTTCGACACAGTAGACTCCTCTGCTGGCTAACATTATTCCATCGTCATCAGGGTGGCGGGATTGTGCCGAGCCTATTTAGATTTCATAGTTGTGTTGACATTGTCCTAGAGGCGGATTCCTGACGGAATGACGGAGTGAGTCCATCGTCGCAGAAAGCATTCCACATTGTACTATTGCTGTGGCTTTTGGATGGATGCTAGCATCACACACCTGATGTGTTTGTGCTAATTGTTGTCACCTGAATACCTCCAAGCATCGGTGCTGTAATGATGGAATACCTTAGAGCTAACATAGCACCCAATGGACTACTAGTGACTACAGCACCTCCATCTTCCTTGAGGACATAATTTTTAGACGTGAATGGAGCCAGGTAGCCTGAAAGTGTACTCCTGACTGGCTGGTTCTAATTATCAGTACTGCCAAACGCCTGTCAGACGCACTGATTATTAAGACCAGTATAGCAGAAAATGCCCTGAAAACAGGAATAAGCATTTCCACCTTCAAAATACGTTTGGCAGAAATAAATACCGAAATGAATGAGCACAAAGATTATCTGATGCAACAGAAAATACAGAAACTACAGAAAGACATCAGAAGATTCGATAAAGAGAGAATATATCCTTACATCAAGGAAGACCACAAACCACGGTTAGTGATATATCATCTGAAGAAGGTTATACATCATCATTTAAGTCAAATCGCTCCTCACACAGCGAATCCAGCAATGGCAGTTGGGGGAGTAACAGAAGCCGCCTTGGTCTACTACCTCTACCTACTACGTATGGATAACATAACCCTCCAATCCCTACCCCTCACACCAATGTGGTATCCGGGCTTCGTCGGACCATAACAAGCATTTCAGCCATTCTTCCGACATCGAGCCCCCCCACCTTTTTGGAGCAGAGGGAGAGGAAGAAGAAGAGGCAATCAAACACAAGTTTAATGGCAGGACGCCAATAACCAACAACTAACTAGGAGTCAGACAGCCCAAAAATAACGATTGTCAGCATCTCTGACAGGACATTAACAGACGATGAAGTGGCTGTATTTCAGAAAGGCTTAGGCTTTGTCCCCAGCCCAAACGAAGACCAAATCAGACTGACTTTGAATTACATCAATTCTACAGGAATATAGGACTTAGGTCTTACTTTCAAGACAAAGAAAGACCTGACACCCAAGACTCAGGACCCCGTTGAAATTCACCCCCACAGCTGCCATGATACCAAGTGAAATTCTCACATTTGGAAAAGCTGTGTTAAAGGAAGTCAATGGGCTAGGACCAAAACAGCATAACAACTTACCATTGAGATTGAGGGGAGCTCTCTCAACACTCACAGAAGACCATATGGTTGTAATAAAACCAGTCGGCAAAGGGGGAGCGACAGTCATCATGAACGCAACCGTCTATGATCAAGAATGCCTGCGTCAGTTGGCCAATACAAGGTATTACAAGAATTTGGAATCAGACCCTACTGAACCTCTGCTGACACAACTAAAAGTCGCCGTCAATGAGGCTGAAACACATGGATGGATCTCCAAACATGAACCCGGCTTTCTAGTAAACGAAACTCAAAAGACACTGTACTTCTATGTTTTACCCAAGATACATAAGGGTACACATCCACCACCATGTAAACCAATTGTTTCAGGAATCAGATCACTTTTGGAGCCATTGAGCCAATTTTGTGATTACTATTTTCAACCACTGTGTTTGCTTTGTTCACCCTAAGTTGGCAGGGTATGCCCAGACGTGGGTCCCTTGCTCACTTTGCCTCTGGATTCAAGCTAGCCTGGCTGATGAGGGGTGTTACCCCGAAACTAGTCCCAGGATGCTTGTTTCCAGTTCAGGGAAGACCTGGCTTGGCAGTTCGGGCTGGACTGTTCGCATGAGGCACAGGGTCAAGACTGATTTGCATATAGCTCGGTCTGAACTGAGGTGGCAAAGTGAGCTAAAGAACGATGATGGATTCAACCCAGATCTGTGACTGGGGGTAGGTGTCTGAAATGTTTCAGTGCTCTGTCCATCATCTCCTTGTGTTTGCTTTGTTCGCCCTAAGTTGGCAGTGTATGCCCAGATGTGGGTCCCTTGTTCACTTTGCCACTGGATTCAAGCTAGCCTTGCTGATGAGGGGTGTTACCCCAGAACCGGTCCCAGGATGCTTGTTTCCAGTCAAGGAAAGAGCTGGCTTGGCAGTTCAGGCTGGACTGTTCCCATAAGGCACAGGGTCAAGACTGATTTGCATATAGCTCGGTCTGAACTGAGGTGGCGAAGTGAGCTAAAGAACTATGATGGATTCAACCCAGATCTGTGACTGGAGGTGAGTGTCTGAAATGTTTCAGTGCTCTGTCCTTCATCTCCTTGTGTTTGCTTTGTTCGCCCTAAGTTGGCAAGGTATGCCTAGACGTGGGTCCCTTGCTCACTTTGTCACTGGATTCAAGCTAGCCTTGCTGATGAGGGGTGTTACCCCGAAACCGGTCCCCGGATGCTTGTTTCCAGTCAAGGAAAGAGCTGGCTTGGCAGTTCTGGCTGGACTGTTCCCAAAAGGCACAGGGTAAAGACTGATTTGCATATAGCTGGTTCTGAACTAAGGTGGCAAAGTGAGCTAAAGAACGATGATGGATTCAACCCAGATCTGTGACTGGGGGTCAGTGTCTGAAAAGTTTCAGGGCTCTGTCCATCATCTACTTGTGTTTGCTTTGTTCGCCCTAAATTGGCAGGGTATGCCCAGACGTGGGTCCCTTGCTCACTTTCCACTGGATTCAAGCTAGCCTGGCTGATGAGGGTGTTACCCAGAAACCGGTCCGTAGATGCTTGTTTCCAGTTCAGCAAAGACCTGGCTTGGCAGTTCGGGTTCCACTGTTATCATGAGGCACAGGGTCAAGAATGATTTGCATATAGCTGGGTCTGAACTGAGGTGGCGAAGTGAGCTAAAGAACGATGATGGATTCAACCCAGATCTGTGACTGGGGGTGAGTGTCTGAAAAGTTTCAGTGCTCTGTCCATCATCTCCTTGTGTTTCTTTGTTCACCCTAAGTTGGCAGGGTATGCCCAGACGTGGGTCCCATGCTCACTTTGCCATTGGATTCAAGCCAGCCAGGCTGATGAGGGATGTTACCCCGAAACCAGTCCCAGGATGCTTGTTTCCAGTTCAGCAAAGACCTGGCTTGGCAGTTCGGGCTCAACTGTTCCCATGAGGCACAGGGTCAAGACTGATTTGCATATAGCTGGGTCGTATCTGAGGTGGCGAAGTGAGCTAAAGAATGATGATGTATTCAACCCAGATCTGTGACTGGGTGTGAGTGTCTGAAATGTCTCAGTGCTCTGTCCATCATCTCCTTGTGTTTGATTTGTTCCCCCTAAGTTGGCAAGGCATGCCCAGACGTGGGTCCCTTGCTCACTTTGCCACTGGATTCAAGCTAGCCTTGCTGATGAGGGGTGTTACCCCGAAACCGGTCCCAGGATGCTTGTTTCCAGTCAAGGAAAGAGCTTGCTTGGCAGTTCGGGCTGGACTGTTCCCAAAAGGCACAGGGTCAAGACTGATTTGCATATAGCTGGGTCTGTACAAAGGTGGCAAAGTGAGCTAAAGAACAATGATGGATTCAACCCAGAGCTGTGACTGGGGGTGAGTGTCTGAACAGTTTCAGTGCTCTGTCCATCATCTCCTTGTGTTTGCTTTGTTCGCCTTAAATTGGCAGGGTATGCCCAGACGTGGGTCCCTTGCTCACTTTGCCACTGGATTCAAGCTAGCCTGACTGATGAGGGTGTTACCCAGAAACCGGTCCATGGATGCTTGTTTCCAGTTCAGCGAAGACCTGGCTTGGCAGTTCGGGCTCAACTGTTCCCATGAGGCACAGGGTCAAGACTGATTTGCATATAGCTGGGTCTAAACTGAGGTTGCAAAGTGAGCTAAAGAACGATGATGGATTCAACCCACATCTGTGACTGGGGGTGAGTGTCTGAAAAGTTTCAGTGCTCTGTCCATCATCTCCTTGTGTTTGCTTTGTTCGCCCTAAGTTGGCAGGGTATGCCCAGATGTGGGTCCCATGCTCACTTTGCCATTGGATTCAAGGCAGCCTGGCTGATGAGGGGTGTTATCCCGAAACCAGTCCCAGGATGCTTGTTTCCAGTTCAGGAAAGACCTGGCTTGGCAGTTCGGGCTGGACTGTTCCCAGGAGGCACAGGGTCAAGACTGATTTGCATATAGCTGGGTCTGATCTGAGGTGGCGAAGTGAGCTTAAGAACGATGATGGATTCAACCCAGATCTGTGACTGGGTGTGAGTGTCTGAAAAGTTTCAGTGCTCTGTCCATCATCTCAGTGTGTTTGCTTTGTTTGCCCTAAGTTGGCAGGGTATGCCCAGACGTGGGTCCCTTGCTCACTTTGCCATTGGATTCAAGCTAGCCTTGCTGATGAGGGGTGTTACCCCGAAACCGGTCCCAGGATGCTTGTTTCTAGTCAAAGAAAGAGTTAGTTTGGGAATTCAGGCTGGACTGTTCCCATAAGGCGCAGGGTCAAGACTGATTATCAAATAGCTCAGTCTGAACTGAGGTGGCATAGTGAGCTAAAGAATGATGATGGATTCAACCCAGATGTGTGACTGGGGGTGAGTGTCTGCAATGTTTCAATGCTCTGTCCATCATCTCCTTGTGTTTGCGTTGTTCGCCCTAAGTTGGCAAGGTATGCCCAGACGTGGGTCCCTTGCTCACTTTGCCACTGGATTCAAGCTAGCCTTGCTGATGAGGTGTGTTACCCCGAAACCGGTCCCAGGATGCTTGTTTCCAGTCAAGGAAAGAGCTGGCTTGGAAGTTCAGGCTGGACTGTTCCCATAAGGCACAGGGTCAAGACTGATTTGTATATAGCTGGGTCTGAACTGAGGTGGCAAAGTGGGCTAAAGAACGATGATGGATTCAACCCAGATCTGTGACTGGGGGTGAGTGTCTGAAAAGTTTCAGTGCTTTGTCCATCATCTCCTTGTGTTTGCTTTCTTCGCCCTAAGTTGGCAGGGTATGCCCAGACGTGGGTCCCTTGCTCACTTTGCCACTGGATTCAAGCTAGCCTGGCTGATGAGGGGTGTTACCCCGAAACCGGTCCCAGGATGCTAGTTTCCAGTTCAGGGAAGATCTGGCTTGTCAGTTCGGGCTGGACTGTTCCCATGAGGCACAGGGTCAAGACTGATTTGCATATAGCTGGGTCTGATCTGAGGTGGCGAAGTGAGCTAAAGAACAATGATGATTCAACCCAGATCTGTGACTGGGTGTGACTGTCTGAAAAGTTTCAGTGCTCTGTCCATCATCTCAGTGTGTTTGCTTTGGTCGCTCTAAGTTGGCAGGGTATGCCCAGACGTGGGTCCCTTGCTCACTTTGCCACTGGATTCAAGCTAGCCTTACTGATGAGGGGTGTTACCCCGAAACCGGTCCCAGGATGCTTGTTTCCAGTCAAGGAAAGACCTGGCTTGGCAGCTCAGGCTGGACTGTTCCCATAAGGCACAGGGTCAAGACTGATTTGCATATAGCTGGGTCTGAACTGAGGTGGCAAAGTGAGCTAAAGAACGATGATGGATTCAACCCAGATCTGTGACTGGGGGTGAGTGTCTGAAATATTTCAGTGCTCTGTCCATCATCTCCTTGTGTTTGCTTTGTTCGCCCTAAGTTGGCAAGGTATGCCCAGACGTGGGTCCCTTGCTCACTTTGCCACTGGATTCAAGCTAGCCTGGCTGATGAGGGTCTTACCCAGAAACCGGTCCGTGGATGCTTGTTTCCAGTTCAGCAAAGACCTGGCTTGGCAGTTCGGGCTCCACTGTTCCCATGAGGCACAGGGTCAAGACTGATTTGCATATAGCTGGGTCTGAACTGAGGTGGCGAAGTGAGCTAAAGAACGATGATGGATTCATCCCAGATCTATGACTGGGGGTGAGTGTCTGAAAAGTTTCAGTGCTTTATCCATCATCTCCTTGTGTTTGCTTTCTTTGCTCTAAGTTTGCAGGGTATGCCCAGACGTGGGTCCCTTGCTCACTTTGCCACTGGATTCAAGCTAGCCTTGCTGATGAGGGGTGTTACCCCGAAACCGGTCCCCGGATGCTTGTTTCCAGTCAAGGAAAGAGCTGGCTTGGCAGTTCGGGCTGGACTGTTCCCAAAAGGCACAGGGTCAAGACTGATTTGCATATAGCTGGGTCTGAACTAAGGTGGCAAAGTGAGCTAAAGAACGATGATGGATTCAACCCAGATCTGTGACTGGGGGTGAGTGTCTGAAAAGTTTCAGTGCTCTGTCCATCATCTCCTTGTGTTTGCTTTGTTCGCCCCTAATTGGCAGGGTATGCCCAGACGTGGGTCCCTTGCTCACTTTGCCACTGGATTCAAGCTTGCCTGGCTGATGAGGGTGTTACCCAGAAACCAGTCTGTGGATGCTTGTTTCCAGTTCAGCAAAGACCTGGCTTGGCAGTTCGGGCTCCACTGTTCCCATGAGGCACAGGGTCAAGACTGATTTGCATATAGCTCGGTCTGAACTGAGGTGGCGAAGTGAGCTAAATATCGATGATGGATTCAACCCAGATCTGTGACTGGGGGTGAGTGTCTGAAAAGTTTCAGTGCTCTGTCCATCATCTCCTTGTGTTTGCTTTGTTCGCCCTAAGTTGGCAGGGTATGCCCAGACGTGGGTCCCTTGCTCACTTTGCCACTGGATTCAAGCTTGCCTGGCTGATGAGGGTGTTACCCAGAAACCAGTCTGTGGATGCTTGTTTCCAGTTCAGCAAAGACCTGGCTTGGCAGTTCGGGCTCCACTGTTCCCATGAGGCACAGGGTCAAGACTGATTTGCATATAGCTCGGTCTGAACTGAGGTGGCGAAGTGAGCTAAAGATCGATGATGGATTCAACCCAGATCTGTGACTGGGGGTGAGTGTCTGAAAAGTTTCAGTGCTCTGTCCATCATCTCCTTGTGTTTGCTTTGTTCGCCCTAAATTGGCAGGGTATGCCCAGACGTGGGTCCCTTGCTCACTTTGCCACTGGATTCAAGCTTGCCTGGCTGATGAGGGTGTTACCCAGAAACCAGTCTGTGGATGCTTGTTTCCAGTTCAGCAAAGACCTGGCTTGGCAGTTCGGGCTCCACTGTTCCCATGAGGCACAGGGTCAAGACTGATTTGCATATAGCTTGGTCTGAACTGAGGTGGCGAAGTGAGCTAAAGATCGATGATGGATTCAACCCAGATCTGTGACTGGGGGTGAGTGTCTGAAAAGTTTCAGTGCTCTGTCCATCATCTCCTTGTGTTTGCTTTGTTCGCCCTAAGTTGGCAGGGTATGCCCAGACGTGGGTCCCATGCTCACTTTGCCATTGGATTCAAGCCAGCCTGGCTGATGAGGGGTGTTACCCCGAAACCAGTCCCAGGATGCTTGTTTCCAGTTCAGGAAAGACCTGGCTTGGCAGTTCAGGCTGGACTGTTCCCATGAGGCACAGGGTCAAGACGGATTTGCATATAGCTGGGTCTGATCTGAGGATGCGAAGTGAGCTTAAGAACGATGATGGATTCAACCCAGATCTGTGACTGGGTGTGAGTGTCTGAAAAGTTTCAGTGCTCTGTCCATCATCTCAGTGTGTTTGCTTTGTTCGCCCTAAGTTGGCAGGGTATGCCCAGACGTGGGTCCCTTGCTCACTTTGCCATTGGATTCAAGCTAGCCTTGCTGATGAGGGGGGTTACCCCGAAACCGGTCCCAGGATGCTTGTTTCTAGTCAAAGAAAGAGCTGGCTTGGCAGCTCAGGCTGGACTGTTCCCATAAGGCACAGGGTCAAGACTGATTTTCAAATAGCTCAGTCTGAACTGAGGTGGCGAAGTGAGCTAAAGAATAATGATGGATTCAACCCAGATCTGTGACTGGGGGTGAGTGTCTGCAATGTTTCAATGCTCTGTCCATCATCTCCTTGTGCTTGCTTTGTTCGCCCTAAGTTGGCAAGGTATGCCCAGCCATGGGTCCCTTGCTCACTTTGCATTGGATTCAAGCTAGCCTGGCTGATGAGGGGTGTTACCCCGAAACCATTCCCAGGATGTTTGCTTCCAGTTCAGGGAAGACCTGGCTTGGCAGTTCGGGCTGGACTGTTCCCATGAGGCACAGGGTCAAGACTGATTTGCATATAGCTGGGTCTGATCTGAGGTGGCGAAGTGAGCTAAAGAACGATGATGGATTCAACCCAGATCTCTTACTGGGTGTGAGTGTCTGAAAAGTTTGAGTGCTCTGTCCATCATCTCAGTGTGTTTGCTTTGTTCGCCCTAAGTTGGCAGGGTATGCCCAGACATGGGTCCCTTGCTCACTTTGCCACTGGATTCAAGGTAGCCTTACTGATGAGGGTTGTTACCCCGAAACCGGTCCCAGGATGCTTGTTTCCAGTCAAGGAAAGACCTGGCTTGGCAGTTCAGGCTCGACCGTTCCCATGCGGCACAGGGTCAAGACTGATTTGCATATAGCTGGGTCTGAACTGAGGTGGCGAAGTGAGCTAAAGAACGATGATGGATTCAACCCAGATCTGTGACTTGGGGTGAGTGTCTGAAAAGTGTCAGTGCTCTGTCCATCATCTCCTTGTGTTTCCTTTGTTCGCCCTAAGTTGGCAGGGTATGCCCAGACGTGGGTCCCTTGCTCACTTTGCCATTGGATTCAAGCTAGCCTGGCTGATGAGGGGTGTTACCCCGACCCAGTCCCAGGATGTTTGCTTCCAGTTCAGGAAAGACCTGGCTTGGCAGTTCAGGCTGGACTGTTCCCATGAGGCACAGGGTCAAGACGGATTTGAATATAGCTGGGTCTGATCTGAGGATGCGAAGTGAGCTTAAGAACGATGATGGATTCAACCCAGATCTGTGACTGGGTGTGAGTGTCTGAAAAGTTTCAGTGCTCTGTCCATCATCTCAGTGTGTTTGCTTTGTTCGCCCTAAGTTGGCAGGGTATGCCCAGACGTGGGTCCCTTGCTCACTTTGCCATTGGATTCAAGCTAGCCTTGCTGATGAGGGGTGTGTGAGAAATTGGCCTGGTATATGCTGTCCACTAATTAAAGTGGGCACCTTGCACCTGTCCAAACAACCCTTATGGTGTTTTAAGAGGTCAAAGATAGACTTAGAATGCTATCCAAGTGGTAGATGTGAATAGCAGCCTTCAGGCTTAGTCTTGAAGGAATGTTGAACAGCTTATTTTACCACAATACAACCTTATAGTATTGGTTAAATGAAAGGAGAACCACACAGTAGTTATAAAAATATGTATTTATTAATATAACACTATCTAGTATGAAAACAGTATCTCCTACACGGAGATAATCACAAAGCACACAATACTTAAGCACAGAAATGACAGGAAATAGCACTAATACACAGTGGGACCCAGGGGGGACCAAACCATATACTAAGAAAGTGGAATAAGGACCACGACTCGAGTCAAGACAGTGTCGAGAAGACGTAGAATCACTGGGACCCCAAGGAACCACCCAAGATGAGTAAGTAGGGACCCCACGGAGGACGGGTGCAGTGTGGGAACACAACCGCGTGCTCCGTACAATTCTATGGGAAAGTCACGGTTGAAGTTTTAATGTTTAAGGACCCTTCCCAGTGGACTTCAAAGAAACCCAGTGGAAGACAGAAGGTTGGAGAGCCACCCCACCCATGGATACTGAGGTACCCAAGTTACCTATCCCAGGGAAGCCGGGTGCATAGGTCTGAAGTGGCGTCGGAAACCGCTGTCGAACCCAATGAGGGACTTCGGAGAAGATCCACTGCTGGAAGGAAGAAAAGTGTCCTTTGGAATCCAAAGGTGGATTCTTGTCGAAGAGTACCTGAAAGCAGAGGGGACAGAGTCTGGGTCACTTAGGAGTGACCAGGGGCTCGGTAGACGTATTCCCACTGATGTAGGGTGCTTCAGGTGCGTTGACGGAGTCCTTGACTCTGCAGCTACAGGGACCAGGAGTCATCGAGGACAACCAGGAGCCGGATACGAGCTGTCCCACAAAGGATGTCTGGCAGGAGCACCAACAAGCCTTGGCAACGGCAACCCATGCAGAATGTCATGGATGTGTACGGTTCGGGCCAGAAAAATCCAGGCGACTCACCCAACACAGGAGAGTCAGGACTAGCCTGGAGCATCCAGGGGAGCCCAATAAAAGCAAAGTTGACCCACAAATGGACCCACATGCCAGAGGCACAGGAGTCGCGAGAGGACCTCAAGCGATTTCACCAAACAACAGCCCACGGAGTACTCTGTGTGAGGAGTTCAAAGTTCTTGGTAGGAAATAGTGCCAGAGGTTGGGGCTATTTGGAGCCCAATGCACTTGTTCGGGAAATGCGAACAAGCATATGCACTTGTAAATGTACACCGTGCACAGGGGTTCGGGTATTGCAGCCCCCACAAGGGATTCTGACCTCAAACTTGGTGAGAGGACAGCTTGGACCTTAGGGAATGTAGAAACCCACCTCCTGTGTTGCTGAAGCCTTCGGAGTCTGTAGGAGCTCAGGATCAGCAGACCGGACAGCAGTATTGAGGTGCCTGTGGATGCAGGGGAATGAATCCTTCTCTCCAAGGAAGTTATCTTTGGTTGTTCTTGATGCTCCACAGGTCCTGCACGGATTCTGTATGGTGCACGGGCACAGACGATGCAGCAGACTGAGTGGGAGATGAAGTCAGGCCCAAACAAAGTCCAGTGGAATTCCAGAGTGTCCAGACGGTCGAAGCTCAGTGGTTTCTGGTTCAGAATTATGTCCACGTCGAATTTAAGGTCCTACAGCCAGGTAAGCCCTTATGTACCCACAGGAGAGGGTTGGAAGGATTCAGGGGACCCTCCCAAGGGAGGGTCTGGACAGAGGGGAGGTTACTTACATGTCCTTTGTCCAGTTTCACGCCAGAGCGGGAGCCAACGGCTCCCAGGACTGGTTTGAACTGGACTATGCACAGGGACACCAAATGTGCCCCTCATGCAGACTTTCAGTTGCTGGCAAGCATACCCACCCAGCCCTAATACACTAAATCCTGTCTGGGAGGTGGTCACACCGCCCTGTGACAGGATGCCTATTGTTCTGCCTTCTCCTGCTTGAGCTTTGCTCAGCAGCAGGAGGGCAGAAATGTGTCTCTGGTCGGCAGCAACCATTTTGCGCTGTCCCGGACTTGAAGGCTGGTACCGGAAACACCAGGGACCCCACGAAGCTCGCTTCTGAGGGATGGAATCATACCTTGTTCGGGGTGTTTTTTTTAGGGTGCACTACACCAGCTTAACTTGAGCAAGGGTGCTCTATCTAAAATAAGGAAACACACGTATAAGATGATGGAACTGAGTCTGAGTGGCACTTTATTAAAGAACAATTTTAAACAATGAATGTCAAAGGCACAATGTTAATCAAAAATAGCATCATGTAATCTAGAAGATAACAAGTTTCAGAGACACCTTCCTAGATGAAAAAGAAAATCATGCAATTTTGTAAGTTTACAAATCACAGCAATGCGGAGGAGAGAGAAAGAGACAATTTCAAAATATATTAAGCATTATAGCCTCAGCCAAAGGTTCTAGAGAAGATGCTAGAGAAGATGCTAGAGAAAATGCTAGAGAAGATGCTAGAGAAGATGGCTGAGGGGCACACACACACGTGTCATGACCCATGAGATCAATTGTGCGAGGCAGTCCGTCGAATGGACAGAAGAGCAGATCATTTATACTCTTTTAATGAGGAACCATTGACCACAGAATCACAACATTATCAGGTGCTTTGACCACAGAACATGACTCACTTTGGTCACTTTTCAGAAATATTAGGAACACAGAAGTGACACTTACATTACAAAAGTTTACCAAAAGGTCACTTGATGTTTGACCATAAATCATAATGAAATTGAACATTTATCGAAAATTATTTGCGTCACTTTTCGGAAACTTTTTGTAAGAAAGCAGAAGGATACAAAAGGTGGAAAGTCCCAGTTGGCCCAGTCTGCCCCCACTCCTACTCTTGGCCAATTTTGTTCTCCTAAATGACAGACACATCCTGTTATTGCTACATCTTGATGTTCAGAAAGATGTCAGTAATAGGAGAGATATCTCTGAGTATACAGGAGGGCTTGTGGCCTACTGCCTCTCTAGACACTCAATGCAGTGTGGACAATGTTAACACAACCCTGTCTGTGGACTGGCAGGGACAATTGAGACGCTTATGCTTCAGATGTGGACATAATGGGCCTGGGGCACTATATGGGAAAAACTAGACCCTGCTTCATTCCCTCCTCTTGTTTATTCTTGAACAAAATTCTTACAGCATACCTTACAGGCCCTCCTTCTAGTTGGTGTATCCCAGGGGTGTCATTCACATTGGAACATTGGCACATTTGGAACATTGGCTCTCCTGCGTCTTCCTTAACTCTATATACTCTCCTTCAGGTATGTCAATGAGGGATGTATATGGTGTCTGTGTAGGTGATGGTGGATCCATATTTAAATCCTATCTCAGGTAGCATCTACTAGTGGTGATTTGGGGGCTATTGACCTGGCACTGGGTAATGGTAGCAGGCTGCATTGAATGTAGTCCTATTGTTGTGACTTCTACTACTGCTATAAGTGCTAAGTTATCCCCATTCCCTGTTCTATCCTTTTTCCTATATATAGTCTTTCTGAATGTTCCCTATTCCAACATAATTCATACCTACTAATTTACTATCAGTATTTCTAGCAAAATGACAGAATAACTGCACGGTACAACAGAGGAGCAACAGCACACCGCAAACCGGTAATCAAAACATTTTTAGAATGGCAGACAGCCATGAAGGTATCCAGCCAAAGTTCAACCAATCAGTGGATGTGTCTGCTATGGCACCTCCTCCAGCAATCATTTTCTTTTCTATGTTGTTCAAGTCCTCAATGGCCTTGGTGATGGAGCCATTTTCTTCATCGTTGACAAAGGGCCCGATTCACAGAACTAACTTACGACAAAATCCTAAACTTACTACCATTTTGGTATTCACAGAATGAACTTACTCATTTTGTATTCACAGAATGAACTTACTCATTTTGGTATTCACAGAATGAACTTACTCATTTGGTATTCACAGAAGGCACTTACTCATTGATGAGTAAGTGCCTTCTGTGAATACCAAAATGAGTAAGTTCATTCTGTGAATACCAAAATGGTAGTACGTTCATTCTGTGAATACCAAAATGGTAGTAAGTTCATTCTGTGAATACCAAAATGAGTAAGTTCATTCTGTGAATGCCAAAATGAGTAAGTTCATTCTGTGAATACCAAAATGAGTAAGTTCATTCTGTGAATACCAAAATGGTAGTAAGTTTAGGATTTTGTCGTAAGTTAGTTCTGTGAATCAGGCCCAATGTGTAGCACGAACTCCCTATCCGGATGCATACCCTCCTCTTGATATTTTTTTTAAAGATATCTGGACCCTGTTCAATAGGCGGAACTCTTTCGGTATGTCTTGGGAGGCTGTTCACCCATAATACTCGGCACACCGCCAATGTCTGTGGAGCAAGGTAACAGACCAGAGATGGGCATGGATGTGGGAGATATTGGCTGCTGGAACGATCAGGGAGACTTTGTGCATTGTTCTACTGAGCACAGGCTGCTCCTTCGAGGAGGCTGTTGGAGATAGAGATGTTCTCTGCAGGCCCAGTAGAAGTTCATTAGGCTGTAGGTGCCATATTTCATGTCCAAATTATAGATGGTGCTGTTGCATCCAGAGTTGCGCCCAATAGGTACTGTGCCATTTCCTAGAAAACAGAGAAGAGGTGACTTTAATTTGTAATCTTTTCATAATTTTGGACATTTTCTTCCCACCCCAAGTAGACATCCAGTCTATCCCATCTTCATAATCTGAGTCTACCCTATGTGGCCCTAAGGAAGCTGCTCTATACCTCAAGTAACCTGGAGCACTCCATTTGTCATGGATGTAAATTTGTAAATAAGCATAAAGCAATTCTATTTTGGCTTGGGCAATGTAGGGTGTGGGGCAAAGAGCCATTACAGTCTGATTGTGATCCTGTTATCATAAGCCCATTGTTCCTACCAAAAGCTACACTAAGGTCAATATCAGGAACTCCTATCTAAAATATATTTGTTACCTTCCCTTCCATTCTGGAATTGTCAGTGATAACCTCATGTATCATTGGGGTGTGGTCCCATACTGTTCTATCTACCAACATTTCAGAGATGTTGGCCTCAATAATCTGAACTTGCCCCTCTATTCTGTAGAGGAACAGGTGTAGGAGATATTCTACAGTGTGTGGTGGTATTCCCCTAGGAAAATCAGTCTATCTGCGCCTACTGCATGGCGAATGTATGAATCACATAACAGAATTCATTATTGTCCTGTCTCCCTATTGTGGCCATCTCACTGTACCACATGTTGTCGTGAACGGAGTCATGAGCAGCATGCTGTCTAACTGCTGGGGCAGTATTTACATTATTGCATTATTACTTCCAACAGGGGAAGGGGATGAGGACACAGGGCGTGCATAGGCTTTTGGGGTGCTGACGGTACTGGCAGAGGATGTGGAACCTTTTGCATTACTACGGGGACCATTTTCAGTACATGTGTTGGCAGGTAGATGGGGAGGTGACTTGGGGTGCACAGTGGTGTTGGCAACTTCAACATTTTGAGGAATACAAGCCTTTCTATTAATACAATGAGTTATAACAGCAAACTAATTAAATATTCCTAGTGCCACTCCGACAATAACGTACAGTATTATAATACAAATACATAACTTCGCATAGGACACTTCTGTGTGGCGGGTGTTGCGGCTACGTCTGAATCCATAAACGACCAAGCGATCACCGTCTTCTTCTTCTTGGACAGTCAATGGAAACACGATGGGTTCCTCTTGGCAATGTTGATAGCTGTTGGTGAAGAGTCTATGACTTTAAAATGTCCTTCAAATTTGGGGTCTTTCCAGCGTCGGACACTTTTTGAACAAAGATCAGTGTTCCAGGACGAATTGGCGGAAGCTCAGGACTGATGGGGCCCTTCTCCTTTCCCTTGGATACCTGAGTAGAAAGAAATTTACATTACTTCGCATACTCGCAGCGCGTGTTAACATACAAATACTTTTATATTTCATTTTCATCATTTCAGAAGAACCTTCACTTAGACTTTTAGGTCTAGTTGCTGGTACTGATACATTTATTAATTGTTCAGTGACAAGCTGATGGGGTGTTAAGTGGTGATCAGAACTTGGAATATTTCTGAGTGAAAACAGGGTGATCCATGGGCAATAATCTATTTTTATTTTTTCTTAATTATTTATTTATTTATTTATTTTTTCTTTCTTTCCCTCAATTGTGGCCCTTATCTTGCTTATTTTATTTTTAAGCAGTCCGTTCAGGCATTGCTGAAATTTGTTGCTGCTTGAATATCAAAGTGGACACATGGTCCAACTTTGATCCAAACGTGTGGGAAACTTGTAGTAGGGCCTGTGGTATGACATTTTTTCCTATTACAGCCTGCCTTTAGATAAAATCTAGGGGATCTAGTTGTACTCCCCTCTTTTTTTTTTATTCCTTTATTATTTTATATGTTCACACCTAACCCACCTGTCACACCCAATATGTTGTCTACTCCTCACCAAACATTCTCTGTCTATGACCTGTGGCCAGGTGTGAAACAGTAGCTGTGCATTTGTGTAGGCACAATATTCAGAAATAAAAACACAAATGCACTGGTGGAACTCCTAACCAGACATGAGGTGGTGGAAACATGAATATTGAGCATATGTATGCAAACATCCCGAAAACATGAAACCTAGTACATTTCTTAGGGACGTAGGGAAGAACCCAAAAATAATAATGTTGCAAAACCTCAAACATCAATTAACTCTGAGAGCGAAGAAGAACCAAAACATTGTACTATAATTTTTCCCAGGAGATAGGAACATTTAATAATCTCCATCCTAGTAACAGTATTGGGAAATAAAAACTCATAGTGGTCGAACTGCAAAATATATGCAACCACCTCTAAAGTCTGCAACTGCATTTTAAAGTCATTTTTAAATTTACACACATTTTATTCTGACAATATTGCAATACTGAGCATTACTACTCCATGCATATTATCCTTCTACATTGAAATACACTTTATATTAGCACTTTTTATTTATTCCTCGCATTTCCTAGCACTGGGCTGTGTATGGAGGAAGTTGGAGTGGCGGCTATCTGTGGTAATCTATTCCTACGTATCTCTGGTCTCTGTACCAAAGTGGACCCTAAAACCGAATGCTAGAGAGGTCTAATTCATATACTTAAAATGAAGGAAGTCTGTGAGCAAAGCCCTGATGTGCTGCGCCATTATGCTCAATTCTTTTATTCACGAACCAAGCCCACACCAAACCCTGCACAATTCTTTTAATTGATGCCAGGTGTTGGACTTGGCCCTTTTTGCAGGGTCATCCCTAAACTTTTTGCCTTTCTCCTAGCCATTTTTCTGACATGGTGTTGGTGGTTTTAGGACTCTGGGCACTTTAGCACTGCTGTTCAGTGTAAAGTGCGTGTGCTCTCTGTGATAAATGTGGTAAGATTGGTCTACACCTGTTTGGCCTATTTAATTTACCTGTCAGTCCCTTGTAAAGTGGAATCCCATATACCCAGGGCTGGTAAATTAAATGCTACTGGCGGGCTGGCAGCGCTGATTGCGCCACCCACCAAAGTAGCCTTTCAAACCTATCTCAGGCCTCTGCCATTGCAGGGCCTGTGCGCGCAGTGTTACTGCCGCTGTGACGTGGCACCTAAAGTGTGTGCCATGTCCGTGACCCCCTTTACTACATGTCAGTCACCCCTAAGGTAGGCCCTAGCTAGCCCTATGGGCAGGGTGCATTGTAGGTAAAAGATAGGGCATGTACCTTATTTGTGTGACATGTCCTGGTAGTGACAAACAGCCATTTTGGTTTCTCACTACTGTGGGGCTGCCCTCCCATAGGAATGCATTGGGGATTCCCTGATAAGTGTTTCAGTGGTAATTCCTGATATGAGAGGCACAGCGTGGTCAAGTTTGGTATATTTGGAATAGTGATAATAAATGCTGTGCAATGGTGTGCGTAGTTTTATTATAACTATTTTCGAAATGCCACTTTTAGAAGTTGGCATTTCTGTGTGCTATGTGTCTGCCTGCCAGATGTGAATTGCATGTTTGGCTTGTGAGTGACAGGGGATGGGAGGTGTGTGTGGCTCCAGGAGGGGCAGGGTGAGTCAGCACTAGGCTGAATGGGACATCTGTGCTGGGAGTAGTGGGAGGAGTAATCCCCTGACCCTGAATAGGACTGTGCCCAGCTTGTACAATGCTGGCTCCGGCCCCTGTGGTGTGTCTGATCACTGAGCCCTCACCTGACAAAGGGGAAGAGGAGCTTGGAAAACAAAGTGCTCCAAATCCCCCCTGAACCAGTTGCATCTGGTTCCCCCAAACCCTACACTGCAGACAAAGGAGGGAAATGGTATAAATGTAGGGGCTGTGACCCCATGTTTTCTGTTCTTGTCCTGCCTTGCTGGGGGCTTGCTGCTGCTGGGGCCCAGGAGGAACCGCCATGGGGGCTTGTCTCCCTGCTGGAGGGCCCCGTGTGCTGGCCTCCCTGGGCCCAGCTATGCCCCATGGACCTCAGACTTTGCTTTGGTCTTTGTGCGCCTAGCGCCTCGTGAGCGCTCTAATTTCGCATTCCAGGAAGGAACGTTGTGTGGGTCGGCAGCCCTGCGCTGCGTGGAGAGAAAGGGAATCCCCGGCGTAGGGATTCCCCCGAGTTGCGGCAAGGAGCGGGTGCCCACCCCGCATGGCCGCGCTATGTTTATTTTAATCGCGGGTGCCCATCCCGCATCTCGTGCTGCCCTCGTGGGTGCCCACCAGCGTTTGCCTTTCTGTTAGCGGGTGCCCACCCCGCAAGTGTCTCCATTTAAGACGGGAGCCTACCCCGTATTGCAGAGAGGAGAGCGCGAAAAACAGGAAGTCAGGCACCTGCGCCTGACGGTGGGCGGGGCCTGGAAGTGCGGCCAGAAGCCCGGGGAAGCTGTGCGGCATGCATAGAGGAGGACGGGAGCCTACCCCGCCTCCACGAGCCCAGAGGAGAAGTCCCGGCCCCCGGAGAGGGACCGGGTGAAGAGGAAGTCTGGAGGTCGGTGTTCTCCCTGAGCGGGGCTCCCGTGAAGCGCGAGGGAGCCCCGCGTGCAGCAACACTGTGGCCGGCGGTCCGGAGCCTCGCGGGGTCCACATCAAAAGCCCCGGGTCCCAGGAGGGGGCCCGGGTGAAGCGAGATACTGGAAGAGTCCCACCGAGAGCCGGTGAGTGGGGCTGGAGTCGAGTGAGGCACAGGGCACAGTGTTAGTGCCTGAGCGGTCCCGCCATTGCGGGCCGCTCCAACGTGGGGCATGTTTTGTTTCAAGAGCCCGTGTGGCTCCAACAAGGGGCACAGTAGTTTCAGGGCCCCCGTGGGGGTCCCGAGGGCCAATGGTGCCCGTGCCTAACTTCCTTTTGGTGCTTTGGACAGCTGCCCTGCCTGGCAGAGGGCAGCTGCAACGTTTTGGGTCTATGAGTTCCAAGGGCCCAGTAAGTGTCCAGGCCCCATTCGATTTTCACAGCTGCACAGCAATTAGCGTCAGCTGCTACGTTTAGGCCAACAGTTCTTTGGGGGCAGTTTTGTAGGAGATAGGAGTGAGATACACTCCTCTGCCCCAGCGCAATTGCGCACGTGGATTCTGCTGCATTGGCAGCTGCCCTGACTGTGCGGGATATAAGGCATTTGAGCCCCAGTGGAAGGCCAGTTGGCCTGGGGGTCATTTCAGTGTTTAGGCTCCTGAGGGTTAGGATAATGTGTTTATGCCTAATGCGATATTGCGTAATGTATTTATGCTAAGGAGGTTTGGGGCCTAACGTGTTACTGCCTAATGTCATGTTATGATGTTTGGGGGAGTACCTATTTGCGTAAGGTGTTTATGCTTATGAGGCATAATGTGTTTATGCTGGTGAGGCCCATTGCGTAATGTGTTTATGCTGATGAGGTTTGGGCTTATGTGGGTTTATGTCTAATGCTAATAGGATAATGCTTAGGTCATTATGGTACCAGTAGTTACTGGTTGTATTTTATATTTGCATTTACTTACCTGTTCTGATGGTTCTGACCGTGGCCCGATTGGCCTGGTCCTGTATATAATCCCCTGTGAATATTGCCTGTGCCAGTTGGCACAGTGTAAATTTGTGATTCTGCTTCTAATGTGTTTATGACAATACAAAGGCTATTTTTTATATAACCTTCTGTGGAGTTCTTTTGTAGTGTGCCTAGTGTGTTGCTGCTGTGTGTGTGTGTTGCGCAAACGCTTTACACATTGCCTCTGGGATAAGCCTGACTGCTCGTGCCAAGCTACCAAGGGTGTGAGCAGGGGTTATCATCAGTGTGTAACTCCCTTGCCCTGACTAGAGTGGTGGTTTCTGCCTGGCTTAGCCGCAAGCCCTAGCCAACCAGAAATCCCATTTCTAACATTGGTTGTCAGCGGTGAGGATAGGACTTGCGTTTGCCCAGTACCACAGCGACAACTGGTTGCACGACAAACTCTGCATTTAGAGAATCACGTGTTTGGGGATTATTTTTACTGATTTTGTTTTCTCCTCAAGAGTGTCATTTTTAAATGGTGTTTTCTGTGCTTTTATTTTGGTGGCAGAAAAGAGAAAATGACAGGGCGGGGACGCCAGTAGGTGGGGAGGATCCCATAGATAGGGAGTCCCTTGCTGGGTCCAGTGCCCCATCCCTTTTCCTGTCCCCAGAGGAGTGGGTGGATAGGAGGGAAGAAAGGTAGTGTGGAGGAGAAAAAGCTAGCTCTGGAGGGTAGGTTATCCCCTGAGTGTAGTTTGAGTTGTCTGGATTCACCAGTAAGGGTGGGATCCAGTGGTGGCAGCATTATGGAGTCCAGTACAAGAAGTCCCATTCCCAGTTCCCAGAGTATGGTACCTGGTTCCCAGTTAGAGGGGTACGGGTTGAGATTCAGGGGCAGTAAGGAACTTTCTCACCAGTCTTTGAGGGGGTTTGTGGATTAATGTTGTGTTGCACTGGAAGATTGGGTGATGGTTAGCACGGCAAATGATTTTGAAGGGCTGTTCAATCTGTGTGTCATAGAACACGTGTTCAGCAATTGTTTTCCGGGGTTGCGCCAACACCTGTTGGAGTGTGAGTTCTCTGATCCCAGGGAGCTTGCACTGGAGGCAGACCTCTGGCTGTGTGCTAGAGGGTCTGAAGAGGCATTGGGGAGTGATTACGAAAGTAGTGGCTTGGGTATCTTCCGGTCCTGTGTGGTGGAAGAGGTTCAGTGTAGCCCAGCTAGGTCCCAGTGTAGTGGGAGGGGTGTAGGGGCTCACATCCTGTCTCAGTGGAGAAGGAGTGAGTGTGGGACTGTGTGTCCCAAGGTGCCCGAAACCCAGTCTCAGGGCCTGGAGGGTTCCCTAAGGGAGCGCCAGGTCAGGGGCCTAGGCTGTACTTGTAGGCCATTTGAGAAGGATCTCCTAGTGTCAGGAGAATGTGGAGTGTCTGTAAGCAGAGCTCCAGCGGTTCTGGTGTCTGGCGATACCGCTCCAGTTGGGAGGGTGCAGCAGTTCAGAGTGAGGGGTGAGAGGGGGATGTGTTCCCCAGTGGGAGAGCCAGTGGGTCAGGGACCAGCCAGAAGGGCTGGGTCTCCTAGAACCGACCATGGCGACACCACGTCTGTCCTGGGGGATCTTCGCGCACTGTCAGATGGACAGGGGTCGGGAGATCTGCGCCAGGCAGACTGTCACACAACACATTAGTCATGTGTTACCCTCGGGGGATACTGTGTGCATCCCCAGAAGTCCTGGTGTGCCAGGCAAGTGCTCAGCCGCGGGGTTCAGCTCCAAGGTTGTGAGGCCAGGTTCAGGTTCAGCCTGACCTGGAGGGAAGGGCATCTGTAATCAGTGTCCTGACCGGTTTGGCTTCCAGGGGTACCGCTCCAAGGTGAGAGGGTGCAGAACTCTGGAAGGGGGTGCAGAGGGAGGGAGTCCTCGCCTCTGACCCTGGTGCAACCTGAGGGTTTAGACCCTAGGTTGGGAGACTTGGAAACTTTGTGATCGAGGAGGAATCTCTGCCAAAGAGAACAGCTGGAGACTCAGGAGAAGACTGCCCGAGTGTGTCTAGGGCTGGCCTGCAGTTTGCTGTTTCTACTGAGGAGAGATCTAAAGGACTGTGCTGTGTGCTTTGTCCCCTGCTTGAAGAGGAACTGTGCTGTGTGCTTTGTTTTTCTGAAGACAAGAGACTCCGAGGGTCTGAGTGAGCTGGCCTCCTGTTAGGGAGTTTCAGCTGGTTGGAGAGTTGTGTTCTGAGGGTGCCTCTCCAAGGAGGAGGGGTACGGAACCCCAGAAGAAGAGGTAGGGGGAGGAGAGCCTCGCCCGTGACTTCTGGTCAGCCTGAGGGTGCGGACCCTAGGTTGGAGGATCAGTGGCAGTTTGGAACTGCACTGATGAGGGGTAGAGTGGAGAATGGTCACTATGTGCCAGGGGTTACTGCCCCCCACTCTGTGGATTGGCAAGGACCAATGACATCTGGGTGGCCTAGGGCCTGGTCCTGGCCATGGACAGCTAGGGAGTACCAGTGGGGTAGCCTAGTTGGTCCTGAGAGCTTTGACAGAGGGAACCACGTGTGTTCAGAGTGGCGTAGAACTGGAGGGTGTCCCTGCAGTGCGGGCCCGCATCTGTGTTCTATCACCCAAGGCAGGGAAGCCCATTGTTTGACCTGGCATCATTGGCGCGGGTCTCCCTTCCTCTTTCAGCTTCCTATCTTTTATGTTGGCTGGATTTAGATGCTCTGGGCACTGTGCCACTGCCAATCAGTGCCACAGCGCGAATGCTCCCTGTGTTAAGATAACTATGAATTGGGATAACCATAATTGGCTCGGTTGGTTTACCTGTCAGTCCCTAGTATAAGTGCACTGTGTGTGCCCAGGGCTGGTAGATCAAATACTGCATTTTTCTAGTAACTGTTTTCCAGAGCAACGCCAGCACTTGATTGATAGCAAGCTGACTAATCCTAGGAAGCTTGCTGAGGAGGCAGACTGCTGGGTGAGCACCCGGGTCCGCAAAGGTTTTGTGGGGGACTTCGCCAGAGGTGGGCAGGGTCTCCAGCAGAGAAGTGGGGGGGACAAGGGTAAGCCGAGGGAGTTCCAGAGAGGGCCCCAAAGTAAATCCCAAGGGAACCAAGCAGTGGTGTCCCAGCCTCCCCCTGAGAAGAAGCCAGTGTCCCCGACAGGTAGGCCTGTTCAGAGGGGGCCACTCCCTTGTTTCAGGTGTGGTCAAGTGGGCCACCGGTATTATGATCCCCAGTGTCCCCAGAGGGACCCCAGTGCATCCCCTCGTGCACCACCCCTTGCACCATCCTGCCAGATTGCCAGTGTAGCCCTGGAGGGGGAGGAGGTAGAGGTCCAAGGTGGGTGGGATCCCGTACAGTTAACCCTTGTCTCGCTAGGAGACTTTGAGAAGGTCCCTAACCCCACACTGTCTAATAACACTAAGAAGTACCGGCAGTGGGTGACCATCAATGGCCATAGGGTGGAGGCTCTCAGGGACACCGGAGCTAGTGTGACTGCTGTCAGCTCCCGGTTGGTGTCCAAAGAGCAGGTTGTCCCCCATGCATTCTGCCCCGTAGTGTCAGCAGACAACTCAGAGAGCCAGTGTGAAGTGGCTCAGGTTCCCTTCGAGTGGGGGTCTCAGGAACTCTTCAAGTGGCTGTGAGGCCCGCCATGCCTGTAGACTGTCTGTTGGGCAATGATCTAGAGAACTCCCCGTGGGCTACGGTGGAGAGAAAGTCTCATTTGGAAATGTTGGGTCTGCCTGAGTGGGCGTGTGCGACCACTCGGTCCATGTCAGCTCAGAAGGGTGTTCAGGAGGGTCTGGAGCCTGAGAGTATGGCCCAGGCCCCTGCCTTAAAGAGAAGGGGTAGGGGGCATGGGAAACCGGCCCCTGCGGTTCCCACGGTCCCGGAGGGAGCAGACCTTGAGGGGGATGCCCTGGAACCTACAGGGGAACAAGTGGATGAACTGGGGGACCTACCAGAGCTGACCCATTGGCAGCAGGAAGGGGGGCCCTCCAGGGAGGAATTTTGCGAGCAACAGAGAACCTGCCCTTCTCTTGAGGGGGTGCAGCGACAGGCCGCCGCCCAGGCAGCAGGTGATCAGACAGGGTCACATTGGATCTATTGGGAGAATGACCTCCTTTACAGCAAGCCTAAGGTTGCTGAGCCTGGGTCAGCCCGTGTGCTGGTGGTACCCCAGCGCTTCAGGACCTTCATACTGGGGTTGGCTCATGATGTGCCACTGGCCGGACATCTGGGGCAGACCAAGACCTTTGAGAGGCTGGTCACCCACTTCTATTGGCCCCAGATGCGCAGGAGCTCAAATGCTCACTGCAGGACGTGTGCGACTTGCCAGGCAAGTGGGAAGAGTGGGGGAAGATTAAGGCCCCACTACAGCCCTTTCCCGTTGTGAGTACCCCATTCGAGAGAGTGGGCATTGATATTGTGGGGCCTCTGGATCCCAAGACAGCCATGGGCAACAGGTTCATCCTGGTCTTGATGGACCATGCCACCAGGTACCCTGAGGCCATCCCGCTCAGGACAGTGACGGCCCCCGCGGTGGGACGGGCACTGATGGGGATTTTCTCCCGTGTGGGATTCCCCAGAGAGGTGGTGTCCGATAGGGGAACTAACTTCATCTCCAAGTACATGTAGTCTCTGTGGGAGGAGTGTGGGGTAACGTATAAGTTCACCACTCCTTACCACCCCCATGGTAATGCGCTGGTTGAGAGATTCAACCGGACCCTTAAGGGCATGATTATGGGCCTAGGTGAGCCCATGAGGCATAAGTGGGATGTCCTCTTGCCATGCCTGTTGTTTGCTTACTGTGAGGTGCCACAGAAGTCCTTAGGGTTCAGTCCCTTTGAGCTGCTCTATCTTCACCCGGGAAGAGGGCCTCTGAGTCTGGTCAAGGAAGGCTGGGAGCAATCTCCCAGGAAACCTCCCCAGGATGTGTTTAGTTACATGCTGGCCTTCAGGAACCAGACTCGGCGTTTCAGGAAACTTGCTGAGGCAAACCTGGAAGCCAGCCAGGAAGAGATGAAACGCTGGCACGATCAGAATGCCACTCTGATCGAGTTTCAGCCTGGACAAAAGGTTTGGGTCATGGCCCCGGTGGAGCCCTGTGCGCTCCAGGATAGGTGGACCGGCCTCTTTGAGGTGGTGGAGCGCAAGAGTCCTGTTACCTACATGGTGGACTTGCAGTCTCCCAGGAACCCCTTGTGGGTCCTGCATGTTAACCGCCTGAAGCCCCTCTTTGAGAGGTCTGAAGTGGGCATGCTTCTGGCCACAGATGCTGGGATGGAGGAGGAGAGCGATCCCCTTCCTGACCTCCTGTGTGCAGGGGAGCGAGATGGGTCAGTGGAGGGTGTGGTCCTCTCCACCACACTGACTCCTGAGCAGCAGGGTGATTGTCGCCAACTGTTGGGGCAATTCAGTGATCTGTTCTCCCTGGTGCTTAGTGTCACTGATTGGTGTGTCCTTGACGTGGACACTGGGGACAGTCCTCCCATTTAGCACAAGGCTTACTGAGTGACTGACCGGGTAAGGGCCTACATTAAGGATGAGGTTACCAAAATGTTTGCCCTTGGGGTGATTGAGTCCTCTAGCAGCCCTTGGTCCAGCCCAGTGGTCCTGGTACCAAAAGCTGCAGCGCCTGGTACCACCCCAGAACTTCGGTTCTGCGTGGACTATCGGGCCCTCAATTCAGTCACGAAGACTGACGCGCACCCCATCCCCAGAGCTGATGAGCTCGTAGATCGGTTAGGGGCTGCAAAATACCTCAGCACATTTGATTTGACGTCTGAGTATTGGCAGATCGCCTTGACCGAGGGAGCAAAGGAGAGGTCAGCATTCTCTACACCTGATGGGCACTAAAGGTTCCGGGTGATGCCCTTTGGAATGAAGAATGCCCCTGCCACCTTTCAGAGGCTGGTCAACAGGGTGTTGATTGGGCTGGAAGACTTCAGTGCCGCCTACCTGGATGACATTGCGGTGTTTAGCTCCTCTTGGGAGGACCGCCTGCACCACCTCTGGGAGGTATTGATGGCACTGCGGAAGGCAGGCCTCACAATCAAAGCCAGTAAGTGCCAGATTGGGCAGGGTGCTGTAGTGTATTTGGGGCACCAGGTGGGGAGCGGCCAGGTGGCGCCCCTTCAGCCCAAAATTGAAACGATCCTGGCATGGGAACCCCCCAAGACTCAGACGCAGGTGAGAGCCTTCTTAGGACTCACCGGGTACTACAGGAGGTTTGTCAAGGGATATGGCAACATTTTTGCACCCTTGACTGAGCTGACTTCTAAGAAGCAGCCAAAGAAGGTAAACTTGTCTGACACCTGTCAGAACGATTTTGACGCCCTGAAGACTGCCATGTGCACTGCACCCGTGCTTCAGGCGCCCGACTTTTCAAAGGAATTTGTTGTCCAGACAGACGCCTCAGAGCATGGTATAGGGGCTGTTCTGTCACAGATCAATGAGGAGGGACTAGACCAACTGGTAGCCTTCCTAAGCAGGAGGTTACTTCCCCGGGAACATAGGTGGAGTGCAATTGAGCGTGAGGCATTTGCTGTGGTCTGGGCACTGAAGAAGCTGAGACCATATCTGTTTGGGACTCACTTCCGGGTTCAGACAGACCACAGGCCCCTTAGATGGTTGATGCATATGAGGGGTGAGAATCCCAAGTTGTTGAGGTGGTCCATTTCCCTACAGGGTATGGATTTCACGGTGGAACACCACCCTGGTACAGAACACGCCAATGCTGACGGTCTGTCCAGATTTTTCCGCCTTAGTGATGAGAACTCCCAAGGGGATGTTTAGTTCTCCCCACATTTCAGCTGGAGGGGACGCGTGTTAGACCTGGCATCATTGGCGGGGGTCTCCCTTCCTCTTTTCGCTTCCTAACTTTTATGTTGGCTGGATTTAGATGCTCTGGGCGCTGTGCCACTGCCAATCAGTGCCACAGCGCGAATGCTCCCTGTGTAAAGATAACTGTATGAATTGGGATAACCATAATTGGCTCGGTTGGTTTACCTGTCAGTTCCTAGTATAAGTGCACTGTGTGTGCCCAGGGCTGGTAGATCAAATACTGCTGGTGGGCCTGCAGCGCTGATTTGCGCTACCCACCGAAGCAGCTTTTAAAGTATGTCTGTGTAGCATGTTCTAATAGCGAAGTTGCCCTCCATTTCACTGTTTACTATTGTGAGGCTATCCGTTCTCATAGGCCAGAATGGGCAGGCTGAGTATTACATTCCATAATCCTACCTGCCCCCAGGAACCTGATAGGAAATTCGAATTTGATATGTTTAAGCTCAGGACATTGAGATACATCTTTAGTAAGGATCATTTGCATAGCCCGTGTTCGAAAATGCCTCTTCTAGAAACGAGGTATTTTCTTGCCTAAGCTTTCCTGTAGGCTTTGCTAGTGTGTGTATTGGCCGTCTGGTTTTGGAGCAGCAGGGCCAGCTGGGTCAGACCTGGCTGGAGAGAGATATCGGCATTTAGAGTATGGGGAGCGGTGACTCTTTGATCTGAGCAGGGCCGTGCCTGGCAAGGTGAATGATGGCTCCACCTCCCACTGGGCGTCTGATAGCAGACCCCCTGATTCTCAAAGGGCAGGATGTCGCCTCGTAAACCAAGTGCTCCCCGCCCCCACCGAACTGGTTCTGGCTGGATTCAGTGATTTGTGACTTTAGAGAACAAAGACTTTTTTAGGTATAAAATGCTGCGCTGAAACCTTTTTCAAGTGTGTTCCTTCTGGATGTCAAGACGAAACTCTGTCCGAGTGAACAGAGGAAAGGACTTTGAAACTTTCACCAAGCTTGCTGAAGAAACTACCCAAGGGCCTGAATTGAGAGCACCTCCTGCTGAAGTCTCAGGGACATTAGACTTCACCCCGTCAGCCGTCTGAATTCCTGTGTGAGGGATTCTACTTGCAGGTGAGGCCTCCGTCGAGTAATCAGGAGCCTCTAGTTCTACTGTGAGGAACGCGGACTGGTAACCCTTGTTAACTCTGTGTGGGCCGCCAGAGCTAAGAGAGAGCTGCCGCCGCTGAGAGCCTGCCTTAATTTGAACCTTCGGAATCTTCGCTGAATCTGTGTGGGCTGCTGCAGTTAAGAGAGAGCTGTAGCCGCTGAGTGCCCGCCGTTGTGCCAGCCTGGTTGAGATCATCCTTTGTCCTGTGGGCCGCCGCAGTTAAGAGAGAGCTGCAGCCGCTGAGTGCCCACCGTTGTGCCAGCCTGGTCGAGATCATCGTTTGTCCTGTGGGCCGCCGCAGCTAAGAGAGAGCTGCAGCCACTGAGTGCTCGCACCTTTGCCAACTTTGCCTCATCGTGATTTGTCCTGTGGGCCGCCGCAGCCAAGAGAGAGCTGCTGCCGCTGAGTGCCCGCACCTTTGCCAACTTTGCATCCTCGTGATTTGTCCTGTGGGGGCCGCCGCAGCTAAGAGAGAGCTGTTGCCGCTGAGTGCCCGCACCTTGGCCAACTTTGCCTCATCGTGATTTGTCCTGTGGGCCGCCGCAGCTAAGAGAGAGCTGCTGCCGCTGAGTGCCCACACCTTTGCCAACTTTGCATCATCGTGATTTGTCACGTGGGCTGCCGCAGCTGAGAGAGAGCTGCTGCCGCTGAATGCCCGCACCGTTGCCAACTTTGCATCATCGTGATTTGTCCTATGGACTGCCGCAGCTAAGAGAGAGCTGCTGCTGCTGAGTGCCCGCACCTTTGCCAACTTTGCATCCTCGTGATTTGTCCTGTGGGCCGCCGCAGCTAAGAGAGAGCTGCTGCCGCTGAGTGCCCGCACCTTGGCCAACTTTGCCTCATCGTGATTTGTCCTGTGGGCCGCCGCAGCTAAGAGAGAGCTGCTGCCGCTGAGTGCCCGCACCTTTGCCAACTTTGCATCATCGTGAGTCGTACTGTGGGCTGCCGCAGCTAAGAGAGAGCTGCTGCCGCTGTGAGCCCACCACGGAGCTGCACGACGAGAGTCATCGCCACCACCAGCCCGGGCCGCCGCAGCCACGTGCTGCCGCCGCTGAGAGCCCTCCTGTCCCCGAGTGCCCGAATCATTGTGAGTGCATGTTGCGGACCACTGCAGTCAAGAGTTGTGGTCGCTGGGAGTCCGCCTGTCACCGTCTCCGCTTCTTCGAGAAGCTGCGTGTTGTGTCCCCGTCCAACGGCAGGTATCTGGTGCACAACGGGTCGCGTAGACCCAGGCCTTGAACTCAGTCAGTGCCACGTTCTGGTGAATACATTATTGCCTTTTTAAGTCCCTACTGATTTACGTGCATTGTGGCTGGTTAAAACGCTTTTGAGAGTCTTGTGTTAAACCTTAGATAAAGATACTATTTTGCTATACCTACTTGAGTTGTGTCCTTTTGTGGTGTCGTTACTGCCTTATTGTGCATGGTCATAAATGCTTCACACACTGCCTCTGAGATAGGTCTAACTGCTCGTGCTACGTTACCACAGGGTTGAGCAGGGGTTATCAAAGGGGGTAGCCCACTTGCCCTGACTTAGGAAGAAGGGTCCCTATTTGGACATTGGCGCCAGCCATTGCCAACTAGAGACCCCCTTTTCTAACACCCATCAAGGTGGTGATTGGTCTACCCTGCGTTTTGGCTGGAAGTGGGTTGTGTTGGACTTGGCCCTTTTTGCAGGGTCATACCTAAACTTTTTGCCTTTCTCCTAGCCATTTTTCTGACATGGTGTTGGTGGTTTTAGGACTCTGGGCACTTTAGCACTGCTGTTCAGTGTAAAGTGCGTGTGCTCTCTGTGATAAATGTGGTAAGATTGGTCTACACCTGTTTGGCCAATTTAATTTACCTGTCAGTCCCTCACGGGCTCCACATCAAAAGCCCCGGGTCCCAGGAGGGGGCCCGGGTTAAGTGAGATACCGGAAGAGTCCCACAGAGAGCCGGTGAGTGGGGCTGGAGTCGAGTGAGGCACAGAGCACAGTGTTAGTGCCTGAGCGGGCCCGCCGTTGCGGGCCACTCCAACTTGGGGCATGTTTTGTTTCAAGAGCCCGTGTGGCTCCAACAAGGGGCACAGTAGTTTCAGGGCCCCCGTGGGGGTCCCGAGGGCCAGTGGTGCCCGTGCCTAATTTCCTTTTGGTGCTTTGGACAGCTGCCCCACCTGGCAGAGGGCAGCTGCAATGTTTTGGGCATATGAGTTCCAAGGGCCCAGTAAGTGTCCAGACCCCATTCGATTTTCACAGCTGCACGGCAATTAGCATCAGCTACTACGTTTAGGCCAACAGTTCTTTGGGGGCAGTTTTGTAGGAGATAGGAGTGAGATACACTCCTCTGCCCCAGCGCAATTGCGCACATGGATTCTGCTGCATTGGCAGCTGCCCTGACTGTGCGGGACATAGGGCATTTGAGCCCCAGTGGAAGGCCAGTTGGCATGGGGGTAATTTCAGTGTTTAGGCTCCTGAGGGTTAGGATAATGTGTTTATGCCTAATGCGATATTGCGTAATGTGTTTATGCTAAGGAGGTTTGGGCCTAACGTGTTACTGCCTAATGTCATGTTATGATGTTTGGGGGAGTACCTATTTGCGTAAGGTGTTTATGCTTATGAGGTTATTGCATAATGTGTTTATGCTGGTGAGGCCCATTGCGTAATATGTTTATGCTGATGAGGTTTGGGCCTATGTGGGTTTATGTCTAATGCTAATAGGATAATGCTTAGGTCATTATGGTACCAGTAGTTACTGGTTGTATTTTATATTTGCATTTACTTACCTGTTCTGATGGTTCTGACCATGGCCCGATTGGCCTGGTCCTGTATATAATCCCCTGTGACTATTGCCTGTGCCAGTTGGCACAGTGTAAATGTGTGATTCTGTTTCTAATGTGTTTATGACAATATAAAGGCTATTTTTTATATAACCTTGTGTGGAGTTCTTATGTAGTGTGCCTAGTGTGTTGCTGCTGTGTGTGTGTGTTGCGCAAACGCTTTACACATTGCCTCTGGGATAAGCCTGACTGCTCGTGCCAAGCTACCAAGGGGGTGAGCAGGGGTTATCATCAGTGTGTAACTCCCTTGCCCTCACTAGAGTGGTGGTTTCTGCCTGGCTTAGGCGCAAGCCCTAGCCAACCAGAAATCCCATTTCTAACACCAGGCAAAGAGGTTGTCGGTCAGTAGTGTTGCTTAAGTTCAGTGGCCATAGGGGAGCGAAGCATATATATATATATATATATATATATATATATATATATATATACATACCCAGTCACTAAACTGCATAAACTGCATAACGTGAAACCTGAAACCCTGTATTTAATCTCAGCTTCCCCATTTTACCAAACTGTCTGATCCTAGGCATTTTAATTCTCTTGTTCCTGTTTTTCTAACTTCACTCCAAGTTCAATATAGGCATGTCTGTCACGGTGGGGAAGACAATCAGTCTCTCCTAATTAATTCTTTAAAACTATTCCTTGAAACAAAAAAAACTTTTCTCAACGCACTTGAAATAATCTGCACCAAACGGCAGGAACAAAAGATCTCCGCTAAAGAGCCCCTCATTTGGGTGCCCGTTGGGTATTGCAGCGCCGACCCGACGAGGAGCAGACCCAATGATGAATCATGACACCTAGCTGGCTGGGTGTGTGAGGGTCCTAGTTCCGAAAGGAGTATTCCCCTCCCTCTCCATTGGAAAGGACTATGCTACCCTATGTGTAGCTCTCTCCACTACTATCATCTCTTGACCCACTTAGGAACTGCATACCACTTCTTGTTTGATTCAATTGGGCATGTATGCTGGACCTTGCCAAAAAGCCCCTCTAAGTCCCCCCATTTTTGATTGAAAGTCATAGGAGAGATACATCTGAGCATACAGGAGTGCTTGGGGCCTACTGCCTCTCTAGACGCTCAATGCAGTGTGGACAATTTTAACACAACCCTGTCTGTGGGCTGACAGTGACAATTGAGACTCTTATGCTTCAGATGTGGACAGAATGGGCCTGGGGCACTATTTGGGGAAAACTAGACCCTGCTTCAACCTCCCACACCGGTTACCTGTGTGGGGGTATGATTCCAACATGTTTGACACCAAACACGATAGGGTTAGTTTCAGCCGTTTTAGAGTTGGTCATCACGCAGTCGCGTAATGCCCCTCTATATGTCGTATATGGCTGCTTCACTGGCAACCTGGGAAAATGGACTCTGTATGCTGCAGGGGCATTCTGCTCATGCAGTGCCACCCTCTCACTTAGAACCAAGCACCCTGCCCTCAGGATTGTAAAGGCCTGCTAGAGGGGTGACTTATAGGTTTCAAGTGCAGTGACCCTTAGATATAGTAAACCTATATCTTAAGTAAGTGGTGCATGCACCAACTTACACAGGCTGCAATGGCAGGCCTGTAGTTTTCATTTCACATGGCCTCTCATGGGTGGCATAATACATGCTTCAACCCAAGGGAGGTCTCTGGGGTACCTATGCCCTGGGTACATGGGTACCATTTACTAGGGACTGACAAGGGTACCCCAGTATCCAATCTGGCGTGTACCTAAGTACATAACATAACAGTTTAAGGAGAAAGCAGATAGACTGGAGTCCTGATTATCAGAACCCAGTCAGACTAGTCAAAAACAGAATTACATTTAGCAAAAAGTGGGGGTAACCATAAGAAGCAGATCTTTCTTTCCTACACACCCCCCCCCCCAAACTTAAGGAGATGAGACTAACCTTGCCCAGTTGAGTCTTAATTTTCTAAGTGGAAATATCTGGAGAATCCATCTGCATTGGCATGGTTTCTCCCAGGTCTATGTTCCACTGTATTCTCCATCCCCTGTAGGGAAATGGACCACCTCAAAAGTTTGGGGTTTTCACCTTTCATCTGTTTTAGCCATAGGAGGGACTTATGTGTCTGTTTGAACAATGAAGTGAGTGCCAAACAGGTATGGCCTCAGCTTTTTCAGGGCCCAGACCACAACAATGGCTTCCCTCTCTATAGCTGACCAACGTTTCTCTCTGGGGGTCAACCTTCTGCTGATAAAAGCTACTGGTTGATCCTGACCCTCTGCATTAAGTTGTGACAACACAGCCCCTACCCCCAACTCAGATGCATCTGTTTGGACACTAAATTGCTTGGAGTAGTCAGGACTCTGCAGAATGGGAGCAGTGCACATGGCCTGCTTGAGATCATCAAATGCCTTCTGACAGCTAACTGTCCACTGAACTTTCTTGGGCATTCTTTTTGATGTGAGATCATTCAAGGGAGTCACTATAGACTCATATCCTTTAACAATTCTTCTGTAGTACCCAGTCAGGCCCAAGAAAGCTCTGACCTGAGTCTGGGTAGTTGTAGCAACCCAGTCCATTATGGACTGGATTTTGCTCAGTAATGGTTGAACCTGGCCTCCACCCACAAGGTGGCCCAGGTACACAACCTTGCTCTGCCCTATCTGGCACTTAGTAAGCTTGATAGTGAGGCCTGCTTTCTCCAGAGCCTCCAAAACATTCTTCAGGTGGACCAGGTGATCCTCCCAGGTGGAGCTAAAGACAGCTATATCATCAAGATATGCTGCACTTTAGGCTTCCAGACCTGTAAGGACTTTGTTCACCAGCCTTTGGAATGTGGCAGGTGCATTCTTTAAACCAAAGGGCATCATAATAAATTGATAATGCCCACTAGGGGTTGAAAATGCAGTTTTTGGTTTAGCATCCTCAGCTAGTCTGATTTGCCAATAGCCAGCAGTGAGGTCAAATGTGCTCAAGAACTTGGCTGAGGCCAAAGTATCAATAAGCTCATCTGCCCTAGGAATTGGATGAGCATCAGTCTTAGTGACTGCATTGAGCCCCCTGTAGTCCACACAAAACCTCATCTCTCTTTTACCACCCTGGGTGTGAGGTTTGGGTACCAGGACCACTGGACTAGCCCAAGGGCCATCTGAGCGTGCAATCACTCCCAACTCCAGCATCTTTTGGACCTCTGTCCTGATGCAATCTTTGACATGGTCAGGCTGCCTTTAAATCTTATTTTTAACAGGTAAACTCTCACCTGTGTCCACTTCATGGGTACACCAGGTGGTCTGACTAGGAGTCAGAGAGAACATGTGCCTATATTGATTGAGGACCTTCTTGCAATCAATCTACTGTTGGTCAGCGAGGCTGCCTGCCAAGGCTACACCATCAACTGACCCATCATCAGGGTTCTGAGAGAGGAGATCAGGGAGAGGGTCACTCCCTTCTTCCTGTCCCTCATCAGTTGCCATGAGCAAGCCCATGTCAGCCCTGTCTACAGATGGTTTGAGCCTGTTCACATGAAGCACCCTGCGTGTGCTCCTAGGAGTGCCAAGGTCCACCAAGTAGGTGACCTCACCTTTCTGCTCAATTATAGTATGGGGTCCACTCCATTTGTCTTGGAGAGCTGCTGGGGCCATGTGCTCCAGCACCCACACCTTCTGCCCTGGCTGATAAACAGTCAGAACAGCCTTTTGGTCATGCCAAGCTTTCTGTAATTTGTGACTTGCCTCAAGGTTTTTGCTGGACTTCTTCATGTACTCAGCCATCCTGGAGCGGAGACCAAGTACATAGTCCACAATGTCTTGTTTAGGAGGTTTGAGAGGTAACTGCTATCCCTCCTTCACCAAACACAGGGGACCCCTAACTGGATGCCCAAACAGAAGTTCAAAAGGGCTGTAGCCAACCCCCTTCTGTGGGACCTCTCTGTAGGCATAGAGAAGGCAGGGCAACAGAACATCCCATTTTCGCATAAGCTTTTCTGGGAGGCCCATGATCATGCCCTTGAGGGTTTTGTTGAACCTTTCAACTAACCCATTGCATTGTGGGTGATAGGGTGTGGTGAACTTATATTTCACTCCACACTCCTTCCACATTGCAGTGATATAACTTTACATGAAGTTTGTACCCCTGTCAGTTAAGACCTCCTTAGGGAAACCCACTCTGGAAAAGATTCCCAGGAAGGCCCTGGCCATCACAGGGGCTGTGGTGGTTCTAAGGGGTATTTCTTCTGGATACCTCGTGGCATGGTCCACCACCACTAGTATGTAACTATGTCCAGATGCTGTAGGAGGGTTCATGGGACCAATGATATCAATCCCAACCCTCTCAAAGGGAACCCCCACCACTGGTAGTGGTTTGAGGGGGGCCTATGTGGTACCACCTGACTTGCCACTGGCTTGCAGGTGGTGCAGGAGCGGCAAAACTCCTTCCTCAGACAATGTGAGGCCAGTGAAAGTGAAGGACAAGCCTGTCCCAAGTCTTACTTTGGCCTAGGTGTCCTGCTAAGGGAATGTCATGTACCAAGGTGAGTAGGAAGCCCCTAAACTTCAGCGGTTTGACCAACCTCCTGGTGGCACCAGGCTTGGGGTCCCTACCCTCTGAGTAAAGGAGTCCCTCATCCCAATAGATCCTGTGGGATCCACTGGCACTCCTAGCAGCCTCAGCAGCAGCTTGTTGTCTGAGGGGTTCAAGAAAGGGGCGGGTTTGCTGCTCCAAACTCAAGCCTGCCCTGGAAGGGCACCCTGTCCCCAAGAACTCAACCTGGTCAGGTTCAAGTTCACCTGAGACAGTTCCTTCACAGGTACTAAGATCATCCCTCTCAAGAGATTGATCCTCACTCTGAGTCTGGGGGAAGACACAGCCTTACCCCTTCTGCTCCTTCTTCTTGGAAGGTCCCTGGTCCATTGTTCTATGATCCAGGGCCTGTTCAGTGGTTGTCAGTTTGGCCTGTGACCTGCTCACAGCAAATACATCTGCAGAGATGCCCAGCATTGCTGCATGAGTCCTACGTTCCACCTCAGCCCAGGCTGAAGTCTCCAAATCATTGCCCAACAAACATTCTACTAGTAGGTCTGAGCTAACCACAACTTTCTTAGGGCCAGTTACCCCTCCCCAGCTGGAATTAACAATTACCAAGGAATGGTCAGTCCTGACATTGTTTGCATTGGTCACTTGGTACATCTCTCCAAGTATGATTTGGTCAGGGGCCACAAGATCCTCTGTCACCATAGTGACACTTGCACCTGTGTCCCTGTATGCCATGGCCGCCTTACCATTTATTAAATGCTGTTGTCTGTATTTGCCCAGATAACTGGGACTGACAAATTGGGTAGCAATATCCATGCCACCATCACAGACAAACGGGTAAACAACGCCTTCAAGGGATTTGTTTGAAATACTCTGTTCTATTGCTTTTGATAAATATTTTTTAGCTGCAAGAATTGTTGATAAACTTGCCACAGAAATGTTATTCAAACATCTTTTATCTAAAAAATAATAATTTTGTTCCTTGTGAAAACATAGGACCAATGAATCAATCACGGAACAATGAATATTCAAAACACGGTATGCATAGAAAACAAATTTTTATCTTTTGAAATTTATCAAGGGTACTACACAGTTATATAAACAATGTAACACGAGGAAAATAGATACAATTGTATGATCCTTCAATGCCACTATTGTAAACACTTCTTCTCATTGTACATTATTTTCCAGAAGAGAGTGTGAGTGTCGACGCTTCAGTCTCTAGGCATTTGTCCATGAGACCATCTCAGGACTACCATAAATATAACAAATGACTCCTGAATGATGTTTCCAAAGATTCAAGAATTGCAATTGACACCATATGTCAAATCAATCGTCGTTCTGTAACTTTTGTTTAAGGTGAATAATCATCAAGAGATACAGGTAAATGATATAGTAAATGAACTCTGGTGCTTTATTGGACGGTGTAAATAAATTTCAGTCCTCAGCCACTTCTCAGTTGAAAGAGTTTATTCTGTTAGATTTTGTAGCGCAGCCAAAGTTCAGCAGTCAGCAGTTGGATTAATATCAATATATCAATATTAATCCAACTGCTGACTGCTGAACTTTGGCTGCGCTACAACATCTAACAGAATAAACTCTTTCAACTGAGAAGTGGCTGAGGGCTGGATATTTATTTACACCGTCTAATAAAGCACCAGAGTTCATTTACCTGTATCATTTACCTGTATCTCTTGATGATTATTCACCTTAAACAAAAGTTACAGAACGACGATTGATTTGACATATGTGTGTCAATTGTAATTCTTGAATCTTTGGAAACATCATTCAGGGGTCATTTGTTATATTTATGGTAGTCCTGAAGATGGTCTCATGGACAAATGCATAGAGACTGAAACGTCGACACTCACACTCTCTTCTGGAAAATAATGTACAATGAGAAGAAGTGTTTACAATAGTGGCATTGAAGGATCATACAATTGTATCTATTTTCCTCGTGTTACATTGTTTATATAACTGTGTAGTACCCTTGATATTTCAAAAGATAAAAATTTGTTTTCTATATATACCCGTGTTTTGAATATTCATTGTTCCGTGATTGATTCATTGGTCCTTATGTTTTTACAAGGAACAAAATTATTATTTTTAGATAAAAGATGTTTGAATAACATTTCTGTGGCAAGTTTATCACCAATTCTTGCAGCTAAAAATATTTATCAAAAGCAATAGAACAGAGTATTTCAAACAAATCCCTTGAAGGCGTTGTTTACCCGTTTATTTGAATTGCCCAAGCCCTCAAGGGTAGATTGGGTTTCCCATTATATTGAACCATCACAGACAAGCACAGCCTGAGCTGGAGTTCTGACTAGGCCAGAACCCATCTCAGAGCCCAAGGTGAACCCTACTAATCCCTTGTTCCCTGTACCACCACTTGTACTTATGCTAGGGAGCATAGTTGCCTTAGGGGCAGTGGTGGGAGGAGGATTTTCCTTGGCTTTTGGACAATCAGCATCTTTTGTCCAATGGGCCTTTACCTTACAAAAGTAACACCAAGGTTTCTTTTTGCCTTTCCCTTTGTTGTATTGTGACTTCTCCCCCAGATGCAGGTTTTTGGTGCCCTGATGAAGTGCAGTTACCCCAAGATATAGTAAACCTATATCTTAAGGAAGGGGTGCATGCACCAACTTACACAGGCTGCAATGGCAGGCCTGTAGTTTCCATTTTGCATGGCCTCTCATGGGTGGCATAATACATGCTTCAGCCCAAGGGAGGTCTCTGGGGTGCCTATGACCTGGGTACATGGGTACCATATACTAGGGACTGAAAAGGGTACCCCAGTATCCAATCTGGAGTGTACCTAAGTACATAAAATAACAGTTTAAGGAGAAAGCAGATAGACTGGGGACCTGATTAGCAGGATTCAAGTCAGACTAGTCAAAAACAGTAACACATTTAGCAAAAAGTGGGGGTAATCATAAGAAGCAGATCCTACTTTCCTACAGGGTGTTACCCTGAAACCGGCCCCAGGATGCTTGTTTCCAGTTCAGGGAAGACCTGGCTTGGCAGTTCGGGCTGGACTGTTCCCATGAGGCACAGGGTCAAGACTGATTTGCATAGCTGAGTGTGAACTGAGGTGGTGAAGTGAGCTAAAGAACGATGATGGATTCAACCCAGATCTGTGACTGGGGGTGAGTGTCCGAATAGTTTCAGTGCTCTCTCCATCATCTCCTTGTGATTGCAATGTTCGCCCTAAGTTGGCAGGGTATGCCCAGACATGGATCCCTTGCTCACTTTGCCACTGGATTCAAGCTAGCCTGGCTGATGAGGGGTGTTACCCGAACCCGGTCCCAGGATGCTTGTTTCCAGTTCAGGGAAGACCTGGCTTGGCAGTTCGGGCTGGACTGTTCCCATGAGGCACAGGGTCAAGACTGATTTGCATATAGCTGGGTCTGAACTGAGGTGGCGAAGTGAGCTAATGAACGATGATGGATTCAACCCAGATCTGTGACTGGGGGTGAGTGTCTGAAAAGTTTCAGTGCTCTGTCGATCATCTCCTTGTGTTTGCTTTGTTCATTTTGAATCACAGCATATATTCACTGTGTCCAACCCTTTTCAGGCCAACATCTTTACATGGAAACGCTATATATATGACGTTCTTATCTTCTGGAAAGGAACAGAAGACAGTTGTCAGAGACTCAGCGAATGGATTAACACTCTGAACCCGTACCTACACTTCACAAAATCACTGTCTGACAAGGAGCTCCCTTTCCTAGACCTGCTAATCTCTATTAACCAAGGACATCTCTACACCAGGACATATAAGAAAAATACAGACTTCAATAGCCTACTCCCGTTTGATAGTCACCAACCGAAAGCCCTCAGTGAAAACCTCCCCTATGGCCAATATCTGAGACTCCCTAGGAACTGCTGCTCTTTAGGGGATTATGACTTACAAGCAGCAACTCTTAGTAGGAGTCTTGCAGTAAAAAACTACCCGATGAATGTTATCAAACAAGCCAATAACAGAGCACGTAACAACAATCGGGAAGCCCTTCTGGAGAACAACACACGACCAACTGAGGATGTGATAACATGCGTCACCACCTTTTCCCCCTCTGTCGAAGAAAATCAGGAATATTGTAATAAAACACTGGAAAATCTTAAACACAAACAGTTTGAACATGGCACGTCAAGGTTTGTGTTCAAGAGAACCAAGAATTTGAGAGATTGATTGATACACACCAGATCACGACCTACGAAAGATCCTAAAGAGAGAATACCCTGTGGAATCTCCCTCCTGTCAATGGACATTACCCATGCGGTACATGCAATGCATGCCTGTCCACCAAACAAACAAATATATTAGATCTGGGCACTTTTACTTGGGCACAGAGACAGCACACTAATTGCAATACTAAAAACTGTCTCTACCTAATTATGTGCCCCTGTAAACTCCTTTACATAGGCATGACAAATAGACAAATAGATGTCATTTGAGATGTCATCAGTGATGTCATCAGTGATGTCATCAGTGATGTCACTGACCATGTCATCAGTGATTTAATATGTGATGTCATCAGCAGTGCATTGCGGGGGCGCGAGTTATAGTTAGCTCAACTAACTATAACGGCCAAATTTCTCTGGTTTTGTACGAGTGAAATGTCCAACTAACTATAACGTCCTTGAAACCTGTGGTTTTTTCAGTGAATTTCTATGGTTTTTTAAATGCTAATTTCTAACTATAACGTCCCTGAAACCTATAGCTTTTTCAGTGAATTTCAAAGGTTTTTCAACTGCTAATTCCTAACTATAATGTCCCTGAAACCTATGGTTTTTTCAGTGGATTTCAAAGGTTTTTTAAATGCTAATTTCTAACTATAACGTCCCTGAAAACTATGGTTTTTTCAGTGAATTTTAAAGGTTATTTAAATGCTAATTTCTAACTATAACGTTCCTGAAACCTATGATTTTTTCAGTGAATTTCAAAGGTTTTTTAAATGCTGATTCCTAACTATACTGCCCAAAAAACGCTTTTTCTAAATTTTTAAGCTTTTACAAAAATAATGTGATGTTTTATCCTTTTTAAAATATGCATTTACATTTTATTTTTTTATTTTTTTAAAACTGAGATTCGCGTACCGATCGTGTACCAGCCACGATGGGTGCGTGAATACAAGAATTTTGCCGCCATATTGGTTAAGTCGTGCACGATACGTGTACGGTTTGTGAAGGGTGCGTGGTTCTCATTTTTCTTTTTTTAATAATTTTAAATACATGATATGTACTATAAATTTATTAAATCAATCGTATATGCTTTATTGTATGAGTTTTAAAAGTAATATTTACTTAAATAGTATGGATGTTAAACATCTTATAATAAAGTAACGTGAGCCGCGATGGTCCCGCGCAACGTCACGTACGTATTTCCGGGGGTCGCGTCAGATGCGCGAATCCACCGTAAGTTATTTTGTTTTACAAGTATATAACTTTGTTATATATATTATACCAAGAGATTAATATACACAATTGTGAATATCGTATATTTGTAACTGGAATAAAGATATATTATTGTAAAATATATTTTTCGGGAATCGCTCTTGGTGCGCGCTGGTTGAGTGTCGGGTGCGCGAATCCCATGTGACTTCAAAAGAAAGCATTTCATTGGTTAAGAAGCTTTTTATTCTAGAACTTGCAGGACCCCACCCAAATTTTTCATTCTTCCAACAACATCCTCAGGAGACACAGCTTTTGTGTCTGCTGCTGCTGTTTGCATTTTTTTTTTTTTTCTTTAAGCACTGCTAAAATGGCATCTTCTAATCCACCTCAGATTATCCTTGGTGAAGAAGATGACTTGGAAGAACCTACGAAACAGCGCAAGGAGAGTGTTGTGTGGGCCTTTTTTTCCAATTCTGCCCGGTGAAAAGAAGGTTAATGCAAGAAAGGTGACCTGCACTTTGTGTGAAAGGATCTTATCTCGGGGCTCCGAGAAGAAATACTCGTGTGGCACTTCATCCATGATGAAGCACCTACAAACTATGCACCTTCATCATCTAGCGTGAGAACAACATCGTCGCGAGCTGGAACGTCAATCACAGCAAGATGATGAGGTCGCAGTGCCTAGCACCTCGGCAGGTTCTTCTTCATCGACCAAAGGACCTGACAATAGACCAGAGTTTGCTGATCTTGAACAACACTGCATTAAATGTAAAAAAGTTATTTGCTATGGAGAGCAATCTGTATGCTAATATTCTTGCAGCAAGAAACAACCATTGTTAATTTTTTTTTTGTAATGATTTTTTAATTGCAAAATGTTAGAGAAAGTTTTCTCAATTCATTCTGTTGATTTTTCATTTTATTTTTAAAACACCCAAAAAGTTCAAATTAGAGTTATAAAAACACAAAACAATTATAAAAGAAAAAAAATGGTTCTTGTTAGAACCGCCTATTTGGTTAAAAATAGACTTATTTGTATGTGCTGTATGAATTGCGGCAAGTGTAATATATGGACAAGTGTATGCATAGTGCCTAAGTGATTACATGAGTACATGGGTAGTGCTTGGGTGATTGCAAGAGTACAATGGTAGTGCCTGAGTACATGGATGAGTGCATGGTTAGTGCCTGGCTGATTGCATGAGGGCATGGGTAGTGCCTGGGTGATTGGAGGAGTGTATGTGTACTGCCCAAGTGATTGCATTAACAGGGAAAGTACCTGAGTACATAGGTGATTTTATAAGTGCAAGGGTAGTGGCTGGGTGATTGAAGGTATGCATAGGAAATGCCTGGGTGATTGCATGAGTTCAGGGGTAATGTCTGGGTGATTGGAGGAGTGCATGGGTACTGCCTGAGTGATTGAAGGAGTGCATGGGTAATGCCTGGGTGATTGCATGAGTGCAGGGGTAATGTCTGGGTGATTGGAGGAGTGCATGAGTAATGCCTGGGTTCATGGAGTAGTGCATGGGTAGTGCCTGGGTGATTGGAGGAGTGCATGAGTAGTACCTGGGTGATTGCATGAGTGCATGGGTAGTGCCTGGATGATTGGAAGACTACATGGGTAGTGCTTGGGTGGTTGCATGAGTGCAGCAGAAGTGTCTGAGTGCATGTATGAGTGCATGGGTAGTGCCTGAGTGATTGCATGAGTGTATGGGTAGTACCTGGGTGATTGGAGGAGTGGATAGTTAGTACCTGGGTGATTGCATGAGTGCAGGGGTAGTGCCTGAGTGATTGGAGGAGTGCATAGGTAGTGCCTGGGTGATTTTATAAGTGCATGGGTACTGGCTGGGTGATTGGAGGAGTGCATGGATAGTGTCTGGGTGATTGGAGGAGTGCAAGGGTAGTGCCTGGGTTATTGCATGAATGCATGGGTAGTGCCTGGGTGATTGCATGAGTGCAAGGGTAGTGCCTGGGTGAGTTTATAAGTGCATGGGTAGTGGCTGGGTGATTGAAGGACTGCATGGGTAATGCCTGGATGATTGCATGAGTGCATGGGTAGTGCTTGGATGATTGGAAGACTGCATGGGTAGTGCTTGGGTGATTGCATGAGTGTATCAGAAGTGCCTGAGTACATGTATGAGTGCATGGGTAGTGCCTGAGTGATGGGAGGAGTGCATGGGTAGTGCCTGGGTTATTGCATGAGTACATAGGTAGTGCCTGGGTGATTGCATGAGTGCAGGGGTAGTGCCCGGGTGATTGGAGGAGTGCATAGGTAGTGCCTGAGTGATTGAAGAAGTACATGGGTAATGCCTGGGTGATTACATGAGTGCAAGTGTAATGGCTGGGTGATTGAAGGAGTGCATGGGTAATGCCTGGGTGATTGCATGAGTACAGAGGCAATGTCTGGGTGATTGAATGAGTGCATTGGTACTGCCTGAGTGATTGAAGGAGTGCATGGGTAATGCCTGGGTGATTGTAAGAGCACAGGGGTAATGTCTGGGTGATTGGAAGAGTGCATGGGTAATGCCTGGGTGCATGGGGGAGTGCATGGGTAGTACCTGGGTGATTGGAGGATTGCATAGATAGTGCCTGGATAATTTTATAAGTGCATGGGTAATGGCTGGGTGATTTGAGGAGCGCATGGATAGTCCCTGGGTGACTGGAGGAGTACAAGGGTAGTGCCTGGGTCATTGCATGAGTGCATAGGTAGTGCCTGGGTTTTGCATGAGTGCATAGGTAGTGCCTGGGTGATTGCATGAGTGCAGGGGTAGTGCTTGGGTATTTGGAGGAGTGCAACGGAAGTGCCTGGGTGATTTTATAAGTGCATGGGTAGTGACTGGGGAATTGAAGGAGTGCATGGGTAATGTCTGGGTGATTGCATAGGTGCACGGGTAATGTCTTGGTGATGGGAAAAGTGGATGGGTACTGCCTGAGTGATTGAAGGACTTCATGGGTAATGCCTGGGTGATTGCATGCGTGCAGGGGTAATTGGAAGAGTGCATGTGGACTGCCTGAGTGAATGCAAGAGTGCAGGGGTAGTGCCTGAGTGCATGGATCAGTAAATAGGTAGTATCTGGCTGTTTGCATGAGTGCATGGGTAGTCCCTGGGTGATTTGAGGAGTGCAGGGGTAGTGCCTGAGTACATGAATGAGTGCATGGGTACTGCCTGGGTGATTGCATGAGTGTATTCGTAGTGCCTGAGTGATTGGAGGAGTGTATGGGTGAACCTTCATGATTGCATGAGTGCAGGAGTAGTACCTGGGTGAATGGAAGAGTGCATAGGTAGTGCCTGTGTGATTGCATGAGTGGAAGGGTAGTAGCTGGATAATTGGATGGGTGCATAGGTACTGCCTGGGTAAATGGATGAGTGTAACAGTACTTCTTGAGTGATTGCATCACTGCAATAGAACTGCTTGAGTGATTGGAGGAGTGCAAGCGTAGTGCCTGGGTGATTGCATGAGTGCAGAAGTAGTACCTGGGTGATTGGAGGAGTGCATGGGCAGTGTCTGGGTGATTTTATGAGTACATGGGTAGTGCCTGTGTATTTAGAGGAGTGCATGGATAGTGCCTGGATGATTACATGAGTGTATGGGTACTGCCTGGGTTATTGAAGGAGTACATGGGTAGTGTCTGAGTGATTGTATGAGTGCAAAGGTAGTCCTGGCTGATTGAAGGAGTGCATACATACTGCCGTAGTGCATGAATTAGTGCATGTGAACTCTGGATGATTGGCGGAGTGCAAGATTAGTGCCTGGGTTATTGCATGAGTGCATGGCTAGTACCTGGGTGATTGGAGGAGTTCATAGGTAGTGCCTAGGTGATTGCATGAGTGGAAGGGTAACGGCTGGATAATTGACGGAGTGCATAGGTACTGCCTGAGTGAATGGATGAGTGTAACAGTACTGCTTGAGTGATTGCATAACTGCAATAGAACGGCTTGAGTGATTGGAGGAGTGCAAGGGTAGTGCCTGGGAGATTGCATGAGTGCAGGAGTAGTGCCTGGGTGATTGCATGAGTGCAAGTGTCGTGCCTAGGTATTAGAGGAGTGCATAGGTAGTGTCTGGGTGATTTTATGAGTACATGGGTAGTGCCTGTGTGTTTAGAGGAGTGCGTGGATAGTGCCTGGATGATTGCATGAGTGCATGGGTAAATGCCTGGGTTATTGAAGGAATGCATGGGTAGTGTCTGAGTGATTGTATGAGTGCAAAGGTGGTCCTGGCTGATTGAAGGAGTGCATATATACTGGTATAGTGCATGAATGAGTGCATGTGTACCCCTGGATGATTGGAGGAGTGCAAGAGTAGTGCCTGGATTATTGCATGAGTGCATGGGTAGTACCTGGGTGATTGGAGGAGTGCATAGGTAGTGCCTTGATGATTGCATGAGTGGAAGGGTAGCGGCTGGGTAATTGGAGGAGTGCATAGGTACTGCCTGAGTGAGTGGATGAGTGTAACAGTACTGCTTGAGTGATTGTATGACTGCAATTTAACTGCTTGTGTGAGTGGAGGAGTGCATGGGTAGTGCCTGGGTGATTACATGAGTGCACAGGTAGTGCCTGCGTTATTGAAGGAGTGCATGAGTAGTGTCTGAGTGATTGCATGAGTGTAGAGGTAGTGTTTGGGTGATTGAAGGAGTGCATACATACTGTATCAGTGCACCAATGTGTGCATGGGTAGTCCCTGGGTGATTAGAGGAGTGCAAGGGTAGTGCCTGGGTTATTGCATGAGTGCATGGGTAGTACCTGGGTGATTGGAGGAGTGTATACGTAGTGCCTAGGTGATTGCATGAGTGGAAGGGTAGTGGCTGAGTAATTGGAGGAGTGAATAGGTACTTCCTGAATGAATGGGTGAGTGTAACAGTACTGCTTGAGTGATTGCATAACTGCAGTAGAACTGCTTGAGTGATTGGAGGAGTGCAAGGGTAGTGCCCAGGTGATTGCATGAGTGCATACATAGTGCCTTAGTGCATGGATGAGTGCATTAGTATGTTTGAGAGAATGGATGAGTGCATGGGTAGTGCCTGTGAGAGTGCATGAATGCATCCATAGTGCCTTAGTGCATGGATGAGTGTATGGGTACTGCCTTGGTGATTACATGAGTGCATGGGTACTGCCTGGGTGATTGGAGGACTGCATAAGTAGTGCATGGGTAATTGCATGAGTACAGTGGTAGTGCCTGGGTGATTAGAGGAGTGCATGAGCAGTGTCTGGGTGATTTTATGAGTACATGGGTAGTGCCTGTGTGTTTAGAGGAGTGGATGAATAGTGCTTAGATGATTACATGAGTGTATGGGTACTGCCAGGGTTATTGAAGGAGTGCATGGGTAGTGTCTGAGTGATTGTATGAGTGCAAAGGTAGTCATGGCTGATTGAAGGAGTGCATACATACTGCTATAGTGCATGAATGAGTGCATGTGTACCCCTGGATGATTGGAGGAGTGCAAGAGTAGTGCCTGGATTATGCATGAGTGCATGGGTAGTACCTGGGTGATTGGAGGAGTGCATAGGTAGTGCCTCGGTGATTGCATGAGTGGAAGGGTAGCGGCTGGATAATTGAAGGAGTGCATAGGTACTGCCTGAGTGAATGGATGAGTGTGACAGTACTGCTTGAGTGATTGCATAACTGCAATAGAACGGCTTGAGTGATTGGAGGAGTGCACGGGTAGTGCCTTGGTGATTGCATGAGTGCAGGAGTAGTGCCTGGGTGATTGCAGGAGTACATAGGTAGTGCCTGGGTGATTGCATGAGTGCAGGGGTAGTACCTGGGTGATTAGAGGAGTGCATGGATAGTGCCTGGATGATTCAATGAGTTTATGGGTAATGCCTGGGTTATTGAAGGAGTGCATGGGTAGTGTCTGAGTGATTGCATGAGTGCAAAGGTAGTGCCTGGCTGATTGAAGGAGGGCAAACATATTGCCTTAGTGCATGAACGAGTACCTGTGTAGCCCTGGATGATTGGTGGAGTGCAAGGGTAGTGCCTGGGTAATTGCATGAGTGCATGGGTAGTACCTGGGTGATTGGAGGAGTGCATAGGTATTGCCTAGGTGATTGCACGAATGAAAGGGTAGTGGCTGGGTAATTGGAGGAGTGCATAGGTACTGCCTGAGTGAATGGATGAGTGAAACAATACTGCTTGAGTGATTGTATAACTGAAATAGAACTGCTTGATTGATTGGAGGAGTGCAAGGGTAGTGCCTGAATGATTGTGTGAGTGCAGGAGCAGTGCCTGGGTGATTGGAGGAGTGCATAGGTAGTGCCTGGGTGATTGCATGAGTGCACGGGTAGTGCCTGGGTGATTAGAGGTGTGCATGGGTAGTGTCCTGGTGATTTTATGAGTACATGGGTAGTGCCTGTGCGCTTAGAGAAGTGCATGGATAGTGCCTAGATGATTACATGAGTGTATGGGTACTGCCTGAGTTATTGAAAGAGTGCATGAGTAGTGTCTGATTGATTGTATGAGTGCAAAGATAGTCCTGGCTGATTGAAGGAGTGCATACATACTGCTATAGTGCATGAATGAGTGCATGTGTACCCCTGGATGATTGGAGGAGTTCAAGAGTAGTGCCTGGGTTATTGCATGAGTCCATGGGTAGTACCTGGGTGATTGGAGGAGTGCATAGGTAGTGCCTTGGTGATTGCATGAGTGGAAGGGTAGTGGCTGGAAAATTGAAGGAGTGCATAGGTACTGCCTGAGTGAATAGATGAGTGTAACAGTACTGCTTGAGTGATTGCATAACTGCAATAGAATAGCTTGAGTGATTGGAGGAGTGCAAGGGTAGTGCCTGGGTGATTGCATGAGTGCAGGAGTAGTGCTTGGGTGATTGCAGGAGTGCATAGGTAGTGTCTGGATGATTTTATGAGTACATGGGTAGTGCCTGTGTGTTTAGAGGAGCGCAAGGCTAGTGCCTGGATGATTACATGGGTGTATGGGTACTGCCTGGGTTATTGAAGGAGTGCATCGGTAGTGTCTGAGTGATTGCATGAGTGCAAAGGTAGTGCCTGGCTGATTGAAGGAGTGCATACATACTGCCTTAGTGCATGAATGAGTGCCTGTGTAGCCCTGGATGATTGGAGGAGTGCAAGGGTAGTGCCTGGGTAATTGCATGAGTGCATGGGTAGTACCTGGGTGATTGGAGGAGTGCATAGGTGTTGCCTAGGTGATTGCATGAATGCAAGGGTAGTGGCTGAGTAATTGGAGGAGTGCATAGGTACTTCCTGAATGAATGGGTGAGTGTAACAGTACTGCTTGAGTGATTGCATAACTGCAGTAGAACTGCTTGAGTGATTGGAGGAGTGCAAGGGTAGTGCCCAGGTGATTGCATGAGTGCATACATAGTGCCTTAGTGCATGGATGAGTGCATTAGTATGTTTGAGAGAATGGATGAGTGCATGGGTAGTGCCTGTGAGAGTGCATGAATGCATCCATAGTGCCTTAGTGCATGGATGAGTGTATGGGTACTGCCTTGGTGATTACATGAGTGCATGGGTACTGCCTGGGTGATTGGAGGACTGCATAAGTAGTGCATGGGTAATTGCATGAGTACAGTGGTAGTGCCTGGGTGATTAGAGGAGTGCATGAGCAGTGTCTGGGTGATTTTATGAGTACATGGGTAGTGCCTGTGTGTTTAGAGGAGTGGATGAATAGTGCTTAGATGATTACATGAGTGTATGGGTACTGCCAGGGTTATTGAAGGAGTGCATGGGTAGTGTCTGAGTGATTGTATGAGTGCAAAGGTAGTCATGGCTGATTGAAGGAGTGCATACATACTGCTATAGTGCATGAATGAGTGCATGTGTACCCCTGGATGATTGGAGGAGTGCAAGAGTAGTGCCTGGATTATGCATGAGTGCATGGGTAGTACCTGGGTGATTGGAGGAGTGCATAGGTAGTGCCTCGGTGATTGCATGAGTGGAAGGGTAGTGGCTGAGTAATTGGAGGAGTGCATAGGTACTTCCTGAATGAATGGGTGAGTGTAACAGTACTGCTTGAGTGATTGCATAACTGCAGTAGAACTGCTTGAGTGATTGGAGGAGTGCAAGGGTAGTGCCCAGGTGATTGCATGAGTGCATACATAGTGCCTTAGTGCATGGATGAGTGCATTAGTATGTTTGAGAGAATTGATGAGTGCATGGGTAGTGCCTGTGAGAGTGCATGAATGCATCCATAGTGCCTTAGTGCATGGATGAGTGTATGGGTACTGCCTTGGTGATTACATGAGTGCATGGGTACTGCCTGGGTGATTGGAGGACTGCATAAGTAGTGCATGGGTAATTGCATGAGTACAGTGGTAGTGCCTGGGTGATTAGAGGAGTGCATGAGCAGTGTCTGGGTGATTTTATGAGTACATGGGTAGTGCCTGTGTGTTTAGAGGAGTGGATGAATAGTGCTTAGATGATTACATGAGTGTATGGGTACTGCCAGGGTTATTGAAGGAGTGCATGGGTAGTGTCTGAGTGATTGTATGAGTGCAAAGGTAGTCATGGCTGATTGAAGGAGTGCATACATACTGCTATAGTGCATGAATGAGTGCATGTGTACCCCTGGATGATTGGAGGAGTGCAAGAGTAGTGCCTGGATTATGCATGAGTGCATGGGTAGTACCTGGGTGATTGGAGGAGTGCATAGGTAGTGCCTCGGTGATTGCATGAGTGGAAGGGTAGCGGCTGGATAATTGAAGGAGTGCATAGGTACTGCCTGAGTGAATGGATGAGTGTGACAGTACTGCTTGAGTGATTGCATAACTGCAATAGAACGGCTTGAGTCATTGGAGGAGTGCACGGGTAGTGCCTTGGTGATTGCATGAGTGCAGGAGTAGTGCCTGGGTGATTGCAGGAGTACATAGGTAGTGCCTGGGTGATTGCATGAGTGCAGGGGTAGTACCTGGGTGATTAGAGGAGTGCATGGATAGTGCCTGGATGATTCAATGAGTTTATGGGTAATGCCTGGGTTATTGAAGGAGTGCATGGGTAGTGTCTGAGTGATTGCATGAGTGCAAAGGTAGTGCCTGGCTGATTGAAGGAGGGCAAACATATTGCCTTAGTGCATGAACGAGTACCTGTGTAGCCCTGGATGATTGGTGGAGTGCAAGGGTAGTGCCTGGGTAATTGCATGAGTGCATGGGTAGTACCTGGGTGATTGGAGGAGTGCATAGGTATTGCCTAGGTGATTGCACGAATGAAAGGGTAGTGGCTGGGTAATTGGAGGAGTGCATAGGTACTGCCTGAGTGAATGGATGAGTGAAACAATACTGCTTGAGTGATTGTATAACTGAAATAGAACTGCTTGATTGATTGGAGGAGTGCAAGGGTAGTGCCTGAATGATTGTGTGAGTGCAGGAGCAGTGCCTGGGTGATTGGAGGAGTGCATAGGTAGTGCCTGGGTGATTGCATGAGTGCACGGGTAGTGCCTGGGTGATTAGAGGTGTGCATGGGTAGTGTCCTGGTGATTTTATGAGTACATGGGTAGTGCCTGTGTGTTTAGAGAAGTGCATGGATAGTGCCTAGATGATTACATGAGTGTATGGGTACTGCCTGAGTTATTGAAAGAGTGCATGAGTAGTGTCTGATTGATTGTATGAGTGCAAAGATAGTCCTGGCTGATTGAAGGAGTGCATACATACTGCTATAGTGCATGAATGAGTGCATGTGTACCCCTGGATGATTGGAGGAGTTCAAGAGTAGTGCCTGGGTTATTGCATGAGTCCATGGGTAGTACCTGGGTGATTGGAGGAGTGCATAGGTAGTGCCTTGGTGATTGCATGAGTGGAAGGGTAGTGGCTGGAAAATTGAAGGAGTGCATAGGTACTGCCTGAGTGAATAGATGAGTGTAACAGTACTGCTTGAGTGATTGCATAACTGCAATAGAATAGCTTGAGTGATTGGAGGAGTGCAAGGGTAGTGCCTGGGTGATTGCATGAGTGCAGGAGTAGTGCTTGGGTGATTGCAGGAGTGCATAGGTAATGTCTGGATGATTTTATGAGTACATGGGTAGTGCCTGTGTGTTTAGAGGAGCGCAAGGCTAGTGCCTGGATGATTACATGGGTGTATGGGTACTGCCTGGGTTATTGAAGGAGTGCATCGGTAGTGTCTGAGTGATTGCATGAGTGCAAAGGTAGTGCCTGGCTGATTGAAGGAGTGCATACATACTGCCTTAGTGCATGAATGAGTGCCTGTGTAGCCCTGGATGATTGGAGGAGTGCAAGGGTAGTGCCTGGGTAATTGCATGAGTGCATGGGTAGTACCTGGGTGATTGGAGGAGTGCATAGGTGTTGCCTAGGTGATTGCATGAATGCAAGGGTAGTGGCTGAGTAATTGGAGGAGTGCATAGGTACTTCCTGAATGAATGGGTGAGTGTAACAGTACTGCTTGAGTGATTGCATAACTGCAGTAGAACTGCTTGAGTGATTGGAGGAGTGCAAGGGTAGTGCCCAGGTGATTGCATGAGTGCATACATAGTGCCTTAGTGCATGGATGAGTGCATTAGTATGTTTGAGAGAATGGATGAGTGCATGGGTAGTGCCTGTGAGAGTGCATGAATGCATCCATAGTGCCTTAGTGCATGGATGAGTGTATGGGTACTGCCTTGGTGATTACATGAGTGCATGGGTACTGCCTGGGTGATTGGAGGACTGCATAAGTAGTGCATGGGTAATTGCATGAGTACAGTGGTAGTGCCTGGGTGATTAGAGGAGTGCATGAGCAGTGTCTGGGTGATTTTATGAGTACATGGGTAGTGCCTGTGTGTTTAGAGGAGTGGATGAATAGTGCTTAGATGATTACATGAGTGTATGGGTACTGCCAGGGTTATTGAAGGAGTGCATGGGTAGTGTCTGAGTGATTGTATGAGTGCAAAGGTAGTCATGGCTGATTGAAGGAGTGCATACATACTGCCATAGTGCATGAATGAGTGCATGTGTACCCCTGGATGATTGGAGGAGTGCAAGAGTAGTGCCTGGATTATGCATGAGTGCATGGGTAGTACCTGGGTGATTGGAGGAGTGCATAGGTAGTGCCTCGGTGATTGCATGAGTGGAAGGGTAGTGGCTGAGTAATTGGAGGAGTGCATAGGTACTTCCTGAATGAATGGGTGAGTGTAACAGTACTGCTTGAGTGATTGCATAACTGCAGTAGAACTGCTTGAGTGATTGGAGGAGTGCAAGGGTAGTGCCCAGGTGATTGCATGAGTGCATACATAGTGCCTTAGTGCATGGATGAGTGCATTAGTATGTTTGAGAGAATGGATGAGTGCATGGGTAGTGCCTGTGAGAGTGCATGAATGCATCCATAGTGCCTTAGTGCATGGATGAGTGTATGGGTACTGCCTTGGTGATTACATGAGTGCATGGGTACTGCCTGGGTGATTGGAGGACTGCATAAGTAGTGCATGGGTAATTGCATGAGTACAGTGGTAGTGCCTGGGTGATTAGAGGAGTGCATGAGCAGTGTCTGGGTGATTTTATGAGTACATGGGTAGTGCCTGTGTGTTTAGAGGAGTGGATGAATAGTGCTTAGATGATTACATGAGTGTATGGGTACTGCCAGGGTTATTGAAGGAGTGCATGGGTAGTGTCTGAGTGATTGTATGAGTGCAAAGGTAGTCATGGCTGATTGAAGGAGTGCATACATACTGCTATAGTGCATGAATGAGTGCATGTGTACCCCTGGATGATTGGAGGAGTGCAAGAGTAGTGCCTGGATTATGCATGAGTGCATGGGTAGTACCTGGGTGATTGGAGGAGTGCATAGGTGTTGCCTAGGTGATTGCATGAATGCAAGGGTAGTGGCTGGGTAATTGGAGGAGTGCATAGATACTGCCTGAGTGAATGGATCAGTAAAACAATACTGCTTGAGTGATTGTATAACTGAAATAGAACTGCTTGAGTGATTGGAGGAGTGCAAGTGTAGTGCCTGGGTGATTGCATGAGTAGTGCCTGGGTGATTACATGAGTGCATGGGTAGTGCCTGGGTTATTGAAGGAGTGCATGAGTAGTGTCTGAGTGATTTATGAGTGTAGAGGTAGTGCTTGGGTGATTGAAGTAGTACATACATACTGTATCAGTGCACCAATGTGTGCATGGCTAGTCCCTGGGTGATTAGAGGAGTGCAAGGGTAGTGCCTGGGTTATTGCATGAGTGCATGGGTAGTACCTGGGTGATTGGAGGAGTGTATACGTAGTGCCTAGGTGATTGCATGAGTGGAAGGGTAGTGGCTGAGCAATTGGAGGAGTGCATAGGTACTTCCTGAATGAATGGGTGAGTGTAACAGTACTGCTTGAGTGATTGCATAACTGCAATAGAACTGCTTGAGTGATTGGAGGAGAGCAATTGTAGTGCCTGGGTGATTGCATGAGTACATACATAGTGCCTTAGTGCATGGATGAGTGCATTAGTACTGTTTGAGAGAATGGATGAGTGCATAGGTAGTGCCTGTGAGAGTGCATGAGTGCATCCATAGTGCCTTAGTGCATGGATGAGTGTATGGGTACTGCCTTGGTGATTACATGAGTGCATGGGCACTGTCTGGGTGATTGGAGGAGTGCATGAGTACTGCTTGGATGATTGCATGAGTGCAGGGACAGTGCCTATGTGCATGGATGAGTGCATGAGTAGTGCCTAAGTGATTTCATGAATGCATGGGTAGTGCTTGGATGATTGGATGAGTGCATGGGTAGTGTCTGGCTGATTGAATGAGTACAGGAGTAGTACCTTAGGGCATGGATGAGTGCATGGGTAGTATTTGACTAAATGGATGAGTGCATGAGTAGTGCCTGGGTGATTGTATGAGTGCATGGCTACTGCCTGAGTGCACGGATGAGTGCATGGCTAGTGCCTGGGTGATTGCATGAGTGCAGGGGTACTGTCTGTGTAATCAGAGGAGTGCATAGGTATTGCCTAAGTGATTGAAGAAATGCATGGGTGATGCCTGGGTGATTGCATGAGTGCAGAGGTAATGTCTGGGTGATTGGAGGAGTGCATGGGAACTGCCTGAGTGATTGAAGGAGTGCATGGGTAATGCCTGGGTGATTGTATGAGTGCAGGGGTAATGTCTCGGTGATTGAAGAGTGCATGGGTAATGCCTGGGTGCATGGAGGAGTGCATGGGTAGTGCCTGGGTGATTGGAGGATTGCATAGGTAGTGCCTGGATTGGATAATTTTATAAGTGCATGGCTAATGCCTGGGTGCATGGAGGAGTGCTTCGGTAGTGCCTGGGTGATTGGAGGATTGCATAGGTAGTGCCTGGATTGGATAGTTTTATAAGTGCATGGGTAGTGGCTGGGTGATTTGAGGAGTGCATGGATAGTCCTTGGGTGACTGGAGGAGAGAAAGGGTATTGCCTGGGTTATTGCATGAGTGCATAGGTAATGCCTGGGTGATTGGAGGGGTGCATGAGTAGTACCTGTGTGATTACATGAGTGCACAGATAGTGCCTGGCTGATTGCATGACTGCATGGGTATTGCCTGGGTTATTGCATGAGTGCATAGGTAGTGCCTGGGTGATTGCATGAGTGCAGGGGTAGTGCCTGGGTGATTGGAGGAGTGCAAGGGTAGTGCCTGGGTGATTTTATAAGTGAATGGGTAGTGGCTGGGTGATTGAAGGAGTGCATGGGTAATGTCTTGGTGATTGCTTGAGTGCGTGGGTAATGTCTGGGTGATTGGAGGAGTGGATGGGTACTGCCTGAGTGATTGCATGAGTGCAGGGGTAATTGGAAGAGTGCATGTGTACTGCCTGAGTGAAGGGGAAGTGCCTGAGTACATGGATCAGTAAATAGGTAGTATCTGGCTGTTTGAATGAGTGCACGGGTAGTCCCTGGGTGATTGGAGGATTGCAGTGGTAGTGCCTGAGTATATGAATGAGTGCATGGGTACTGCCTGGGTGATTGCATCAGTGTATGGGTAGTGCCTGAGTGATTGGAGGAGTGTATGGGTAGAACCTTCATGATTGCATGAGTGCAGGAGTAGTACCTGGGTGAATGGAGGAGTGCATAGTTAGTGCCTGTGTAATTGCATGAGTGGAAGGGTAGTAGCTGGGTAATTGGATGAGTGCATAGGTACTCCCTGAGTGAATGGATGAGTGAAACAATACTGCTTGAGTGATTGTATAACTGAAATAGAACTGCTTGAGTGATTGGAGGAGTGGAAGGGTAGTGCCTGGGTGATTGCATGAGTACAGGAGTAGTGCCTGGGTGATTGGAGGAGTGCATAGGTAGTGCCTGGGTGATTGCATGAGTACAGGGGTAGTGCCTGGGTGATTAGAGGTATGCATGGGTAGTGTCTTGGTGATTTTATGAGTACATGGGTAGTGCCTGTGTGTTTAGAGGAGTGCATGGATAGTGCCTGGATGATTACATGTGTGTATGGGTAATGCCTGGGTTATTGAAGGAGTGCATGGGCAGTGTCTGAGTGATTGCATGACTGCAAAGGTAGTGTCTGTCTGTTTGAAGGAGTGCATACATACTGCCTTAGTGCATGAATGAATGCCTGTGTAGCCCTGGATGATTGGAGGAGTGCAAGGGTAGTACCTAGGTGATTGCATGAGTGCAAGGGTAGTTGCTGGGTAATTGAGGAGTGCATAGGTACTGCCTGAGTGAGTGGATGAGTGTAACAATAATGCTTGAGTGATTGTATGACTGCAATTTAACTGCTTGTGTGATTGGAGGAGTGCATGGGTAGTGCCTGGATGATTACATGAGTGCATGGGTAGTGCCTGGGTTATTGAAGGAGTGCATTAGTTGTGTCTGAGTGATTGTATGAATGTAGAGGTAGTGTTTGGGTGATTGAAGGAGTGCATACATACTGCATCAGAGCACCAATGTTTGCATGGGTAGTCCCTGTGTGATTGGAGGAGTGCAAGGGTAGTACCTGGCTTATTGCATGAGTGCATGGGTAGTACCTGGGTTATTGGAGGAGTGTATACGTAGTGCCTAGGTGATTGCATGAGTGGAAGGGTAGTGGCTGAGTAATTGGAGGAGTGCATAGGTACTTCCTGAATGAATGGGTGAGTGTAACAGTACTGCTTGAGTGATTGCATAACTGCAATAGAACTGCTTGAGTGATTGGAGGAGTGCAAGGGTAGTGCCTGGGTGATTGCATGAGTGCCTACATAGTGCCTTAGTGCATGGATGAGTGCATTAGTACTGTTTGAGAGAATGGATGAGTGCATGGGTAGTGCCTGTGAGAGTGCATAAGTGCATCCATAGTGCCTTAGTGCATGGATGAGTGTATGGGTACTGCCTTGGTGATTACATGAGTGCATGGGTACTGTCTGGGTGATTGGAGGAGTGCATGAGTACTGCTTGGATGATTGCATGAGTGCAGGGACAGTGCCTATGTGCATGGATGAGTGCATGAGTAGGGCCTAAGTGATTTCATGAATGCATGGGTAGTGCTTGTATGATTGGAGGAGTGCATGGGTAGTGTCTGGGTGATTGAATGAATGCAGGAGTAGTACCTTAGGGCATGGATGAGTGCATGGGTAGTATTTGACAGAATGGATGAGTGCATGAGTAGTGCCTGGGTGATTGTATGAGTGCATGGCTACTGCCTGAGTGCACAGATGAGTGCATGGCTAGTGCCTGGGTAATTGCATGAGTGCAGGGGTAATGTCTGGGTGATTGGAGGAGTGCATGAATACTGCCTGAGTGATTGAAGGAGTGCATGGGTAATGCCTGGGTGATTGCATGAGTGCAGAGGTTATGTCTGGGTGATTTGAGGAGGGCATGGGTACTGCCTGAGTGATTGAAGGAGTATATGGGTAATGCCTGGGTGATTGTATGAGTGCAGGGGTAATGTCTTGGTGATTGGAAGAGTGCATGGGTAATGCCTGGGTGCATGGAGGAGTGCATGGGTAGTGCCTGGATGATTGGAGGATTGCATAGGTAGTGCCTGGATAATTTTATAAGTGCATAAGTAGTGGCTGGGTGATTTGTGTAGTGCATGGATAGTCCCTGGGTGACTGGAGGAGTGCAAGGGTAGTGCCTGGGTTATTGCATGAGTGCATAGGTTGTGCCTGGGTGATTGGAGGGGTGCATGAGTAGTACCTGTGCGATTACATGAGTGCACAGGTAATGCCTGGGTGATTGCATGACTGCATGGGTAGTGAGTGGGTTATTGCATGAGTGCATAGGTAGTGCCTGGGTGATTGCATGAGTGCAGGGGTAATGCCTCGGTGATTGGAGGAGTGCAAAGGTAGTGCCTAGGTGATTTTATAAGTGCATGGATAGTGGCTGGGTGATTGAAGGAGTGCATGGGTAATGTCTGGGTGATTGCATGAGTGCACGGGTAATGTCTGGGTGATTGGAGGAGTGGATGAGTACTGCCTGAGTGATTGAAGGAGTGCATGAGTAATGCCTGGGTGATTGCATGAGTGCAGGGGTAATTGGAAGAGTGCATGTGTACTGCCTGAGTGAATGCAAGAGTGCAGGGGTAGTGCCTGAGTGCATGGATTAGTAAATATGTAGTATCTGGCTGTTTGCATGAGTGCATGGGTAGTCCGTGGGTGATTGGAGGAGTGCAGGGGTAGTGCCTGAGTGCATGAATGAGTGCACGGGTACTGCCTGGGTGATTGGATGAGTGTATGGGTAGTGCCTGAGTGATTCGAGGAGTGTATGGGTAGAACCTTCATGATTGCATGAGTGCAGGAGTAGTGCCTGGGTGATTTTTAGGAGTACATAGGTAGTGCCTGGGTGATTGCATGAGTGCAGGGGCAGTGCCTGGGTGAGTAGAGGAGTGCATAGGTAGTGTCTGGGTGATTTTATGAGAACATGGGTAGTGCCTGTGTCTTTAGAGGAGTGCATGGATAGTGCCTGGATGATTACATGAGTGTATGAGTAATGCCTGAGTTATTGAAGGAGTGCATGGGTAGTGTCTGAGTGAATGCATGAGTGCAAAGGTAGTGCCTGGCTGATTGAAGGAGTGCCTACATACTACCTTAGTACATGAATGAGTGCCTGTGTAGCCCTAGATGATTGGAGGAGTGCAAGGGTAGTACCTGGGTTATTGCATGGGTAGTACCTGGGTGATTGGAGGAGTGCATAGGTATTGCCTAGGTGATTGCATGAGTGCAAGGGTAGTGGCTGGGTAATTGAAGGAGTGCATAGGTACTGCCTGAGTGAATGGATGAGTGTAATAGTACTGCTTGAGTGATTGTATGACTGCAATTTAACTGCTTGAGTGATTGGAGGAGTGCAAGGGTAGTGCCTGGATGATTGCATGAGCGCAAAAGTAGTGCCTGTGTGATTGAAGTAGTGCATAGGTACTGCCTGGGTGATTGCATAAGTGCAGGGGTAGTGCTTCGGTGATTAGAGGAGTACATGGGTAGTGTCTGGGTGATTTTATGAGTACATGGGTAGTGCCTGTGTGTTTAGAGGAGTGCTTGAGTAATGCCTGGGTGATTACATGAGTGCATGGGTAGTGCCTGGGTTATTGAAGGAGTGCATGAGTAGTGTCTGAGTGATTGCATGAGTGTAGAGGTAGTGCTTGGGTGATTGAAGGAGTGCATACATACTACATCAATGTGTGCATGGGTAGTCCCTGGGTGATTGGAGGAGTGCAAGGGTAGTGCCTGGGTTATTGCATGAGTGCATGGGTAGTACCTGGGTGATTGGAGGAGTGTATGCGTAGTGCCTAGGTGATTGCATGAGTGGAAGGGTAGTGGCTGAGTAATTGGAGGAGTGCATAGGTACTTCCTGAATGAATGGGTGAGTGTAACAGTACTGCTTGAGTGATTGCATAACTGCAATAGAACTGCTTGAGTGATTGGAGGAGTGCAAGGGTAATGCCTGGATGATTGCATGAGTGCATACATAGTGCCTTAGTGCATGGCTGAGTGCATTGGTACTGTTTGAGAGAATGGATGAGTGCATGGGTAGTGCTTGTGAGAGTGCATGAGTACATACATAGTGCCTTAGTGCATGGATGAGTGTATGGGTACTGCCTTGGTGATTACATGAGTGCATGGGTACTGTCTGGGTGATTGGAGGAGTGCATGAGTACTGCTTGGATGATTGCATGAGTGCAGGGACAGTGCCTAAGTACATGGATGAGTGCATGAGTAGTGCCTAAGTGATTTCATGAAAGCATAGGTAGTGCTTGGATGATTGGAGGAGTGCATGGGTAGTGTCTGGGTGTTTGAATGAGTACAGGAGTAGTACCTTATGGCATGGATGAGTGCATGGGTAGTATTTGACAGAATGGATAAGTGCATGAGTAGTGCCTGGGTGATTGTATGAGTGCATGGCTACTGCCTGAGTGCACGGATGAGTGCATGGGCAGTGCCTGGGTGATTGCATGAGTGCATGGGTAGTGCCTGGGTGATTGTACCAGTATATGGGTAGTGCCTCAGTAAATTGAATGCATGTGGGAATAGTGCCTGAGTGCATAGATGACTGCATGGGTAGTGTTTGAGGGAATGGATGAGTACAGTAAAACTGGCTCTAAACATTATTTCACATTATTATGCATATTACATTATTTCTTCTTACCTTTTTATACTAATGTAGATACAAAACTCAATGGAACTATTTTACAGTAGTTTTGTTGTAAACTGAATTTAAAATATTTTCAAACTTCACCATTACCTTCTGTAAAAAAGAAGAAAAACTGTTATCGAATATAATATTATACTTTTACGAACATAACATAATTTTAGAATTACATAACATTTTCAGTTTCCCTCTTTTGCTGTTCTCAGATTCTACTGAATTTCACCATACACAGTGATTTCAATGTAGTATCATCATACAACAGCAAGAAAAAAACAATCAACGAGATTGTAAAAAAACAAATCAGCGTTGAGCATTATTTAGAACATGTGTAACTATATGTTTACCTATTTACAGTTTCTTAATTACATTTTTCAACTACATTAAGTCTTTTATTTCTCTAACGTACATTTTGTAAAATATAGTCTCTCATTTACATCTCGTATAATATAGACAACAAATATATAAACTACTTGTTTCTAAACACAATTTTCCAAATGCAATATGAATTAGCAGAAACAATAATACATACACTAATTGTTCACATCTTTCCAATAGGCCAAATAATGTTTCCGAAACTTTTGCATTGAAAACATCCAAAATAAACTTGCTAATTCATGTTCACATCTTCCCAAAAGGCCGAATGATGTTTTCAAAAGTTTGGCATCAAAAATATCAGATATGAATTTGGTAATTTGTAAGGCAACCTACATTTGAATTCCAAATGGGCATCATTGCAATGTGTCCATCCTTTATTGCACTTTAAATACAGAGCATAGTGTCCAGATGTTGTAGTAGGTCCATCATGGAAAATAACAGCCACTGTTGTAAAAGTTCATCCAAAAATAGATATTTGACTGGCAACAAAATTTTTAATTCTGGTTTCCAGTTTTCTTCCATTTGCTCTACAATGTTGTAGCATTAAAATCGGATATTTTCCATACCTTTCTATTCGTAATGTAGATAACATCTCTGATTTACAATGAGAACATTTCATATCTTGATTAGCTGTTTTTACTAATTTGTTAAAAGACACTGATTCGCAATCTGGTTTTCTCAAGTAAATGAATATTTCAGTGTCTATTTCAGTGGTAGAAGAAAATGAACACTCTTCACATTTATGACCCATCTGTAACTTAGTCCAAATAAATTTTCAATTTCTATTCCTTCATCTTCCAATACTCCAAGCATAAACATAAGAAATTCTTGTGCATCTTGTTGTATATTCAGTGTAAATTTCAATGAACCAGTACATATATCCAAAAGATGCCGAATGCCAGAAGCAGTATGGATTTTACTTCTATCAGTTACCAACTTTTGAAAAATATAATGTAGTAAAGAATAGAATCTTTTTTCTCGATTTTCCATATTTTCATGGTGAAGATCTTCTAGATAAAACACAACATTCACAATTACATTAGCATAGCAGTTGATACGTGAACTATTTTCTAACTGGTATCCTACAATATCATCAACAGTGTCCATTTTCATTTTCTTTGCACCTTCATGATTCTCTTGAATTGTTTTCTTTTTTGAATCTCAGTAGAATGTTTGTCATATTTCCATTTTGGACACACTATACGTTTCTCATATACGGGATATTCACCTAAGTTAGGAGCATAAAGTCGTCTTAACCGATTGTACTCTCTTACACAATTTGCATCAGCACTAATCTTTTTCTCATCAAAATCAATCAAATACAAACCAGATAATGTTCTTACTCGCGACAATACAACGTATGCCATGCCCTCTTTAAACACTGTAATTCCAATATTTACCAAAGCACTGTCTACACTTAAACCGTGAGGTTTATGAATGGTTACTGCATATGCTAAAGAAAGAGGACACTGTTTTCTACGAACATACAAGTCTTTTACAAGCAAAAAACGAACAGCACAACGTCCTATCTGTTTTACCTCATGAATCTGGTCAAATTTAATCTTCAAAAATTCAATTCCATCTCTGTTCTGAAAATTTACAAAATAAACAACTTTTCCCATTGCTCCATTTACTAAACCTTCTTCTACATTCAAATTACGCCGTAAAATTAGCAGACAGTTTACACATACATATAAAGTCTTTTCTAAACCTGTAGTCTTAGACACAGACTTTTCCAAAGAAGCCAATCTTGACTGTTATTTCTCTGAGAGAAGAATAGTAACTCCTTTGTGTTCCATTTTATCAATAGCTTCCATTTTCACTATTGGTTGTTCTTCCAATTTCAAAAGTTTATGATTGAATGTAGAACACTCTTGCAGTGTAGGCATTAGGCAAAATATAGACTTCTTTTCTCCAATTGTTTTGTACATTATTTCAGGTGCTATGTTTTCATTTGCAAACAAGTTCGTTAGCAGCTGACTTTGTAAAGCTTCTTTACCATGTTTTGTCAAAACACCAATTCTTATATCTTGAAGAATGTTTCCATAATGTTCATCACTTGCTTGTCGCATATTCTTAATAAGTTCTTTATATTCAAAATGAGACCAAATGTTCACATTTCCAATACTTCCCAAAGATTTCCTAGTGTTTTCATGGATAAGTGTTTTAAAAACCGGTTGTCCTTTCACAGGAGTAAGATTTAGTAGATCGCCGAATACAATTACATGTTTTCCCCCAAAGAGAACATCATAATCTGTTTTTAAAATCTTTTGCATTCTTAAATGTACAAAGGTAAGCATTAAGTTTGAGACCATGCTCACCTCATCAATGAATAGAAGTACTCTTGAAACTTCATAACAAGCATCGCCAGATAGCTTGTGATATTCCAATTTATTTTCATGTTCAACTGGTAGCATGAGTAATCGATGTAAAGTAATCCCTTTAATGTTGTGTGCTGCTAATCCAGTTGGAGCTGTTACAACACAAGATAAATGTGATTCAGTAGTTTTGTGCAGATAACTGGTGAAAACTTTAATTAAGAAACTTTTTCCTTTTCCAGCTTGACCACTGATGTACATTCGAATAGGTTTAAATGATGTGCATTGGCATTCTTTTTTTTCATGCAGCAAACCATGCTGTAGCTGTTGTGTCACTTGCTGATATATTTCTTTTTTGTTCAATATTTAGTTCTTCTTCCAAGTTTCCCAACTCAATAATATCCTGTTCTGCTTGTTGCATTGCCGTTTCTACTTCATTCATGGCTATTGCTGCTTCATTTTCAATAATTGGTTGTCCTAGTGGATCATGACTTAGCGGAGCAGAACTTTGACTATCTTGAGAACTGTCTCTAGCTATTTCAGCTGCAATAGTAATTTCTTGTTCAACTCGCTTCATTTAACATTTGTAGATAAGTAGGGAAAATTGTGCATTGAATGTTATCTTTATATGCATTAAAAGAATCTTCATAGCAGTCAAAATCTCCAAGTAATTCCATTTCACTATGCCAAGTCTTGAAGATTTGCAGAAGTGCTAAATAGAAAAATTCCCTTTTATCTGGAGTTTCACAACTGAGTTTTCTGTGATTAATAAGATTTCATTTGGCATGTTTTACCAAACATCCATCACATTCAATTACTGCTTATTTTTCTTCATTTATATTTTCTGTAACATTTCTCTTAAAGCTGTAATGTTGCAGTACTTCATAGAGACATAGGTTTTCCAGATGTGGACTCCTTTTGGGATAGTACGTACCCAACATATTAGTTTGAACAATATCTGTACTTTCTGGTTCATTCAATGCTAAGTATTCAATTTCTTGAAGAGATTTCAATACTCTATTTTGTGTGGCGGCAAGACCTAGACTTACCTAAATGATTCCTCTTGACTTTGAATATAAACTGGCAGAGCTCAACCGATCCAAACATTCTTAGGATCCAATCTCTCGATGGGAAACCATTTTCAAACTAAAGCTGTACAATTTGTTGCTAAGGGGCTCATTACGATGGCGGACGGACATCAGTCCGCCCTCCATCGCTGCAGTTCTGGAACCGTCTGCCGGTAAGGCGGTGGTCCCACTGTGTGTATTAGGATGTGCCCGCCACTATGGCAGGCGCATCCAGGGCCCTAATCATTGCGGACGGTGCTGCTGGCTGCAGCACCATCCACAATGCCAAAATCCCACGTAGTGCATTTCAATGCACAATGTGGCAGGCACCATGGGGTGCCTGCCACATTGTGCATGGAAATGTAGGGGGGTACCAGGTGTACCCCCCAGAGTACACACACCCTCCCCCCACACAGAGGGGGCCCACAACGGGCCCCCGAACCCAGCCTCTGCCAGCCTTTCCATGGCGGTTCCACCGCCATGAAAAGGCTGGCTGACGCCAGCATTGTAACCTGGCGGGCGGTGCCTACTAGGCACCGCCGCCATTTTACCCATGATGACAGCTCCACCAGGCAATCGTGACTATTGCCTGTGGCAGAAGTGTGGATGGCAGTCTTTGTGACCGCCGCGGTCACAAAGCGATTCCCCCTGCCATCCTAATGTGGCGGGGGAAACGGGAGTCAGATGGCGGAGGGACCACCACTGCCGGCCCGGCGGTGGCAGTCCTTCCGCCATCCTAATGAGCCCCTAAGACTCCTCTCTTGTGAAATGTCTTCCCACATTTCTTTCAACTGTGTCTTTTCAGATTTGGTTATAAATGATGCGAGCAACAGCAACTGAAATATCTGCAACATACTGGATATCCATGTTTGCATTCCACATTGTCAAAATCACTGGATTTTAGTCATTAATATACTTTGAATCTGCAGTTCTTTTTATGTTGTATGTATTCTTTCAGAGATTTTTGAGTTATAGTATGTCTTACTGCTGACAAAAACTATTGACTCTTCCTTTTGAAATTATTGGACGTGGGAATCCAAAACGACATTGTGTATAAAATGTTCCCTTTGACTTGTATTTTCGTCGACAATATTTTCCACATCGATGACTTTGAAACTGTAAAACTTGTTGTCTCAAGCTGTTTTCTCTTCCTTTTTTTGGAATGGCACAGGTAACATACTCTTCGATGAAAGGCAAAACACTTTCATCAGTATCAGTTCCAAAAAAAGGTGCATTCTTGATCCATAATAGCATGGGTATATGAGGAGCACCTCTGGCTTGGTATTCCTTTCTCCAAAAGAAATCAGTAACTTCTCCAAGAGGTGGATTATTTTTATTGCAGATAAAAGACATCATTACTTGAAACCTATGATTAAAATATCTGCACACATTCACAGGATCCAAGGAACACAGTTCTCCAGCTGTCTTCAATTCAATGTTTTTTACTTTTGAATTTGCTTGTCATAGAAATTCAAGTACATCGTCCCATGCATATTCAGCACAGCTAAGTGTTAGAAACCACGTAGGAGTACCTAAGTTTCTTAACATACATTTAAGTTCGCCGTGACAACGATACCAATACTCATTAGTACAACGTTGACACGCCATCAAATTAATTAACTGAGATTCTAAATGATCGTCTCTTTGTTGAACTTTGTCCATAAATTCCTTGCAGAAACATGTGTAAGATCAACTCCTGTTTTTAATATGTGGTTCACTGCATATGAAAGTCCAGACAAGTCACTTTCAAATAGAACATGAAATATATCTGGAATGCTCTGTCAAAATCTGGAATCTTCTGAGTACAATCTTGTCGAGCGGTAATCTGAAGCTGGAATCTGTTCTGCTCGTTCATCATAGCTTCTAAAAAATTTTCCCATACACTCATGGGAGTTCCCTTTGCTTTCTTCATTTGAAATAATTCAATAGTGTTTCCAATCACTACTTTTGAATGTAAAGGATGTATACTGTAATGATCGTAAATCTCTTCACTCCTGGACTTGTCCACTTTTTTTATATGGCCAGTTGAAATTTCTGTATCATCTTCTAAACATATTTCCTGTTCTTCCACATTTTCAGTTTTATAATAAATATTGTTCTGTACAAGATATAATGTAGCCTTTTGAAGTTTGGTGAAGAGGCAAAAGAGGTTTAAAAACAGGCAGGAGAGGTGCATAAAGAGGGAACAGGGATACAGAAAGAGGCAAGAGAACTGCAGAAAGAGTTGAGTGAGATGCAGAAAGAGGTAAGACCGTTGCAGAAAGAGGAAAGAGAGGTGCAGAAAGAGGCAAATAAGGAGCAAAAACATGCAATAGGGCTACAGAAAGAGGCAAGATAAGTGCAGAAAGAAGCAACAGAGGTGCAGAAAGAGGCAAGAGAGGTGCAGAAAGAGGGAAACAGAGTGCAGAAAGAGGGAAAATGAGTGGAGAAAGAAGCAAGAGAAGTGCAGAAAGAAGCAACAGAGGTGCAAACAGAGGCAAGAGGGGTGCAGAAAGAATCAACAGGGGTGCAGAAAAAGGGAAGAGAACTTCAAAAAGAGGCAAGAGCATGCAGAAACAGCCAGGAGAGGTACAGAAACAGGGAACCAGGGGGGCAGAAAGAGGCAAGAGGGGTGCAGAAAGAGGAAAGAAGGGTGCAGAAAGAAGCAAAAGAAGTGCAAAAAGAAACAACAGAGATGTAGAAAGAGGCAAGAGAACTGCAGAAAAAGGCAAGAGAGTTGCAGAAACAGGCAACTGAGGAACAGAAAGATGGAAGACGGGTGCAAAAAGAGGCAAGAGAGGTACAGAAAGAGGGAAGAGGGGTGCAGAAAGAAGAAAGAGGGGTACAGAAAGACGCAAGTGAGGTGCAGAAAGAGGCAACAGAGGTGCACAAAGAGCAAGAGAGGTACAGAAACAGGCACGAGAAGTGCAGAAAGAAGCAACAGAGGTGCATAAAGAGGCAAGAGAAGTCCATAAAGAGGCAGGAAAGGTGTAGAAAGAGGCAAGAGAAGTGCAGAAAGAGGCAAGAGAGGTATTGAAAGAGGGAAGAGGGGTAGTTTGTGTATAGGTAGTTTCTCCTTAACTGTATGACTGCATGGTAGTGCCTGAGTAAAAGGATGAATGTAAGAGTAATAGTAGGATCATTGGATGAGTGCATATGGAGTGCCTAACAAAATGGATCACTAAATGACTACTCCCTAAGTCAATAGTTCAGTGCTAGAGTAGTGCCTGGATAATTGAATGAGTGCAGCAATACTGCCTGGGTGATTGCATCAGTGCATGAAAAATACCTGAGAGAAACTATGAGTACAAGCCTAAAGCATGGTTTATTGCGTGAGTGTATGGGTAGAGCTTGAGATAATGCATGAGTGCACGCATACTGCCTGTGTGATTCTATCACTGCGGAGGTACTACCTGGATGAATGTATGAATGTATGGGAAATACCTCTGAGAAAGTATGAGTATTGAGGTAATGCTTGGCCCATTGCATAAGTGCATCAGTAGTGTCTCCGTGAATACATGAGTGCATAGGTACTGGCTGAATAAATGTTTGAATGGAATAGTAGTGTCTAGGTGATTATATGAATGTATGGTTAATGTCTAACTGATTAAAACTGTGAATAAGTAGTGCCTCCTTGATTGCATAACTGAATAAGAATGCCTAAGTGAATTCATGAGTCAAAGAGAGATATGAGCCACTTTTCATTAGCGCACACCTAGTGCTTGAGTATATAGATGTAATTCTCACTATATTCCTAAAAACAAGCATACATATGTATGTACCATTACCTAGTGCCGCCATATGTAAAAGAAACATACAAGTACATATATACCAGTGTTTTATAGCTCTACCATCTCTATAGAAATAACACATGTGAGAATATATGTGCAAGCTGACACATACTTGAGTCATAAGACTACAAAGTCCCTTAACCTTGACAGACTGCACTTTCCATTTTAAAGAGACACCTAAAATTATGCGGCATATTTGAAGTATGCATTTCCATAGACCAATACGAACTAACCTAATTACTAATCCTTCTATCAACAAGTCTTAAACCTCACTTTTGGGCTGCAGTTTCACTATTCAGCAACTACTCAGAGTGTTGGGCCTAGCCAAATACAAAGCACCAACTTTTTCAATGTGTCTGTTAAAAGACTCACAATATTCCAGAAAGCATGCATGCATGTGTCTGTACCTTTTAAAAGTGGCATCATATATTATAGAAACATGCAAATAGATGGATAGTGGGTAGTGCCTGAGAGAATGGATGACTGGATGGGTAGCGCCTGAGTGAATCGTTCAGTGCAAGAGTACTGCCTGGGTGATTGCATGAGAGACGCAGTACTGAATAGGTGATTAGATCAGTGCAGGGGAAATACCTTAGACAAATCATGAGTGCGAGGCTAACACATAGTTGAAGACAAGAGTGTATGAGTAGTACTTGAAAGAATAAAAAAGTGCATGGATACTGCCTGAGTGATTCTATGAGTGCAGTGGTAGTAACTAGATGATTGTATGACTGTATGAGAAGTACATGAGAGAAAATATGAGTGTAAGAGTAATGCTTGAAACATTCTATGAGTGCATCAGTAGTATCTGAGTGAGTAGATAAGAGCATGGGTAGTGCCTAACTGAATCTTTGACTGGGATAGTAGTGCCTGGGTGATTTCACGATTCTATGGTTAATGTCTGAGGGATTACATAGCATGCATATGTCTGTGCCTTTCCCTAGTGGCATCATATATAAAAAAAACATACAGATACATGTATACCAAAGCTTTATACCTCTACCATCTGTTTAGACATAACTCGTTAGAGAATACATGTGCACGCAGACACATACCTCACTCATAAGACTAAAAAGTCTCTTAAACTTGACAGACTACACTTCCCATTTTAAAGAGACACCTAAAATTATTCGGTATACTTGAAGTGTACATCTTCATAGACCATTACAAACTAATCTAATCACTAATCCCTCTGCCAACATGTCTTATACCTCACTTTTGGGCTGCAGCTTCACTATTCAGCAACTACTCAGAGTGTTGGGCCCAGCCAAATACAAAGCAGCAACTTTTTCAATGTGTCTGTTAAAAGTCTCACCATATTCCAGAGAGCATGCATTCATGTGTCTGTACCTTTTAAAAGTGGCATCATATATCAAAGAAACATACAAATACATGGGTAGTGGGTAATGCCTGAGAGAATGGATGACTGGATGGGTAGTGCCTGAGTGAATAGTTCAGTGCAAGAGTACTCCTGGGTAATTGCATGAAAGCAGCAGTACTGAATGGGTGATTAGAACAGTGCAAGGAAAATACCTTAGACAAACAATAAGTGCAAAGCTAACGCATGGTTGAAGAGAAGAGTGTATGAGTAGTGCTTGAAAAAATAAAAAAGTGCATGGGTACTGCCTGAGTGATTCTATGACTGCAGTGGTAGTAACTGGATGATTGTATGAATGTATGAGAAGTACATGAGAGAAAATATGAGTGTAAAGGTAATGCTTTGGACATTCTACCAGTGCATCAGTAGTACCTGAGTGAGTAGATGAGAGCATGGGTAGTGCCTGACTGAATCTTTGAGTGGGATAGTAGTGCCCAGTGGCGTCACTAGGGGGGCGCGGGGGGTGCGGACCGCACCGGGTGACACCATCACATGGGGTGACACCTTTCCCAAATGAGACTATTTACTAAATAGTCTCATTTGGGAAAGGTGTCCGCACTGGGTGACACCAACCCTAGTGACGCCGCTGGTAGTGCCTGTATGATTGCACAAATCTATGGTTAATGTCTGAGGGATTACATAGCATGCATGTGTCTGTGCCTTTTCCTAGTGGCATAATATGTAAAAGAAACATACAAATACATGTGTACCAGAGTTTTACACCTCTACCATCTATTTAGTCATAACACATGAGAGAATACATATGCACACAAACACAAACCTCAGTCATAAGACTAAAAAGTCACTTAAACTTGAGAGACTGCACTTCCCATTTTAAAAAGACATCTAAAATTATGCAGCATACTTGAAGTGTACATCTCCATAGACCAATACAATCTAACCTAATCACTAATCCCTCTGCCAACGTATTTTAAACCTCACTTTTGGGCTGCAGCTTCACTAATCAGCAACTACTCAGAGTGTTGGGCCTAGCCAAATACAAAGCAGCAACTTTTTCAATGTGTCTGTTCAAAGTCTCACCATATTCCAGAGAGCATGCATGCATGTGTCACTACCTTTTAAAAGTGGCATCATATATCAAAGAAACATACAAACAGATGGGTAGTGGGTAGTCCTGAGAGAATGGATGACTAGATGGGTAGCACCTGAGTGAATAGTTCACTGCAACAGTACTGCCTGGGTGATTGCATGAGAGCAGCAGTACTGAATGGGTGATTATACCAGTGCAGGGGAAATACCTTAGACAAACCATGAGTGCAAGACTAACGCATAGTTGAAGACAAGAGTGTATGAGTAGTGCTTGAAAGAACAAAAAAAGTGCCTGGGTACTGCCTGAGTGATTCTATCATTGCAGCTGTAGCAACTGGATGATTGTATGACTGTATGGGAAGCACCTGAGAGAAAATAGTAGTGTAAGAGCAATGCTTGGACCATTCTAAGAGTGCATCAGTAGTATTACAGTGAGTAGATAAGAGCATGGGTCGTGCCTGACTGAATCTTTGACTGGGTTAGTAGTGCCTGGGTGATTGCACAAATCTATGGTTAATGTCTGAGGGATTACATGGCATGCATGTGGCTGTGTCTTTTCCTAGTGGCATCATATATAAAACAGACATACAGATACATGTATACCAACGTTTTTTACCTTTACCATCTATTTAGTCATAACACGTGAGAATACATGTGCACAAAGACACATACCTCAGTCATAAGACTAAAAAGTCCCTTAAACTTGAGAGACTGCACTTCCCATTTTAAAGAGACACCTAAAATTATGCGGTATACTTGAAGTATACATCTCCACAGACCAAAACGAGCTAACCTAATCACTAATCCCTCTGCCAACATGTCTTAAACCTCACTTTAGGGCTGCAGCTTCACTATTCAGCAACTACTCAGAGTGTTGGGCCTAAGCAAATACAAAGCAGCAACTTTTTCAATCTTTCTGTTAAAAGTCTCACAATATTCCAGAAAGCATGCATGCATGTGTCTGTACCTTTTAAAAGTGTCATCATATATCAAAGAAACATACAAATAGATGGGTAGTGGGTAGTGCCTGAGAGAGTGCATGACTGGATGAATACTGCCTCAGTGAAAAGTTCAGTACAAGAGTACTGCCTGGGTAGTTCCAGAAAGCAAACACTAATCATTCTACCATGTTACTATCTACAAACTATTTGAAAAACCATTTCATTACAATAATACAAAGTACAATAGAGAGCTGCACATTTCATAACATATTTCATACATCACATTTGTCTTACAATTTCCACACTTGGATTTAAATTCTTTTTTTTTTAAAGAAAAACATCACTAGAAACAATAAAGCAGTGCTCAATAATATATAATACACCTTACAAATCGGTTACTCACATTTGAGGTAGTATTGCAGAATACCAAATATCAGAAACTGATAAAAGATTTTCTTTTCCACATAAGAAATGTAATGTACCTCTCTCAGAAAGGTAAAACCAGAAATGGCAAACTTTCCCTCTCTTTTTGCACTCAAATAAATGTAAGTATCAAATCGCATTGCTTCCATCATTATTTCAAATTGTAAAACACATTTCTATTGGTTAGATATATTAACCCTTTCTAACTGTCTTCAAATGGTGCCCAAACTGGTTCTGTAATTTTCTGGAGTCGCGACTCTACCACGGTGGAGCCGCGAATCCACACGGCAGTTCAAAAACCTATTTTTAATAATACTAGTATAGTTTTTCAACAACTCACTACTTCTACACATACTACTGTCTTAGAAAACCTTACTTTACTAACTTTTCACTTATATTTAAGTATCCATTTCACATTTTAAGTCCACAGAAGTTTCAACCCTTCCCCCATTCTACTTAATGCCAGTTTCCATAGTAACAGTTCATGGAACATTCAAATGTACTGGCAGGTCACAAGTTCACCGTAGTTTCAAGTTCAGCACACAAGCTTACTAATACAAACAGCAGGTGTGGTTGACTTTTGCAAAATATTACCTTATGGTATCCACTGTACCTTTCAAACATTTTCTAATAATGAATCACAAACATGATACCTCAGCAAACTAACATGCATCCTATTTTTGAGTGCACAATCTTGATGAACAGCCAATCACTTATCAGCTTTTTAAAAAACAACATGTTCTCCACCATTTTAGATACCTCTCATTCTACCAACTGACTACCTCAGCTACAGACATCTTTTCATTCCTTCCAGACATCCCTTTATGATGCTCACAGTGTCGATTGTAGGGCACAGCTATGTTTTCTGGTGCAAAAGGAATGCTGAATGCAGAGGTATTGCCAAAGACCTAGGTTTGCAAAATGTGGACATTAAATGGATTGCACAGAGAGGATTAAAGTGGCACCGATTGTTGCCTTTGGTTAAAACCTTTTTGCATCTCCAACCCACTGACCTCATGATTGTGCACTGTGGTGGCAATGACCTAGGCACATTGACTGGGGTAGGTCTGGAAATGCTAATGAAGGACACCTTTTCATAATTGATGTTGCTTTTGCCTCAAACTGTCTTTGTATACTCTAATATATGCCAAAGACAGAAATAGAAGAGGTCAAATCAATTCTGTCCACAGTTTGAGAAAGCTAGGAAGAATGTCAATAAAGCTGTTTCTGCATACCTCAGAGATCATAGAATGGGGTCCATCTATAACAACAATCTACGTTTTGAGATGGACAACATCTACAGAAGTGATGGAGTTCACTTCAAAGATCAAGGAAACAGAGTCTTCCTCAACAACCTAAAGCTGTGCATCCACACTTACATGTAGCTACAACAAACTCATAATGGAAACAAGGGCTCTTTTTAGAGCCACCCTATAACCCAACCACCAATCTTACTTTTTAAAAAACATACATACTCTTTTTTAATTTTGCCTGGAGTTGCGAACCCATCGCGGTTAGACGGGGGGCCTCGCTGAGAGCCGTGATGGAGTCGCGACTCCAGGCATGCGAGAAAAAAAATGCCCCCCATTCTCATTACTCTACCTCGGGGACCCCATCCCCCAAGGCCCAGCCATTTTTTACTTTAAAAAAAAACATTTACCACCCCAAGAGCTTTTTTTTGCCCCTGGGACCCCATCCCTTGGGGCATGCCCTCATGTTGGGGACCGTGGAGGGAGCCCCAATGCCCCCATGGTCCCAGCCGGCTCCCTACCTCCTGCGGGAGCTGGCATTGCTTTTGGACAAGGGGAGCTGCTGACATGCAGCTCCCCTTGCCCAAAAGCAATACTGCTTTGCTTCGTGGAAGCGATAGCACGAAGCAAAGAGCACGAAGCAAAGAAGAGTTTGCAATGACTGTCATTGCAAACTGCAATGTCCCGGGGGTGGGCACCCCGGGACATTGCTGGAGTCGGTCCAGGAAGGTGGCGGTCCCCAGGGCCATAGACGGCTCCAGGAGAGGGGCCGCATGGCCCCCTCCCAACATTTACATAGCCCTAGGGAGATGGGGGTCCCCAGGGGTCAGCAACGGACCCCCGCATTAACATAATTAGTGCCCCAGGGAGGTGGTGGTCCCTGGGGAAGTGTGGGGGGCTTGAGCCCCCCCACACTTACTTATTATAATAGCCCCGGGGAGGTGGCAGTCCCCGTGGCTTGAGGGGGGCCGTGAGGCCCCCCATAATTAAGAAAATCCTCAGGGAGGTGTTGGTCCCCGGGGCTTAGGGGGCCTGCGAGGCCAACCAAAAAATAAATAAAAGCCCCGGGGAGGTGGCGGTCCCCGGGGCTGTGAGGGGTTGCGTGCCCCCCACACATAATTAATAAAGCCCCGGGGAGGTGGTGGTCCCCGCATATATTTTGCATATTGCCCCCAGGACCTGGCCCACCTGGGAGCTCATTAAAACGAAGCACGGGGAACCGCGCTTCATTTTTAAAAAAAATCTTTCAGCAGGATTCGCACACCCAGCACAAATTCTGCCCAAAAATAAATAAAAATTGGGCCCTGTGGGGTTTCTGTGGGACCCCCTGACCAGTCCTAGGGGGTCAGGGTGTTTCTACCCTGCCTCCTTTTCTTTTTTGTAATCATTTTATTCCCTTTCTTCTTTTGACTCAGTTTTACCGAGTCACAAGATGGCTGCCAACACTTCTTGGTTTGGAATGTTGACAGCCAACCAGAATGAAGCTCGTGCTCGGGAGGGTTCGAGAATCACCAGATATCAATATTTTGTAGTTTTGAATTTCTCAGGAACAACTGAATGGATTTACACCATTTAAAGCAAAGAGTGCACTTTGGAACAACAGCTACCTCTCTGCCAAATTTGGTGTAATTCCGTTCAGCAGTTCAGGCTGTAGCCGCGACAAAATGTTTTGGGACCCCCCTTTTTTCTCAGCCCCCCCCTTAACAAATCACGCCAAAACTTTCAAGACAGGAGCTGACCGGAGCGGGCCATTAGTTTTGAAAAGTTGGCGAAGATTCGCCAAACGGCGACAAAGATATTGGCAAATCAAAAAACGCTTTTCCTATGGAAACTAGGTCCTAACTATAACTACCTACTGGTGACCGCCAGTAGGTAATATATATATATATATATGTGAAGGTGAAAAGTGGAAATTTACCTGCATTTGGGAAACGAATGAATTGAACAACCATGTTGTATTATGGGACATTGATGCCTTCACGTTTTCTACATATATCCATGAAGTTGAAGATGCCGCTTTGTGATTGGTTACAGTCCCACCAATAAGAGACACATTGAAATACTCAAATATCACAAAGCTGTGCTCAGTTTGAAATGATTTTTATGCACTGAAGAAGGCCCATGCCGAAATGCATTTGCATTAATAAATCAATGAATTACCCCGTGAGTGCTCCGGATTTTGTAGTAGTTGTTGTGGAACAGAGGCGGTATCACCCCCCGCCACGGAGGCACCCGCCGAGTGTTCGACCACCAGGGTGAGTGAGGAAGTTGTTTTATATATTTATAACCTACTGTCATTGGCCAGTAAGTAGTTATACTTAGGACCTAGTTTCCGTGGGAATAGCATTTTTTGACTTGCTTATAACTTTGGCATCGTTTAACAAATCTTCACAAAAGTTTTCAAAAATACCGCCCTCCTGATTCTAGTTGTGGGTGGTAAGTTTCGGGGTGACCCGTCACGTGAGGGTCAAGGAAAAGGGGGCCTTAAAAAAAGTGTGTTTCCCATGTTAATTCCCGTAGAGATTTTAGACACAACTACAGCCCGAGCCACTGAATGGAATTACACCAAATTTGTCAGAAAGGTAGCCTTTGGTCAAGAAAGTGCCCTGTTTGTTACTTGGTGTAAATCTGTTCAGTAGTTTTGAAGATATTAAAGGAAAACCAAGTTTGTATTTCTAGAGGTGCAGACCCTCGAAGGGCCGTGGCCTGATGTTGATGAACTAAGACACGTAACTGCGGCGCTCCCAGCTGAGCACTCCCATCTGGTAGCATCCTGAGGTACCCTGGTGCTTTCACTTCCCAAGTGGCAAATGGGGGTCAGCTTAATGTGTCCCCGGTCCCCGAGAGCAAATGAGCGTCGCCTTGATGAATATTTGGTTTGGGCAACTGAGACCCGTGACCCGTCACGTGAGGGTCAAGGAAAAGGGGGCCTTAAAAAAAGTGTGTTTCCCATGATAATTGCCGTAGAGATTTTAGACACAACTACAGCCCGAGCCACTGAATGGAATTACACCAAATTTGTCAGAAAGGTAGCCTTTGGTCAAGAAAGTGCCCTGTTTGTTACTTGGTGTAAATCCATTCAGTAATTTTGAAGATATTAAAGGAAAACCAAATTTGTATATCTAGAGGTGCAGACCCTCGAAGGGCCGTGGCCTGATGTTGATGAACTAAGACACATAACTGCGGCGCTCCCAGCTGATCACCGCCATCTGGTAGCATCCTGACGTACCCTGGTGCTTTTACTTCCCAAGTGGCAAATGGGGGTCAGCTTAATGTGTCCCCGGTCCCCGAGAGCAAATGAGCATCGCCCTGATGAATATTTGGTTTGGGCAACTGAGACCTGTGACACGCCGCAAGGTTGTAAAACAAAATGATGGTAACACAGAGGCCCAGAGGCTCCTACACTAGCATAGGCAGAGACACCGTATTATCTGCTTGGCTGACAGGGGCTGCAGGGGTGAAGCAGCAACCCCTTCAATGGTACAAAATTAGCAACGACTGGTGTGGGTTCACTGAGGGCGGCTGCAGGGTAGAGGTGCTTGGCTATGGGTGAGAGCAGAGGTATTGTGCCCCCTCCGCCATCGGGACCCAGTAAAGGAGTTGGTAATATCATGTGAGGACCCCTTGGCCGATCCCCCTCTGGCTGGCAATGAAGAGGCAGTGGGGTGAGGTGAGCGCCATTGCAGTGACCCAGTTGATGAGCCCCCCTTAGAGGCTAAGCGGTCTGAGGAGCTCGTTGCTCATGGCGATCACAGGGCCATTAATGCCTGAGGACGATCAGAGGCAGAGGTGCTTCCTGACAGCAAAACCAGGTCAAAATGGCCCATCAAACATCGAGGGAGGAGCAGTGTGCCCTGGGGGCCTGGTGAAGGAACAGACATATCTTTGTCTGGGCTCGCCTGCATACACTGTGCTGCATGATGCGAGGGCCTGGCGGAGGACAATGAGGGGGCTGCCACTGTGGTGCTCCTGCATAGTCGCAGTCACATCGGCGATCTATCGACCTGAACCGCACACTCTTAAAACAGGGTGCAGCAGAGGTGGTAGAATAGGGGTGGGCCTAGTGGGAGAAGCACTGGCTCACCGTGAGTGGAAAACCGGGTCCAGCGCATGTTTAGTGATACCGCAAGGTGCTGGATTGACACCTCCCACTGCTCTGTGTGAATGAGACACGCACAAATGTTGACTGATTGCTGGCTAGTTTGGATGGGGGTGACTCCGCTTCTTGTCCTGGGATTTGGGAGTTGGGATGTTGATGTTCAAGATATGGGGATGTTTTGTGGTGCCTTTCCTGCCTCTGTTGCACCCTTCCCTGAAGGGTGGCGTATAGACATTGTTGTTGAGATTGGTGGCCACCTGCTGATACCTGGTCCGGAATATCACCTTTCCTTTATGCTATGGTGTCCCACTTGACATCAAGTTTATTAGCTGGAATGTTAGGGGCCTGAATAGTATGTCAAAAAGATACAAAGTCCATGCATTTCTAAAACGTCGGGCCCATATCGCCCTCTTGCAAGAAACACACGTTATTGGCCCTGAGAGAGATGCACTACACAAGAGATAGAGGGGGCAGGTATTCGACACCATGTGCCCTGCATTTGCCCTAGGTGTTTTAATCTGGATCCACCCCAGGCTTCTGTTCCAGAAAACAGGCAAACTCATAGGGCCCGATTCACAGAACTAACTTACGTCAAAAACGTAAAGTTAGTACCTTTTAGTATTCACAGAATACACTTACTCATTTTGGTATTCACAGAATACACTTACTCATTTTGGTATTCACAGAATACACTTACTCATACTAACTTTATGTCCGCACTCGGGCCGGAGATTCCGGCCGCTTGTGGAGATTCCGGCCCGGAGGTGGAGATTCCGGCCGTTTGTGGAGATTCCGGCCGTTTGTGGAGATTCCGCCACCGGCCGGAATCTCCACAACCGGCCGGAATCTCCACAAATGGCCGGAATCTCCACAAACGGCCGGAATCTCCGGCCGGAATCTCCACAAACAGCCGGAATCTCCACCTCCGGGCTGGAATCTCCACCTCCGGGCCGGAATCTCCACAAACGGCCGGAATCTCCACCACCGGGCCGGAATCTCCGGCCCGAGTGCGGACATAAAGTTAGTATGAGTAAGTGTATTCTGTGAATACCAAATGAGTAAGTGTATTCTGTGAATACCAAAATGAGTAAGTGTATTCTGTGAATACCAAAAGGTACTAACTTTACGTTTTTGACGTAAGTTAGTTCTGTGAATCAGGCCCAATGATCCTAATGGGAGATATGTACAGGTGTTGGGCAGGTTGGCAAGGAGCAATTTGATTATTGTTGGACTCTATGCATCAAATTCGGAATAAGGATGATTTTTGGCAGACCTAGCCAGGAAATTTGCTTTGCACCTCATACAACCTATTATACTGTGTGGGGATTGCAATACAGTAGCCAACCCCGGGGTAGATCGCTCCCATCTGCCCTTGGGGGATTCCCCAATGGTGAGAACGGCGCATGCCTTCCGAGACTGACAACAGTGGTGGGGCCTGATAGATTCCTGGTGACACATGCTTCAGTGTTTCAGGAATTACTTGTTCTTTAAAAAAAATAATGATCTACTTGTCCGGCTGGATGCCTTCCTTTGCTCCCCTGAAGTACAGGGGCTTGTGTATCTCTTGGAATATCTCTGCTGCACGATCTCGGATCACAACCCAATACTGCTCCCATTAGACTGGCATAGGGAGAGACCGGTGTACCCAGACTTGCGTCTCAAAGTACCCTGTATTCAAGCAGACCATAGGAGATGCCATTTGTGAATACTTTGCTGATAATGCCTGCTCGACGGACTCCCACCAAACTGAGTGGGGTGCCTTCAAGACAGTCATCCGGGGCAGATGCCTATCTGAGTTAGTGGGAGTTAGATGTACCCTAATATCAGAGGTGGAGGCTCAAAAGACCAGGCTGAGAGAATTTGAGAGGGCACCCCCTGTGCAACCTAATTTACAGCCTCAACTGCTAATAGGGTGAGAATTAATAGCAGCTGACACAGAAAAACATCATTGTTTTTACTATCATGAATACATGATTTGGATCCATGCTGAACGAGATAAGGCAGGAACCTTTCTAGCGTGGAAGGCTAACTCTGGAAATAGACTCAGCAGGCGGAGACAGACAGTACGGGATAGGAGATATTAATCATAGATTTAAAGAATATTATACAGCTCTATAAGCTTCCCCCGGCTCCACTGCCAAGAACCCTTGTGGAGTTTCTGGACCCCATAGACTTACCGACTCTTGATAGGGAGACTGCTGAGGATCTTGAGTGCCTGATAACCCTTCAGGAAGTGCGTGCTGCTGTCAAAACCATGGCCAGCTGCAAAGTGCCAGAAACTGATGGATTCCCAGTCGATTTTTATAGGACATGTACAGTGGAGCTCATACCTAAACTAGTTGAACTCTACGGCACAGCCCGGGAGGCTAGCAGACTCCCATCAGTGACTGGCGAGGCCTTAGTGATCCCATTACTGAAATCATGGAAATCCCCTCAAGATGTGTGGTCGTATCGTCCATTGTCAATGCTGAACATGGACTACAAAATCTTGAGTCGTATATTGGCAACTCGCCTCCTCCCCCATATGACCACGCTTGTCCACACGGATCAAAGCAGTTTAATACTGGGGCAGAACACAGCTTTAATATTCACCAACTCCTCTCCTTTATGGAGACGAGTGGACCTGGGGAAGACAGTGCAGTGATAGTCCAATTCGACATAGAGAAAGCATTTGATAGGGGTTTCCCATAAAATAGCTCTCCATGCAGATGATATGCTCCTCTTTCTCAATAATGTGGGAGACGATCTACTGGGAGCGATATCATTACTGGGGCAGTTTGGGGGTCACTCAGGACTCTGCATTAACTGGCAGAAATCATTGATATTACCTCTTGCTAACACTGTGTCTGTCCTGCCTGATTTACGTGGACTAACATGGGAGGGATCTTGTATGAAATAACTAGAAGTAAAAATATATCATGACACACATTATATTTTTTATGGCAACACCGGTGCAGCGATCAGGGCGTTCTGTGCCAGCATGAGAAGGACTCTCCCACTGTCAGTTGCTGGGTGGATAGCAGTCGCGAAGATGGTGGCATTTCCTTATCTGCTCTACTTCTTTTCGACGTTGCCCCTTAATATCCGCCATAAAACATTTGCTGAACTGGACTCCCTGTTCATAGAGCTGATTTTGGGAACTGGATGGTGCAGACTGGCATTGGCCAAACTGCAAAGGCCCACATCTGATGGAGGTCTGGCAGCAGCAGATTTTTAAGCCTATTACCTGGTGGCCCAGATTCAACGGTTCAACCAATAAATATATGCCAGTTTACACCCTGCACAGGGAGCGCCAACCGTAGCGCCTTGGCTTACTCTTCTTTCCCAGATTCTTTTGACTCCCAAAAGGCCTCTGCCAGGGTGTCCCAGGGAACTGGGCAGTGTATGAAATGCCTAGTGATGCTGCCTACAGTGCACCCAATCCCTATTGCCCTATACACCGTTCTTGCCATTGCAGTGCCTAACAGCACTGAATGACATAGGGGCACTAAGAGGAGTAGTAGACTGGTTAGACCTGGGAGTGGCCGGCCTCGGGGACCTATTCCGAAACGGTAATCAGCTGTCATCTGAGGATTTATAAGACCTCTATAACTTGCCCCTAGGACAGTTTTTGCTGCATTGTGCAGTGACATTGACCATACGAGACCATTGGAGAGCTGGGTTGGTGAACCCCCTGTCCACCAGAGCAGCTGGGTCCTCTGTACAACGTCTGACAGGAGAATGGCTGTCACCCTCCTGTATCAAGTGATACAAGCAGTTATCAATGTGCCCCATGAGGATCTGAGGCCGCAGTGGGAGGAAGACGTGGATCACCTGATCACAGACTCAACTTCTGCCGCAATACTGTCTAACATATACAAAGTCTCCTGTAATGCAAGATTTAAACTGATTAACTTTTATTTACTTCACAGGGCATATCTTACACAGAGGAAAATTAATCGGTCATTTGGAACACTAGATGCAGCATGCCCCAGATGTGGGAAACAGGGAGTGGAGATGATTTATATGGTATGGGCTTTCCCGGCTCCATGTGACTTTTGGGAAGGTATATTAACTTTTATAAATTAAGTCACTCAAAGAACAATTCCATGCAGACCCCTAGTGTGTCCCTTGGGGGAATTTCCACGCTCAGCCAAATATAAAGTAACTTCTAAATTTGCAGACCTTGCCCTAATACTTGCTATGAGTGGAATCACAATCAAATGGAAGGCCACCAATAGACCCCAGATAGCCAGATGGAGAGAGACCCTGTTGCTCTGGGTGGGGTATGAGGGTGCAATTCTATTCCAAGAAGTGAGAAGAGGGCGCAGTACTGTGGATAAAGCTAGGTCTTGGGATGTATTAATGGAATGTCTGCAATCACCAGAGACTGATTCCCCTGACAGTTTCATAATCATAGATCATGACCCCAGAGATTAACGTGCAGATGGGACACACAAAGAGACCTAACCTAAATCATAAATAAATGTGGTGACACCTGCTAATGAGAGAGATATGCTTGCTCGTCTGCTTTGGGGCTACTGTGGGAGCCAGGGAAGAGGAGAGGGGAGGGATGGGGAGATGTTAACTGACTGTGTGAGGATTGGGTGGTGTGTTATTATTTGTATTGCACAGCCTATCATGATATGTATACATTTGAAGTCTCTAGATATTAAGGCTGCTGAGTAAACACCATAATGCCATTTGACTATTCATGTCTCATTATCTGACCTACCTGCGCAGCCAATGTTTGTATTGTCATAAAAAAATAAAAATGTTGTTTAATAGAGGCACGGACCCTCCACGAATCTTACCTATTTCATGCAGAGATCTGATTGACTGGCAACACTTCAACCAGGAAGTGTTGGAAACTATCTTAGGACTCGGGCTCAGCTAAGTCCTAAACAAAAACATTAAAAAAGAAGGGGACAGGGTGGGAATACCCTGACCACCCAGGCCTGGTCCTGAGGTCCTTCAAGTACCCCGCCTGGCCCAAAATGTATTGTTTTTTATTTCTGCAGTGAAAATCACAACGCATTTGTGAATTTCATTACAAGACCGGAGGCTACCATTATGCATTATTCTTTTAATGCAACTTCAAGTACAGCCACTTAAAAGTTACATCATAAAGCAAAGCTCTAGAATAAACAAGTGTAACTAGGCAACACAGTCACAGAGATCTGCCTCTTTTAAATGCGGCTTCAAGACAGATACGTTGTTTTTCTTCTATGCTCTGTCACTGTACTTCTCCTAGTATGCATTTATAGCCTTTTTTCATACCTTTTGCCGTTTTATTTCCTCTCTACGTTCTTTACCATGTACCTTTACTTGTCTCTTCAAGCTCTACTCCCACCTTAGTTAACTTCTGTTTTACCCTACGTCTCTCGCTCGTATGCGCGATTCTGATCCTTCAATGCATTTTCCCTCTGGGTTTCGGCTCACGAATGTAGCACTTTGCTCATTGCTCAGGTACTCACTCGCATCGCGTTTCAGGTACCGCCTGAGGGAACTCTCTCTCCTTCCCCTTCAGGCCGTAAGATCGTCGGTTCAACTCATCTCACCTACAGGGCACGGCGCGGACGCTCATCAATTTACGGAGTGCGGTCCGCATCACGCCCCGTCGTGCCTTCGGTCCCACTTTAGCGCACGTTCACTATAATACCTACAAAACAAAGGATCCAAACGAGGAAGTCGTCGGAGGGCTCCCCACATTAGAGGAAGGACCATTAGCGACGACCCATACCACGCTAGGCACGTCCTGACTGCCTGCGCTTGCCAGTTTCCTAGCAACACTGCATTCAACAGCAGATTACACGACGGTTGGCAGCTCACTGACTTTTTCATCCTACCTAATTTCTAGTTTATCTTAAATTATCAGTTTCCTGGCCCCAAGCATTTTATGCTCCTAATTGCCCATTCTAATTTAAAATATATATATACCCTACTCTCTTACCCACCAATTCAACTGGGCTAACCCCCTTTTTCTTTCCCTTATTCCTAACCTACATAGTGGTCCCTCCCTAAACACTCATCATGTCTGATGCTGAATCCGATGATTCTCAGCACCAGGTACCCGCCCCTAATACTAACGGGGAGCTTATTAAAAAAATCATACAGAAGGAATTACATTCCTGCATGAGGGAGACCATTAGTAAGATTGTTGCAGGTAAGAGATCTCTCTCTGACCCCACCAACCCACCCGCACTCCTCGGAGGGTATTCCGATGTCATGAACAAAAGTGGGGGTAAAAAAATGAGAAAATGCAACAACTTAGAAAACGAAAGCACTATGGGAGGTCCAAGCACCTCGAATGTATTGGGAGGTCTACGCGCCTCGACAACTGAAGGAGGACTAAGCTCCTCAAATTATACGGGAGGCCTACGCGCCCCAAAAAGACTACGTGCCCACAACGGCACATCCCATCTGGATGCCCTAAGCGGCTCACAATATCAAAGTGCTGATACAGATCCCCTCTTATCCAATGATACTTCTAATGACTCCTTAGATGAGTACATTTTGGACCTAGACCAAATTGACGACGATATCGACTTTGACCTCTCACAGGAGGAACTCCCCTCCTCCTCTAAGGAGATTATATTCGACCCCCTTGGCGGGGAAATGTTCTCCCCTGACAACATACAACACCCTAGGAGCTCCCAGTGGTGGCCCCAACAACATGTGGCCAAGTTTATCAAAAGGTGGGTCAAACACCCACTGGAAAGAGAGGCAAGGAACATCCTTAAGGCAGAATGCCCACGACCCGTCATCCAAGACAAATACTGCCTTACACCTAACCTGGACCCTGAACTCATTAAGTTCCTATTCAAATTGGGCAGAGACCCCAGGAAGGGTATGGAACGCTCTCTCAAGACTTGTCAGGACCGCATGCTTGACATGCTCGGCCCATTGTGCCGTATGATCGATCTAATTGAGGAGAGCTATGTCAATGGCTCACAACCTAACATCGATCTCCTACGAGGTTGGAGCCAAAGGACACTTATCCTCCTCGGTAATGCCAACGCCTCTCTCAATACTGAGAGGAGGAAAGTAGTCCTGTCCAAAATTGACCCCAAGCTCTGCGACATGGCAGAGAGGGAATCCTCATCTAACCCTAATGGCTTAGTCTTTGGGGAGGATATGATTAAAGGTTTGGGGAAGTATGTGGCAACCTTTACGGCTCTTGATAAGGCGCAGGCCAACATGCGCAGAGTTTTCAACCTTAGTGTTTTCGCTAGGGCCGGCAGAAGGGGTCGTTCTGCCGGCCGCCCCTTCCAGAGACCCTTCTCAAGACAGAGAACTTTCGGTCGCCCGTTCCAGCCCAACACTTCATTCTTCCCTCAACGAGGTCGATTCTCCCGCTCCAGAGGCTTCAGGACCAGAGGCGCCAACCCCTCCAACACCTCAAGTAAGTACCCTTCCTGCTCATCCTTCCTTTTCAACACAGAGAGTAGCGGGTCGCCTAAAACATTTCCTACATATTTGGAAACAAATCACACACGATCCTTGGGTTTTAGACACTGTCCAGGGTTTCAAAATAGATTTCACAGTAAAACCCATTCAAATTTCAACCCCCCATGTATTAAACCTGACACCAGAGCAGCAATCTATCGTGGCAGAGGAGGTAAATTCAATGTTAAGGAAAGGCGCAATCGTAGAAGTCCCTTGGGAACACAAGAATTTCCTGAGCAACATTTTCTAAGAGATTTGAACAAGTATCTCACCTACAACCACTTCAAGATGGAAGGTATCCATCTTCTCAGGGACATGCTCTTAGAAAAAGATTGGCTAGTGAAACTAGATTTAAAAGACGCCTACTTCACGATTCCAATGGCAGAGGAATCGCAAACCTTCCTTCAATTTGCGTGGAACAACCATCTATATCAGTTCCAAGCTCTTCCCTTCGGTCTTTCTTCGGCTCCCTGGTGTTTCACCAAAGTGATGAAGGCCATTACCACGGTCCTGAGAGAAAGGGGTGTCCGCCTCATAATCTATTTAGACGACATACTCATCATGTCTCAAGACCATTCTCAAATTCTGAAAGATCTGAACACTACTGTGGATTTAATAGAGAGTACAGGTTTTATTATAAACAAAGAAAAATCCATCATGACTCCCTCGAGGTCTCTAGAGTTCCTGGGCTTTACGGTAGACACCGTGGAAATCTATGCTCTTACTCCCCACGAAAAAGATATCCAAGATTCGGAAGGAGATACGTCACGTTCTGAAGCTAGATCTCCTAACCTTAAGGGAACTAGCCAGGCTTCTGGGCCTCTTATCATCCTCTATACAAGCTATCTTTCCGGGCCCCCTATATTACAGAGCACTTCAAAGACTCAAGGGCAGGGCCCTCCGCTCTGGACTTTGGTACGGAGACAAAATCCACCTAGACACAGAGGCCAAGGCAGAACTGACTTGGTGGTTGGAGAACCTGGATGCATGGAACGGGAAAGCCATTTTTGGGGCCTCCCCGGATTACGTACTGGAATCGGATGCCAGCCTTCATGGCTGGGGTGCTTGTTTTCAAAACCAGAACACGGGAGGTTTATGGTCCTATTCAGAGAGCTCGCATCACATAAACTTTCTGGAGTTGACCGCAGGGCTTTATGCCCTAATGTGTTTCAAACAATCCCTTCAAGGGAGATCGGTCCTCCTCAAGATGGACAACATATCAGCTGTCGTCTATATAAATCGCCTAGGGGGCACAAGTTCACCAGACCTCTCCAACCTAGCCAAAAAGCTGTGGACGTTCTGCTTGGAACACCAAATTTCACTAAGAGCAGAATATCTTCCGGGCCTAAAGAACGTCTGTGCGGATTGGAATTCAAGGTTCCTCGTAGATCACACCGATTGGAAATTAAACGCAAACGTGTTCAAGAGTCTAAACCGTCTTTGGGGTCCCCTAGAAGTAGACCTCTTCGCGAGCAGACTCACGTCCCACTTCCCAGATACTTCAGCTGGATGCCAGACCCCGGTGCTCTGGCCGTCAACGCCTTTCTCCAGCATTGGAAAGACATTCGGGGATACGCTTTTCCCCCCTTTGCGATGATCCAGCGCGTCCTTCAGAAGTTGAGGACAGAACGATCTTCAATAGTCCTAGTAACTCCTTTTTGGCCGTCCCAAGCCTGGTTCCCAACGACCTTGGAATTAGCTTACGAAATACCCTTTCTACTTCCAGCTTCACTCAGGACTCCTAAGAGACATATACGGTTTGGATCACCCGCTTCTTCTGAACGGAACTTTGAACCTTCTTGCCTGGAAAGTGTCAGGCGAGCCAATGAGATCTCTGGGCTTTCAGCGCAGGCTTCTTCTCTCCTCCAAGAATCTTGGGCCCCCGGTACACACTATAGATACAACGGCATCTGGAAAAGATGGGTTTGTTGGTGCCTGGAAAGGAACCTGGATTCCGTGGAGGCCCCTATCGTGCATGTAGCCAATTTTCTTGTCGAACAATTTGAAAGAGGTCTTTCCTATAGGTCAATTAACTGTTATAGATCTGCCATTTCTGCGGGTCACTCCCTTTTAAATGGTAGAACTATTGGAAAAAACCCATAATTTGCAGAATTATGAAGAGTATTAGGCTTAAAAGACCTCCCAAACCTAAATATGACACCCTTTGGGACGTTAAATTGCTACTCGATCTTTTTTGTAATTGGCCGAACAATAACTTGTTAGATAATAAGAGACTCTCCATCAAATTAGCTTCTCTCCTTTGTCTAATATCCTCCCGTAGAGTTTCAGACGTTAAAGCGTTGGAAATATCCAACAGATCCTACGACGCGTTCGGTGTCACCTTTGAAATTATCAAGAGAACCAAAACGATGTCTGATACGATTTTTTACCCTAGCTTTGAGTCTTGCAAAAAATTATGTGTGGTGGATTGCATGAAAGAATATGATTCAAGGATGGCCCCTCGTCGCACCGCAGAGGGTGAACCAACTCCTTATATCCTTTGTTAAGCCCTTCAAACCTGTCACTTCTTCTTCTATAGCTAGATGGGTTAAACTGGCTATGCAATTGGCAGGCATCGATCTCCTTAGATTTCAGGCACATTCCTTAAGAGGGGCTATGGCTAGCCAGTCCTTTTGGAAAGGAGGTAAGTTGGATGATATCCTCAAAGCAGCAGACTGGTCAAGTTCCTATACCTTTGCAAAACATTACTGCAAACCTATCGAACACATGTCTAATGTAGTTCTACTTGACTACCAACATGCATAATGGTAGCCTCCGGTCTTGTAATGAAATTGCGATTCTCCTATTACCATGACCAGAGAATCTGGATTTCATTAAAGACACGGAGGCTAACATTATCCCAACCCTCCCTCCCGGGAGTGGATTTTAACATCTCTTTGTCTTATTCCACTCTTCTTGTCCTAAGGAATTGTTTTATGTAATGTTTTGATTAATTCAGAATATAGTTCAGTTTTTGGATTGTATTTACCTCTAACATGTGTAGTATCAATTACCACCATCTCTCTTTTTCCCTTACATAGGGTGGTAAGCACAACTTCCTAATATTTCGTCTTTTTCAGATAATTCGTCTTGATTGACTCACCATCACGATCCGTTGCAAGCAACACTCGACTCCTCCTTTGTTCTCGGTTCCAAGGAGAGGCCTTCCCTGCATGATACCAGTTTCTGGACTTCGTTATCCTTGGAAGAACTTTTCCTTTTGCTCTCACTGCATTTAAAAGAGGCAGATCTCTGTGACTGTGTTGCCTAGTTACACTTGTTTATTCTAGAGCTTTGCTTTATGATGTAACTTTTAAGTGGCTGTACTTGAAGTTGCATTAAAAGAATAATGCATAATGTTAGCCTCCGTGTCTTTAATGAAATCCAGATTCTCTGGTCATGGTAATAGGAGAATCGCAATTTGCTTGTAAATTAAAAAAAACACAAGCCTGGTCTCCCGCTCTTGTTGTATTTCAACCCCTGGGTGGGCCAGGTACCAGTTGCATTGTGAATAAAATAAAGTTGGATCTCCCTCTCCGTCTGCAAAGCACAAAGGATCCTAACTTCTTTGGCTTGGGGAAGGAAAAGCAAGTGTGTTTCCTCTCATATTCTACATTGAAAAACAAACTGAAATCCTTAATCGAGGTGAAAGCATCATTGATCTATTGAAGCGCAATCTGATCTGCAGTTACTGTGACAAGTGGTGTCTTTATTGTCGTCTCCTGGTGAAAGCAGAGTCAATGTTTCTTCCTACTAATTACCCTACGTATCCAAATGCCCAAAATCATCTGCAAGCTCCGTCCGTTTTCCTTAGTAGTATGTAAAGGTCTTTCCACCTTTTCCCAAGTTGATGGACAGCCTACCAAAAGGCCCCTGAGCGTGTTTCCTGTCAACTTTAGTGACACGTTCTTGATGCAGAGAAATACTAGAACATCTCAACCAAACAAAGAAGCATTTACTTAATACAGTTAAGAGGCAGTAACTCTGTTTGGTAGAGATTCACCTCTTTGTAGCGTCGTCGTCTTCTCTTGAACAGGATTCATGCTATCACAGATTTGTGGATGAACTAGCATAAACAATCACATTGCCGAAATTACATGCACACAAGGTCATTGGAGTCATTGCCTTGTGGTCCTTTACAGATCTGTAGTGAAGAATATGCACTAGACATTTACCCAACGAGGCAGCACTTAACAACTAACCAGTAGAAAGTACTCCAGTTGGGTAGATATTTTCGGCAAAACTCTTCTTCTTCGAAAAAATGAGGTTCCATTATGAACCTAATGCTCATTTCAATCAATCAATCAGGGAATTGGAAGCGCGCTACTCACCCGTGCGGGTCTCAAGGCGCTGTTTCACAGAAATTAAACCTCAACGGTAAGCACCTACAAATATAAACACAGCAGATTCCCCAGTTTAAGCTCTACTTCTGTAAAGCACAAATGATTCTAACTTCTTGGGCTTGCAAAGGCAAAGCAAGTGTGTTTATTCTCTTATTCCACAATGAAAAATGATCTGAAATCCTTGATTGAGGTGAATGCATTGTTGATCTATTGGAGCGCAAACTGATTTGTAGTGACCGTGATAAGTGCTTTCTTTCTTGTCTTGAGAACAGAGTCCATGATTCTTCCTTTTAATTACAATAAGCATGCAAATGCCCAAAGTCATCTGCATGGTCCACCCGTTTGGCCTGCTTCGTTTTCCTTAGTGGTATGCAAAGGTCTTCCCACCTTTCCCCACATTGATGAGCAGCTTACCAAAAGGCCCCTCAGCACATTTCTCGCCGATTTTGGTGACCTGTTCTTGACTGAAAAAACAAGGCTTCCTTTGGATTATTGGATAGTAAATACCACGTGGAAGCAAACAATCATCTACTGATACACACTTGCCATACACACTGGGGAATCTAGTTGCAGACCCAAGGCCAAAACACAAGAAAATATGTCTATTTATTATTATTAAAAACAAGTGCTAAACAGTCCAAAATCAATTGTTCATTAAAAACAGGATAAAAAGATTTGCACATGAAAATCACAAGAATTTCAAATTCATATATAGACTAAACAAGGTTATTCTAAATTGTACCTAAAAAAAACAGTACCAATATATCTATAGACAACTCATTAGAAAAACAAATAATAAAAACAAGAAAAATACACAGAGAAAAACAAACAGCACAATTTGTTATGGAGAATACACAAAAAAAGACAGTACAATTTGTCATAAAAGAACACATCTGTGTTAGAAACAAATAAAGACTGGAACCCGATACACTGTGCCTTATTCGATATCTGTAGTTCCAGCCACTACACGGATTATGTATTCGAGCGTCAACGTGTTTCGATGGTGAGTTCCGATTAGACCATCTTTTTCAAGACTCAAATATGACTCCCACAACACATGAATGTTGCCAGAATTAGATCAAATACCTCTTATTCTGTATTTAAGGTGTTCAACTGCTACTTGTGACCATAAGACTAGTAAGGGCTAAATAGTCCATTCAACTGTCTTGGTCATAGACAGTAAAATGTAGGACCTATCTGTCATACATGCCGATAGCAGATGGCCCAATGTAGTATTGATACCTGGCCTATAGCTTGTATTCTGAATGTGCTATGAAGGCTGCCACACTCCTGTACACAACTTTTTATAGTTTGAAATCTGTTATCTAGGGGCTGTGGCATATACTGATAAGTGAGTTGCCCAGTCCTTCTTAATCTATAGCAGTACCCTTCATAAATTGGGTCTGTATTTCTCAGACGAGGTCCGAAGCACGCTCCGTGCATTTTATTAAAAAAAGGGGTTAAGGAAGCCTGGTTTCAAGGGGTCCCTCTCTGTCTTCTCGACCTGTTCTTGATGCCAGGAAATATGAAGATATCTCTACCAAACAAAGAAGCACTTACTTTATATAGTTAGGAGGAAGTACCCTTCTCTGGTGGAAATTTATCTTTCTGGTCTCTTTGTCTTCTCTATAGGATGATTCATGTTAGCACACATTTCAGGATAAAGATGCACAAGGAACAATCACATTGCCAAAATGCACAATAGGTCACTGGAGACATTTTCTCATGGTCCATTACGCAGGTGTAGTGTAGTGTAGATTACACACTGGACATTTTCCAAATGAAGTAGCACTTATTAATTAACCAGTAGAAGGTTCTACAGTAGGGTAGATATTTTGTGCAACACTGTAAACTCTTGTTGGATAAAGGGGCAGATTAGGTTCTGTTGTGGCCCAGTCACTCACACAGCTACTGACACACCCATGCATACACTTAGACACCACTCACACACCCATTCTGCCACTCTCACCTCTACTTACAGACCCACACAACCACTTACACACCCATACAGTCACTCACACCCCACAAAACCACTCACAACCCATACAGTCATTCACACACCCACTCACTTACCTATATATCTACTCACACACCCACTCATAGACCCATAGAGTCACGTACATACCCACAAAACTACTGACACTTACACTCACAGAGCCACTCACAAACCCACTCACAGACATATAAAGACACTAATACACCAACCACAGACTCACTAATCCACTCAGACACCCAACCTGACACCCTCAAAACTACTTACACACCCACTCATAATCCCATAGTGACACTCACACACCCAGTCACCGACCCATACAGCCACTCACACACCCACTCTCTGACCTATAGAATCACTAACACCCCTACTCTCAGAAGTTGCAGGTTACAGTTAGGATATAAAAAAAAGATTTAACTTTGAAATTCTCTGAAAAATCCAAATGTTACAGAGACATTGTAGGTAGGAAATAACATGAAAAAACCTTAGAAATTCACTGAAAAAACAGTGGACGTGATAGTTAGGCTCAGATTTCACTGATACAAAACCAGTGAAATTTAGAAGTTATAGTTACCTGAGCTAAGTATAACTTATGCCCCCGCAATTGACTGCTTATGACCTCACATATTACATCACTCATCTCAAATGACATTACTTATGGCATCATCCAAACATCCACTCACACCCACACAACCAATCAGACACCCACTCTCCCACCCATAAAACCACTTATTTACATATACATACTCACAGATCCATACAACCACTCACACACCCACACAACCATTCACACACCCACTTACCCACCCACAAACCTACTCACAGACCCATACAAGCACTCCCACACCCACTTACATACTCAAACAACCACTCACACACCCATACAACCACTCACACACCCATACAACTACTTACACACCTACTCTCACACCCACACAGCTACTTAGACAGCTACTTACACACCTATATAACTACTCACACACCCACTCACACATTCATGCAACAACTCACACACCCATACAATTACTCCCACTCCCACTTACATACCCATACAACCACTCACACTCTCACTCACACACCCAAACAGATATTCAGACACCTACTCACACACCCATACACCTACTCATGCAACCACTCACACACACATGCAGCTCCTCACAAACCCACTGACTGACCAATACAGCCACTCACACACCTATTCACACAACCATACATCCACCCAGACACCCACTCACACACTGATACAGACAGTCACAAAGCCACTAAGATGACATATGTAGTATGAAACAGTATCACTCATTAGTATTACAGAAAGAATAGTATTTTAACTTATGCTGTAGCTTAATATATATTCCATTCCATTTATTAAACTTTATTTCGGCCACTAGGGCCATAAAAGTACAAGTCAATAAAACCAATAATATACACTTGTAGTTAAAACTTTGGATGGCTCACAATCATCTTCTTGTACAGAGATCAACCCACAAAAGGAAAAGAAAAAAACACAGTACATAAGAACTACAGCAGGGATATGAAATTATACATAATACTGTCTTCAAGCCGTTAAAAACAGAATAAAAACAACCGCCTGATGATAGGCTGTGATCTAAAAATTTTACAGAAGATAAAAATACTGAACTGGGGTGCACAGCCCCAGCATGAATACACAGTTACTCGACCTGCGCAAATTCACCACATTTGTTCTTCCCCATGGGATCTACTTTAAACAGGCCACGCCGAATATGCCACATGCAATTTAAGAATCGTGATACAGCAAAAACAATTGGTGGATGGGTGTCATATTTTAAAACTCTGTAGGCCGCTATACAGCGCACGAAGCCTAAATTCTTACATAGTTGGATTAACCAACGCTTGCGCGGCAGCCGATAGGCAGGACAGAAGAGCAGAACATGTAGTTCAGACTCTTCCTTATAGTTGCATGCAGGACATTCTCCCGTTTGCTCTTTCACCCATTTGCTAGTATACGCTAGTAATGGAAGAGTCCGAAGTCTGATTTGCATATACAATTTCCTGGCCACTGCGGGTTGGATAAAATCCAGAACATTTTCCTTACTATATACATCTCTTACTAGCAAGAATTCTGCTGTCAAACGACCACATGAGGCACTTTCTTCAATAGACATTAGATTAACTAGTCTATAACATTTAACTAGTTCAAACCTAGAAATTGTGGCACATGATGTCTCTGGCGTTCTCCAGAGGTCCGGCTTGCCTAGCTTAAAGGCCAGGTCCCTTTTGTGACCAAGCCAAGGAATTTTCTTGGTGGTGCAGATGGATAAGAGCTCTTTTAGCTCGGCCCTGAAGACAGATAGCTCTGGGGTCACCCACAGCCTCCGCCAGAAAGTTAAGGGTCTCAGGGCAGTCTCTTCATCAAGGGGCCTAATACCCAGGTCCATGCGAAGGGGTGTAAGGGGAGTACTACGGGGTAGGCCTATGAGCTGACGCATAAAGTTATTCTCCACTTTCATCAAGTTGGTGGTAGGACAATGTCCCCACAACTCCACCCCATATAATGTGGCACCCCTTGCTTGTGCTTTGTAAATTTCCACCACAGGGGCGGCTGGTTTAAAAACTGAAGTTCTGTGCAATTTCATTATACCACCCACTGTCTGAATTAGCCTGAGACTTGCTTTGTCCAACTGTGGACCCCATTCAAAGTGCTCTGACAGGGTGACTCCCAGATAATCAAATATCTTCACTCTTTCCAGAGGAATGCCGTGTAAAGAAGGGTTTGGACGAGTTGTGTTAGGAGGGTTGAAGACCATATATTTGGTTTTTGTTAAGTTGATCTCCAGCCCCCGTAGCTTACAAGAATTGGTGAAGCCATCAAGGGTACGCTGGATACCCATTGGTGTTTTTGAGAGTAGCAGGGTATCATCTGCAAACATCAGCGCAGGCACCTTCCCGGAGACTAACTTGGGAGCATCGTTGTCCTCTATTTTTTAAGATGGTCAATAAGACCATTGATAAAAAGACAAAATAAAGTAGGAGCTAAAACACATCCCTGCCGTACCCCCTTTTGAACAGGAAAACGGGAAGTAAGTTCCCCATATTTTCCACATCGTACTTGTGCAAAGTTTTCCAAGTGGAGCCTCTCTATAACATTTAAGAGATAGGGAGGGATCCCAAGGTCGCTCAAAACCTCCCAAAGTTTCTCCCTAGGTACAAGATCAAAAGCCGACTTCAGATCAACAAATATTAGATAGAGGCTGCCACCCTCTATAGTCACCGTTTTCCAGAATAGTAGTTGTATTCTGAATATCTGGTCTACGGTTGACATATTTGTTCTGAAGCCGGCCTGATAGGGACTTAATATTTGTTCTTCTTCCAACCAACCCTGAAGGCGGTCCAAAATCACCCGGCTGAAAAGTTTTTGGGTAATGTCAATTAAACTAATCAGCCTGTAGTTGGAGGGTGAGAGAGGGCAGCCTTTTTTGAATATGGGTACTATCTCAGCCCCGCGCCAGGTATCAGGGGGAACCATGCCCTTCAGGACGGCATTAAATAGGGCACACAAGTATGGGACCCATATTGTGGGTTCCTCACGGAAGAGGTCCCCCGGTAGTTTATCTCGACCTGGCGCTTTATTACGGTGAAGCTTATTAATAGCATTTTCTACTTCGGTCATGTTAATCTCCGTGTCCCCCACCAGATGGAACTCCGGTGCCATGCTGGTGCTAACGATGTTAACAGGACCACCATCCCTAGAAGAGTACAATGACCCAAAGTGAGTCTCCCAGGCTTCAGGTGCTATATTGGGCTCAATGGCCGATCTCCCTTCCCTGTCACCCGAGCTCACTATTGCCCAAAAAGGTTTCAGATCTTTATCATTCAGGGCAATCTTGAGCATTTCCCACCTCTCTAATTCCCAGTTTTTTTTTCCTGTTGGGTGGTCCGTTTGTACCTGGCCCTATAAAGTTTAATTTGTGGCCTATCCTTCTCCTTCACCGCATCCAGAAGGTCACGCTTGGCCTTGCGACACTTATCATTGAACCAAGCACATTTGTTTTCCCTAATACGCACAACCGGGAAGAATACTTCCACCAGTTTTGAGGTGAGCTCTGCATGTATTTTCCCTACCTTGTCTAAATCCAGGGTGGGACCCTCCACCTGTGTTGCCTCCCACATTTTAGTTATAAATGGAATTGCTAGCTGATAGACTTTAGCCAGCTTGAAAGGAGACTGTTGAATGTGGCCCCATCTGACATTTTTTCTATTGTTTGTCACTGTTATTGCACTAGTCACATTTTAAAGGGGCAGAAGGAGGTTTAGAGATGCCAAGGTCCCATGGTTTTAAAATCAGAATCAGGGCATTGTGATCACTATCCTGCCTCTGTGTGATGTAAAAGTCAAGAACCTTATCCCAAAGTCTTGTTTCCACCATAATGTAGTCAATTAGGGAGGCTTGACCTACTCTATTAAATGTGGGCTGCCCTGGCCAGTCGGATTTAGTCCGGCCATTACATGCTCTTAACGATAGAGCTAGAGTGAGTGAGTTAAGCTGCATGGCCAGTGGGGTCGGGTATAGACCAGTAAAGATCTTCTTCCGTTGGGACAGAGTGAGATGGATCGGTGAGGGGTTCAAAATGGCAGTTAAAATCACCCCCTTCAATCAGCCATATCCCTGGATCCAAGGTTGGGATAAAATGTCCCAGATGGGCAATGGTGTCAGATTCTTAGCTGTTGTTGACAGGACGAGAATACACGTTAATTAGGGCGATTTTCGTCTTTGTAGGAAAAGAGAGCAGGACACACTGGATGTCATTTGAGGGTGTTATCATCTGCTCCGCTCTACAGCCAAGTTGAGTGCCCACCCAGATGGATAGGCCACCAGAGGGTCTCCCCCTCCCACCCATGCTTGCTAGGTTATTGAATGAGGCAAAACCCACCCGCTGGAAGCCTTCCCTTGCCCAAGTCTCCTGGAAGATACAGATATCGTGTTTATCGACAAACTCACCCCATGCGGGGCAGGGCAGTTTGTTTTTAAGTAAACTATACAAAGAAGGAGCGCCACAAGTATCAATTGGTATCCCAATAAATTATTGAAGTCTTTACGAATAACAAGTCTTCAGGCAGTCCATTCAGTACAAAGTTCTTCTTCTTTATTAATTAACAACAAGCATTCTTTTCAAGTTGTTCACTTCTCTTATATAGTCAGCGTATCAATTCTTTTTTAAAGTCAGCCAACGCGTTTCGTCCTGAAAGGACATCATCAGGGCTGAAATAATAGAAATAAAACATATATCAACAATTGTTTCTCCTTACATCTTCCAGAAAATCAGATTTCAAGTTTTATCCTGTCCATAGTACAAGATACTAAAAATCTCTTCACCTGCCTATATCCATTCTATTAAAATGATAACATCATAATGGAGAAAAAATATGACCAACATCAAAGTAAAACATTTGAAAACACATAAATATTTAATTTCTCTTACACAATCCATATCGACCGCTATGCTGCCCTATTCTGAGGACCATGACCATTCAGCAACAAAAAATACTAAATTTATTAACATTGCCTACGTGCCCTCAATCCAAAACGGGCCTTCATTGTACTTCCTCCCTCTATAATGATTAACAATATTTAGTCTGGATATTAACTAGCTACATACCTCCAATTTAGTAACTAGAATCCGTTGTTTGATTTTTCCTTAAAAAACTCCTTATATTGTTCAATCAAGTTATACTCCTGTCTGAACTGTAAAATTAAACACACTGAGTAAATAAATTTGAAAAAACGTACAAGCTCCTATTTAAGTTCATTTATGATCATGTAAAGTGTCCCACCTTGATATCGATGTAGCATGCCTATGATGCTTGCTATTTCTTTTCACCTTTACTTGTCGGTGTTTAAATTCTGGTCTGTGAACAAATTAAAGGGGGTGATGTTACTCCATCTAATCCTCACAAGTGGCTGCGATGGAAATGCAAACCTAGCTTCTTTTGTTGTGCCTAGCACTCATTATTAATTCAGTTTTGGCTCAAGCTTAAAACCCATTATATATACGGACCAGTCTTTAAGGAACAAATAATGTCTCCCTCTTTACCTATAAAATCTCCTCATTTATAATTACTCCCTGAACATATAAAACCGTCACTCACCAATTTATGAATTCTTGTATTTATTCTTGGTTCAATTTTGCTGGTCCAATGTCCTCTAGTGTGGATTCTACAATCAAAATCCTAGTGTCAGTAAGCAATGCATATTGTGGCCTTTGTTTTTAAGAAGAAGTGTGTAAGAAATTGTGATGAGTAGCAGGCTATTTCTTTTTTTTTTTAAATGTTACGATCTCATGAGAACCTCGCAGGATCGAGAAAAGTAGAAAGGAGTAGGTGATGTTTGAATACACTCTGGTATACATACTTTTTGCTGTAGGAAGGCATCTTACTGGAGATGGTGTTTATTTGCGTCCATTGGCTTGGGAAGAGTTGTGAGTAGAGTTAAGGCTCTTCCACACAACCTACTACACACACCCATCATCTGAGAGAGAGGTCTGAAAGGAGAGGCTAGTCCATCCACATACCCTACTATGCACACCCATCATCTGTGAGAGAGGTCTGATAGGAAAGGGCAGTTCATCCCCACACAGTACTATGCACTTTCATAATCTGAGAGAGAGGTATGAAAGGAGAGGTCAGTTAATCCAAGCAACCTACTATGCATACCTGTTATCTGAGAGAGAAGTCTGAACGGAGAGGGCAGTCCCTCCTCACACACTACTACATATACCTGTCATCTGAGAGAGAGAGAGGTCTGAAAAGAGAGGCCAGTCTGTCCATACACTCTACTACGCATACCCATCATCTGAGAGAGAGGTCTGACAGGAGAGACCAGTTCATCCACACACCGTACTATGCACACCCGTCATCTGAGAGAGAGGTATGAGAGGAGAGGCCAGTCCATCCCTACTCACAGCTATGTACACCCATCATCTGATAGAGATGTCTGAAAGGAGAGGTCACTCTATCCACACACTTTACTATACACACCCATCAGCTGAGAGAGAGGTCTGACAGGAGAGGGAAGTCCATCCACACACCGTAATATGCACACCTGTCATTTGAAAGAGAGCTATGTAAGGAGAGGACACTCCCTCCCCACTCACTGCTATGCACTCCTGTCATGCTTCTCTTACAGTAAAGCGTAGGTTACTCTGGAAAGTTCCAAATTCCTATCATGTTTATTTTTATAAATCTAATTGATTTATTTATCACATAATGGATTGCATTTTATTAAACTATACACACTGTTAGTATTCTGGTATATATAAATGATACATATTACTTCAGGATATATTCAGTGTAAACGCAAACTCCATTATAAAAAGGACAGTCTAGCAAGAGCAAGTCTGCAGCTTAGGAATGTTGGGCGGTGGATTCGTAGGGAAGTGGTGTAGGAGAGTATGATCTGCTTCACATGGGTACCCCCACTTTTTGCTGATGCTTCACTGTTTTTCAACCTTAGTCTGGCTGGGGCCCTGCTAATCAGAACCCCAGCCTAGCTGCGTCCTCTTTAAAATGGTTTCCATGTGCCTTAGGCACATCTCTGATTGGAATCTGGAGTGCCCTTATAAGTCCCTAGTATATGGTATACTATGTACCCAGGGCATAGGTACCTCAGAGGCCTACCAGGGGCTGCAGCATGTATTGTGCCACCCCTGGAAGGCCATCCAAACTGGCACCACAGGTCTGCTACTGCAGCCTGGGTAAGGTGGTGCATGCACCCCTTACTGTGATATAGGCTACCTATATCACTATATACATACACACATATAAACCTATAAGTCACTCCTAAGGCAGGCCTTATCAATCCTGAAGGCAGAGTGCGTGGTTCCTATGTGAGAGGGTGCCCCTGCATGAGCTGGGCCCCTCTGCAGCGTTCGGAGACCCTTCTCTGAGGCTGTTTGTAGTGCAGCCTGACCATATACTCTTAAGCGCATTATAACCTCGCGTTAAATGCTAACTTTGGGATGGCTGCACGGAAACATGTTGTGTTTGGTGTCAAACATCTTGGAATACTACCACCCCGCCAGTTCTGGCGGCGGGGGTAGCATTCCACCCTTCTAGAGGGAGAGACATGTACACACCGGTATACCCGGTACTGAATTTCCAGAGCCCTAGCATCACAAAATGGATGCCGCTGCCACAGACACGAGTCTGGCCTTCTGCTGCTGACCGAAACTCCAGCAGGGGAGGCCTGGACAATAGGTTTCCTGTCCCAGGGAGGTGTGACCACCTCCCCAGACAGGATAGTGTGTATTGGGGCTGGGCGGGAGCACTCTCGGGTGCTTTGAAATCCTGCACTGGGGGCACACTTGGTGTCCCTGTGCATACCCCAGTTCAAACCGGCTCAGGGGCTTCCAGCCCCTGCTCTGGCACGAAACTGGACAAAGGGAAAGGGGTGTAACCACCCTCTGCCCTGGCCCTCCCATAGGTGGGGCCACAGAGTATGTCCAACCCCTACCTTAGTATAAGTAGGGGAACCCAGTCCTTAGGACTTTAGATTTACCTGGACGAAACTCTGATACAGAATCCTGGACCTTCGACGCTCTACTTCAAGATTAGAGGACTGAAGAATCTCCCTTGGGGTCAAGGAGTGACTCCCCTGCTTGGCAGGCACCAAAGAAGCAATTGTCCGGTCTGCATCGCTGAAGCTCCTGTCGGACGCCGAACTCTTTGTATCACCAAAGGTAAATTTCCAGACTTCCCCGAGGCTGCCCTGAGTCCCCAGCAAAGCTGAGGCCCGTAGCTGTCGTGGGTAAGTGGAACCGTGACCACTGGACACCAAACGCATTTGCAAGTGCATCCTCTTCTGGGTCTCCCACAAAGTCGTGCTTTGGGCTCCGAGTAGCCCCAGCCTCCAGCACCAACTGTACCGAAGATCACTGGCCTCCACTCCACGAGTGTCCTGTGAGCCAGCTCCACGTGCATTGTCTCAAGGCTCCTTCACGGTCGCTAGTCCGTTGGCTAGTAGGCCCTCCCGAAGGCCAATCTTTCTCTGCTTGGGCTCCCTGGTTGCTCCAGATGTGCCCTGACTTATCCTCGCTGGGTGAGTCCCCCAGACCTTGCTGGTCTGCAACATCGTCCTTCTTCTATTTCCATGAGACTTGCCATTGCCAAGGCTTGTTGGGTCCAATCCGGTCGCCGATACCCCTGCAATCGACAAACGTTGTGGGACAGATCGAATCCAGCTCCTGGTTGTCGTCGACGCCTCCTGGACCTCGTGGCTGAAGAGTCAAGACGACTGTCAACCTACCTGAAGCACTCAACATCGGTGGGCATCTGCTCATCGCCTTCCTGGTCAGTGGCTAGTGTAGTTACCCAGACTCTGTCCCCTCTGCTTTCAGGTCCTTCAGATCTTCGATCCACCTTTGGATCCACCCGAACACTTTCGACTTGGCCGCCAGCAGCACTTTGCAGCAGATCGCCATTGAAAGCGACGACGAAACCCGACCCCGAAAGACACCTATGCACCCGGCTCCCCTGGGTGAGGTAACTCGAGTACTCCGGTGCTCCCGTGGGTATTGACACTAGAACAGCCTAGTTCTCAAAGGGTTTGCTCCAAGTCCTCCTCTAAGTGTCCCTTTTCTTTTAAATTCTAATCGCGACTTTCCCCATAGAAGTTAACGGTGGTTCGCGGTTGTGTTCATACACTGCACGTGTCCCCGTGGGTCCCCTGTGTCACTGCCTTGGGTGGTTCCTTGTGGTCCAAGCACTTCTACAGGCTCTAGGCCTTGTGTCTAGCTCATTCGTGGTTCTTATACCACTTTATTGGTATATGGTTTGGTACGCCCCTGGGGCTCAAACGTGTATTTGTGCTATTACTGTAGATAACTAACTCGTAACGTATGTACTTCAAACTCTAGCCTCATAAAGAGACTAGAGGGGTGTGTTTAGTAATAAATACATATATTTTGAATATATACCTGGTGTGGTCCTCTTTCATTTGGTCACTCAAGAGATTATAGACTGGTAAAACAAGCTGCTTTACATTCCTTCAAGACTTAGCCTGAAGGCTGCTCTCCATAGCTACCACTAGGATAGCTTTCAATAAAGGTTGTCTTTAACCTATCTCCAATAAGGGGTTGTTTGGACTGGTGCAAGGTGCCCACTATAATTAGTGGACAGCATATGCCAGGCCAACTTCTCACATTGGTGTGCAGCGTGTGGGATTCCAGCTTGCTATTGTTTTACCAGATAATCTCAATTGAATTGATCAACTGAAAACCACTAAGGGTACGTAAGGTACATATAAATCAAGCTTAGTAATACAGTAAGTTCTACTGAACTTAGAGTTGTGTGTTAAGGGCAGCACACCCTTTCTACAACTCAAGAGAGTTTAGTAGGCCACACTAGAGTAGGTAGTGCATACACCACACCTCACTAGTAATGTCTTCAAAGCCAGGACCCAGTGAGTCCTTGCCAGAAGCCAGTGGGCTTCTTCCCTCCAAGTATGATAAACTCCCATTCTTGGAATTGAGAGCATTATGCACTACTAGGAAGTTGAAGACAGGCAAAAGTGCCAGCACCCAACACCTCAGGGAGGTGTTTCTAGCTGATGATCTCAGCAGGCCCCTAGGGTCTGAAGGGGTAGGCAAAGAGGGTGGGGCAGAAGATGAGGAAGGGGCCAGGGGTGAAGAAACCCAGGCCCCCCCTCTGAAACTGGCCAGGAAGGTGAAAATGACCTTGCCCTGGAAAATCCAATTCCTCCTGTGGAGGAGGAGGAGGGAGAGGATCAGACTGACCTCCCCTTTGTCCTCCCAGGAAGAGTTCTGAGTGTGCCCAGAAGGTCTAGGTCTCCTTCTCTAGGAGTCTAACCACTCTGACACCTCAATAGGGACCTCTGTCTCCTCTCATAGGAGGGAATCCTCTCATGAGAGGAGAAAGAGACTGATTCAATATGAGCAAGCTCAGCTTGAACTCAGGAAACAGCAATTGGCTATAGACAGGGAGTCCCTAGATCTCTATAGAGAGAGACAAAAGTTGGGACTAGAGTCCCATGGTGGCAGCAGTTTCCCCAAAGATAGGGAAAGGTCTTATGACCATAGAAACCTGAGCAAGATTGTCCCTCCCTACCAGAGTGGGGATGATATCCACAAATGGATAACTGCGCTAGAGAGGGCCTGTAAAGTACAGAGGGTCCCTCAGGAGCAGTGGGCAGCAATCTTGTGGCTCTCCTTTGCAGACAAAGGTAGAGACAAGCTCCTCACTGTTAGAGAGGAGGATGCTGATAATTACAAAGTCTTGAAGAGTGCTCTAATTGATGGGTTTGGCCTAACCACTGAACAATACAGGTTAAAGTTCAGGGATACCCAAAAAGCACAGACTCAAGACTGGGTGGACTTTGTTGATTGTTCTGCCAAGGCTCTGGAAGGTTGGTTATTGGGCAGTAAGGTATGTGACTTCACAGGATTGTACAATCTGATAATGAGGGAGCAGATTCTTAATAACTGTCAAAATCAGCTGTTGCATCAGTACCTGGTAGACTCTGATCTGACCTCTCCCCAAGAATTGGGAAAGAAGGCAGACAAATGGGTCAGAACCAGGGTGAAGCAGAAGGTACAGAACCAAGGTGGTGACCCTAAGAAGCAAGATTCGAAAACCTCTGATAAGGGTGGGGAGAAGGGTAAAGACCAAAAGTCTTCACAAGGCCCCCAAAAATCTTCTTCAGGTGGGGATTCACAGTCTACCAAAGGGAAAGGCCAAAGAAAACCATGGTGCAAGGTCTGTAAGCAAAAGACCCACTGGACCAGTGATTGCACCAAGTCCAAAGACTCAACTCCAGCCCCCACCAATGCCCCTAAGGCACCTGCTCCCCCTAGTGCAGTTACAGTTGGTGGTGGGACTACACAAGCCAAGGGTTTAGTAGGGTTGACCCTGGGTAAAGAGATGAGCTCTGACCTAGTCAGAGAACTCACTCAGGCTGTCCTAGTCTGTGATGGAGGCATGGATATGACCTCCTCTGTGAGTCCCAGTAATCTGGGCAAGTACAGACAACAGCCTTTAATCAATGGAAGAGAGGCTTTGGCATTTAGGGACACAGGGGCAAGTGTCACCATGGTGACACAAGACCTTGTGAATCCTGGGCAGATAATACTTGGTGAAATGTACCAAGTGACCAATGCTAGCAACGTCAGAACAGACCATACTCTGGCAGTTGTTAACTTCTCCTGGGGAGGGGTAACTGGCCTTAAGAAGGTTGTGGTAAGTGCAAACCTACCCGTTGAATGCTTGCTTGGCAATGACTTGGAAACTTCAGCTTGGCCAGAAGTGGAGCTCAGGACCCATGCAGAAATGCTGGGGATCCCTGCAGATGTGTTTGCTGTGACCAGGTCACAAGCCAAAATGTCTAGCACTGAACCGGCCTTGGATTCTGGAATAATGGACAAAGTGCCTTCCAAGAAGAGGAGTAGTAGGGTAAAGGCAGTGCCTTCCCCCTTGGCTCAGAAGGAAGATCAGTCCCTTGAGGGGGATGATCTCAGTCCTGAGGAAGGAACTGTCCCAGAGGAGCTTGAACCTGACCAGGTTGAGTTCTTGGGGACAGGGGGACCTTCCAGGGCAGATCTGAGCCAGGAGCAGCAGAGCTGCCCCTCTCTTGAACCCCTCAGACAGCAAGCTGCTGCTGAGGCTGCTGGGAAAGCTAGTGGTCCCCATACTGTGTATTGGGATGATGGACTCTTGTACTCAGAGTGTAGAGACCCCAAGCCTGGTGCTACCAGGAGGTTGGTTATACCTCTGAAGTTCAGGGGCTTCCTATTGACCCTAGCCCATGATATTCCCTTAGCAGGTCACCTGGGCCAGAACAAGACTTGGGACAGAATTGTCCCTCACTTTCACTGGCCCCACATGTCTGAAGACACCAAGGAGTTTTGTCGCTCCTGTGTAACCTGCCAGGCCAGTGGCAAGGCAGGTGGCACTACAAAGGCCCCCTGATACCACTACCTGTGGTGGGGGTTCCCTTTGAAAGGGTGGGGATTGACATTGTTGGTCCCATGGATCCCCAAACAGCATCTGGGCACAGGTTTATCCTGGTGGTAGTGGATCATGCCACCAGGTACCCAGAGGCTATTCCCCTTAGGACCACTACAGCACCTGTGGTGGCAAGGGCCCTCCTGGGAATTTTCTCAAGAGTGGGCTTCCCTAAGGAGGTTGTATCAGACAGGGGTGCAAACTTTATGTCTGGATACTTAAAAGCAATGTGGAAGGAGTGTGGAGTGACTTACAAGTTAACCACACCCTATCACCCACAATGCAATGGTTTAGTTGAGAGATTCAACAAAACCTTGAAGGGCATGATTAAAGGGCTCCCAGAAAAGCTTAGGCGAAGATGGGACATACTCTTGCCCTGCCTTTTATTTGCGTACAGGGAGGTGCCTCAAAGGGGGTTGGCTACAGCCCTTTTGAACTTTTGTTTGGTCACCCTGTCAGGGGTCCACTGTGCTTGGTGAAGGAAGGATGGGAGTTACCTCTCAAGCCCCCAAAGCAAGACATAGTGGACTACGTACTTGGTCTCCGCTCCCGGATGGCTGAGTATATGAAAAAGGCAACTAAAAACCTTGAGGCTAGCCAGGAACTTCAAAAAGCCTGGCATGACCAAAAGGCTGTACTGACTGTTTACCAGCCAGGACAGAAGGTGTGGGTGTTGGAGCCAGTGGCCCCAGCAGCTCTCCAAGACAAATGGAGTGGACCCCACACCATTGTTGAACAGAAGGGTGAGGTTACCTACTTAGTAGACCTAGGAACACCCAGGAGTCCCCACAGGGTTCTCCATGTCAACAGGTTAAAACCATATGTGGACAGGGCAGACATGGGCTTGCTCATGGCTACTGATGAGGGACAGGAGGAAGAGAGTGACCCACTCCCTGACCTGCTCTCACAGAACCCTGGTGATGGGTCAGTGGACGGTGTAGCCTTGGCAGGCAGCCTCACTACCCAGCAGCAGACTGATTGCAGACAGGTGCTCAATCAGTTCAGACACATATTCTCACTGACACCCAGTCAGACTACCTGGTGCACTCATGAAGTGGACACTGGGGACAGTCTGCCTATTAAAAATAAGATTTATAGGCAACCTGACCATGTCAGGGACTGTATCAGGACAGAAGTCCAGAAGATGTTGGATTTGGGAGTTATTGAACCCTCCGATAGCCCTTGGGCTAGTCCAGTGGTCCTTGTGCCAAAACCTCACACCAGTGGTGGGAAAAGAGAGATGAGGTTTTGTGTGGACTACAGGGGTCTCAATGCAGTCACTAGGACTGATGCCCATCCAATACCTAGGGCAGATGAGCTAATAGACACTTTGGCCTCAGCCAAGTATCTAAGCACATTTGACCTGACAGCTGGCTACTGGCAGATCAGACTAGCTGATGATGCAAAGCCAAAGACAGCATTCTCAACCCCTAGTGGGCATTATCAATTTGTGGTGATGCCCTTTGGTCTGAAGAATGCACCTGCCACTTTTCAGAGGTTGGTGAATACAGTCCTTACAGGTCTGGAAGCCTATAGTGCAGCATATCTAGATGATATTGCTGTCTTTAGCTCCACCTGGGAGGATCACCTGGTCCACCTCAGAAATGTTTTACAGGCCCTGCAGAAAGCAGGCCTGACTATCAAGGCCACCAAGTGCCAGATAGGGCAGAGTCAGGTTGTGTACCTGGGCCACCTTGTGGGTGGAGGCCAGGTTCAACCACTGCAGAGCAAGATCCAGACCATCATGGACTGGACTGCTCCAACTACCCAGACTCAGGTGAGAGCCTTCTTAGGCCTGACTGGGTACTATAGGAGATTTGTCAAGGGGTATGGATCAATAGTGACACCCCTGAATGACTTAACTTCCAAGAAAATGCCCAAAAAGGTTCAGTGGACAGTTAGCTGTCAAAGGCATTTGATGACCTGAAGCAGGCCATGTGCACTGCTCCCATTCTACAGAGTCCTGATTACTCCAAGAAGTTCATTGTTCAAACTGATGCATCTGAATTGGGGGTAGGGGCTGTACTGTCACAATTGAATGATGAAGGTCAGGATCAGCCAGTAGCTTTCATTAGCAGAAGGCTGACCCCTAGAGAGAAACGTTGGTCAGCCATTGAGAGGGAGGCCTTTGCTGTGGTCTGGGCTCTGAAGAAGTTGAGGCCATACTTGTTTGGTACTCACTTCCTTGTTCAAACAGACCATAAGCCCCTCTTATGGCTAAAACAAATGAAGGGTGAAAACCCCAAACTGCTTAGGTGGTCCATTTCCCTACAGGGGATGGACTTCACAGTGGAACATAGACCTGGGAGTAACCATGCCAATGCAGATGGACTCTCTAGGTACTTCCACTTAGAACATGAAGACTTAACTGGGCAAGGTTAGTTTAATGTCCCTACATTTGGGGGGGGTTGTGTAGGAGAGTAGGATCTGCTTCACATGGGTACCCCCACTTTTTGCTGATGCTTCACTGTTTTTCGACCTTAGTCTGGCTGGGGCCCTGCTAATCAGAACCCCAGCCTAGCTGCTTCCTCTTTAAAATGGTTTCCATGTGCCTTAGGCACATCTCTGATTGGAATCTGGAGTGCCCTTATAAGTCCCTAGTATATGGTATACTATGTACCCAGGGCATAGGTACCTCAGAGGCCTACCAGGGGCTGCAGCATGTATTGTGCCACCCCTAGAAGGCCATCCAAACTGACACCACAGGTCTGCTACTGCAGCCTGGGTAAGGTGGTGCATGCACCCCTTACTGTGATATAGGCTACCTATATCACTATATACATACACACATATAAACCTATAAGTCACTCCTATGGCAGGCCTTATCAATCCTGAAGGCAGAGTGCGTGGTTCCTATGTGAGAGGGTGCCCCTGCATGAGCTGGGCCCCTCTGCAGCGTTCGGAGACCCTTCTCTGAGGCTGTTTGTAGTGCAGCCTGACCATATACTCTTAAGCGCATTATAACCTCGCGTTAAATGCTAACTTTGGGATGGCTGCACGGAAACATGTCGTGTTTGGTGTCAAACATCTTGGAATACTACCCCACCGCCAGTTCTGGCGGCGGGGGTAGCATTCCACCCTTCTAGAGGGAGAGACATGTACACACCGGTATACCCGGTACTGAATTTCCAGAGCCCTGGCATCACAAAATGGATGTTGCTGCCACAGACACGAGTCTGGCCTCCTGCTGCTGACCGAAACTCCAGCAGGGGAGGCCTGGACAATAGGTTTCCTGTTCCAGGGAGGTGTGACCACCTCCCCAGACAGGATAGTGTTTATTGGGGCTGGGCGGGAGCACTCTCGGGTGCTTTGAAATCCTGCACTGGGGGCACACTTGGTGTCCCTGTGCATACCCCAGTTCAAACCGGCTCAGGGGCTTCCAGCCCCTGCTCTGGCACGAAACTGGACAAAGGGAAAGGGGTGTAACCACCCCTCTGCCCTGGCCCTCCCATAGGTGGGGCCACGGAGTATGTCCAACCCCTACCTTAGTATAAGTAGGGGAACCCAGTCCTTAGGACTTTAGATTTACCTGGACGAAACTCTGATACAGAATCCTGGACCTTCGACGCTCTACTTCAAGATTAGAGGACTGAAGAATCTCCCTTGGGGTCAGGAGTGACTCCCCTGCTTGGCAGGCACCAAAGAAGCAATTGTCCGGTCTGCATCGCTGAAGCTCCCGTCGGACGCCGAAGTCTTTGTATCACCAGAGGTGGATTTCCAGACTTCCCCGAGGCTGCCCTGAGTCCCCAGCAAAGCTGAGGCCCATAGCTGTCGTGGGTAACGTGGAACCGTGACCCCTGGACACTGAACACATTTGCAAGTGCATCCTCTTCTGGGTCTCCCACAAAGTCGTGCTTTGGGCTCCGAGTAGCCCCAGCCTCCAGCACCAACTGCACCAAAGATCACTGGCCTCCACTCCACGAGTGTCCTGTGAGCCAGCTCCACGTGCATCGTCTTGAGGCTCCTTTGCGGTCGCTAGTCCGTTGGCTAGTAGGCCCTCCCGAAGGCCAATCTTTTTCTGCTTGGGCTCTTTGGTTGCTCCAGGTGTGCCCTGATTTATCCTCGCTGGGTGAGTCCCCCAGACCTTGCTGGTCTGGAACATCGTCCTTCTTCTATTTCCACAAGACTTGCTGTTGCCAAGGTTTTTTGGGTCCAATCCGGTCGCCGATACCCCTGCAATCGACAGACGTTGTGGGACAGCTTGAATCCAGCTCCTGGTTGTCGTCGACACCTCCTGGACCTCGTGGCTGAAGAGTCAAGATGACCGTCAACCTACCTGAAGCACTCGACATCGGTGGGCATCTGCTCATCGCCTTCCTGGTCACTGGCTAGTGACCCAGACTCTGTCCCCTCTGCTTTCAGGTCCTTCAGATCTTCGATCCACCTTTGGATCCACCCGAACACTTTCGACTTGGCCGCCAGCAGCACTTTGCAGCAGATCGCCATTTAAAGCGACGACGAAACCCGACCCCGAAAGACACCTATGCACCCGGCTCCCCTGGGTGAGGTAACTCGAGTACTCCGGTGCTCCCGTGGGTATTGACACTAGAACAGCCTAGTTCTCAAAGGGTTTGCTCCAAGTCCTCCTCTAAGTGTCCCTTTTCTTTTAAATTCTAATCGCGACTTTCCCCATAGAAGTTAACGGTGGTTCGCGGTTATGTTCATACTCTGCACGCGTCCTCGTGGGTCCCCTGTGTCACTGCCTTGGGTGGTTCCTTGTGGTCCAAGCACTTCTACAGGCTCTAGGCCTTGTGTCTAGCTCAGTCGTGGTTCTTATACCACTTTATTGGTATATGGTTTGGTACGCCCCTGGGGCTCAAACGTGTATTTGTGCTATTACTGTAGATAACTAACTCGTAACATATGTACTTCGAACTCTAGCCTCATAAAGAGACTAGAGGGGTGTGTTTAGTAATAAATACATATATTTTGAATATATACCTGGTGTGGTCCTCTTTCATTTGGTCACTCAAGAGATTATAGACTGGTAAAACAAGCTGCTTTACATTCCTTCAAGACTTAGCCTGAAGGCTGCTCTCCATAGCTACCACTAGGATAGCTTTCAATAAAGGTTGTCTTTAACCTATCTCCAATAAGGGGTTGTTTGGACTGGTGCAAGGTGCCCACTATAATTAGTGGACAGCATATGCCAGGCCAACTTCTCACAAGTGGCGCCCCAAAAAAAAATCCACAAATTGTATATTTAATTTGTGATATGAAAGTGCGGTGCTAAAGAGGTAGGGAGAACCAGCCTACTCCCTAATATGTGGTTTAAGACAATATAGCAAAATACAAGATGTTCCCGAGCACACGCCTCTCATCCAATATCAGATAACTGTCAAGGATTAACAGTAGTCTTCTTCTTTTCCTGTTCTTTATTGTTCTTTTGATCAACTGTGTTACTCCTTAGCCTTACAAAGCCAGCGCATGTTTCGTCGCACAGATGGGAGATTTGTCCCGCGACTTCCTCAGGGCTAAAATCTTCTTCCAGTGTACCTTCCTGCCGGTTGTAATTACATCCTGTAATTCCAAATATCAGTTAGTACGCGAGATACAATTGGAATGATCGACATACCGGAACAGGTACAAAGTTGAAGGTTTCCCCACACTTTGGTAGCCTTACATTTTATATATTCATACATTTATTTGGACATAAAACTAGATCAATTGGGGATCTGGATTAGCTAGAATCTAACACTACCACTAACTGATATTTGGAATTACGGACCGGAATTACAACCGGCAAGAAGGTACATTGGAAGAAGCTTTTAGCCCTGAGGAAGTCATGGGGCTAAGAAGTAACACAGTTGAACAAAAGAACGCTAAAGAACAGGAAAATAAGAAGACTACTGTTAATCATTGATTGTTATCTGATATTAGATGATTGGCGTGTGCTGGGGGACATCAAGCAAATCTGGAACCACTGCCCCCTCAGACCGCATGCAAGGGGTTGTGTGCCTGGTTCTCATGAGCCTCTGGCAAGATCCACTGATTATGATGGGCTTTACTGGCTCTCACAAGAGTCTTGTGAGAATTTTTAAGAAGGAAAAAAGGGAAACATAATACAAATAACAAATATCATGAAACTATAGGGTAGCTCTGAAAAGAGACATTTCTGCTAACAATTTTCAATAAGTACATTTGTTTTGTGTTTTCTAGCATTATTTACATTTTTCTATACTTTAAAATTTTACAATGGATTGTAACTAAAACATACAACTTCTGGGGCGAAACATACACCAACAAAATCTCCTTAAAAGCAAAAAGGAGAAAAAGTTAGAAAAAACTGTTAAAAAACTACTACCTGCGGGGCATTTAGGATCTTGGACAAGGTGATCCTGGGCAGACCTGCTTGTCTCTGAAGAAAAAATTAGCAACAAAATAGTGCTTTATTCAGATAAGCAGGGTGATTGTCTTCTTCTGCACTTATTACCTTAGCAGACACAGTAACTCCAGATGCAAATGATATGGATGCCCCTGAAAAGTTGTCTAGCTCCATAGTACGAGCTAACTCTGCCCAAGCAAGTCTTTGTAGATGCATAGATATGAGGGGCCTCCATATGCCTGTGGTACTCATACTATACTGTTTGTTTCTGTTCTCCCAGCTGAACTCCTTCTTGCAAAGATTACAGATGATGTAATTCACAGGAACATTTTTGCCACCTGGCCTTGTGTCGAAGAAATGCCACACCAAGGAATACTTGGCAGGCTGAAGTGACTGAGCTGGTGGCACTGCCCCCATCTGCTCATCAGAATCTGATGAGGACATCGTTGTAGAGGGAGAGAACCAGAGAAAGAGACCAAGCTAGAAATCTCTACCCTCACCAAAATCCAATAGGTAAATAAAGTAAAAAGGATGGAATTTTCTTTTTCTAAATAAAGACATCCATATGAACCAATTACAATTCTTCCTTGGGGTGTGGTTTCTCTCCTGGACGTTTTGCGAGTGTCTCCCGGGTGTCTTGCGAGACTGTAACAAATGCTTGCTTTATTTCTTCAATAGAACAATGCATAGTCAATTTATCTAACTTAATCAGAAACTCTAATGTCTTACTTTCTTTAAAATTATAAGAAACTATTAATATTAACTTAATTCTAAACGTACGATCTCGTGAGTGCTTCATGAGAGCTCAACGGGAAGAACAGCCTCATCGAACTCCACGCAGGGGATTGTGTGTACAGCTCCCGTGAGCATCTCTCAAGGGCAATCACTTAAAAACATTCCAAAATCACTACAAAAAACATATACAACCCTGTTTAATTACTATTCTATTATAAATTAACATGAAATAATAAATGAAAACATGATAAAGAACTGTGTGCAATAGAGTACAATGAAATTCAGAACTCTACGATCTATAAGCGTCCCTTGAGCATCTCGTGAGAGTAATGCCTCCTCAAAAATAGATTGCTGGTAACATGTCTTAATATGAGAATTGCAAGAACTGAGGAAATACACAATCTCTACTGAAATATTGTTATATATAATCTGTTTAATACACACACATTTTTTAGAAACATTTTGTGAACCATATCCTGTTATGTTACAATAAACAAAAAACATTCCTTTTGAAAATAATGTCTGCACACAAGGTATATTATGCAGTCATTCTACAACACATACACTCACAAATTAAATTAGTTTACTTTAAAAAAACTAGAAATAAACTGAAAAAAACAAAGGCTAAAGTAACATTATAATTATGGGAATTTGTCATTGACAACATTAATGTTTTGAACTAAAAAAAAACACAGAAATTCCCCAATTATAGTTTGCAGCACCAACTATAATTTGTGCCCTCGCCATGCACTGCTTATGACCTCACATATAACATCACTCATGACATGTATTATGACATCATTCATGACATCCCTGATGATGTCTCAAATGACATTATTGATGACAACACTGATGATATCATCCAATTAATGTGTTTGTTTGTTTTATAGTTAATATAGTGGTGGGTAACTAGCTACCAAAGTCCTTCTGAACCTAGGGCCCGATTCACAAAAGTAATCTGAGACAAGATCCTAACTTTATGACTTTCGGTATTCACAAACGGCACTTAGGAGTAGTAAAGTTAGGATTTTGCCTCAGATTACTTTTGTGAATCGGGCCCCTAATTTTGTACAGCCGGTGTCTAGGTAAGGGGTGTTTACAAAATGGATGTGCTCATAAAGTACCATAGTTGTTTAAAGGTATTGAACACATGATAAATGCTTGCATTCAAGAGTAACTCTGTGTGCAGATGAGAGTTGACTTGTATTTATCATGCTCCATACAACATTTTGATTCTGTAGATAAAGCTTCTAACAGGAGGAAGATTCGGCGTAGTAGATACTATCTTTTGTGAGCAGCCTTGAGAGAGAGAATCGTGTCAATATGATAACTAATACTTAACATAGAAGAGTGTGTGCACCAGGTACTAACCTATGTACTTGTGCTTGTTTTGCTTCAGAAGATGGACTAGCTGCAAAGTTTTTGCCACAGTACGAAGTTTGCAGGAAGTATGATCATTAGCACCTTTAGTTTTTGGTTATTTTTCAGCAAATAGTGTCTTTTTTTACAACTATAGCATAGAATGTACACTGTTCTTAGTAGATTCTTTTGAATACTCTGGTGTAATTCTCTTGAGGTTTTCAGTGTTTGCAAACAGTATGGTATAGAATGAACTCTCCATAGAGTAAACACTGTTTACAGTACTCAGTTCTCTACTGATATCAACATCATTACTTAATGTAGGTTTGGTGTGTGTCAGAGGTTTCATACAGATAAAAGCGGTCTGTAGTAGGGCATTTGTTTTGGTATTGCCATTTACTATTTTGGGTTTCTGTGAACAGTTGTATACAGATTGAACAGAGTACTCAATGAGGGTTTCCCATATATCTGTGGTTGATTGTTAATGTGAACTATGCTACCTGTAAAGGTTTTCTAAGGCCCCGGGGACCACCACCTCCTGGGGAATTATATATATGAAAGAAAGGGGGCAGTGTGGACCCCCCTCCAATGTTTAAAAATGCCCCGGGGACCACCACCTCCCCGGGGCACAGGACATGAGCTATAGGGAGGAGGGCTGCAGAGCCCCTCCCCGGGTCCTATTTGGCTTCGGGGACCACCACCTCCTTGGGCATTCTTTATAATAAAGAGGGAGGGGGGCCACACAGCCCCCTTCCTGGGCAGTTTTTGGCTCTGAGGACCACCACCTCCATGGGGCTGGCTCTGTGCAATTGTAAGGAGGGGGGCACGTGGCCCCCCTCCTGGAGCCATTATTGGCCCTGGAGACCGCCACCCCCCCAGGGCCGGCTCTCTATGTCCCGAGTTGCCCACCCTCAGTAGAAAGCAGTTTGCTATTGCTTGGCTGGATCTTTAACAGCGCCTGCCAAGCAAGAGCAAACTGTAAGTCCGCTCCCAGTCACAGTAGCAGAAAAACTGCTCTCGCTCACTGGGAGCGTGCTTTTCATCTGTGTGCCTGCCCTCTGTCAAGCAGGGAGGAAAGCAGATGAAAGGATTGCTCCTGCAAGCAGGGAGCAGCATTGTTGGCTGCTCTCTATGTGCAGGAGCAATGCCGGCTCCCACTGGAGGTGGAGAGCCGGCAGGGACCACGGGTGCATTGGGGCTCCCCCCGCAGTCCCTAACAGTGCACACTTGATGCCCTGGGTGGGCACCAGGGCACCTAGCCTTAATTTGCTGGGCCCTCTGGGATGGGTCCATGGGGCAAAAATCAGCTTGGGGAGGAGGGCCATGTGGCCCCCTCCCCTTCTAATAATTGGTTGAGCCCTGGGGGATGGGGTACCCAGGATCAAACATTAGCCCAGGCAGGGGGGCCACTTGGCCCCCATCCCCTTCCAATAATTTCCCGGTCCCCGGGGAATGTGGTCCCCAGGGCTAAAACCAGCCTTTGAGGGATGCAGCGGGGCACCTTCCTCCCTTTAAATTACAACGAGTAGGCAAATATGCAAAATCACCTGGAAGCTCCACCCATTTGCCCCAACCCATCCACCTCAGAAGTATGAAGAAGTCTTCCCACCTTTTGCAAGGATGATGGACAGCTTACCAAAAGGCGCCCCAGCACGTTTCCAGCCAATTTTGGTGAAGAGTTCTTGATTCCAAGAAATATGAGGACATCTCCACTAAACAAAGAAGCACTTGCTTTATATGGTTAAGAGTAAGTACCCCTGCTTGGTGTAGATTCACCTTTTTGTAGTCTTGTTGTCTTCTCTATAGGAACATTCATGTTGTCTACTTGTCACAGACATCTGGAAGAAGACGCACAAGGAGCAATCACATTGCCAAAATGCACACAAGGTCTCTGGAGACATATTCTCGTTGTCCATGACACAGCTGTCATGTAGATCATGCACTAGACATTTACCGAACAAGACAGCACTTACTAATTAGCCAGTAGAAAGTAGTCCATTTGAGAAGGTCTTTTGTGCAAAACTGTGGAATCTTGCTAGATACATGGGTAGACGAGGTCCCGTTCTGGCCTTGAAGCTCATTTCACAGAAATTAAACCTCAAAGAGAACCACTTGCAAATATAAACATAGCATGTGCCCCAGTTAAAGCTTCCCTTCTGTAAAGGACAAGTGATCCTAACTTCCTGGGCTTGGCAAACGCACAGCAAGTGTGCTTTCTCAGCAGTTCCACATTGAAATACAATCTTAAATTCTTGGTGAAGGTGAATGCATCCTTGATCTATCATCCTCACTCACCAAGTTCCTGAAGGGACTCAAGACCTGGCTTTTCACCGATGCACCGTAACCTCCTGGAGACGCGCGCACCCCCATCCCAGCGCCTTGAGAACCTTTTGGGTGAGTAGTGCACTTTACAAACCCCTGACTGTGATGAGTGGGTTCTTTTTTGGCCTCTCCTGGTGAAAGCAGAGTCCATGGTTCTCCCTTTAAATGACTACGAGTATGCAAAAGTGCAAAACCACCTGGTGGCATTTCCCGTTTGGCCCTGCCCCATCCACCTTTATAGTATGTAACTCACAGACCCATACAGCCACTCACACACCCACAAAACCACTCACACACCCAGTCACTGACCCATACAGCCACTCATGCACCCACTCACAGACCCATGCAGCAACTCACGATCCCACAATCGCACTTACACACCAACACAGCCACTCACACCCACTCACCAACTCACAAATCCACTCACAAACCCACTTTTCACCCATATAGACACTCACACATCCACTCAAAGACCTGTACAGCACTTACACACCCAGCCACTGACCTATTCAGCCACTCACACACCCACTCACTGACCTATACAGTCATTCACACACCCACTGTCAAAGGATACAAGTTACAGTTAGGATTTTTTTTTAAAAACCTTCAAAATTCTCTAAAAGATATAAAGGTTACAGGCATGTTATAGTTCGGAAATAACATTAAAAAGCCTTAGAAATTCACTGACAATAAAAAAGGTTACAAAGATGTTATAGATAGGAAACAAAATTAATAAACCTATGAAATTCACTGAAAAAAACAAAGGTTAGAGGGTCATTATAATTAGGTTCTGATTTCACTTGTACAAAACCATTGAAATTCAGCAGTTATAGTTGCCTGATCTAACTATAATGTATACCCCCCAATGCTCTGCTTATGACCTCAAATATTATATCACTAACGACATGGTCAGTGACATCACTGATGACATCACTGATGACATATCAAAGGACATCACTGATGACATCATCCAGTGAGTGAAAGTGTCTTGTAAACGTTTCTAAGAATTAAAGATATACAGTAAGCTTCAGCATAAGTTAAATTACTATTCTTTCTATACTACTAATGAGTGATACAATTTCTTAAGTTATGTCATCAGAGTGGTTGTGTGACTGTCTGTATCTGTGTGTGAATGGGTATCTGATGCAGGGGAACTGGCTTGGGCCATGGGGCCTTGAGGCTTCCCCAGCAGCCACCAGCGACAGTGTGGGGAGTGCTCTAGATGGGCACCAGGGCACCAACCATTTGTGGAACCAGGCCCAGGGGGTGGGCTTCCCTGGACTGAAATTGGCCCAAGGAGGTGGTTGCGTGCCTTTCTCCCTCTTTACAGTTCTGCCAGAGCAAGGGAATGGGGTCCCCGGGGCCCAAATCAGCCCAGGGAGGGAGTACGTGTGCCACACCTCCCTCTTGAAGATACTGCCAGGCCCCAGGGAATGGAGTCCCTGGCGCCAAAATCAGCCCCTTGAAGGGTAGCTGCATGCTCTTCTCCACCTTGAATATGTTGCCAGCCCTGGGGCTGAAATCGGCCTGGGGAGGGGGGGGCCACGTGCCCCCTTCAAAATTGCACCAGGCCCTAGGGGATGGGGTCCACGAGGCGGTAATCAGCACGGGGAGGGAGGCTGTATGCCCTCTCCCCATAACAAATAGCACCTGGCCTCAGGGAATGGGGTTCCAGGGGCCAACATTGGCCCAGGGAGGGATTCCATGTGCCCCCTCCCATAAAAAGTTGTGACTGGCCCTGGAGGGTGGGGTTCCCGGGGCAGAAATTGGCCCAGAGAGGGGGGCCACAAGCCTCCTCCCCCTACAAATGTTGCTGGGCCCGGGGGATGGGGTTCCTGGGGCCAACATCGGCCCGGGAAGGGGAGCCACTTGCCTCTTTGTACAAAAATTGCAGCTGGCCCTGGGGGATGGTGTCCCGGGGTTGAAATTGGTCCAGGGAGGGGGGCTACGTGCAACTACATTGCAATATGCAAAATGTTAGTTGCTGGTTAATATATGCCCATGCAAACAATATGTAAATAGTGTCTGAACAACTACTGCCACAGACGATTCCTTTGTGGATGGACCCCTGCGTATCAGCTGCAGGTCCTGTCTCTTGGAAGATGGTGGTGGACCAGTGTATCTAAATCTAGCAGCTGATGAAAAAAGTAAGAGAAAATTATTTCAGAATATGATTTCTTTAAGGAAAAAGAGAAATTAAACAAGAAAAGAAAATCTTGCAGTACAAGGCTTCAATCTGACACAAGTATTGCCATCCGAAAGGCCGATACAGGGGGTAAAGTTGTAATCATCAATAGAGAACATTATTTATCCGAAAAAGACAGACAGTTGTCAGACACATCATGTAATGACCCAGTAAAGAGTAATGCAATGAATGAGATCACTTCATTCCTCATCCGAAAGTTTTCCGATTGGATAGAAAGAGGTTAAATCTCTGACAAAGAATATAAGTATCTTTAAGTCAGTAGCCCCCATTTTCAAAGGCATCTATATTCTTCTCAAAGTGCATAAAATTCTGACTTTCTCCAAGTAAGACCTGATATTTCCAGTATCAGTTCACCAACAGAGTGGCTTTAATTTGAATTATCTTCCTTGGTACATACTTCCTGTTTGAGTAGAGAGCTGAGGAGCGCAGCAGCAGTTTGAACAACATTTCAGAAGGAAAACAATTCCACGTCAAGTGCATCCATTCTGAACAAAGGCTATGATCCTTTTCTAAGGTGAAGACTTCGCTGCTCAATTACTCAAGAATACACAAAAGAAATACGAATTTGAATTGTAGCGACGAGTTTAAGAGTACCTGCACAACTAAGAACACATCCAGTCATTGTCCTGAGGGGAACCCCAATAATGATAATGGGGTCCGAAACATGTCGGCACGGTACAATCTCTTGGGACACATAACTGCAGTAATAGGACTATCCAGTGGGATTAGTGGCAATTTCCCAACCCTATACTACAGACTAAAATAGAGTCAGCAGACCCCAAGAGTTACCAACAGCAGATTAAAACCATTTGATTAAGGGAATTATGGTCTCCACTGTTTGATTTCATGAATATGTGACTGGAAAAAAGTACTTCTACACATGCATTGTTTCTAATTTGTGAATACGGTTTCCCTGGTTTTTGTTTCTGTTTTGCAATACGTTTTTCACATCTTGGTTTTGATTGATGTATTTAAAGTGTTTGTGTACATTTCCAAAATGATGAAAGTGGTCCCTTTTATGACAAAGAATGAACTGTGATTTTATGGAAATTAATGAAAGAATCATAGTAAATACATACAAGGGCCAAGTAAATTGAATTATTGGTCCTATTTGCAGAATTGGATAGTGGTGTAAATAGACATGGAGAACAATTTTTGGATAGTACCTTTAGAAAGTTGGCATTTTCCTGCCATTTAGTGCCTGCAGCGTATGCCTACACATGACTGGGTGTAGTTGACAGCTGGGCTTTGTGCATTCCTCCTAGAAAGCCACACATAATAGAAAACTTAGGTGTGCCTGGATGGGCCATCACTGGTAGGATGGGAGGAATGAGCTGGACCCAGTCCTACGTACACTTAAATAGGCTGTGTCCTGCCTCTAACCAAAAGGACTGCATACCCCCTGTAGTTAGTCTGGAGCCAGGGCACAGAAGACAGGATGCCTGGGACTTCAAATGGAATCCTCTAGAAGTTTCTCCCTCACTTCAAAAGTACAACTGGGTATACATACTAAACCTCAGACTGTTTAGTACACTTCTGGAGCTTTGGATACTCTGTAAGGAAGAAGGGCTGCTGTGCTGCTGCAGGCCTGCCACTCTCAATTTCTTACACCCCCTCCTATGCCAACCTATTTATGAATTGGTATGAGTGGGAGCATGGTTGGGGAACATTTGCTACAGATTGGATGGAACATATAGTTTTCTTGGTAAGGTGCATTGATTGTACCATTATGATATGGACAGGGAAGATTATGATAATCGTTTATGATAATCCATATAGTGTACATACCACTATTTTTTTTACGGAGTTTTATATAGTGCAAACTTGACCCGAAGGTTTCAGAGGGCTTTACATGAGCACCAGTTGCACTATGAATTATGACAAAAAGAATATCTTTTTTAGATATCGTTTTATTTTGAAAACCCATTTTTGTAACAGTATGTTGAATGCTACCAGTGAAAACTTTTGTAATAATAAGCTTAAGCATAGAAGTAACCTGCCTATGACCATGATTACACCCTACAATGGCTAGTGATGAAAACTTCAGAATTAAAAAAATATATTGGCCCTTACTATTAGAGGTGCTTGCCTTAAGAATTAATCTTACAGATAACCCCAAAGTTGTTTCCCGTAGAGCGATGGTGTTACAAAACCATTTATGTCCTGGTTACATTACCACTGGCTTTAAGACCACTGGTTGGTTAAGTACCAAAACATCTTGATTTTATCAATGCAATGATTGTAATGTCTGTTAATGGGATATTCAGAAAAACATAATTTTTGATATCACACCAATAGGGAATACTATATCTTCCAATTTATTAAATACATTCCTTGCTTTGTAATTTATGTTATTGGCTGAACCTGTAACAAGATATACATAGGTAGTGCCACACCTTCATTAAAAATCAGATAACAAGAACACATTAGAGCAATTAACAAAACATAAATGAGATATCACATGGCTGCACTTTATGCTGAGGTACACAATGATAACTCATTTTGGTTCCTATGAATGCAATTAGGTTATTGTCACATGTGGGGGAATGATTGTGCAAATAGTATATGCCATATTTCAGATGTGAATGAATTGAATGCCAATTATATTTGCATTTCTGTTACACAGATAGGCCAGCAATCAGTAGGTCCAAGAATCATTCAATGGACCTGATTCTCAAATTGCACTTTGTAGTAGGTTTTCTAGTACTACAAAACGTACCTCAAAATCTAAGTTTTGCCTGTACTTATATGTGCAGCATTCTCTGCCCTGACTGTGGAGTCTCTGCACATGTAAATTTAGATTTTATTAGTAAATGTGGGAGGGAAACACGGAAGTGGGTGGGAAAAGGGCAGATTTACTACAAGAGGAGTTGGGATTACGAAGGAGTAAGAGGGGTTTAGGGAAATTGAGGGAGGGGCTTAGGGATCGATCTCACCCACCCACACAGGAGTAATACAATTGCATTATTCTGGTGGTGGAGAGACATGTAACTTACAATTTTGTAGCAAATTTACACTCTGAATTTGTGAATACCGAAAGTAGTAAACTTACTACAAAGTGTTAACTTAATAAAAGTGTAACTTAGCTTTGTGAACCAGGCTCATAATGTTTATATGTATGTGAATGTCTTTATAACTTCGTTATGATATGTTGTTTTATGTTATAATGAAAAAACTTCATGTATTATGTACTAGTTAATGTAAAATATTTTGTGTTTCCGTTAAATTGCAGCCTTGAAGAAGTCCGGAACTTGTCAGAAATCGAACATATAGGCTGTTTTTTTTTATAAAATGAAGAATAGAATAAAAGGAAATACAATAAGACTGTATGCTCCCTCACCTGTGATTTATTTGTCTTTTTGCACTGTGTGGCAGCGATACCTGTTGCAGATGGGTATTGGTTGGAGAAGCACCACCGGACATTGAGAAGACAAACTCAAATGTCTTTTTCTGTTGCCACAGATCCTAAATTGGACAGATAAATTGGACATCGTGCCGAGACACACCCTTATTTCTGGCCGTTACGTATTGGGATGGTGTTTGTCACTGAATCCTATAACCAACTTTCTAACTCAGCCCACTTGCACCAATGTAGACTTCCAGTATTGTTGAACAACTTAGAGGAAAACAGACCTTGAAAAGTTTGGACATGCTAGAAACATTCTCATTTTGATTATCTCTTTTGCCTCTTGTCATTTTCCTGAAACAAAGGCAATGTGTGACAAACAGAGGCCGACCATAAGTGGCCCGGTAACAAGGCGCGGTAATACCGGGTATCATTGGGGTTTCCGTAGTTGGGATGGGCACTGGCAGTGCAATGTGGCGCTTTGTGTTTCCGGGTTTTGTCTCACGGGTAATTCCTCATTTATGGCTAGATTTTGTTCACCCCGAAGGTTTGCATTCTTTTAGCAGGTGAAATGGCCAGATGAAAACGCCTTGCGGTGTTTCTCATTATTCTAATTCGGCTAATTGGGGTTCGGGTCAGCTCTTGATTTGACCTCGGCATTTACCTCCTGTGTTTTAGTCCATAGTTTTGTTACAAAGGGAAGGGGTTCGGATTTGTGACAGGAATCTGGACACCGAACGCGGAATGAGAAACCGTTATGTGTGAAAAGTCAAACAAGCACTGGACGTCTCTCTCTCTCACTCTCTCTCTCTCTCTCTCTCTCTCTCTCACTCTCTCTTTCTCTCTCCACAAAGAGACTTGACCTACAATATCTGCAGATTCCTCCAATTACCTCCATCTTTGTGATTCCATTCCTGTTTAATTGGATTGGTTCTCGAGGTCGTTCTTCTTCGCGTTTCATACGGATTGACCACGATTGAAAGGAGTAATATTTTATTACGTTTCCTTCTGAGAATGGATTTCAAAGTAAATTCCAATGTTATTGCAGAGCAATTTGTTCCTCCAAACGGACTTCGCCAAACATGCTCTGTGCATGAATAAAAGAGACTTTATAACAGTTGTGCGTTTCATGATGTTTATTATTAATATTGAAGATAATAGTAACTTAGATCAGAGCCCTGAAAATCTAATTAGTGTGACCATTTTCCACTGCAAATTTCAAAATGTTAAAGGAATGCACACTTGGATTTTTCATCTATGAATGTATTTTACAATATAATGATGCATGCTTGAATACCGCAGGCACATAATTGGAGGAGAGGGGAAAGAAAAAAGAGTCGCCTTTTTATTATGTAACGCATGTCTCCATGCACTAACATCTGCTCATATTATAATGAGCCACTGACAGTCATATTTAATGGTGAACAAATAGAGTGAAACTCTTCGATGTCACTGTTAATGATGCTGTAGAAATAGGATCAGCAAAGATTATCGAGGGTATTCTGAATGCTCGAAAAATAGCTCAGTGAGCTACATTATTGCCAGTATCATCTTTATTGATTTGGAGATCACAGGATCTAATCTTGACCATGTCAACTCTGTCTTCCATCCTTCGATCCACTGAATCCTATTAGGTTAGTTTAAACAAATTCCTGTATTACTGATTTGGCACTATCTATGTTTGCGCCAAGGCGCTCCTTTAAAAAGGTAAGCTGGGAGCAAACAGGGACAGTGAGCTCTAATATGATGAATGTGCCGCCTCCAGGTCAGTCGTGAACTTGCGCTGCCCTGAGGACAGTGCATTAATTGAAATACAGAGTGGATGCTTCAACGCTGCTCAATGTTAATCTGTACATGCAGCAACTCACCTGCATTTTAAAGAGGGATACACCTGCAGACGGAAGAAGTGAGGGACTGCTCCCGCCTGAAGGAGGATGTCTGGGGGTTCCATGAATCCCCTTTCCTCCTTCCAGAGAGCTCTCATCAGGGGGTACCCTGACAATGCACCACCTTTTTGTGGTGCAGTCAGTGTACCTCCTTAGGGCATGATTTCTTCTGCGTCCATGTCCATAATACAGCGCAAGCGCAGATTCTAAGTGATTTCCTCATTTGTGTGGGGCCATGCTCTCTTGCAAATGAGGGAATGCCTATGAAGATAGCGCTGGTACTACATGTGCCCCAGCTGTATCAGCATTATAAGAGGGGCCACACAAGCGTCTGCGGCTCTTTCCATAAAGTCATGGTACCCCGGGGGTGCAAATGCAGGTGCACATTACTCATGAATAGATGTAACTCATTAAAAGATACTCAAATATTATTATGTAGGGTTATAAAGAGCAATGGAAACCACAATGATTTTTTTTCGCCATCATATGTCACAGTAAGGAGTGAGCAAAATGCTTAGAAAATGTATCTCAGGTGAAATTCATTATAATATTAAGTTAGTAAACTATGAACTAAAGGCCAGATTTAACATAGTCTTCCATCATTCTTTGACCACGCTAGGGGGTGCAAGGGCAACGCAACACTAACGTCAGCTCTATCAAGCCATGCAAGGCCATCTTATGTGGCCCTGCATGGCTTGATAAATCTAGAGCAACGCAGGGCTGCGCAAATTGCTGCCTTGAGTTACTCTGCCTCAAGGAGGCAAAAGTTCGCCAGCACAAGGAAAGGACAGGAATGCACTGGATAATGTTAAATACGACACATTTCTGCTCTTTTCCTTTCACGCAGTGCAGCAATGTGGATTGCTGCATTGTGCTGCATTAAAGTTTGATAAATGTGGCCCTAAGGGTGAGATGTTTATTGTATCAAAATGTTGTCATCCCTTAAAAAAATGGGACAAACACAATAAAGGTTTTTTGGCTTGGCTTGAGTGCACATGCCCGTTGTGCCCCTGGGCACTATCTGTAATACAGCCCCTGTTATATACAGTACTTAGAAAAGGCTCAAGGGCAGTTTGAACTCCCAAATTTCAATAGGAAATATTATTAGTCATAGAGAAAGCGAGAGAAAGCATGCAGCCATCATTCGTGCCATAGGCTGTAAACTATCGATCAAATAACTGCAATATTGTTTTATATTATTAATTCTATTATAGATAGTGTAGTCGCATGAAAATCTGTGAAAGAGTGTAACAGTCTGCACATTTTGTGTATCGTGTTTGAAAAGAAATTGTGGTGGTATTCAGGCACTGCATCTTCAGCATATTGCGGACCCAATTAACAATTACATTTTCAGCTGCAATAATTACCTCGATTTACACCTGCCAGGAATTCACAAAAGGATTTAGTTACAAATGGATTAACTACTATGGATTTCTCTTCCATGAATGTGGAGAAATCCGTAATAGTATAGTCCACAAAAGCGGTGGAAAGTGGGCAAAACAAGTCATCATTAGCCTTATAAGTATGGGAATGCTCACAAATGTGTCCATTTGTTGCCATTCCCAAACTTCATTCTGAGACTGGCTGACAATCAAAATGGTCAGAAATGTACTCTAGACAAGTGCTAGAGTCACTCCCCTTTAAGGATGGAAAGAGGACCACATTATTCCAAGATTTGGTGGAGGTGTAGGGGAGGGCTTTGTCTAAAGTGAAACAGCCACTCTGCTTTCCTGCTGTGGTGTTTTCGGTTCATATGGTAACTAGAGCAATTTACAGATGCAGTGGAGAGAGTGCCTTTTTCTAAAAATGTAATGGACTGCGTCTATCTGCAACAGCCACATTGCCTGTAACAGAGTTGAAGAATCTGAGGATACCTTAGGACACGCACAAGGTGTTCTGTTTGAGGACCCCCAACTAAACTGCTTAAAATAGATCTAACTTGATAGAATGCAGAATAGAGCTGTTCATTTCTTACTTCAATATAATTAATTTAACATGAGACTTGGACCAGTGTGCCTTTTTATTGCAGCTCTCTGTGAAGTTTGTGTTTTAGCCCATTGCTGTGTTTCTGGAAATGATGAAGCATCCATCACTGGAATTTGGAGAAGACTTATCACAGCTCTAAAAAAAACTATCTCATGAGAGGCAACAGGATGTACACATTTTCTTTCTTGTGACTTGAAATAATGTTGAAGCCTATCTAGCTTCAAGATACTTCAAAGTATTTTACAGATATTTGCCAATACTTTGACAATATCATTTGCCCTTGATTGACTAAAGCTTTAATCGCATTATCTGTACTTTTTAACTATAAACCATCAAATTCGATTATATGTCTTTCTTTTAGTACTTGATGTGGTGCTTAGATGTGACTATTTCCCTTTACTATACAGTCTCAAGCATACTAGACTCCATGCTAGTCCCCGGACGCCATTCCCCCAATGGGTGCTACGCCTCACACCATGGTAGGAGCCTTCGCCTGCACCCACTGCCAGTTCTCGAGCAGCCACCCACCAACACCCCACACAAATACTAACAAGGCCCTCAGCACCCCACCCAACACACAGACCACACACGCACCAACAACACCTAAGCCCCTCCCTACAAAACACAGCATGACACAGCAAACCAGCAAATCGATACCCACTCGCATACATGCTTCCCAACACACGATGACTTAGCAAACACACAACCAAAATATGGGACATCATAGAGAACCTGGGTCAACCCCTCATCGGCTCTCGACTCAATTCCAGCGGGCTACAAGACCACTTGACAGGGCCACCTTCACAAGCCAGGGGAACGACTCGTTATCATTTACAAGAAAGCCATCAAATGCACAATATCCACAGAGAACACCACCCCATTCATGGAACACCTTCACTTCAATTGGCAAATCTCTGAAAACTTCACCCTAAATGGAACCCTCCCCTACTGATCACTCGGACCATGAACCACCTTTACCAACTTTGTCACTCTGCTCCAATGCCTACATTCTCCTCGGTGACCTCAACTTTCATCTGGATGACCGAAACAACCACTGCTCCACAGCACTCCTCAATTCTAGAGCAACAACGGTCTCACCCAGCTTGTCTCAGAACCAACACACACCGCAGGATACACACTGGACCCCATCTTCACCACAAGCAACAGCATCAAAAACAACTCCACCACACTGCTCACATGGACTGGCCACTCCATCATCCACTTCCAAATCAACACTCCTCAACTCAACGCCTCTACCAGGTTAACCTCCACCAACCAAGATGGCTACCTGACCGAATGGACAACCCTCATTAGAAATAACACTGCGGCAATCATGAGGACCATTCTCTCAGGGGCCCCAATGGACCCATGCCCCCACCACGTCCACAACCTGGGAACATTGCCAATCAGCACCACCCTGGCCCATATCATCAAGACCTCCATCACGTCCGCCACTTTCCCAGATAAATGGAAACTTGCAGAAATCAACGCCCTCCTCAAGAAGCCCACAGCCGACCTGAATCAAATGAGCAACTTCTGACCCATCTCCCCTACTCAGCCAAAGTGATTAAGAAGGCCATCAACAAACAATTCACAACCCACCTCAGACTTTGCCATCTTCTAGAGAACACTCAATCAGGATTCAGAAAAAACCACAGCACCAAAACAGCACTTGTTGCGGCTACTGATGACAGACATTCAAATCATCCTGGACCGAAGGGGAAACAGCGGTCCTCATCCTGCTCGACCTCTCCAAGGCCTTTGACACTGTCTCCCACAACACCCTCATCAAAAGACTCCATGAGACTGGCATGCAAGGATCCACTTTCAAATTAATTAAAGAACACAAAGTGCCAGGCTGCTACCTTTCACATCAGAGACCAAGACACTTATATGTGGAGTCCCAAAGGGATCGTCCCTTAGCCCCACCCTTTTCAAGATAAACATGACACAACTTGCCAACACTATCCTATCGGAAGACAACACCGTCATCTCCTACGCCGATGACACCCAACTCATCCTCTCCCCAATGGACAAGACAAGCACCACCAGGACCAACTTAACCAACTGCATGACCATGGTAGCAGACTGGATGCGAACCAACTGCCTGAAGCTCAACTCGGACAAGAGGAAGTACTGGTCTTTGGTAACAAGACCTCCCCATGGGACTCCACCTGGTGGCTGTCGGAGCTGGGACCAATACCCACACCAACAAACCACGCAAGAAATCTAGGGATCATTCTAGATGACAAGCTCAACATGACAGTTCAAGTCAATGCAGTGCACACCTCCTGCTTCCACATCCCATGAGTGCTGCAAAAGATCTTCAAATGATTGCCTCAGGTCACCAGATGGACCATTACACAAGCACTCATCACCAGCAGGATAGACTATGGCAACACTCTCTATGCCGGAATCGCCAAACAATTTCTACACAGACTCCAGACCATGCAGAACACCCCTGCAGGACTCATCCTCGACCTCCCACTACTCACCCACAACACACCACACCTCAGGAAGCTTCACTGGCTCCCCATTCACCTGCACAGCCAATTCAAACTGCTCACTCACACATACAAGCCCTACACAACACAGGACCTAGAATACCTGAACACCCATAAACACTTTCACCAACCCACCAGACACCTATGTTCAGCCTCACTCTCACTCGCACACACTCCCTGCATCTGCAAAAGCAAAACTGGAGGCCGCTCATTCTACATTGCACCCAAGACATGGAACAACCTCCCTCAACACATCAAAGCCTCCTCCTCACTTCTTGATTTCCGCAAGAAGCTGAAGACTGGACTCTTCTTATAAGCACCTTGAAGACCACCACACACCTGCCCAAGCACCTGGACAGCCTCTCATGTGATTAGTGCGCAGTACAAATCAACATAACATAACAACATAACAATAAGTTTGACTGCCCTTATTTTATTTTCACAGACCTTCTAAAACATGTGTAATCCTTCATTCAACGTGAGTGATGGTGAGATGTGCACCCTGCCTCATGGGCTGGGAAGGGGAGTAAAAAGAAGGTCACAGTAAGCATTTTCCACTTTGGTGCTGGATGTGGGTGATAAGAGTGTCTTGTCACAGAGCTAAATACCTCTTCAAAACCTTAGCGTGGTATATCTATACCATATAAAAATAAGACCCATGAAATACAATCAAATGCTTATTTTTCACTGCAATTAGAAAAAGAAAGGTTAGATCAGATTGATACATGGCAAATGCGTATAGTATTATGAAATGGACCAATGACCACTATTCTCTCATGGTGTTGTCAATAACCTAGAAGTCAAGTTCTACTGGTGCACAATTAGGCTTTTGGAAAAGGTGGCACTATTCAGAATGGGTGAGCAAGGTTGTAGATCTCGAGGACTCTGCCATGATGCATGAAGTAGGGGGAACGGTGATCAAATGACTGCTAATGATGGTGCAACAGTCTGGGCCTCAACTCCGAGAGATCTTACAGCCTGGGCAGCACGACGGTAAGTGATAAATCTATAAGCAAGCTGGGAAACACAAAATGCACATTAAGGTTCGCAGTATGAGTCACAGCAGCAGACATCAAATAAGAAATAAAGAGCAAACAAACGAGTAAGAGTTGAAAAAACATGTTTGGTCAAATTGCTCCTTTGATCCATTTGCTATTCTCAGAAGTCTTAAATGAACTCTGAACTCTCCTCCAGCCCTTGAGGGTAAGAATGGGAGATGGGTCATCCTTTTGCTAACGGTGAAACAGAAAGAAAGCTAATACAGTCCCTGGAAGATCTGCAGTGGATAAAGTAGCATGTGCAGCGACCCACCCGGAGTGGCATGTACATCTGGCTTGTATTTTCTGTCTTTACGCCACAATTTTAAGTTACAAAACTCCATATTTCATAGGATCGTCAACCAAAACTTCACCGCAACCCATTATGTCATTCCATCGACATATTTGTTGCTTCAGAAATTATACCTCTTCATAGGTTACTGTGCAACTTCCAATGCAGTAATACGTCTTTAATGATACACTGATGAGCCCACCCATTAGGCCATTATTGATTCAGATATATTCAAAACACCCATAAAAATTCAAAAAGCGACCATTGTCTTTGGCCATAATGTCCAGGATATAACAGTCTTCGTGGGAAAAGCATTTGATTTTGTTTTTAGTTGCCCTCTGGTTTGTTTTCTTTTGAAAGACTGTAGGGTGTGCACAATTATTGTATGATACGCATACATGTCATTATAAAAAAAGTTGCAGGGAAGTATTATTTTTAATTGATAGTTGTTTATAGGCCTGAAGGATCAGTGCAAAATACACGTCATGATATTCACTTCAGTGTATTGACATTTCTTGCAAAACTTGGCTTACAACGCACCACAAGCTTGGACTATGAGAAATACTGCTAACCGCACTCCCCTTGGTATAAAACTGCTCCCTTGTAGGTAAAATGAAATGACTTCACTGTCATCCACAGAAATACAGCACTAATTACTCAATTTCTTTGTGGCATTAAAAAATGTCAAGGTTTTAATGGAAGTCTTTTTTGACCGCTGACTAAATCAAATTGTGACCACATCTTATTGGGTATGCCAGCGTATCAAATTAAATTAAAGGAAATTACAACTCAGATAAATGAAAGATGAAAAGGTTGTTGCCTTCTTAGCGGGCACCAATCCAAGATATTCGAAAACACTCAGCAAATGCACAATACAAAATTCTAATGTTCCAAGGTGACCGCCGTTTGCGTCCTTCCACTGTTTTAATAGCACGGGTCAATGTAATGCATATATAGTACGACCTTTCATTAAAAAGCTGCTATTGAAAATGCTAGTGTAAGGTGCAGTGAAGAAATACTTGAGTGTTGGAAAATAGTTTTAAGACAACTTTCATACCTAGGGGGCATATTTATGTAGCTTTCAGGCAGAGCAGCAAGCCACCTTTCTGCTCTGAATGAAAGGTAAAGGGCAAGACTACGCCTTATTTGACATAATATGACACATTCCCGTACATTCCTTGTGCTGGCGCCCTTTTGGCTGACTGGTGCCAACCCAGGCACAATGGTGCAAAGGTGCCTGCTTTGTAAGCAGGATTGTTTTTGTTCAAGAAGGGACACCTTCCTGCACCAAAAAATCCCCTGATGCAGTTTCCTCTTTCTGTCTGTGCTGCAGAATGCAGCACACATAAACATAGGTAGCAGCAAGATATTTATCCTCTTTACCCCTCATCTGGGGAGGCGTAACATTTTGACACATTCTCAGGTTTACCACTGATGGTAAATCTGGGAATGTGCCAAAACCCCTGGGTGGATGCGTGGGAACACCCACGCTCCACCTAAGGGACGCCCCCCTGGGGTAAAGTAACGTAACGCAGCGATTTGTGCTGCATTGCGCTACTCTGGATTCATCAAGCCATGCAGGGCCACACAAGGTGGGCTTACATAGCTTGATAAATCATACTTAGAGGCTGCATCGCTCTTATCAACTCCTACATAAATATGCCCCTCAGTTCCTGACCACAATAGGCCACACAAATTGGGCAGGCACAAATTGCCAATAGCACAAGGTTTGACATTTCCTGAGTGCATAATTTGCAGACAGTTCAGACTTGCACACCTTAAAATGAGAAATTATGCTCTAGTAGTGTATGCTATCCCACATTTCGAAGTATGCCCCCAGTAAAAGTATGGTATTGGTCTAGCCCATTTACCCCAGATCTGACTAGGTGAAAATTGGTATAATTTGCATTGAAGTAGTACTTATGAGTCAGGCGCACACATGGTTTTGCAGCAGACTCGAGGCAATATTCACGCAAGGTGGTGCAAGAGTGACACAAACCTAAAGTCATATTTTTGAAGTCACACAGTCATTTTGCATGGCTTTCAATGGCATAAAATATATGGAGTAATGCAACACAGCGCAGATCGCTGCTTTGTATTACTCAGCACAAGGGAGGCCTTCCATTGGTTTTGTGTGGGTGTTGCCACGCAGCTGCCATGATTTTTGACACATTCCTGGATTTACCATACCTAGTAAACCTGGGAATGCACCAAAAAGATACACCTCCTTAGGTGAGGCGTAACGAGGAGAAATATCTTTATTTCTCCTTGATGTTTCCTCTTTCTATGTGTCTCAGGGTTGTTTGTGTGCTACTCCTTCCTGCACAAAAACAATCCTGCCTATAACACAAGCACCCTTGCACCATGATGCAAGGGTGCCTGCATTGGCACTAGGCTGCCAAAACGCTGCCAGCACAAGGGGAAAGGACAGGAATGGACCATATTGGATAAATAAGGCACATTCCTGCTCTTTCCCAGTGACGCAGTGCAGCGCAGCAAGGTGACTTGCTGCGCTGCCCTGAGCCACAAGGGTCATAAATATAGCCCTCGGTATTTGCTCTCAATCAGAATCTGGTGCTACAAGTTTTGCAGATGTCGGGGCACCCTATACTTGACTGACTGATTTTTCTTTAGCACAAGAAATCTCCTCACGAGTGCATAGACCATCATTCTTTGCTATCTGAACTCAGCCCAAGATGGTCACTTGAGGTACTTGACACTACCTTGAGTTCACTTTATTTGACATTTGACCTCAGTCTTAATATTGACTGGCAACAGATACTATTCACACATCTGCACCCTGTCAATGAAATTGCAGTATACAATGGGAACTATGGTTGACGTTTAAATGATTACAGCCCTAAAGTACACTCATCCTCTTTTGATCACTGTTTTTGTCCTTATTGGTCCTTATGGTGTGAAAGTTGCAAGTGTTTCAATATCACAAATTGTTGTACTCAAGCAAAAAAGGCCAAATCAATTTGCACCATTGTTGATACTTTTGTAAACTGAGGGGGATATTTATGGGAATTGCAAATGCAATGCATTTATCCAATACAATGAATTCCTGTCTTTTCCCCTTGTGCTGGTGTCATTTCAGCAGCCTAGCGCCAATGCAGGCACCCTTGCACCATGGTGCAAAGTGCCTGTGTTGTAGGCAAGTTTGTTTTTATGCAAGAAAGAACAACTTCCTGCACAAAAACAATCCTGAGAGGCGTTTTCCCCTCTCTATGTGTGCTGCAGAATTCAGTACACATAGAAAGAGGGAAAAACGTGGAGAAAGAAACATATTTCTTCTTGTTACGCCTCACCTGGGGAGTTGTATCTTTTTGGCGCATTCCCAGGTTTACCTAGTTTGGTTGGAACACCCACTGCAACACCCATGGATTGCCTTCCTTGCTCAGAGTAATGCAGCACAGCAATTTGTGCTGCGTTGTATTACCCCATATTTATGAAGCCATTCAAAGCCACGCAAAGTGGCTTTGCATGGCTTCATAAAAATGACTTGGAGCTTTGCATCGTGTATATACCACGTTGCGTGGTGTAAGCACAATACCAGGCCCTCAGAAATTTCCCCCTGGGTTTCCTCCAGTCCACAATACAAAAACTAATTTCACCAGGGCTGAAAGCATATGCTCAATTGTAAATCTTTCTATGTGAGCAAAACAGATCGTAATAAAAACTAGGGCATATTTACAAGAGGATTGAGCCACTGGAGTGTCACTCTTTACAATGCCCTGGTGGTGCTATTCCTAGCTCCATATTTTGCCACTTTGCTCGGCTTAACACCACTTTGAAAATTTCATACCCTTTCATGCAGGTATCTGCGTGAAAGGAGTGTGCAGTGGGTGTTGCTGTGAGCGTTCCACTGCAACACCCATTTCTATTTAATGCTGCCCCAGATTTACAAGGATGTGTAAATTTGAGGCAGCACCAAAAACTAACACCACTTGAAAAGCAGGCATTAGAGTGCCGCAATCTCCTCATTTGTTCTCTTTCTATGTGTGCTGCATTTTGCAACACACATAGAAGGAGCAAATCACCTTTAATGATTGTTTATGTGGAGGAAGATGTCCCTTCCTGCACATAAACCATGATGATTCCCTGAAAAGCAGGCACCCTTTCACCATGGCACAAGTTTCTGTGTTGGCGCTAGGCAGCTTTTTTGTAGAGCCAGAGCAAGGGTAAACACAGGGGTGCACTGTATTCTTGTGAATATGATGTGTCCCTGTGTTTTTGAAATTATGCAGCGCAGCACTGCTAAATTGCTTGCAGTGTCGCGCTGAACCATATCTTTGTGAATATGCCCCACTGTGTACCACAAAGCTGTATTTTCCCAAAACAATTAAGGGCCATATTATCAAGAACGGTCGATAACATTATCGCCGCTTTAGCGGCAGGAAACTGCTGCTAAAGCGGCGATAAGGGGCTTGATAATATACCCTATAGAATTCCAAAAGAAGCCCAGGTTCTGGTGTGAAGGACATCAAACCTGGGCTTCTATTGAATTCTATAGAGCATATTATCAAGCCCCTTATCGCCGCTTTAGCGGCAGTTTCCTGCCGCTAAAGCGGCGATATGTTATCGCCCGTTCTTGATAATATGGCCCTAAGTTACCTGATTCTGCACTACTTTTGCTGTTTATAATGAAAAAAACACGCAAAACAAACTGATTGTATATCAAACACAAATCACCACATCACATTTGAAAAGTTATGGAAACATATTTTATCAACTTTTTTGTGAATAATAAAAAGTAGTATGAAATCGGTCCGCTTCTAATATAACTACAATGTAAATACCATGGGCCTCATATATTAGGTTTTACCGTAGGGCAGTGCCGAAGGCCTCCCTGCTGCGCTGCCCAAGGTAAAAGAAAAGGGCAGGAATGTGCTGTATTTATGAGATACAGCGCATTCCTGTCCTTTTCCCCAGTGCCGGCGCACAATGGGCTGCCATGTGCCAACGCAGGCACCTTTGCACCATGGTGCAACGGTGCCTGCTTTGAGGGGATGATTGTTTTTGTGCAGGAAGGGAAACCTTCCTGCACAAAAACAATCACAAGAGGCTTTTTCCTTTTTCTATGTGTGCTGCAGAATGCAGCACACATAGAAAAAAGAAAAATGAGGAGAAACAAAGATATTTCTCCTCGTTGTAGCTTCTTTATGCCTCCCCTGGGGAGGCGTAAGTTTTTGGTGCTGCTTCAGATTTACACTTTCTCGTAAATCTGGGGCAGTGTCAAAATGCCATGGATGTTGCTGGGAATGCCCCCAGCAACACCGCATTGCACGCCCCTTTAAAGCAGAAAACTGCGTTAAAGGGGACAATGTTTACGAGGGAGCATTAAACCAAAAAAAGTGGCTTAGTGCTGCCTTGTAAATAAGGAGCAGATCCTGTGCCACGGAACGTCACAAAAAGTGGCCCCGTATCCATTTCAAATGGCAGAAGCAGCAACAGGTGTGCAAACAAGTATGCGCTGATCTTTTTAATGAGTGCAAGGTTCCAGTGATATAGCCCGAGCACTGATGTCGTATGTATGGTACTGAGCAACATTATGGTGCTTCTACCTATATACAAGTGCTGCTTACTTAACCGGGCTCCTTTTAATTACATCCAAACAATAGCTAATGGTGGCTCTCTGTTGATCCAGAATACTAACTCTGATATAAGATTTGTTATCTGTGTCCTGAAACTAATTTTAGAAAATCTTCCTTACAGGTCTACATGCATTATTTTACTTCTTCACACATGACAGACTGATGCAGTACATCTGACACTGTGAAGTACACACAGCTGAACACAGTTTCACATATCTTACTCATTTAGGCCCTTATTATGAGTGGCTTGGAAAATTCTCTGGTATCTCCTCCCCCGTAATTACTGTATGGTACTTAGTGTGTTGTCCAGGGTCCTGGCATAGGTGGGGATGCTGAGGATTAAATGCTTTTGGGCAGTGCTTAATTTGTAAAAGGATAAGTGCCGGGGCTCTCGTCGGGAGGCCACTGCAGCTTGCACCTCACATAACCCATGCCAGCGCTGCCAGTGACAGTACATACACAGCTACTAACCTTCACACTCCTACAAGTGTGACACGTCAGATTATTCCAGGCCCCCAAAGCCAGAAGAATGGCTTGGGAGGCAGATATTAGTCATTGTTAATGTAAATTGAACAAATAAACCGCTGTTGTTGTGTTCATACCTAAATTAGCAGGACAGCGCCACCATGTGGCAGACTGTCATAGCCCCGGTGCTGACAATAAGGTGCCGTTGCGGAGCACCGGAAAGCACAGGCTCAAATTAAGCACTACTTTTGGGCAATAAAATGCCCGTTTTTACCTGTGGTATTCCATCCAGAGATTTCGCCGGCTTTCGACACGTGAAATCTCTAGGTGGAATCTCCAGTATGGTCGGACAGGACAAAGGCAATCTAGCAGTGCCCGAAGTGCTGGTCTGTGAGGTCAGTCTGTTGGCCAGTTTTATGGCTGGTTTTGGGCCTGTTTTTTGGTCTGGTGGGCTGGTTTTTACTGTTGAATACCATGATATTGCTACAAACATTGTCTTCAACAAGCACAAAAGCATGCACTCCCCCATTCTCAGGGCCACTAAAATTATGCATTTCTGTGTCCTTGGCATTTTCTGAAGAAATGTAGGGGCACATGCATCAAGGTATTTTGTGATCGCAAACAGTGCGATTCGCACAAATCGGCCGTTTGCAATCGCAAAATGGCCTTTTGCAATGCATGAAACTTTTGGAGATTCGCAATTTCTTGTGATTACCTAAATTGAGTATGCAAATAGGGAATCGCAATTTGCGATTCCCTAACGCAGATGCAAGAAGCCTTTCCTAAATGCAAACTGTGCATTTAGGAAATGCTAATTAGCATCAACTTCAAGTTGATGCTGGTATGTGCATACTTTGAAAAATGCACGTAACTGCATTTTTCAAAGTGCCATGTGGCGCACACATGCCCCTAGCCGCCACAGGGGGGTCTTAGGCCCCCTGGGCACCCTTGCCTTTGCATTACTTAATTTAAGATTACCAATTAGGTAATTGCAATTTAGGCAATGCAACACCATTCCCACCTATTGGCCTTGAGGACCATAGGAAAGAATGGAGTTGCAAAAACAAATAGCGATTCCCTAATTGCTTTTGCAATTCTTAAGGAATCGCAATTAGAGAAATCGCTATTTGCAGCCTGTTTTGATGCATTGGATTTTGCGTTTACCAAATAGCAAATTCTTAAAAATCACTATTTGGTAATTGCAAAATGTAACTTTCATGCATGTGCCCCATAGATTTGTCGCATTTGCCACATAATCTATCAACTGCTGCAGAATCTGATTTTAGCAAAAAACGTGTTTCTAGCTCAAAGGGATCAAAAGGTACTAAAACCATAGCAATGTGCTCATGTGCAGTGGAAGGCCATTCCTAAAGGTTGACTAGTCATATTTCAGTTGCTTATTGCTGAATTTGGTTTTTAAACTGGAACCTATGTGGAAATACATTTACCCAGATATTGTTGCAATTTGTAAAGTTGACAACATAATGACTGAAACCCAGGGGTGCAATTATTGCGGAGTATGGAAATTACTCCTAATTACGATATACTTGAGACTAACATTCATAACTGGTATTCCCTCATTTCTGCCTGATTCTTTTTCACAATTTCTATGTACTTTTTCATTGGACATTTTGCCTGCTTTGAGCTTGCAAAATGTCCTGTAGGAAAAGGTTCATGAGCTGCAGTGTTGCTGCAAATCTTGGAATACAGATGTATGTGGTAATTTCCATTAGGAGTTCCTTGGGGCTACCGAGGCAATCGAAATGAGTCCCTACAGGGCAGATTTACAAGCCCCTTGTGACACATTTACGCCGCCGTTGCGTCACTTCTGTGACACAGCGGCATCGTAAACAATGCGCCGCGTTGCAACAAATTTACAACGTGACGCATCTAGGGAGATGCGTCATGTTGTAAAGCCCTGCGTCACATTATACCTGCGTCAAGTATAATGTATGCAGGGTGGGCGTTCCCACTCAGGAAAGCCTCGTAACAGTGGCGCACTGAGTCACTTTTACGACGCCGCTGCGTCAAAACCTTGATGCAGCACAGCAAGTATAGGCCACCCTTGAGCAGTGCTGGAGTTGCGTCGCGCTTGCGACACGACTCCAGCACTGCGTTACCTTTACGCCGACAGATGCGTCACACATCTGTCAATCCTTGCGCCACGATGCGCCGCATTGTAAATGCGACACATCCATGGTGGCGCAAGGGTTTTTTAACGTGACGCAGATTAATTGACGCATTTCTGCTGATATGCAGAGATGCGTCAGTTCTTGTAAATCTGCCGCTAAATGCTGATGTGCATGTATGAATGTATCTATAGTTTTGTAGTTGCTTTTCTATAGTACTTACAACTTCTGACAAGGCGCCAAAGTGCATTAGCAGACAGGCATAATGCTACACCATATGGTTCGCAAACGGTTAGAAGAATGTATGATTGACTTGTGGCCTATATAGTACGGGGCAGATTTACAAGCCCCTTGTGACACATTTACGCCGCCGTTGCGTCACTTCTGTGATGCAGCGGTGTCGTAAACAATGCGCCACGTTGCGACAAATTCACAACGTGACGCATCTAGGGAGATGCGTCACGTTGGAAAGCCCTGCGTCACATTATACCTGCATCAGGTATAATGTATGCAGGGTGGGCGTTCCCACACAGGAAAGCCTTGTAAAAGTGACGCAGTGAAATCTACAAGATTTCACTGAGTCACTTTTACGACGCCGATGCGTTAAAACCTTACACCTGCTTGAACAGGCGTAAGGGTTGACGCAGCACAGCAAGTATAGGCCGCCCCTGAGCAGTGCTGGAGTTGCGTCACGCTTGCGACATGACTCCAGCACTGCGTTACCTTTACGCCAACAGATGCATCACGCATCTGTCAATCCTTGCGCCACGGTGCGCCGCATTGTAAATGCGACGCATCCATGGTGGCGCAAGGGTTTTTTTACGTGACGCAGATTAACTGACACATCTCTGCTGATATGCAGAGATGCGTCAGTTCTTGTAAATCTGCCCCTATGTGTGTTGAATTCTGTGTGATGGCCAGAGTTGTGCCTTTCGCTGCCACCGCTTTTAGCCATGGAGTGGAGAGAAGAGGAATGAGAAATATAATGTTTGAGCTTTATGCTATTGTGTTTGTTTAGAAGGTGTGAATTTAGAGTGTGGGTTATGATGGAAGTGTTTTAGTGTTGAGCATGGCAAATACTGAATTTCAAGTATAATGTTGGTGCATTTGTGGAACGGCACTTTTGCCTGGAGCAGAATGAAATAAATGGATTTAAGCATGTGATCATGTCAACAATCCTTCTATCATATTTTTTAGTGATTATAGTCCAAGTTATCTGATGCCAATTGCTTCCTTTTTGGAGGGAATCTTTTAAGTTTACTAGTTGGTGTGACCCTCCTTCTCCTGTCTGGGAAAAGCCAGCTCTTTATCTTCCTCCCAAATTCCAATTTCCAAATGATATATGGCATCGCTAAATTTGTTTTTAAAAAAAAGTGCCTGGGCCCTCCCCAGGAGACCACTGCAGCTTGCTCTACCCATTGCTTCTACCAGAGCTGCCAATGACAGTATGAACACAACTGTGAACCATCGCACTCATACAAGAATGGCAATTCAGACTGTTCCACGTCCCTAAAGTTGCAAGAATGTTTTGTGCGGCACGTAATAGTCATTTTTAATGTATACTGAATTAGTAAACAAATGTTGTGCTTATCTCTAAATTAGACAGACTACGCCACCATGTGGCAGATTGTCATTAGTGCCGATGTTGACAACTAAGTGCTGGTGCCAGGCACCAGAAACCACTGCCTTAAATTAAGCACTGAATATGGGATATATACAGAACAAATGAATTTCAGACATTAGTCCACAAATGTTTAGTTTGCATGCCTTTACCACCTGGACTTCACTCCTCAAGCCTTTACTCCACAATTTAATTTAAAATATGAAAAGTTGCCTTCACAACACAAGTTTTTCTCCTCACAGTTTTTTTACTCTACGTTTATGTAAATATAGTATATATACGCACATACACACATATATATATATTCACTGAAAAAACCATAGGTTTTAGGGACAGTTATAGTTAGTTGGACATTGCACTCGTACAAAACCCGTGAAATTCCCCTGTTATAGTTAGTTCAGCTAACTATAACTCGCGCCCCGCAATGCACTGCTGATGACGTCACATATTACATCACTCATGACATGGTCAGTGACATCACTGATGACATCTCAAATGACATCACTGATGACATCACTGATGACATCACTGATGACATCATCCAGTGACTGTGTGTTTCTGTAAAGTTTAAATATGTTTAATATATATAGGGAAAGGGGTATTGAAGAATGAGTGGGTGTATAAGTGTCTGAATGGATGATTTAGTATGTGAGTGACTGACTCTACAAGTGAGTGATTAAACGTATCTTACTGAATGCATGGGTTAGTGACTAAACTGTGTGAATGTCTGTATCCGTCTGTTTGTTGGTGTGTAAGTGGATGCATGGATTTGCGAATAGCTACATGAGTGTCTATATGGGTTATTGATTGGTTCTCTGAGTATCTGTATGGCTGCCTGAGTGTTTGTGTGGATGGGGTGTGTGTGACTCTATACATAGATGTGTGAGTGGGTGATTCACTGGGTGCATGATTTCAAGAGTGCATCTGTGATGGACTGCTTGGGTGGGTGAGTGTGTGTATGGGTGTGTTAGTGAGTGAATGTATATGTCAGTGGTACATGTGCGAGTAACTACATATGTAAAAGGCAGTATATATGTGTGTTAGAGTATTTAAATGGCTATAAGTGAGAGTGTGTTATTGTGAGAGTGGCTGTATGGATGCGTGTGTGCTTGTATCAGTTATTTTATAAGAGCGTAAGAATGTGCTAGTATTTGTATGAGTAAGTGAGCTGGTGTGTGTATAACTGTATAGGTGAGTAAATGGGTGTGTGATTAATTTTTTGCATGACTGACTAGGTGTGTGAGTACCTCTATGGATGAGTGGCGGTGTGTGAGTGTTTATATAGGTGTATGAGTGCATATGATAGTCCTGTACTGAGTGACTGTAAGTATGAGTGACTGTACAGGTGAGTGAGTGGATGTGTGTGTAGACCTAAGAATCAGTGAGTGGGTATGTAGTTTTTGGTGTTGGAGTGTCTATGGTTTTGAGAATGGCAGTCTGTAATTTAGAGTGGGTGTATCAAAAGTTATATTAGGGTGTGAGAAGATGCATGAAATTATCACAAGGATGATGTCATCAGTGATGTCATTTGAGATGTCATCAGTGATGTCATCAGTGATGTCACTGACCATGTCATGAGTGATGTAATATGTGACGTCATCAGCAGTGCATTGCGGGGCGCGAGTTATAGTTAGCTGAACTAACTATAACAGGGGAATTTCACGGGTTTTGTACGAGTGCAATGTCCAACTAACTATAACTGTCCCTAAAACCTATGGTTTTTTCAGTGAATTTCAAAGGTTTTTTAAATGCTAATTTCTAACTATAACGTGTCTGAAACCTATGGTTTTTTCAGTGAATTTCAAAGGTTTTTAAATGCTAATTTCTAACTATAACGTGCCTGAAACCTATGGTTTTTTCAGTGAATTTCAAAGGTTTTTTAAATGCTAATTCCTAACTATAACGTGCCTGAAACCTATGGTTTTTTCAGTGAATTTCAAAGGTTTTTTAAATGCTAATTTCTAACTATAACGTGCCTGAAAACTATGATTTTTAAGTGAATTTCAAAGGTTTTTAAATGCTAGTTTCTAACTATGCCAACAGAGGTAGGACATGTGAAGAAAGAAGAAAAACGCACAGAAAGAAGCAAAAGATGTGCAGAAAGAACCAACAGAGGAGCAGAAAGAGGCCTTGTTGCAAAATCATCCTGTGCCCACAACTTTTTCAGACGGGTACTGGTGGTAACTGACTCTGACTAACCAGAGCCAGTGCACGTTTGCACAGTGGTGAAGGGAGGGGGGCCTGAGGTGACATGTGTGCAAACGCGCCCCGTGGCGCGTTTTAAGTTGCGGGATTAAGTCCCCTTGAATCCTGAGGGTCCCTGGGGTCCAACTAGCCCCCAGGTACCTACAGTTAGGACCACAGAGCTGAGTTGCAGAGAGGCGTTCCGAGGCCACGCACCTTTTTCACCTCTCTGCAACGCACCTCTGTTGTGCTTACTGAAGGTACCTGGTGGGCTAGTTGGCCCCAGGATTCAAAGGAATTAACTCCCCAACTTAAACGCACCACAGGGTGTGTTTGCGCACATGTCACCTGAGGCCCCGCCCCTCCCTTCACCACTGTGCAATCGCGCCCCGTGGCGCGTTTTAAGTTGGGGGATTAGGTCACCTTGAATCCTGAGAGTCCCTGGGGCCCAACCAGCCCACCAGGTACTTCCAGTAAGCACCACAGGCCTGTGTTGCAACGCCTGTAACAAATTGTGCAGTTGTGTTTAGGTAGTGAAGAGGGTCGTGCTGGGGGTAGTGTTTTAGGGTTTAGGGTAGTGCAGTGGTGTTTGTGTAGTGTAGGGGGTCATGCTGGGGGTAGGTTTAGGGTAGTGCAGAGGTGTTTGGGTAGTGTAGGGAGTCGTGCTGGGGGAGTGTTTTAGGGTTTAGGGTAGTACAGTGGTGTTTGGGTAGTGTAGGGGGTCGTGCTGGGGTTAGTGTTTTAGGGTTTTAGGGTTTAGGGTAGTGCAGTGGTGTTTGGGTAGTGTAGGGGATACTGCTGGGGGTAGTGTTTTAGGGTTTAGGGTAGTGCAATGGTGTTTGGGTAGTGTAGGGGGTACTGCTGGGGGTAGTGTTTTAGGGTTTAGGGTAGTGCAGTGGTGTTTGGGTAGCGTAGGGGGTACTGCTGGGGGTAGTGTTTTATGGTATAGGGTAGTGCAGTGGTGTTTGGGTAGTGTAGGGGTTCGTGCTGGGGGTAGATTTTAGGGTTTAGGGTAGTGCAGTGGTGTTTGTGTAGTGTAGGAGGTCGTGTTTTAGGGTTTAGGGTAGTGCAGTGGTCTTTGGGTAGTGTAGGGAGTCGTGAGGGGGTATTGTTTTAGAGTTTAGGGTAGTGCAGTGGTCTTTGGGTAGTGTAGGGGGTTGTGCGGGGGGTAGTGTTTTAGGGATTAGGGTAGTGCATTGGTATTTGGGTAGTGTAGGGGGTCATGCGGGGGTAGTGTTTTAGGGTTTAGGGCAGTGCAGTGGTGTTTAGGTAGTGTAGGGGGTCGTGCTGGGGGAGTGTTTTAGGGTTTAGGGCAGTGCAGTGGTGTTCGGGTAGTGTAGGGGGTCGTGCTGGGGGAGTGTTTTAGGGTTTAGGGCAGTGCAGTCGTGTTCGGGTAGTGTAGGGGGTCGTGCTGGGGGAGTATTTTAGGGTTTAGGGTAGTGCAGTGGTGTTCGGGTAGTGTAGGGGGTCATGCTGGGGGTAGTGTTCTAGGGTTTAGGGCAGTGCAGTGGTGTTCGGGCAGTGTAGGGGGTCTTGCTGGGGGTGGTGTTTCAGGATTTAGGGCAGTGCAGTGGTGTTCGGGCAGTGTAGGGGGTCGTGCAGGGGTGGTGTTTCATGGTTTAGGGCAGTGCAGTGGTGTTCGGGCAGTGTAGGGGGTTGTGCAGGGGTGGTGTTTCAGGGTTTAGGGCAGTGGTGTTCGGGCAGTGTAGGGGGTCATGCTGGGGGTGGTGTTTCAGGGTTTGGGGCAGTGCAGTGGTGTTCAAGCAGTAAAGGGGGTCATGCTGGGGGTGGTGTTTCAGGGTTTAGGGCAGTGCAGTGGTGTTCGGGCAGTGTAGGGGGCGGTGCAGGGGGTGGTGTTTCAGGGTTTAGGGCAGTGCAGTGGTGTTCGGGCAGTGTAGGGGGCGGTGCAGGGGTGGTGTTTCAGGGTTTAGGGCAGTGCAGTGGTGTTCGGGCAGTGTAGGGGGTCGTGCAGGGGGTGGTGTTTCAGGGTTTAGGGCAGTGCAGTGGTGTTCGGGCAACGTAGGGGGCGGTGCAGGGGGTGGTGTTTCAGGGTTTAGGGCAGTACAGTGGTGTTCGGGCATTGTAGGGGGTGGTGCTGGGGCTGGTGTTTCAGGGTTTAGGGCAGTGCAGTGGTGTTCGGGCAGTGTAGGGGGTCGTGCTGGGGCTGGTGTTTCAGGGTTTAGGGCAGTGCAGTGGTGTTCGGGCAGTGTAGGGGGTCGTGCTGGGGCTGGTGTTTTAGGGTTTAGGGCAGTGCAGTGGTGTTCGGGCAGTGTAGGGGGTCATGCTGGGGCTGGTGTTTCAGGGTTTAGGGCAGTGCAGTGGTGTTCGGGCAGTGTAGGGGGTCTTGCTGGGGCTGGTGTTTCAGAGTCTAGGGCAATGCAGTGGTGTTCGGGCAGTGTAGGTGGTCTTGCTGGGGCTGGTGTTTCAGGGTTTAGGGCAGTGCAGTGGTGTTCGGGCAGTGTAGGGGGTCGTGCTGGGGGTGGTGTTTCAGGGTTTAGGGCAGTGCAGTGGTGTTCGGGCAGTGTAGGGGGTCGTGCTGGGGCTGGTGTTTCAGGGTTTAGGGCAGAGCAATGGTGCTCAGGCAGTGTAGGGGGTTGTGCTGGGGGTGATGTTTCAGGGTTTAGGGCAGTGCAGTGGTGTTAGGGCAGTGTAGGGGGTCGTGCTGGGGGTGGTGTTTCAGGGTTTAGGGCAGTGCAGTGGTGTTCCGGCAGTGTAGGGGGTCGTGCAGGGGGTGGTGTTTCAGGGTTTAGTGCAGTGGTGTTCGGGCAGTGTAGGGGGTCGTGCTGGGGTGGTGTTTCAGGGTTTAGGGCAGTGCAGTGGTGTTCGGGCAGTGTAGGGTGTCGTGCTGAGGGGTGGTGTTTCAGGGTTTAGGGCAGTGCAGTAGTGTTTGGGCAGTGTAGGGGGTCGTGCAGGGGGTGGTGTTTCAGGGTTTAGGGCAGTGCAGTGGTGTTCGGCCAGTGTAGGTAGTCTTGCTGGGGGTGGTGTTTCAGGGTTTAGGGCAGTGCAGTAGTTTTCGGGCAGTGTAGGCGGTCGTGCTGGGGCTGGTGTTTCAGGGTTTAGGGCAGTGCAGTGGTGTTCGGGCAGTGTACGGGGTTGTGCTGGGGCTGGTGTTTCAGGGTTTAGGGCAGTGCAGTGGTGTGCGGGCAGTGTACGGGGTCGTGCTGGGGCTGGTGTTTCAGCGTTTAGGGCAGTGCAGTGGTGTTCGGGCAGTGTAGGGGGTCATGCTGAGGGTGGTGTTTCAGGGTTTAGGGCAGTGCAGTGGTGTTCGGGCAGTGTAGGGGGTCGTGCTGGGGCTGGTGTTTCAGGGTTTAGGGCAGTGCAGTGGTGTTCGGGCAGTGTAGGGGGTCGTGCTGGGGCTGGTGTTTCAGGGTTTTGGGCAGAGCAGTGGTGTTCGAGCAGTGTAGGGGGTCGTGCTGGGGGTGGTGTTTCAGGGTTTAGGGCAGTGCAGTGGTGTTCGGGCAGTGTAGGGGGTCTTGCTGGGGGTGGTGTTTCAGGGTTTAGGGCAGTGCAGTGGTGTTCGGGCAGTGTAGGGGGTCTTGCTGGGGGTGGTGTTTCAGGGTTTAGGGCAGTGGTGTTCGGGCAGTGTAGGGGGTCTTGCTGGGGGTGATGTTTCAGGGTTTAGGGCAGTGCAGTGGTGTTCGGGCAGTGTAGGGGGTCTTGCTGGGGGTAGTGTGTCAGGGTTTAGGGCGGTGCAGTGGTGTTCGTGCAGTGTAGGGGGTCGTGCTGGGGGTGGTGTTTCAGGGTTTAGGGCAGTGCAGTAGTGTTCGGGCAGTGTAGGGGGTCATGCAGGGGTGGGGTTTCAGGGTTTAGGGCAGTGCAGTGGTGTTCTGGCAGTATAGGGGGTCATGCTGGGGGTGGGGTTTCAGGGTTTAGGGCAGTACAGTGGTGTTCGGGCAGTGTAGGGGGTCGTGCAGGGGTGGTGTTTCAGGGTTTAGGGCAGTGCAGTGGTGTTCGGGCAGTGTAGGGGGTCGTGCTGGGGCTGGTGTTTCAGGGTTTAGGGCAGTGCAGTGGTGTTCGGGCAGTGTAGGGGGTCTTGCTGGGGGTGGTGTTTCAGGGTTTAGGGCAGTGCAGTGGTGTTCGGGCAGTGTAGGGTGTTGTGCTGGGGCTGGTGTTTCAGGGTTCAGGGCAGTGCAGTGGTGTTCAGGCAGTGTAGGGGGTCGTGCTGAGGCTGGTGTTTCACGGTTTAGGGCAGTGCAGTGGTGTTCGGGCAGTGTAGGGGGTCGTGCTGGGGCTGGTGTTTCAGGGTTTAGGGCAGTGCAGTGGTGTTCGGGCAGTGTAGGCGGTCGTGCTGGGGCTGGTGTTTCAGGGTTTAGGGCAGTGCAGTGGTGTTCGGGCAGTGTAGGGGGTCATGCTGGGGTTGGTGTTTCAGGGTTTAGGGCAGTGCAGTGGTGCTCTGGCAGTGTAGGGGGTCGTGCTGGGGGTTTTGTTTCAGGGTTTAGGGTAGTGCAGTGGTGTTCGGGCAGTGTAGGGGTCGTGCAGGAGCTGGTGTTTCAAGGTTTAGGGCAGTGCAGTGGTGTTCGGGCAGTGTAGGGGGTCTTGCTGGGGGTGATGTTTCAGGGTTTTGGGCTGTGCAGTGGTGTTCGGGCAGTGTAGGGGGTCTTGCTGGGGGTAGTGTTTCAGGGTTTAGGGCAGTGCAGTGGTGTTCGGGCAGTGTAGGGGGTCATGCTGGGGGTGGTGTTTCAGGGTTTAGGGCAGTGCAGTGGTGTTCGGGCAGTGTAGGGGGTCGTGAAGGGGGTGGTGTTTCAGGGTTTAGGGCAGTGCAGTGGTGTTCGGGCAGTGTAGGGGGTCATGCTAGGGGTGGTGTTTCAGGGTTTAGGGCAGTGCAGTGGTGTTCGGGCAGTGTAGGGGGTCATGCAGGGGCTGGTGTTTCAGGGTTTAGGGCAGTGCAGTGGTGTTTGGGCAGTGTAGGGGGTCGTGCTGGGGGTAGTGTTTTAGGGTTTAGGGTAGTGCAGTGGTGCTTGTGTAGTGTATGGGGGTCGTGCTGGGGGTAGTGTTTTAGGGTTTAGGGTAGTGCAGTGGTGTTTGTGTAGTGTAGGGGGTCATGTTTTAGGGTAGTGCAGTGGTGTTTGGGTAGTGTAGGGGGTCGTGCTGGGGGTAGAGTTTTAGGATTTAGGTTAGTGCAGTGCTGTTTGGGTAGTGTAGGGGGTCGTGCTGGGGGTAGTGTTTTAGGGTTTAGGGTAGTGCAGTGGTGTTTGTGTTTTGTAGGGGGTCGTGCTGGGGGTAGTGTTTTAGGGTTTAGGGTGGTGCAGTGGTGCTTGTGTAGTGTAGGAGGTCGTGCTGGGGGTAGTGTTTTAGGGTTTAGGGTAGTGCAGTGGTGTTTGTGTAGTGTAGGGGGTCATGTTTTAGGGTAGTGCAGTGGTGTTTGGGTAGTGTAGGGGGTCGTGCTGGTGGTTGTGTTTTAGGATTTAGGTTAGTGCAGTGGTGTTTGGGTAGTGTAGGGGGTCGTGCTGGGGGTAGTGTTTTAGGGTTTAAGATAGTGCAGTGGTGTTTTTGTAGTGTAGGGGGGTCATGTTTTAAGATGCAATGCTCCAATACCTGACCAGTCTGCACTACATAAAACTGCAAAAAAACTAAAAATAAAAAGTGTTTTGCACACTTTTGTCATTGGGCTATATGTGGGCTACATCTGGGTAATATTTGTGCTACATTTGGGCTCTTTTTTCACTGGTGGCCATCTTGGAAGACTTCTTTGTTATGAAGTTTCCTAATTTCTTCATTTACTGCAGTCTCCTCAGTAGGAAATGCTTTCAGTTTTTTACTTTGATTCCATCAAGAAGGCATTCAGATGTCTCACATCTGCCATAAATTCAGAATGTTAGCACTCTAGTTGCTCATTAGATCACTGGAGTAAAGCTACTGCTCACCAGGGAGTTAACTGGTAGTCTGCTGCTGGTATTGAAAGTGATTGTTTCAGTCTGCATGTCAGAATTTTCTAATGAAATAGAAGAGGATTTGAGATCTCACTTAAAACATGCCCTAATTTTTCTTTCTGCAGCACTAACCATCATTTCTATTTCAAAAAGAACCCTTCATTTTGTTCCTTTTTAAATTAAATGTTTTAAGTGTTACTGGTTTGTTCCAATCAAGATGGCTTCAGGTGTGCCATTCTTTTGTCATAAGTAAGGCTGTTAGCGCTCTAGTTGTTCTTTAGAACACTCTGGGAAGCTGCAGTAGAACACAAAGGCATCAACTGGCAGGCTGCTCCTGTTGAAATATAACAGGAAGATATTTGAGATCACACTTGAAACATGTCCTAATTTTTCTTTCTACAGCACTAACCATAATTTCTATGACAAAATGAACCCCATCATTTTGTTCCTTTTTAAATTAAATTGTTTAAGTGTTACCAGTTTATTCCAATCAAGATGGCTTCAGGTGTGCCATACTTTTGTCATAATTAAGGCTGTTAGCACTCTAGTTGTTCTTTAGAACACTCTGGGAAGCTGCAGTAGAACACAAAGGAATCAACTGACAGTCTCTGCCCTTGTTGGATGTACATGTTTTACTGAGAATGTCAGACTTCATTCTCACATGAGTGAGAAAGATAATGTGAATTTACAGAAAATATGCTCTCATTTTAGCTTCTGGAGCACCTTCCAAACCTCCATGGGACAAGCATGAGAAAATAGTGTTCTCTCAAACATGATTCATGATATCCCAGCAGAAGGTTTTTCACATGGTAAAATCACCTTAGAATACACCACAATTCCTAAAATTAGTATGGTACCATCAACAAATAAATTCTAATGTAACTAAAGCCTGTTATCACCCTTTATAGTTCTCCTTTTGGTGACCCTCAAAATCTTCTATTCACTACAATGCATTTCAATGAGGTACTATCATTTACATTGGTCCCAAGATGGCTGCCAGCAATTCCAGGATGAAGTGCTGACAGCCAATCAGATCTCACGATGACATGTGTGGTTAGGCTCCGCCCAGATATATATGTGACTTTACTTTTGATTTTCTCAGGAACTACTGAACGGATTTACACCATTAAAGCAAAAGGCATGACACTGAACCAAGGGCTACCTCTTTGCCAAATTTGGTGTAATTCCGTTCAGCAGTTCGGGCTGTAGCTGCGACTAAAGGTTCCTATGGAAAAATGAATGGGGAAAACGCGTTTTGGGACCCCCTTTTTCTCGGCCCCCGCTTGACGTATCACCCCGAGACTTTCAGGATAGGAGCGGACCGGAGCGCCCCAACAAGTTGGAAACTTTCGCGAAGATTCGTCAACCGGCGCCAACGTTATTTCAAATAGAATGTCGCGGATTTCCTATGGATAATAGGTTTTAACTATAACTATCTACTGGCGACCGCCAGTAGATAATATATATATATATATATATATATATATATCTATATATATATGAAAAGAAAGGGTTGCCCTGCATGAGACCGCACACACGGTAAGTAGACCACTTTATTGAGGACTTGGCAGGTTACACAGGCTCACAGCGCGAATCCTCATCTATATATACATATATATATATTACCTACTGGCGGTCGCCAGTAGTAGTTATAGTTAGGACCACGTTTCCATAGGAAAAGCATTTTTTGATGTGCTTATAACTTTGGCGTCGTTTGACGAATCTTTACGAAATTTTCCAAAAAGTTCCTCTTTTCAGGTCAGCTGCTATCCTAAAAGTTTGGGGGGGATTCGTCAAGGGGGGGGCTAAGAAAAAAGGGGGGTCCCAAAACGTGTTTTCTCCATGCAATTTCCATAGGAAACTTTAGACAAGGCTACAGGTCAAACTGCTGAACGGAATTATGCCAAATTTGGCACAGAGAAAAGTCTTGGTCCAGAAAGCACGCTTTTCTTTAAATCGGATTAATCCGTTCAGTACTTTTAGAGAAGTATCAAATTTTCCAGATATTGATATTTAAGAATTCTGACATCTGATTGGCTGATGCGTTACGAGCACGAGCTTGCGGCTGATTGGCTGCGAACTGTTGAAACTAGGAAGTGTAGGCAGCCATTTTGTGATTCAGTCCGTCAGCTCACAACTCTCCCTCTACAAGGCATCAGGTCCGTAGTTCTACCTCTGCGAGGCAACACTAAAAATATACCGCAGCTCTGTCTGTGCGAGATACCCCTTTCACGGTCCCTCTCCCCACATCACCAGCTCACGGCTATGACTTTAGAAGCGAGTCCGTCGGCTCGCAGCTCTGCGACTGCGAGCTGTGAGCCATTTTGTGACTCAGTCCGTCAGCTCGCATCTCTCCCTCTAAAAGGCATCGGATCCGTAATTCTACCTCTGCGAGGCAATACTGAAAATATCCCGCAGGTCTGTCTGTGCGAGATACTCCTTTTACGCTCCCTCTCCCCACATCATCAGCTCGCGGCTATGCCTTTAGAAGCCAGTTCCTCGGCTCGCAGCTCTGTGTCTGCGAGCCGTGGGGCCTGCAGCTCTACCTCTGTGAGCCACCTCGTTAGCTCGTAGCTGTGTCTGTGCTAGCAGGCCCATCGGCCCGTTACTCTCCCTCTGCGAGTTAGCCCATCGGGTGGCAGTGTGGAGGGCTCGCAGCTGTATCTCTGCAAGTCAGCCCGTTAACTGATAGCTGTGTGTCTGCTAGCAGGCCTGTTGGCCCGTTGGTCTCCCTCTGTGAGTCAGGCCACAGCTCTCCCTCTGCGAGCCGGTACGGTGCTGTGCTTTTGCGAGCCAACGGCTCGTAGGTCTCCCTCTGCGAGCTGAGCCCAAGGGCCATAGCTCTTCCTCTGTGAGCCTGCCCGACGGCCCGCAGGTGTCCCTCTGCTAGCCGAATCGCAGCTGACACTCTGCGAGCCGAAATTGGGAATATAAGGCGGCTCTAAAAAAAGCTCTTCTGTTTATTAGTTGGAGCTACATGTAAGTGCGAATGCACAGCTTCAGGTTAATCAGGAAAATTCGGTTTCCCTCATCTGTGAAGTGTACTCCATCACTTCTGTAGATATCAGCGATATCAAAACGTATGTTGTTGTTGTAAATCGACCCCATTCTATGGTCTCTGAGGTATGCAGACACAACTTTGTTGACATTCTTCCTAGATTTTTCAATCTTATGACAAAACTGGTTTGACCATTTCCACTTCTGTCTTTGGCATATATTGGAATATACAAAGACAGTTTGAGGCAAAAGTAACATCAATTGTCCAAAGGTGTCCTTCATAAGCATTTCCAAACCTACCCAGTCAATGTGCCTAGGTCGTTACCACCACAGTGCACAATCATGAGATCAGGGTGTTGGAGATGCAAACAAGTTTTAATCAAAGGGAGCAATTGGTGCCACTTCAATCCTCTCTGTGCAAACCATTTAATGTGCACATTTTGTAAACCTAGGTCTAAGTCAATACGTCTCTGTTCTGCATACCTCTTGCACCAGAAAACATAGCTATGTCCTACAATCCACACTAGCATTTTGAAGGTATGGCTAGAAGATATGGATACATGTCTGTAGCTCATGCAGTCCGTTCGTAGAATAAGAGATATGTTTAAACATGGGGAACTACTTTTTTTTTATACATACAAAACGTTAACGGATTGGGAGATGAAATGTATTGTGTCCTAAAAAGTAGGGTGTATATTAGTTTTGATGAAAAGCATCTTTGTGATTGGTTAATAAAAAAGCAGTTTATACGTGGAGTACATATTATAGGATGAAATTTGCTCAGCTCAACCACACCTGCTAATTGTATTTGGAAGGTGCAGTTCAAACTTGAAAGAATGGTGAACTTTTGACCTCCACGTGCCGTTAAATGTTGGAGAAAATGTTGCAAAAAAAAATATCGGTAGGTTTAAAAAAATGATGAATTTTTAACCTGCACGTGTCGTAGAATGTTCTAGAAAGTGTTGATACAATACCTTGAACTTTTCACCTGTATGTGTCCTTAACAAAACAGTTTATATGGAAAGTTCAAAAATAAGCAATAAAGAGAGGTTTTGCAATCTAAAAAAAATAAGGAACTATTCTGATTTGTTCTTTACATGGATTTGTGTGTGGAGCAACAGGAAATTGTGCCATTACTGGTTCCATTCTTTTTTTTTTTTTTTTTATTAAATCCAGATCCAATAAAACAGCAAGAAAAAATTCCAATTTAAATGTAAGTGCCACATCCTCCCCCCACCCTCATCTCTCCCCACCCACGGCTAAATACATATAGTCTAGATGTCGAATAATTACTTCATGTTATACAAAACAAGAAACCATAAGAAATGAAAAGCAGAGTAATAAGCATACAATAAATTCATTACTAATCATTCAGAATAGTCCAATTCATCAAAGGGGCCCAAATAACAAGGCCTTTAGCCTTCAATTTGCGACCTTTTCTGGCGTAGACAGCTTTTTCAAATCTATATATTGAAAGGAATCTTTCTAGCCACTGTTGACCAGTTGGGGGGATAGGATCAAGCCAATGAGTGGCTAAACATAGCCTAAAAACTGTAAGAGCAACAAATAAAAAAGAATGATTTAGATTCCGAGAAAGGGAGTCCCCTATCCCTAGTACAATCAATTGAGGACTAAGCTCAATTTCAGTGCCAAGCATACTCACTAAGAACTCTTTGACACTGCATTTCAAAGTTTCAAGTATAGGACATGTTGCAAACATATGGACAATGTCAGCTGCTGGATGTTGACAGCAAGGGCAGGTGGAGCCTGCTACCCTACCCCATTTAGCAATCTTGGCAGGTGTTATATACAAATTGAACCATGTTTTAAAACATTGAATTTGTAAATGAGTTGCCATAAGAGAAGTCTGAGCCATATGTAGAGAGTCCTCGATGTCCCCGGAATCAATCTCCAACAGCTTTTGCCATCGATCCATATGCTTGGTCAAATCATCAGGTATTACATCAATAAGCATTTTATACAGTCCCCCCAACGTACTAGAGTCTTTAAATACTTCTTCAATTACTTGCACCTTAGAAAAACCAGAAGTTCCCCCAATTTTTTTGCTTAAGAAGTCTCTTAATTGGAGATATTTAAAAAACTGACGATTGTCGAGCCCAAACTTGTCCCTTATGGTATCAAACAATAACAAATCAGGTCCGGTTGTGATATCTCCAATAATTCGTATTCCTTTATCATACCATTGCCTCATGTACCCATCATTAAAGATATGGGGAAAAAGATTATTATTATATAAAGGGGTATATGCATTGAAGCGCCCAAGTCCAAGCTTCTTACGAACCGAGGCCCAGACCTTGAATGCACAAGTTAAAGTTTTGAACTTCACCCGTTTATAATAATTAAAATCAATATGTCGTAAGAGACACCCCTTGGCATCGGTTCCTAAAATCAATTCAAAACTGGAGATAGGAGAGTCATCCCTTATTAAATCATTTTTTTCTTTAAGCAGTATCTTCATATTCTGTAACTGCACTGCCCAGTGATATAATTGGAGATTGGGTACAGCCCAGCCTCCTCTATCTCTAGGCAAAGTTAGTAATCTAAAAGCTCTACGAAGGCGGCAGTTTGCCCAAATAAATCTAGAGAAAAGTTGATTCATCGATACTAACCAGGTATTATTGATAAGCAAAGGTATAGCCCTTAAAAAATATAAAATTTTAGGCAAAAAAATCATTTTAATAATGTTGCATCTACCCACCATCGTAAGTTTTAAATTCTCTAAACGAGTGAATTCAGTTTTAAATTTAGCATTTAAGGGGCTTAGATTATTATCCATGATTTTTGAAACATCTGCCATGATTTCCACCCCCAAATAAACCACTTTTTGCATCACACGTATATCATTTATTTGAAGGCCATTGCTGGTCAATATCTGAGTTTTATTTTGATTCAATCGATAGCCTGAGTATTTCCCAAAGAGATCAGTTTCTTTCTCAATCTCCCTTAAGGCGACCAGGGGGTTTGAAGTTATAATGGCGAGATCATCAGCGTAAGCCAATATTTTGGTATTTCCCCCGATATTCTGTACTCCAACGATCAAATTATTAGCTTCTATTTTCCTAACCAGCGGGTCCATATAAAGCGCAAACAATAAAGGTGAGCAGGGGCACCCCTGCCGAGTACCTCTGCTAATGAGAATTGAATCCGACATTTCTCCCATGATAGAGATACGGGCCGTCGGGCTGTGATACATCGATTTTAAAGCCGTAATATATTTCTCCCCTATTCCTCTAGCCCTTAAGGTTGCCCATAAAAAAGACCAGGAGACCCTATCGAAGGCTTTTTCCGCATCCAGCAGAATAAGTCCGATAGGGTCCCCTGTGATGCCGGCAGTATCAAAAAGAGTGATAACCCGCTGGATGTGATCTATTGTACTGCGTCCAGGTACGAACCCGTGCTGTACTGGTGAAACTAATCTCTTAATAAGGGCTGCCAGACGGACAGCCAATATCTTGGCATATATTTTGCTGTCACTATTTATTAAGGTAATAGGCCGATATGACCCCATTTCACTAGGTGGTTTCCCTTTTTGGGGAACACAACTATATTTGCAGTTTCCCAAGATTTCGGGACCCTCAAGCCATTCTGGGCATTCAAAAATACGAGTTTCATTATTTCCAGTAATGATGAAGCAAAGATTTTATAAAACTCTCCAGGTATAACATCTGGACCCGCTGCCTTACCACTAGCCAATGAGTTGATAGCACCCTGAATTTCTTCAGTTGTTATAGGAGATTCTAAGGCTATTTGATCTTCTTGGGTTAATTTCTCCGCTATAGTTCCATCCAAGAACCCTAACATTGCTTCCTCATCATTCGTGCTATCCTCATGATAAAGTTTTTGATAATATCCGTGGAAAGCAGCGCGAATGTCCCTGGGTTCAGTGGCCGGCCCTCTCCCCGGATTCTCTATTAGTAAAATATTTCCCTGGGTTGTGCGCTGTCTTGCACGCATTGCCAGTACGTGACCCACCTTTTCTCCACATTCATACAGACTTGATCGCCAGGCAGCATATTTTCCTGCTGCTTTAATTGCTGATGTCTCAGTAATAACAGATTTAACAATAGCAACCCTATTTAATGCCTGTTCTATTCCTTGCTTAATAGTGGTAGTTTGAATCAATTGTGTTTCAGCTAAGCTCAATTTCTGATATTGTTCACATAAGAGCTTTTTCTCTTTTAATTGTGCAGCCCACCCATATCCAGTTGTTTCCCCTCTGATCCCAGCTTTAAGTGTATCCCAAATTATCTCAACCGGCGCACTTTCTCTATTCTCTTCCAGAAATCGAGGAATCCACTCCCTCATATGTTGTACATACTCATCTTCATAAACTAGTGCTCTATTAAACGTCCAGCGAGAAATGGAAGGTTTTCTTGTCTGTACCGGAATCTCTAACACTAGTGGGTTATGATCAGACATTACCCGTGGATATTTCTGTATATTAGCCTTTAATAATATTTCTGGAGATACAAAAAAATAGTCAAGCCTAACATGAGTCTGATGTGGGGCAGAAAAAAACGTATAGCCCATATCCTGAATATTGAGCTTAAACCACATATCTGAAAGACCATGAGTTTTACATAGATTGGATAATGCCTTAAAAACTTTAGGTTTACGTCCAGTGTAAGAGCTACCTCCAATTATCCCAGTTCGATTACACAAATTTATATTGGCATCACCACAAATGATAAGATGGAGAGGCCAACCCACTAATTCGACACTTAACCAGTCAAATAGAGCCGGATCGTCTAATATCGAGCCATATAGAGAGCATAAAGTAAAAGTACAGCCCTCAAAAGAACATTGGGTAATAACCCATCTGCCATACGAGTCAGACTTAGAACGTGAAAACCTTAGACCCAGATTCTTTTTAGCCATAACTGCTACTCCTCTGGTACGGGTCCCTTGTGTAGTGGCAGAAACTAGATGATAGCCTTCTAATTCATTAATCTTAATCCTACTAGCCTCTAAATGGGTCTCTTGAAGACAAATTATATCTGCTTTCAGATATTGTACTTCTATATTAACCCTATGTTTTTTCAGAGGATTATTGAGGCCACAGATATTAATTGAAGCAATTCTTAATTTATTTAATACCATTTTTGATATGAAACTTATCCATTCTACTTTTCTTCCTGCTTTCCTTCCTGTTTACCATCAGTCTCCACACAGAAACCATAGATTCTGACATCTGCGACATATCAAACTGAATCACCATGCCGTCCACCCACCCTCCCTGGAATGCCCCATCCCTTCTAACCCATGGCAAAAAAGGTCCGAGGACCCTCATGATGCCTCCTGTATGGAGTTGCTTCCCCCACCGCCCATCCAGTTGGCTCCCCCCACAAGAAAAATACCAAAAGAAAAAATACAAAAAGTTAAACCCGCCCCACCCTCCTCATACCATATTGTGACAGTAGTGCTGAATAATTCAAGCAATCTGATTTGATTAAAATAGGACCAATTCGATCCATAAAAAAAAACACAAAAAGAAAAAGAAGGAGAGAAAAAAAAAAGAAAAAAAAACCAGAACAAAGGAGGATAATTCCTATCCAGATAATTTCTATTCGGCCAATTTCTGTCCAGCCAGAGAGACAAGATTGTCCGTTAATCATCCCTAAATTGACCCATCATTATCCCTCAGGTCACCGAGATGGTCTTCAGGTACTCCTGGGCTTGGATTTCTGACGTAAAAATTCTAGTGTTACCCTTATAGATAGTTTTAAGCCTTGCTGGACTAAGTAGGAAGGCCTCTGCTCCAACTTTTGGAAAGGAGAGATTAATTGGCGGAGTCTCCACCTTCTCTCTACCGTAATATGGCAAAAATCAGGTCTTACAAAGAAGGAGAAACCCTCCGTCAAGCATCGTGATTCGGGTCTAGCCTTGTCGAACACTGCTTGATGTAGTAGAAAATTGCCCAAAAAGATTAGTATAGCTCTTGGTTTATCACTAGAGTTCTTAGGATCCGGCTTCTTTTTAAGCATGAGAGGGAAGCGGTGTACCCGCTGGATTTCCTTCTCCCAATCCCACTGCCCAAGTTCAGGGAGCCCCCCTTTCATTAGCCGCAGGACAAAGCCTCTGTTGTCATCCCCTTCAGCATATTCAGGGATACCAAGAAGCCGTAAGTTATTGCGGCGCTGACGATTTTCGAAGTCCTCGAGTTTCCACATAACGTCAGTCATTCATAATTCATTTGAGGATATTTGTTGAGTAGAAACCTCTGCGCCAGTTTCTAGTGTTACCACACGTTCTTCCAAAGCAGTGGTTCTCTCTGATATCTCGGTACAAGATTTGCTCACTTTACGTATTGCACCCTGGAGTTTTTTTGTTGCGAGATGAGCACGTTTATGTTCTAACCTTGCTTCCCCTTGTATTTGCTTCAAAGTAGCATAAATCAAAGTCATTGAGGGGGGGGACTCACTTGCATTGTTAGGTTTATCAGTTGATTTGCTTTTCCCAATGCAATTAACGTCTTTATCACCCAATAGTTGAGTAGTTGAATAGTCCCACTTGAGTTGACTATGATCAGACCCAGATTGACCAGATTGACCAAACTCCTGGATCGTGCCCCTATTTTTAGACTTTTTTCTTCGTTTAGTTAAAGAAGGAAGTTTTTTTTGTGTACTAGGATTAGAAAGGGGGCTGTCAGGGTCAGAATCAGTCCCAGAATTATCAAGTTCCGATATATCGCTAATATTGGACAGTTCTGAGTCCTCGTTGAGAGAGAAGACTTTTTCCCCATATTCCGGAGTACGTAGACACTCTAATGTGGCGATTGGTACTATATTAGGAGGTATGGCTAGATTCTCTTTCATATGCAATACCCCAGCTGTTGTTCCGATCTTGCCCACATCTTTTTGAGTATTAGCAACATCAATTATCCCAGTGTTATCTAAGACTTCCGAGCCTCCTAAGTCTCCCAGGTCTTCTTGTAGAGAACCAGAATCAATTATTTCCATCACATTAGTAACAGCTACAGTACTCACAGTGTCTCTCTCTGCTATCACATTTGTTTCGCCAGTTTCAGTGTGTCCTGATTGCTTTTTAGACGGTGCTGGTAGTGTCTCTTTCCCAGCACTCTTTGGTTTTGTGGAAGATTTACCAGAAAAGATTCCAGGGATGACTCGTTGTTTAACAGCAGTACCAGTCATTTCACCGGGGTGTTGCTCGCGTATCCTAGACCTCAGCGTTTCTCCTTCCTTTGAGGCTACCGCGACAGCACCGTCCACAGCTCTCACTCCATCCACTGTCCTCCGCTGAGCATTACGTCCCGCTGTCATCTCCGTTGCAGCCCCAGCCATGACGGCTTTGTCGGGCTTGTCTCCGCGGTCTCGCCTGGGTTGTTTTGGCGGCATATCGGAACCCTCCTCAGCTGTTTCCAGCATCGCCGCTTGTTAGAAATGGGGGTCTCTAGTTGGCAAGGGCTTTCACCTTTGTCCAAGTAGGGACCCTTCTTCCTAGTCAGGGTAAGGGAGTTACACTCCTAAAATAACCCCTGCTCACCCCCTCGGTAGCTTGGCACGAGCAGTCAGGCTTATTCTAGAGGCAGTGTGTAAAGCATTTGCACATAACCAACAGTAATACAGTGTAAGCACTACAAACGGACACCACACCAGTTTAGAAAAATAACCAATATTTTTATATACTCAAGACAAGACCAATTACGACAAAAATCCACAATACTATACTTTAAAAATGAATGCTTGATAAGGTAACTTCTTCTTTGCAGGAATAACACAAAAGCAAAGTTCGTACGAGTCGGTAGCCCCGTCCTGGTCTACCGCGATGCTGAATTACACAGAGTCCAACAGTTCCAGCCGACCGCGTCGCTACGGGCCAGCAGAGTCGTGAACAGACTCGGTCACAGTACCTTTCTCGTTGTGACTGGTACGGAGTGTACAAGCCGGTCGGCGTTCGTCGCGGTTGCGGTGCAAGACGGAGCGATGCAAGGTGCGGTGTCCCTCGATGCGGTGCAGGCAGCGGCTCGATGAGCGTCGTGCAGACGGAGTCGGTGAGTCCAAGGCGTGCGGTGCAGGGCGAGACGGTGTACGATGCGGTGCTGGCAGGTTGCGATGCAGGCGACCAAGCCGGAGTGCGGGAGCTGGCGTCGGACAGCGGTGCGAGTCGGAGCGGTGCGTCGCAAACATGCGAGCGGTGCCCCAAATGCGATGCGGTCACGACTGTTGAGCCAGTTGCAGCGTCCGCGTCGGTCGGGTCCGGCTGGTTCAGTGAAGTGATGCGATGCGAACTGCGGTGCCCACAGGTCACGGTGCAAGCAGCGGCTCGGTGTTGACGGCGTCGGACGTCGCCTACGGCGAGACCAGGGTTGCGGTGCAAAGCGGGCGATGTGGTCTGCGGTGCAAACAGGTCACCGGTCAGGGATGGATTCGGTTGACGGAGTCGGTTGCAGTTCCCTTCCTCTGTGGCCACTGAAACAGCGTTCCAGAAGCGGTACCCAGAGGCTTGTGAAGTCTTTGTAGTCCCTGAGACTTCTTAACAGGAGGCCAGCTCGGTTTCAGGCCCTTGTAGATACTCAGCACAAGCTTGTAGAAAGTTCAGTCCTTTCACTGCCCAAGACAGAAGCAGCAACTGCAGGCCAACCCAACAAGGCAATAACTCAGCAAAGGGGCAGTACTCCTCCTAGCAGCTCTCCAGCTCTTCTTCTTGACAGGTTCCTTGATTCCAGCGAGATCTAAATTCATGGGGTCAGGGCCCCAATATTTATATCCCAAATTCCTTTGTTCTCTGAAGGCAGAGAGGCCTTTGCCTAGTCCAAACCAGTTCTGGAGCACTTTGTTGACAAGTCTCCGTCCCTTCTTTCAGAGAGTAGGCCAGGGACATCAGACGCACCACAGGAGGTGGAGCCAGCATTGTGGAGGGAAGGCACTGTCCTATTCAGGGCCCAGGTGCAACTCCTCCCACCCATCTACATGTAGATCTTGCTATTCAGCCCTGTGCTGACTCACCCTGTCTCCTGGCATCCCCCAGCCCCTGTCACTCACACTCCAGACAAGGAATACACAACCTCGCAGAGGCAGGCTTAGATGGTTAGACAAGAAAATACCCACTTTCTAAAAGTGGTATTTTCAAACACAGAATGTTAAAACCAACTTCACTAAAAGATGCATTTTATTATTCTGAGTCCAGGCATACTAAACTCGAATTTCTACCATGTTCCCGGGGTCAGTTAGGATTATAAGCTGTAATAATCAAAACTGCCCGTTCTGGCCTATGGGGAACAGGTAGCCTTGCAATAGTGAAAAACGAACTAGGCTGTAATTCGCTATCAGGACATGCCACACACACCAGGGCATGTCCTACCTTTCGCATACAACGCACCCTGCCCACAGGGGTACCTTGGGCCTACCTTAGGGGTGACTAACATGTAGAAAAGGGAAGGTTTAGGGACTTGCAAGTGTGCGCACTTGCCAAGTCGACATGGCAGCCCCAGGCTGCGCACAGGCTCTGCAATGGCAGGCCCGAGTTACTCTTTACGGGCTGTTTGCGTGGGTGGCACAATCCAGTGCTGCAGCCCACCAACAGCATTTGGTCTATAGGCCCTGGCACTCGCAGTGCACTTTACAAGGGACTGACACATAAACCAAATAGGCCAATCATGGAAACGCCAATCCGTAACACATTTTATACAGGAGCACTTGCACTTTCCCACTGGACAGCAGTGAGGAAAGTGTGCAGAATCATTACACCAGCAAAAACAGAGTCAAAACCGGGAGGTCGGAAAGCAAAAAGTCAGGGGAAACACGCCAAAAGATGCCAAGTCTAACACCGCTACACAGACCTCACACGGCGTCAAGATCCTCAGAGCCGCTCTCAACAATCTGCCAGTAAGTATCCGAGTGAGACGGGGAAAGCTTCGGGTTCTCAGCTTCTTAATCGAATCAAATCTCCGGATTGAAAAGAAAATAACCCAGCACACGCTATCCATCGAAATGCAGGGTTGTTTAACGGAGGGCTCAACGGGAAGGTTTAAGCCATTGGGGAGCACTGGGCGAGCGGCGTCCACAGCACTCACACAGCCGCCATCTTGCCGCCTCACTAGCCATCACTGGTTCCATTCTTGATGAAAGCGGTGCATTACATGTACTCTGTGACAAGAAAAGAATTGCATGCGTTTGTGACATTTGAAATCTGCATACCAACTAGGAAGGTAAATTAGAAATTAAGAAGGTGTGTTATGTGCGGGGGTGTATCCCTTTGGCAAGCTCCGCCTCTGTGAGCCAGACATTGTTTTTGCATAGGTGCTGGACGACAACTGATGCAGCCCCATCACCTACGCAGTCTGATGTGTCAGGGGCACACAGCCATGCAGCCATCACCCCGCCACACACACCGGACACAGAACCCGTATGAGGGGAGTTTAGTACCACATTGCCTTCATTGCTGATGTTCTGTGATTGAAATGTGTGTGGGCTGCATTGTGGGGGAATTGCCTGTGCACGGATGGCGATGCACACACACATGTTGGTATGTGGAGCCAGGTGCCCGTGCGGCCTTGCGCTGCTTGTGCTATCTCACTCCGTCTCTCTCCCTCGCTCTCTCCCACCCTGTCATAGCAAACTTGTGAAAGCGATGGGTGCGCGGCTCTCAGCGCGGCACTCGAGTACTTCTTAAGTCTTTCAAACACCGAGGGGTATATATTCAAGGACATATTGCAGAGTTAACAGCACTTTATCGCAACCAAAATGGTAGAAAATTTAACGCACCATTCACAAGCTGGAGAAAACAGCCCATATCACCAGTTTACCAGCGATAGCAGCCTCAAAAAGCATCGTCACGGATGAGTCCGGCAAATATTGCTAATGAGATGTAGAGTAGGCGTTCTCATGCAAAAAGCAGCAAACACATCACTTCGCAAGTGTCTCAACCACCAGCAAGATCGTCGAAGAGAGTACAAAACAGGCGATAAGGTGCGTTAGTAGCAGAAAGTTCACACCTGCTCTGAGCTGGTGTAAAGTCGGACTACAACCTGCAATATGAAAGGGAGCCCACGCAGAGCTATACGTGAATGACAACAGATGCAATGGAGCCAACGATCATGCAGCTCGGACACCCAACACTGCTCCGACACCCCCCGCCACCAGCCCCTTGTCCGCCATCCCCCCTCACCTCCCCCCTCACACAAACAAATGTGACAGCAATGTTAGGAAATCTGGAACGTAACAAATTGGCTGATGTCGCACAATTATAGTAAATAAGATGCATGTGAGGTTGGACAAATAAGAATCTCAGTCATCTATGGATTTACATATAAAACATTTTATTTAAACAAAACAACAAAATAAAAGTAGGTACAGGTATGGCGTGTCATCCCTCGACAATTTGTGAATCACAGCCTGCAAGACAAAAAGAAAGATAAGATTGTGCGTCATGCGTCCATGAAAGGAGAGAGAGAGAGAAAGAGAGAAAGAGTGAGAGAGAGGAAGAGACAGAGAACGAAAGAGTGAGACAGAGAGGAAGACAGAGAAAGAGAGAAAGAGTGAGAGAGAGAGGAAGAGATAGAGAAAGAGAAAGAGAGAAAGAGTGAGATACAAGCAAGTGAGAGAGAAAGAGAGAAACAGTGTGAGAGAGAGGTAGAGAGAGAGAGAAAGAGTGAGACAGAGAGAAAGAAAGAATGAGAGTGAGAGGAAGAGACATAGAAAGAGAGAAAGAGTGTGAGAGAGAGAAAGGAAGAGATACAGAGTGAGAGAGAGAGAAAGAGTGTGAGTGTGAGTGACAGAAAGGAAGAGATGGAGAGGGAGAGTGAGTGTTGACACTGGAGAAAATCCTTACAGCTCACCTTTCTGCCACCGGTGTGTCTCCAACCACGTGCCGGGACATAGTGGAGTCTTCAAGTTTAGTCATCTGAAACATAGTATAGAATCAGTAATGGCAGAGTACATACAATTGCACACGCCTAATTCCCTGTTTCGCCCCTGCGCACCCAGGCTGCTGCACCCCATCTACTCCCACCGCCCAGAGGTGTCTGCCCACCTCTGCGCACCTAGGCTGCTGTATCCCATCCACTCCCACTGCCCAGAGGTGTCTGCCCACTGCTGTGCACCCAGGCTGGTGCACCCCATCCAGTCCCACTGCCCGGAGGTGACTGCCCATTCCTGCGCACCCAGAGTGCTGCATCCCATCCACTCCCACTGCCTAGAGGTGTCTGCCTGCTCCTGTGCACCCAGGCTGCTGCACCCCATCCACTTCCACTGCTCGGAGGTGTCTGCCCGCTCTTGTGCACCCAGGGTGCTGCACACTATCCACTCGCACCACCCAGAGGTGACTGCACGCTGCTGCGGAAACAAGGCTCCCTGCTCACCTTCCGCCACCGGCGTGTGTCTAAGAGGGTCCACCACATGCTGAAGCAACCTCCTCAGGCGCAAGTTGCGTACACGCGGTCAAGCCGAGCTCACAATTCAGAGCGGGTGTTGATTGCAGGATGGCCACGCATCATCGCAGGCTGCACACGTGCTCATCTCTGGTGGCATTAACTCAGTGGAACTGAAGTCATTGCCTCGTGGCGGGAGGTCCGTGTCGGGGGGGGTTGTCAATCTGTGAATCACAGCCTGCTAGACAAAAAGCAAGATAAGATTGTGCATCATGCGTCCATCAAAGGAGAGAGAGAGAGGAAGAGAGAGAGAAAGAAAGAAAGAGTGAGAGGTAGACAGAGAGAAAGAGAGAAAGAGTGAGAGAGGAAGAGAGAGAGAAACAGTGAGAGAGAGGAAGAGAGAGAGAAAGAGAGAAACAGTGTGAGAAAGAGGAAGAGAGAAACAGGAAGAGTGAGAGAGAGAGAAAGAGAGCGAGAGGTAGAGAGAGAGAAAGAAAAAACAGTGTGAGAGAGAGGAAGAGATAGAGTGAGAGAGAGAGGAAGGGAGAGAGAAAGAGTGTGAGGGAGAGAAAGGAAGAGATGGAGAGGGACAGTGACTGCCGACACTGTGACAAAACCCTCACAGCTCACCTTTCCGTCACCGGTGTGTCTCCAACCACATGCCGGGACATAGTGGAGCCCTCAAGCTTACTCATCTGAAACGTAGTATGGAATCAGTAATGGCAGAGTACATACAACTGCACACGCCTAATTCTCTGTTCTGCCTTTGTGCATCCAGGCTGCTGCACCCCATCCACTTCCACTGCCCAGAGGTGTCTGCCCGCTGCTGCGCACCCAGGCTGCTGCACCCCATCCACTCCCACTGACCGGAGGTGACTGTCCGCCGCTGCGCACCCAGGCTGCTGCACCTCATCCACTCCCCGGAGGTAACTGCCCCCTGCTGCACTAACAAGCCTCCCTGCTCACCTTTCGCAACCTCCGTGTAGAAAAGAGGGCCTACCACGTGCCGCTGCAAGCCCCAAGCCCTGGGCCCGCGGACACCGCACCCTGCATGTCATGCAGCCCCGCTCCGTAGGCCACCAGGTCTCACATTTGGTGCTGGGTCTTGATTTCGCCATGGCAGAGGACATACCAGTGCACCGGGCTTTTCCTCGCAGGCTGCACACCCGCTCAGCCCTTGCGGTGCCACTAACTCTGTGACCAGTGAGGCGACGCCATGTGGCGGTAGGCCTGCACTGTCTGATGGCACAGGCCTACACTGCGGTCCAGCAGGGCACACAAAACCTGAGCTGTCCAGACCGCCGGGACGGGCCATCACCACAGGCTGCTATGAAAAAACAAGGAGACCCAAATACAATTGGTCAGGGACCTTTGGGTAATTGAACTATTTCTAAAGACAGTGGTCCCCAGACAGAAAATAAGTTATAAATCAATAAATATAGACCCAATCAGTACTATATTGTAGACATCTGTCCAGCCGGACAGATATTTAATATGCAGTCAAATAATGTTTACAGACAATAAACATGGAACAGTTTAAGTGGGACACAAGCCTGCATCCAACTTAGCAAGAAAGACGTACAACATAAAGTAAGGGGTTCAGGCAAAGGAAATTGTTTGTTTCAAGCACATTTCTAATAGAACAAACAGAATATACATGAGACACCATTACATAGAAATTAGAACATTTTCAAAGGGTGTATATGGTCTACAAGATGTCGACGGCGTTTCGATCCCTTAAAAGAATAATGGGATCATCCTCAGGACATTATAAATAACATGCCTGTTTCCATATGGCTTAAATTGCTAGAACCATGGAAAAAATGGAGGGAAGGAAAAGGGAAAAAAATAAGTTAAAATTAGACAAATGAAAGCGGCGTATATCCGAAGTGCTCGTGAGATTGTCTCTAATGTGCTGTCCGACGTGATGCGAGGCGCTCCTGAACATGAGAACATGCACGTGGATTTAACGTGCAGTGAAAAATGTATATAAAAAGGTGAAGCGAAGGGATAGAAAAAGAGAGGGAAGTTAGGCCGACGATCAAGATGGAAGCGAGATCTGGCGTAGGTGTTGGAAAAGTGAGATATCTCTAACAGTAGCCGTGTAGTGGGTGGCCGGCAAAAGGAAAAGACAGAGCTGAAAGTACTGAAGGGTGAGGGGCGCTAGTATCTATGTACGTATCATAAGGGGAGGTAGCACTACAGTACACAATGGCACAGGGGGAGGTAGAGGACAGATTGGGCACGTAAGGTGAGCTATGGCTTACCCAACGTGAAGAATGGAGCTGTGACAAAAGGTCTTGAGAATCAAGAAGAACGGAAGGCCACCGGCATAGGATCTGTAGGGATGGTGGTCTTAGTTATAATCCTGGGGAGTATGCACCGGAGTTACCACCGTTGACACTTGCATTATCCTAATTTCCTCCTTGCTCCTTCCTTCTAGCACTGGCCTGTATTACGGCTCAAGACCGCAAATGCGGCTTGCTTTTCATTGGAATTATGTCCACAATGGAACTCCCTTAACCGGTAAGCGCGCTCGCCTTGCACACCGCGGTTACCTTTCCATACCCAACCCCCTCCTCCCCTCAATAACCTCAATTGCTCAATTGCCCCATTCCACCTACTGCAGGAACCTTGACTCCGGTGCATACTCCCCAGGATTGTAACTAAGACCACCATCCCTACAGATCCTATGCCGGTGGCCTTCCGTTCTTCTTGATTCTCAAGACCTTTTGTCACAGCTCCATTCTTCACGTTGGGTAAGCCATAGCTCACCTTACGTGCCCAATCTGTCCTCTACCTCCCCCTGTGCCATTGTGTACTGTAGCGCTACCTCCCCTTATGATACGTACATAGATACTAGCGCCCCCTCACCCTTCAGTACTTTCAGCTCTGTCTTTTCCTTTTGCCGGCCACCCACTACACGGCTACTGTTAGAGATATCTCACTTTTCCAACACCTACGCCAGATCTCGCTTCCATCTTGATCGTCGGCCTAACTTCCCTCTCTTTTTCTATCCCTTCGCTTCACCTTTTTTATATACAGTTTTCACTGCACGTTAAATCCACGTGCATGTTCTCATGTTCAGGAGCGCCTCGCATCACGTCGGACAGCACATTAGAGACAATCTCACGAGCACTTCGGATATACGCCGCTTTCATTTGTCTAATTTTAACTTATTTTTTTCCCTTTTCCTTCCCTCCATTTTTTCCATGGTTCTAGCAATTTAAGCCATATGAAAACAGGCATGTTATTTATAATGTCCTGAGGATGATCCCATTATTCTTTTAAGGGATCGAAATGCCGTCGACATCTTGTACACCATATACACCCTTTGAAAATGTTCTAATTTCTATGTAATGGTGTCTCATGTATATTCTGTTTGTTCTATTAGAAATGTGCTTGAAACAAACAATTTCCTTTGCCTGAACCCTTACTTTATGTTGTACGTCTTTCTTGCTAAGTTGGATGCAGGCTTGTGTCCCACTTAAACTGTTCCATGTTTATTGTCTGTAAACATTATTTGACTGCATCTTAAATATCTGTCCGGCTGGACAGATGTCTACAATATAGTACTGATTGGGTCTATATTTATTGATTTATAACTTATTTTCTGTCTGGGGACCACTATCACCACAGGCTGCACACCCGCTCAGCAGTTACGGTACCCGTACCTCAGTGGACCGAAAGTCACCGTCCTGTGCCGGTGTGCCTGTGCCGGCTGCAGTGTATCCGGTGCGAGCAACTCTGAAATAGCGTCAAGCACGTGCGCCCGGTCTTTTTTATTGGCAGGGTCACGTGTCTTGTGACGCGTGTGCTGGATGGGTGTGGTGTGGGTGTATACTAGCCGTGAGGGAGTGGCTGTGGCGTACTGACAACTAGGGTGTGACCAGCAGATCACTGCAATGAAAATCTGGGCCATGTAGCGTTGTTGTCCTTCCCTGTAAGCGTAAGTGGAGTGGGCTGGCCTGGCGTATGCCAGTCCTGCGTGCGGCTGTGAAGAATGACTCCGGAGCTATGGGCGTGGCTCCGTCCTGGGCTGTATGAGGAATCAACTGATGTAGTGCTGACGTCACCCGGGTCGCAAGCGCCAATGTTTCACTCTGTGAGCCAAGTCCCACAACATGGCCAACATGGAAGGTACGGGGAATCACTGACCCTACATTCATCCATAGTTCCACACATGAAAGATGGTGGACATTACACATCTGTGTTGATATGAATGTTTATAGCACATTCAGTGGAGTGTTGCAGCTGTAGCAATACAGGGCCATGGAAAGTTTAAGTTTCAGTTTTTGGCACATGGAGGGCAGCCAATTAGAGCCAAGCTTGTGTTCGGGGTTAGGCTGCGCCAATATAAGTACTTATAGAATTTCTCCGCCAATCCCCAAGCACTTATAAATTCACTATACACTCTCCTTGCAATACTCTAATGATCCAGTCTCTGCGTACGTACTTGTACAATGACCGAGAGAAGGTTACAAAACCGAAGTTTTCCCCACTGCCAGAGGTAACATGGTTGCATACGCTGTCCACAGCACAATGTAATGTGGTAGGGCCCAGGGGCGGCATCTTGCATACATAATAAACACACGGACACAGATAGATAGTGGAACTGGGTACGGGCACGTGTGCTCGACTCATTTTTATTACCAGGGTCACATGTCCAGTGACGTCTGTGCTGGATGCGTGTGGGGTGAGTGTAAGCCAGCCCTCCGGGAATGGTTGGTGCTGGCAACAAGTACAACAGTAATCATTGGATCAGACACATAGATTCAATCATAAAGGGTCAATGATTTGTGCTGCACTAAGGTAGGGGTAACAGATGTGAAATAATACACACAAGATTGTATCGTAAAGGGTCCATGACTTGTGGTACACTGAGGTAGGGGCAGCAGATGTGAAATTATACACAAAACATTGTATCATAAAGGGTCCATGAGTTGTGCTGCACTGAGATAGGGGCATCAGAAACATTCAGCGTGTGCGCAGCCAGCGATGATGCGTGGTGCGGGCGAGCCGCACTGGGAGCAATGTCTGTTGCCTACTGGACTGAGTCATCTGCAATCGCGACTCGATGTGAATTGTGAGCCCTGCTATCCGCAGTGTAGATCGAAGGCAGTAGTCAGCACAGACATCGAAGAATGCTTTTAGTCACTTCCTGTTTACAAAATTCGAGGACATAGAGTACAATTCTGTCTGCAATAAATAAATCAAGACTGAATTCAAATTGTGAGCTCTGCTAACCGCAGTGTAGGTGTATGGAACAAAAGATGAAACATTTATGGAATACACTGTCGAAATATGTAGGTTTCAGGGACGTTATGGTTAGTTGCCTACTGGACTCTGAAATTAATTAATGAAGACTGCATTTGAATTGTGAGCCCTGCTGAGCACAGTGTAGGCTGGAGGCAGCGGTCAGGAAGGGCCTACAGCCACGTGGCGTTGACTTGAGCTGCATACAGTTAGTGGTAGGTGTGGCGCTCAGCGTGTGCGCAGCCAGCGATGATGCAATGTCTCTTGCCTACTGAACTGCGTCATCTGCAATCGCGACTCGATCTGAATTGTGAGCCCTGCTGACCGCAGTGTAGGCCGGAGGCAGTGGTCAGGAAGAGTCCACAGCCACGTGGCGTTCACTTGAGCTGCATAGAGTTAGTGGTAGGTGTGACACTCAGCATGTGCGCAGCCAGCGATGATGCAATGTGTCTTGCCTACTGGACTGCATCATCTGCAATCGCGACTCGATCTGAATTGTGAGCCCTGCTGACCGCAGTGTAGATCGAAGGCAGTAGTCAACACAGACATCAAGGAATGCTTTTTGTCACTTCCTCTTGACAAAATATCGAGGACATAGAGTACAATTCTGTCTGCAATTAATAAATCAAGACTCAATTTGAATTGTGAGCTCTGCTGTCCGCAGTTTAGACTGCCATTCAGTGTTCCTTTGGACTTGCAAGATGAAGTTGGTCATTGTACTAAAGCTATAACTGATATAAAACAAGTTCTTGAAGCAAGGATACTAAAAGGATATTATGTAGGTTTTAGGGACGTAATACTTAGTTGCCTACTGATCTCTGCAATTAATGAATCGAGTCAATTTTAAATGTGAGCCCTGATGACCGCAGTGTAGGCCGGAGGCAGCGGTCAGCAAGGGCCCTGTCATGATGTGCCCTCCCGGGACTCAATGCAAGAAGAGGAGGATGACCAGTTACCTCCTTACGTCTCTCCTGTGTTTTTTTTGCAGTCGCCCTGGGATACACTTAACCAGGATTGTAGCGGTCCCTTTAAATCTTCAGCGTCCCACACCCGGGAGGAGCAGACGTCACACGGGACAGGGTCACATGCACCAATAGGATCACCTGATGACGTGGAGGCCCCTCTTTTAACCAATACGGAATCCGAGGAGGTTGGCGCGTATTGGGATCACGGAAGCTACGAGTCCAGAAGGAGCCGGAGAGAGACCACGGAACAGAGAGAAGACGCTGACCAAGCCCCGCCGCGCTACGCAGTGCAGAGGACTCCGAAGTCTCAGCACAGCCCTCGAGGAAGGAACTACGAACGGGAGCCGGACCCAATCCGGTACCACGAGACTGCCAACAACGCTCACGGAGGAGCGTGGCTCCCAGAGGTACGTGATCGAGTGCGTGCCTGGTTTAGAAAGGGGTCTCCCACAAGTGCCCAAAACCCAGGGGAGGGAGGAGAACCCTGAGCCCTTAACACCCAAGGCGAACGCTTTTTGTTTTCTTCTTAATTTTGTTGGTATCACACAATCGTTTCGTACGGCGTTGGTGACGGTACGGGTGTTCTTCCCTCACTCCTTCCCCCTTTGCATACGAGTCGCACAGGCTCCCAGAGTGACGACTATTTCTCTTTTCTTTATTTTCCTCTACGGTAACCTGACCTCAACCTGCCGGATGCGGAGGATAATCCATGGGGAGCCTTCTACATATCCCTGACGATAAGGAACCCAGAGACCAAATGGACTGACCTTGCTTTATGTTATCGTTTTTGCCTAAAAGAAGATTGATTAATAAATCTTCCTAGCCCACATATGGTGTCTGTCTCTGGCTGAAATACCACACATGGTGTCAGAAGTGGGATTCCCTGTCCATTGTAAGACGAAATGGAGAACCTTCTTCAACAACTTGTTGCCGGCCAGACAAAGCTGGAGTGGGCACTCGAGAGACACATGTCCTCAGCGCAAGCAGATAGAGAACTATTCAGTACCTCCATGAATCAGCAAATAGAAGGCCTATACAAACTATCCGACCGACAAGATGAGATTACCAAAGTGACAATCCCACGTCAAGGGTCTCCATCCCCCTTTCCGAACATCGTCCTGCATAAATATGTCGCCGGGTATGACCCAGATTCTTTCCTTCTAAACTTCGAGCGTGCTGCCCGAGCATCAGGCTGGCCTGAGGGCAAGTGGCCTTTTTTTTTGGCCCCCCTGTTATCGGGTGAGGCCCAAGCCGCCTATCAAGCGGCCAATCCTACGGGCACTGCTAGCTATGCTGTAATAAAAGAGGTCATCTTGGACCACCTGGGGCTTGATGCTGAAGCCTACCGGGTGCGTTTTAGGAAGGAAAAGGGTAACCCCGGAGACACGCCTAAAACACTCTTTCATAGGCTGAAGACAGCCGCGGACAAATGGCTTAAACCTCAGGAGCATACCAAGGAGGAAATAATGTCATTTATTTACCTCGAGCAGTTTTTGGAGGCCCTGCCATACCCCACCCAACGATGGCTAAAACAGCACACCGGCCTTTCTGTGGAACAAACTGTGGAAATGGCCACTACTTATTCTAGGGCACAACCAAGGACCTCCATATGGGATGGAGAAAACAAGCCTCGCCCTGCAACTGGTAAACAAGACAAAAGAGTAATCAACAGAATCCCGGTAGAAGACGCTAGAACACGTCCATCAAAACCCACTGCTCCTGCTGCAAAAGGACCGCAGAGTTTTGAATGTGGGGCATGGGGGCATATAGCCCGCTTCTGCCCCCAAAAACGGAACACTGACGAACCCATGGACGTTAGCTACCTCCCACGACATGTCATGTACTCTGAAGAAATGGGCACAGGCTTCTATGTAAGTTTGGTCATTGACGGGGTGCATGTAAAGGCTCTCTTGGACTCCGGGTGTAGACAATCTGTCATCCAGGGTTCCTTAGTCAAACCCGAGAATATCATAACCCACCGTCAAATACCCATTAGATGTGTACATGGGGATGTTAAAATCTATCCAGCAGCTTCCATAAAAACCAGAATGCCTGATGGGAGGGATCTCCGGGCTATTGTAGGAGTCCTACCGAACTTACCCGAGAAGCTCATATTAGGAATAGACCATCCCGAGTTCATGAAATACCTTAGTATGAAGGTTAAAACTCACGCCCATAAAACCTCTGTTCTTCTTACCCAGGCTCCATGCAAGGGGATAAAAACTTCCATTATGCCCAAAAAAACGACCCTACCCTCCAGGTAGCATGGCAACAGGCAACCCTTCCTACCACTACCTACCCAGCGTTCTTAACAGAAAACGAACTGCTATACAGAAAAGGCTGCCCGACGGGTCCCGCCCAACTATTGGTTCCCCAAAGTTTCAGGGAGCAGGTCATGTTTTTTGCGCACACCCACCTCCTAGCCGGCCATACAGGAGCGCAGAAAACCAGTCAGACTATCCTGAAACATTTTTATTGGCCTGGTATACACGCACAAATAACCAAATATTGTCAAGAGTGTGAAGTATGCCAGCGGAAAAACCCCTATCGCCCACCCGCCGCCCCTTTGCAACCTTTACCGATCATCGGGAAACCGTTTGATCGCATAGGCATGGACCTCATCGGTCCTTTGCCTAAATCCCGAAAAGGCAATCTCTATGCACTTGTCGTTATCGACTATGCCACCCGGTACCCTGAGGCTTTTTCCCTACGAACACCAAACACTGTGACTATATGTGAGAAACTGATGGAGCTCTTCTCGCGGGTAGGTTTTCCCCGCGAGATACTCACAGATCAGGGTACGCCATTCGTATCACGTTTGATGGGTCAGGTATGTAAGTCTTTGGACATTACACAAATAAGAACATCTGTTTACCACCCTCAAACAGACGGATTATATGAACGGTATAATGGCACGATAAAACTAGCCCTGAAAAAAATGATGACAGCCGAAGGAGCTGATTGGGATGCGTTACTGCCTCTGGCACTGTTTGTCATCCGCTGCCAAAAACAGAGCAGTCTGGGTTGTTCTCCATTCGAACTCCTGTATGGAAGACAACCACGTACTCTCCTCGAGATGACCAAGGAAGCCTGGGAAAAAGAGACCCCGGAGGAAACCCAGGCATTGCTTGACTACTCCAGAGGACTGAGGACAAGGTTATCTAAATTACGGGAGTTCGCACATAGCAACCTAGAGAAAGCTCAACGGAAGCAGCAGGTGTTCTATGACAAAGGAAAAAAGTGGCGACATCTACAAATACACGATTGGGTCCTGGTTCTATTACCCACTTCTCTCCCCAAAGGCCGGTCCGAATGGAAGGGACCATATGAAATAATAGAAAAACTGGGTCTCACTACATACAAGCTCCGCCTCTCCAAGACTAAAACCCAGATCTTTCACATTAATCTGTTAAAGAAATGGTTGGGCCCGCTCCCTACACCTAACCTAGTTACGATAACTACTGAATCCACTCTACCACATCTCGACGTAAATAAGGACCTACAAAGAGACAAAAGGGAGACCCTGGACACCTTACTTTCCTCCTACTCTGACATCTTCTCTGACAACCCCGGGCAGACCTCCCTAGTCGAGCATTCCATCCCTTCCACGCCCGGGAAGGTCATACGGCAACGACCGTATAGGATTCCGGCTGCCCGACGAGCAGCTGTTGAAAGTGAGGTACAAAACATGCTTGCTTCCGGCATTATAAAACCCTCAAAAAGCGAATGGTCCTCGCCTATTGTCTTGGTCCCGAAACCCGACGGCAGCATAAGATTCTGTATTGACTTTAGGGCAGTGAATTCAATCACCCAGTTTGATTCCTACCCCCTACCACGAGTAGACGAATTAGTTGAGAGATTGGGAGAAGCCAGGTACATTACAACCATAGATTTGACCAAAGGTTATTGGCAAGTACCCCTTTCCCGACAGGACCAACACAAAACAGCTTTCTCTACACCTTCCGGCCTCTATGAATTTACGGTACTGCCATTCGGCCTGCATGGCGCACCCGCCACTTTTCAGCGCCTCATGGACGTCATCCTAAGAGAACATCAGGGGTACACATCCGCGTACCTTGATGATATCATTATTTTTAGCCCCAACTGGGAACAACATCTAGTACACTGCCAGAACGTTCTACAGGCCCTCCATACTGCTGGATTACACATTAACTCAAAAAAATCCAGAGTCGCATATCCAAAAGTCCGATATCTAGGCTATCTCTTAGGGAACGGACTGATAGAACCCCAACAGGAGAAAGTCGAAGCCATCACCAATACCCCGTTTCCCACAACAAAGAAAGGGATCCGAGCATTCCTGGGGTTGCTTGGATACTATTGCAGGTTTATCCCACATTATTCCCAGATAGCCGCGCCCTTAACCGACCTGCTCCGGAAGGGAATTAGAGAAAAAGACCTCCTGTTACCTCCCTCCCAGGCCCTCCAGGCTTTCTGTGAACTGAAAAGAACCATCACCTCTGCTCCTGTGTTGATATCCCCTGATTTCAATCGTCCATTCATTCTCCAGACTGATGCCTCCGACACGGGTCTGGGTGCGGTACTTTCTCAAGAGACAGGGGACGGGGTTGAACGACCAGTTGCCTTCATCAGTCGTAAGTTGTTCCCACGTGAGAAAAACTATCGAGAAGGAGTGCCTAGCGGTCAAGTGGGCGATTGAGAAAATGAGATACTACCTGGAAGGGACATCTTTTCTTTTATATACTGACCATGCACCCCTCCAATGGTTGTGTCGCAACAAGGGGAACAATGCCAGGGTTCTTAGGTGGTTCCTCTCCCTTCAACCCTTCTCCTTTGAGATTCGTCATCGAAAGGGTAGTTGCAACGCAAATGCTGACTTTTTGTCCCGTGTTCCTCAGTTCCCCGAGCGGGACCTGTCTAGGGGAGGGATGTGTCATGATGTGCCCTCCCGGGACTCAATGCAAGAAGAGGAGGATGACCAGTTACCTCCTTACGTCTCTCCAGTGTTTTTTTTGCAGTCGCCCTGGGATACACTTAACCAGGATTGTAGCGGTCCCTTTAAATCTTCAGCGTCCCACACCCGGGAGGAGCAGACGTCACACGGGACAGGGTCACATGCACCAATAGGATCACCTGATGACGTGGAGGCCCCTCTTTTAACCAATACGGAATCCGAGGAGGTTGGCGCGTATTGGGATCACGGAAGCTACGAGTCCAGAAGGAGCCGGAGAGAGACCACGGAACAGAGAGAAGACGCTGACCAAGCCCCGCCGCGCTACGCAGAGCAGAGGACTCCGAAGTCTCAGCACAGCCCTCGAGGAAGGAACTACGAACGGGAGCCGGACCCAATCCGGTACCACGAGACTGCCAGCCACGCTCACGGAGGAGCGTGGCTCCCAGAGGTACGTGATCGAGTGCGTGCCTGGTTTAGAAAGGGGTCTCCCACAAGTGCCCAAAACCCAGGGGAGGGAGGAGAACCCTGAGCCCTTAACACCCAAGGCGAACGCTTTTGTTTTCTTCTTAATTTTGTTGGTATCACACAATCGTTTCGTACGGCGTTGGTGACGGTACGGGTGTTCTTCCCTCACTCCTTCCCCCTTTGCATACGAGTCGCACAGGCTCCCAGAGTGACGACTATTTCTCTTTTCTTTATTTTCCTCTACGGTAACCTGACCTCAACCTGCCGGATGCGGAGGATAATCCATGGGGAGCCTTCTACATATCCCTGACGATAAGGAACCCAGAGACCAAATGGACTGACCTTGCTTTATGTTATCGTTTTTGCTTAACCCCTTCGCTGCTAGGCCTTTTCCCCTCCTGTGCTAAGCCTTTTTTTGGCTATTTGGGGTAGTGTGCGCTTAGGCCCCTGTAACTTTTTGACCACATAAGGTATCCATGCCAAATTTGCGTCCTTTTTTTCTAACATAATGGGGATTGTAAAGGTACCCAGGGTTTGTGGATTCCCCTGGAGGGGACCCAGAAATTAGTCAAAATACAGCTAAATTTTGTTTTTTTTGGAAAAATGAGAAAAAGGGCTACAGATGAAAGCGTCTTGATTTTTCCCTGCAAATGGCATCAAAAAGGGGTTGTGGGGATGAAATCACCATCTTCCCAGCTTTCAGGGACAAGCAGACTTTTGTCAGAAAACCAACTTTTTTACACAGTTTTGGCATTTTTCTGGGACATAGCCTATTTTTGCTATTTTTTGTGCTTTCAACCTCCTTCCAGTTAATGGTAGAAATGGGTATGAAACCAATAATGGATCCTGGAAAGCCATACATTTATGAAAAGTAGACAAAATTCTGAATTCAGCAAGGGGTCATTTGTGTAGATCCTTAAAGTTTTCCTTATAGAAACTAACAGTTAAATAAAGGAAAAATTGAAAATTAGTTGAAAAAAACAGCCATTTGTGTCAACGTTTTCACCTGTAACTTCTTCTAATTATGACAGCTATTTGAAGGCAATATAACGTTATATCCGCTGGACCTTTCTGGTTGTGGGGATATATAGGACTTGTAGGTTCACCAAGAACCCGACGAACCCAGAGCCAATAATTGAGCAACATCTTGCAATAATTTTTTTTAAGTACCGGGTATATAGCAATTATTTTGGGAAAATGTATACATGGAAAAATTGTTATGAAAGACACCTATGTATTTCTGAAATGGGAACAAAATGTAGATTTTAGAAACAGTAGATATTTGCACATTTCCGAAATTGGGAGTACCCATACTAGCATGAGAATTATAGGTCATTTTTCAAAATGACTTATTTTTTACACATTGTCTTTCATTTGGAAGGCAGAAATGCATCGAAAGTCAATAGGTAATAACAGTTGCTGTACAATTCTGTGTTACCCTAAGTCTCCCGATAAAAATGGTACCTCACTTGTGTGGGTAGCCCTTGTGCCCACAACAGGAAATGGCTCAAAATGCAACGTGGACGTACCACATTTTCACAATGAAAAATTACCCTTTTTTTGCAAAGTGCCTAGGTGTAGTTTTTGAACCCTAGCTCTGCCGGCACCTAGGGAAAGCTAGCAAACCTATACATTTTTGAAAACTAGACACCCAGGGGAATCCAGGATGGGGTGACTTGACTGCCTCCCACCAGGTTCTGTTACCCAGAATCCCTTGCAAACATAAAAAATGGTCAAAAAAAACACATTTTGCCCACATTTCTGTGGTGGAAAGTTCTGGAATCTGCGTGGATCCACAAATTTCCACCCACCCCGCGTTCCCCAAAGTCTTACGAGAAAAATGGTACCTCACTTGTGTGGGTCGGCCTAGTGCCTGCGACAGGAAACTGCGCAAAACGCGATGTGGTCACACCTCAATTTCGCAGTGAAAAATGACCCTTTTTGGCAAAGTGCCTAGCTGTAGTTTTAGAACCCTACCTCTGCCGGCACCTAGGGAAACCTAGCAAACCTATACATTTTGAAAACTAGACAACCAGGGAATCCAGGATGGGGTGACTTGACTGCCTCCCACCAGGTTCTGTTACCCAGAATCCCTTGCAAACATAAAAAACTGTCCAAAAAACACATTTTCCCCACATTTCTGTGGTGGAAAGTTCTGGAATCTGCGTGGATCCACAAATTTCCACCCACCCCGCGTTCCCAAAGTCTTACGAGAAAAATGGTACCTCACTTGTGTGGGTCGGCCTAGTGCCTGCGACAGGAAACGGCGCAAAACGCAACATGGTCACACCTCAATTTCGCAGTGAAAAATGACCCTTTTTTGGCAAAGTGCCTAGCTGTAGTTTTTGAACCCTACCTCTGCCGGCACCTAGGAAACCTAGCAAACCTATACATTTTTGAAAACTAGACACCCAGGGAATCCAGGATGGGGTGACTTGACTACCTCCCACCAGGTTCTGTTACCCAGAATCCCTTGCAAACATAAACAATTGTCAAAAAAACCACATTTTCCCCACATTTCTGTGGTGGAAAGTTCTGGAATCTGCGTGGATCCACAAATTTCCACCCACCCGCGTTCCCCAAAGTCTTACGAGAAAAATGGTACCTCACTTGTGTGGGTCGGCCTAGTGCCTGCGACAGGAAACGGCGCAAAACGCAACGTGGTCACACCTCAATTTCGCAGTGAAAAATGACCCTTTTTTGGCAAAGTGCCTAGCTGTAGTTTTTGAACCCTACCTCTGCCGGCACCTAGGGAAACCTAGAAAACCTATACATTTTTGAAAACTAGACACCAAGGGAATCCAGGATGGGGTGACTTGACTGCCTCCCACCAGGTTCTGTTACCCAGAATCCCTTGCAAACATAAAAAATGGTAAAGAAAAACACATTTTGCCCACATTTCTGTGGTGGAAAGTTCTGGAATCTGCGTGGATCCACAAATTTCCACCCACCCGCGTTCCCAAAGTCTTACGAGAAAAATGGTACCTCACTTGTGTGGGTCGGCCTAGTGCCTGCGACAGGAAACGGCGCAAAACGCAACGTGGTCACACCTCAATTTCGCAGTGAAAAATGACCCGTTTTTGGCAAAGTGCCTAGCTGTAGTTTTTGAACCCTACCTCTGCCGGCACCTAGGGAAACCTAACAAACCTATACATTTTTGAAAACTAGACACCCAGGGGAATCCAGGATGGGGTGACTTGACTGCCTCCCACCAGGTTCTGTTACCCAGAATCCCTTGCAAACATAAAAAATTGTCCAAAAAACACATTTTCCCCACATTTCTGTGGTGGAAAGTTCTGGAATCTGCGTGGATCCACGAATTTCCACCCACCCCGCGTTCCCCAAAGTCTTACGAGAAAAATGGTACCTCACTTGTGTGGGTCGGCCTAGTGCCTGCGACAGGAAACGGCGCAAAACGCAACGTGGTCACACCTCAATTTCGCAGTGAAAAATGACCCGTTTTGGCAAAGTGCCTAGCTGTAGTTTTTGAACCCTACCTCTGCCGGCACCTAGGGAAACCTAGCAAACCTATACATTTTTGAAAACTAGACACCCAGGGGAATCCAGGATGGGGTGACTTGACTGCCTCCCACCAGGTTCTGTTACCCAGAATCCCTTGCAAACATAAAAAATTGTCCAAAGAAACACATTTCCCCCACATTTCTGTGGTGGAAAGTTCTGGAATCTGCGTGGATCCACAAATTTCCACCCACCCCGCGTTCCCCAAAGTCTTACGAGAAAAATGGTTCCTCACTTGTGTGGGTCGGCCTAGTGCCTGCGACAGGAAACGGCGCAAAACGCAACGTGGTCACACCTCAATTTCGCAGTGAAAAATGACCTGTTTTTGGCAAAGTGCCTAGCTGTAGTTTTTGAACCCTACCTCTGCCGGCACCTAGGAAACCTAGCAAACCTATACATTTTTGAAAACTAGACACCCAGGGAATCCAGGATGGGGTGACTTGACTGCCTCCCACCAGGTTCTGTTACCCAGAATCCCTTGCAAACATAAAAATTGTCCAAAAAACACATTTTCCCCACATTTCTGTGGTGGAAAGTTCTGGAATCTGCGTGGATCCACAAATTTCCACCCACCCCGCGTTCCCCAAAGTCTTACGAGAAAAATGGTACCTCACTTGTGTGGGTCGGCCCTAGTGCCTGCGACAGGAAACGGCGCAAAACGCAACGTGGTCACACTCAATTTCGCAGTGAAAAATGACCCGTTTTTGGCAAAGTGCCTAGCTGTAGTTTTTGAACCCTACCTCTGCCGGCACCTAGGGAAACCTAGCAAACCTATACATTTTTGAAAACTAGACACCCAGGGAATCCAGGATGGGTTCACTTGACTGCCTCCCACCAGGTTCTGTTACCCAGAATCCCTTGCAAACATAAAAAATTGTCCAAAAAACACATTTTCACCACATTTCTGTGGTGAAAAGTTCTGGAATCTGCGTGGATCCACAAATTTCCACCCACCCGCGTTCCCCAAAGTCTTACGAGAAAAATGGTACCTCACTTGTGTGGGTCGGCCTAGTGCCTGCGACAGGAAACGGCGCAAAACGCAAGCGTGGTCACACCTCAATTTCGCAGTGAAAAATGACCCTTTTTGGCAAAGTGCCTGGCTGTAGTTTTGAACCCTACCTCTGCCGGCACCTAGGAAACCTAGCAAACCTATACATTTTTGAAAACTAGACACCCAGGGAATCCAGGATGGGTTCACTTGACTGCCTCCCACCAGGTTCTGTTACCCAGAATCCCTTGCAAACATAAAAAATTGTCCAAAAAACACATTTTCCCCACATTTCTGTGGTGGAAAGTTCTGGAATCTGCGTGGATCCACAAATTTCCACCCACCCCGCGTTCCCCAAAGTCTTACGAGAAAAATGGTACCTCACTTGTGTGGGTCGGCCTAGTGCCTGCGACAGGAAACGGCGCAAAACGCAAGCGTGGTCACACCTCAATTTCGCAGTGAAAAATGACCCTTTTGGCAAAGTGCCTAGCTGTAGTTTTTGAACCCTACCTCTGCCGGCACCTGGGGAAACCTACCAAACACACACATTTGTGAAAAGTAGACACCCGGGGGCTTCCAGGGAGGTATGGCTTGCGTGGATCCCCCAACGTTTCCTTACCCAGAATCCCCTGCAAACCTCACTTTTAGCTGAAAAAATCACTTTTTCACACATTTTTAGTGTGGGAAAGTGTGGCATCACTGGCCTCACACAAATTTCCTACCACCCAGCATTCCCCCAGGTCTCCCGATAAAAATGGTGCCTCACTTGTGTGGGAGGCCCAAGTACCCGTGACAGGCAAGGGCCCACAACGTAGTGAGGCGACCTCAAAATGGCCTTTCACAAAACCACCTGGTTTTGCAAGGGGGTCACCTGGGTTTTTGGCCCCGTGCTCAAGCGGCCATCTAGGAAACCTACCAAACCCACACATTTCTGAAAAGTAGACACCCGGGGGCTTCCAGGAGGTATGGCTTGTGTGGATCCCCAACGTTTCCTTACCCAGAATCCCTGCAAACCTCAATTTTAGCTGAAAAAATCACTTTTTTCACACATTTGTGTGTGGGAAAGTGTGGCATCACTGGCCTCACACAAATTTCCCTACCACCCAGCGTTCCCCCAGGTCTCCCGATAAAAATGGTGCCTCACTTGTGTGGGAGGCCCAAGTACCCACGACAGGCAAGGGCCCACAACGTAGTGAGGCGACCTCAAAATGGCCTTTCACAAAACCACCTGGTTTTGCAAGAAGTCACCTGGGTTTTGGCCCCGTGCTCAGCGACCATCTAGGGAAACCTACCAAACCCACACATTTCTGAAAAGTAGACACCCGGGGCTTCCAGGGAGGTATGGCTTGCGTGGATCCCCCAACGTTTCCTTACCCAGAATCCCCTGCAAACCTCAATTTTAGCTGAAAAAAATCACTTTTTTCACACATTTGTGTGTGGGAAAGTGTGGCATCACTGGCCTCACACAAATTTCCTACCACCCAGCGTTCCCCCAGGTCTCCCGATAAAAATGGTGCCTCACTTGTGTGGGAGGCCCAAGTACCCGCGACATGCAAGGACACAAAACGTTTTGAGGCAACATCAACATTGCCTATCAAAAAATGTTTTGGGCCCTTGCCTGTCGCGTGGTACTACAGGGATTCTGGGTAAGGAAACGTTGGGGGATCCACGCATAGCCATACCTCCCTGGAAGCCCCGGGTGGCTACTTTTCAGAAATGTGTGGGTTTGGTAGGTTTCCCTAGATGGCCGCTGAGCACGGGGCCAAAACCCAGGTGACCCCCTTGCAAAACCAGGTGGTTTTGTGAAAGGCCATTTTGAGGTCGCCTCACTACGTTGTGGGCCCTTGCCTGTCGCGGGTACTGGGCCTCCCACACAAGTGAGGCACCATTTTTATCGGGAGACCTGGGGGAATACTGGGTGGTAGGAGAATTTGTGTGAGGCCAGTGATGCCACACTTTCAACACAACAATGTGTGAAAAAGTGATTTTTCAGCTAAAATTGAGGTTTGCAGGGGATTCTGGGTAAAGCGTTGGGAGATCCACGCAAGCCATACCTCCTGGAAGCCCCGGGTGTCTACTTTTCAGAAATGTGTGGGTTTGGTAGGTTTCCCTAGATGGCCGCCGAGCACGGGCCAAAAGCCAGGTGAACCCCCTTGCAAAACCAGGTGGTTTTGTGAAGGCCATTTTGAGGTCGTCTCCTACGTTGTGGGCCCTTGCCTGTCGCGGGTACTTGGGCCTCCCACACAAGTGAGGCACCATTTTTATCGGGAGACCTGGGGGAACGCTGGGTGGTAGGAAATTTGTGTGAGGCCAGTGATGCCACACTTTCCCACACAAAAATGTGTGAAAAAGTGATTTTTCAGCTAAAAGTGAGGTTTGCAGGGGATTCTGGGTAAGGAAACGTTGGGGGATCCACGCAAGCCATACCTCCCTGGAAGCCCCGGGTGTCTACTTTTCAGAAATGTGTGGGTTTGGTAGGTTTCCCTAGATGGCCGCCGAGCACGGGGCCAAAAACCCAGGTGACCCCCTTGCAAAACCAGGTGGTTTTGTGAAAGGCCATTTTGAGGTCGCCTCACTACGTTGTGGGCCCTTGCCTGTCGCGGGTACTTTGGCCTCCCACACAAGTGAGGCACCATTTTTATCGGGAGACCTGGGGGAACGCTGGGTGGTAGGAAATTTGTGTGAGGCCAGTGATGCCACACTTTCCCACACAAAAATGTGTGAACAAAGTGATTTTTTCAGCTAAAATTGAGGTTTGCAGGGGATTCTGGGTAAGGAAACGTTGGGGGATCCATACAAGCCATACCTCCCTGGAAGCCCCCTGGTGTCTACTTTTCAGAAATGTGTGGGTTTGGTAGGTTTCCCTAGATGGCCGCCGAGCACGGGGCCAAAACCCAGGTGACCCCCCTTGCAAAACCAGGTGGTTTTGTGAAAGGCCATTTTGAGGTCGCCTCACTACGTTGTGGGCCCTTGCCTGTCGCGGGTACTTGGGCCTCCCACACAAGTGAGGCACCATTTTTATCGGGAGACCTGGGGAAACGCTGGGTGGTAGGAAATTTGTGAGGCCAGTGATGCCACACTTTCCCACACAAAAATGTGTGAAAAAAGTGATTTTTTCAGCTAAAATTGAGGTTTGCAGGGGATTCTGGGTAAGGAAACGTTGGGGGATCCACGCAAGCCATACCTCCCTGGAAGCCCCCGGGTGTCTACTTTTCAGAAATGTGTGGGTTTGGTAGGTTTCCCTAGATGGCCGCCGAGCACGGGGCCAAAAACCCAGGTGACCCCCTTGCAAAACCAGGTGGTTTTGTGAAAGGCCATTTTGAGGTCGCCTCACTACGTTGTGGGCCCTTGCCTGTCGCGGGTACTTGGGCCTCCCACACAAGTGAGGCACCATTTTTATCGGGAGACCTGGGGGAACGCTGGGTGGTAGGAAATTTGTGTGAGGCCAGTGATGCCACACTTTCCCACACAAAAATGTGTGAAAAAAGTGATTTTCTCAGCTAAAATTGAGGTTTGCAGGGGATTCTGGGTAAGGAAACGTTGGGGGATCCACGCAAGCCATACCTCCCTGGAAGCCCCCGGGTGTCTACTTTTCAGAAATGTGTGGGTTTGGTAGGTTTCCCTAGATGGCCGCCGAGCACGGGGCCAAAAACCCAGGTGACCCTCCTTGCAAAACCAGGTGGTTTTGTGAAAGGCCATTTTGAGGTCGCCTCACTACGTTGTGGGCCCTTGCCTGTCGCGGGTACTTGGGCCTCCCACACAAGTGAGGCACCATTTTTATCGGGAGACCTGGGGGAACGCTGGGTGGTAGGAAATTTGTGTGAGGCCAGTGATGCCACACTTTCCCACACAAAAATGTGTGGAAAAAGTGAATTTTTCAGCTAAAATTGAGGTTTGCAGGGGATTCTGGGTAAGGAAACGTTGGGGGATCCACGCAAGCCATACCTCCCTGGAAGCCCCGGGTGTCTACTTTTCAGAAATGTGTGGGTTTGGTAGGTTTCCCTAGATGGCCACCGAGCACGGGGCCAAAAACCCAGGTGACCCCCTTGCAAAACCAGGTGGTTTTGTGAAAGGCCATTTTGAGGTCGCCTCACTACGTTGTGGGCCCTTGCCTGTCGCGGGTACTTGGGCCTCCCACACAAGTGAGGCACCATTTTTATCGGGAGACCTGGGGGAACGCTGGGTGGTAGGAAATTTGTGTGAGGCCAGTGATGCCACACTTTCCCACACAAAAATGTGTGAAAAAAGTGATTTTTTCAGCTAAAAGTGAGGTTTGCAGGGGATTCTGGGTAAGGAAACGTTGGGGGATCCACGCAAGCCATACCTCCCTGGAAGCCCCGGGTGTCTACTTTTCAGAAATGTGTGGGTTTGGTAGGTTTCCCTAGATGGCCGCCGAGCACGGGGCCAAAAACCCAGGTGACCCCCTTGCAAAACCAGGTGGTTTTGTGAAAGGCCATTTTGAGGTCGCCTCACTACGTTGTGGGCCCTTGCCTGTCGCGGGTACTTGGGCCTCCCACACAAGTGAGGCACCATTTTTATCGGGAGACCTGGGGGAACGCTGGGTGGTAGGAAATTTGTGTGAGGCCAGTGATGCCACACTTTCCCACACAAAAATGTGTGAAAAAAGTGATTTTTTCAGCTAAAAGTGAGGTTTGCAGGGGATTCTGGGTAAGGAAACGTTGGGGGATCCACGCAAGCCATACCTCCCTGGAAGCCCCCGGGTGTCTACTTTTCAGAAATGTGTGGGTTTGGTAGGTTTCCCTATGTGGCCGCCGAGCCCCGGGCCAAAAACCCAGGTGACCCCCCTTGCAAAACCAGGTCATTTTGAGATAATGTGTTGTTTATTTCTGCAGCGTGAAAATTTTGGCACAATATTGCAAGGAAAATGTGACAGACATTTTGAGGTTTGCAGGACATTGTGGGTACCATAACTTGTTGGGATCCACAATAGAGATATCACCATGTACTCCCATGGGTGTTTCGTTTACGACAATATCTACAGTTGGTAGGTTATTCTTAGACGGAATGTACACCTTGGCAGACAGACTAAAAAGACAAAGATTACTGCACAGCCATCTATTCCTCAAGCACACACACATACTGGTTGGATTTGGCACGAGGGCAAGTGATGGTTCAGTATATACAATTTTATTAACAAGAGATTTCACAAAAATGAAATGCACTGTCAATAATTGAAAGGACAAAAACGGAACCAGTGACTCGCAGCTCGTGAGCTGTAAAGCCACGTCAAGGCCCCAACCGCTTTACAGGCCATTCACACACCTTTCATACGTGATACACACAAGACCATTCACACCCCCAGGCACGAAACAAACACATTACAACATTCACAAAAAGGGACAAGGTACACCCTGCTTGAGAAAGACAAAAAAAAAAAAATATTACTGCACAGCCATCTAATCCTCAAGCACACACACACATACTGGTTGGATTTGGCACGAGGGTGAGTGATGGTTCAGTATATACAATTGTATTAACAAGTGATTTCACAAAAATGAAATGCACTGTTAATAATTGAAAGGACGAGAAACTGAACCATTGACTCACAGCTCGTGAGCTGTAAAGCCACGACAAGGCACCAACCTCTTTACAGGCCATTCATACACCTTTCATACGTGTGACAAATACAAAACCATTCACACCACCAGCCGCAGGCCCATCACATTACAACACTCACACCAGCAGACAGCGCCATTCAAGGGCCCATCACTTTCACACGCCCACATTCCTAACACAGCAACCACACAAGCTGATGGATTGCGTGGAGTGTCGCTCGGCTAGCAGTGTGTGTAGTGACCAGCAGCAAGTCACTACTCACACACTGCCAGCCAGCGCCAGTCCACGCACACCGCCAGCCAAGCGCCACTCCACGCACACCGCCAGCCAAGCGCCACTCCACGCACACCGCCAGCCAAGCGCCACTCCACGCACACCGCCAGCCTAGCGCCACTCCACGCACACCGCCAGCCAAGCACCACTCCACGCACACCGCCAGCCAAGAGCCACTCCCCGCACACCGCCAGCCAAGCGCCACTCCACGCACACCGCCAGCCAAGCACCAGCCTACACACACCACCATCACATTTAGGATTTTGTTATACAAAAAAGAAAACACAAACAAATTGCAAATAGATACAAATCTACTAACACAAAATCAGAAACTAAATACATTGCACTAATGCCAACCTTGAAACAGAACAACAATTCTTAAACATTACAGACCAGGCAGTTCACTTTACCACTCATGGTTGCTCCCAATAATTCTTTTGCTTGTGGTACGCTCTATAACAAGCAGGCACACACAGCCCAGGGTTAGAAGGACACTCAGGGCAGTACATACGAGTCTCCTTCCGCGTACCTCTTCGCCAACAGACTCTACATCTCCTAGTGGGAAAGTCTTTTGAGGGTGTAGGAGGAATGTGATCAGGAAAGTGGCGATCTTTCAATCGAGCCACATCCTCCACCACTCCAACTCTAGGAACACTTGCCTGTTCCACAACAACAAGGCTGCCTATGACAGACTCCTGAAACTTAACAAAAGTCAACTTTGACGCAGGAGAACACTCCTTGAACACAACAAAAGCATTGAAAGTTGCTAAATTGAAGAGATGGATGGCCAACTTCTTATACCAAATGTAAGACTTACGAATAGCAGTGTAAGGTTCCAACCTCTGATCTACTCTATCAACACCACCCATGTGCTTATTGTAGTCTAAAATGCACACAGGTTTGCGCACTTCAGCAATCTGACCCCAAACAGCCACAGGTGAAGTACTCTCATCATGGATGGTAGTCAGCATGTACACATCCCTCCTGTCCACAAATTTCACAGCTAGCAGTTCCTCACTACGCAAGGCACTGCACTGTCCCCTCTGAAGTTTTTGCAAACAAGCTCTTTTGGATAACCTTTACGGTTAGAGCGGATTGTGCCACAAGCAAAAGTGTCCACTTTGAACAATTCCTTAAACAATTGCACAGCAGTGTAGAAGTTATCAAGGTACAAATGGTGGCCTCTGTTAAACAGTCCTCTAGCAAGTTCCCACACAATTTTCTCTGAAACTCCTACTAAAGTGGACGGACAACCAGGGGGGTCAATAGTGGAATCCCTACCAGTGTACACACGCAAATTAAAAACATATCCTGTCCTACTCTCAGACAACATATACAGCTTAATTCCATAGCGTGCCCTCTTGCTAGGAATGTACTGCCTAAAAACCAAACGGCCCTTGAACAGCACCAAAGACTCATCAATAGATATTTCTTTCCCTGGAGTATAGATCTCTGAAAATCGATCTACAAAGTGATCAAGAACAGGCCGAATCTTAAAAAGACGGTCACATTCAGGGTGATCTCGTGGCAACGCCAAACCATTATCAACAAAATGCAGCATCCGAAGCAAAAGTAAATACCGATCACGAGTCATAACTGCAGGAAATATGGCCGTTGCCATCAAGGGACTGGTAGACCAATATGAACTCATGGACGGCTTCCTTATCAAACCCATCAAAAAGTCAAACCCAAAAACTTCTTCATCTCTTCCAGATTTGTGGGACTCCACCGGGTAGCTCTAGAATGGGGCCTAAGTCTGGCACTGTTGTCCCTCAAAAACTGTTCAGCATACAAATTAGTCTGCTCAACAATCTCACCCAAAAATACATCATCAATAAACAACTGAAAATACTGTATAGGCAAATAATGTTCACAATCCACTCTACACCCTGCATAACCACTAAAGGCAGGCAACACCGGCTGCACCATGTTTGGATCAACCCAGAGTCCAGCACTTCCAGTAGGAAGCCTAGCAGCCCCAGGCTGCAATCCAGATGCCTCTTGCACCATCGGCACAGTAGTATCCTCCTCTAAATCAGGCACTTCATCTGCACTGAGAGTACCTTCATCATCCGATGATTCCATGTGGAGAGAAAACTCACTGCCTGAATCTTCCCCTCCCTCCTCTCCCTCAGACGCACTGTCAGTCTCATAATCCTGCTCAGAGGAAGATTCAAGAAGCAAACCAACCACCTGCTGAGCAGTAATTCTACGGCTAGCCATAATGCTTACTAATAAAGGTTACTTGTCAAACAAGTCAACAACAACAAACCCTTTGTAAAAAAAAGAAATAAACAAAATGTAGCTTTATCACAAAGACCTATATACTCCAACACTATACCACTCACGTGACAGAAGCAGCTAGACTCACCACCACCTACTCTGCACAGACACAGTAAGGATCAACAATATCCCACTAAAAAAGAAGAAGAAAAAAATTACACATAAGACAATGCAAAACATCGCAAAGAATTTCATGCTCTGAACACTAACAAATATGCTGCCATTATGGCACCACTTACAAAAAAATTCATTCATGCATGACAATAATACTCATTTGGAGTACACACAACAAAAATATTTTTCTTACCAAATAAATGCAATTACGCAAAACTGCAGAACCACCACTGCCGAAACCGCAAACAGGAATCAAAAGCTTTACACTAGAATAAAAAGGAGAAAAAAAACATTACAATCACATATGCAAATAATGCACCAGTCCACACACAATCCACCAGGCAAGCTAAGAGGTAGGTGGGCCTAACAGTATAAATAAAATATTCACCCCCGTAAAAGGGAGCAACCCTTGCCCTTTTGGCCACTCCCCAACACAAAAATTTAAAAAAACCCTGGTGCCTAGTGGGCATTCCTGCTGCACGATCACATGATCGTGCAGCAGGAATGCACAAAAGAGGCATCGGGGGAAAGAAAAACCCTTTCCTTTCCCTCGATGCCTCTTTTGATACAAACCCCCCCTCCCCGAGCCAAACCTCACCTGATTTCCCCGACGCGCTGGAAGCAAATGGCTTCCAGCGCGTCGAAGAAAGGAAACCCTCAATGATGTCAGCGCGCTGACATCATTGATGGGGCGGGGAGGCAGGGAAGCCCTTCCCCTGCCTCCCCCCAAAAAACCTAACGATCGGATTCCCACGGGGGAGCGCCAGCGCTTCCCCGTGGGTGGTCTTATGACGAGCTGGACTCGTCATGAGCACACGAGCACTGTGTGCCATGACGAGTCCAGCTCGTCATAAGCACCGAAGGGGATAAAGGGTCAGAGCAGGATCTCAGCGGCAGACGAGGAGAAGGAACCTCCTGGTCACAGGAACTACACGAGCATTGCGCTCGAGAAATTCAAGGATGCAAAGACCTCCATCAAGGATTACAGCTAACTTTTCAGGGTGTAAATGGAGAGAAGGCACATCTGCCCTGCATATTTCTCCACGAAGATGCCACCGTTTTGTGCAATACCTCTACTCAACTGGAGTACTTTCTACTGGCTAATCAGTAAGTGCTACCTCGTTGGGTAAATGTATAGCGCCTTACCTTCACTACAGCTGCGTAAAGGCCCAGAAGAATTGTCTCCAGTGACCTGGTGTGTCTGTAACTTTGCCACCGCGCCGGAAAGGCGCCGGGGTCTTTGAGTAAGCTGTCCATCATAGTGTGGAAAGGGCGGGAAGACGTTGCATACCGCCAGTGTATGTGGGGCAGGGCTTCCATGCGAGTTCACATGCCTCTTGTTTATAAAGGGTCAGAGCGCGATATGAGCAGCAGATGAGAAAGAACCTCCTGGTCACTGGACCTACACGGGGATTGCGCTCGAGAAAATCAAGGATGCACAGACCTCCATCAGGAATTACAGCTAATGTTTGACGGTAGATATGGGCAGAAAGCACTCCTGCTTAGCCTCGACCTTCCTGACGAATTTTGTGTGCTGATTAATGCGTTACCGAATTTGAGCTTCAACTCGGGCACCTGCTTTACTTATATTTGGAAGTGCTTCCTGTTGAGGTTTAATTTTTGAGACAGGAGCATCGTGCCAGAATGAATCCTGCCCTGCGTATTTATCCACGAAGATGCCACCGTTTTGTGCGATACCTCTACTCAACTGGAGTACTTTCTACTGGCTAATCAGTAAGTGCTACCTCGTTGGGTAAATGTATAGCGCCTTACCTACACTACAGCTGCGTAAAGGCCCAGAAGAATTGTCTCCAGTGACCTTGTGTGTCTGTAACTTTGCCACCGCGCCGGAAAGGCGCCGGGGTCTTTGAGTAAGCTGTCCATCATAGTGGGGAAAGGGCGGAAAGACGTTGCATACCTAAAGTGTATGTGGTGCGGGGCCAAACGGGCAGGGCATCCATGCGAGTTCACATGCCTCTTGTTTATAAAGGGTCGGGAGCACGATATGAGAAGAAGATGAGGAGAAAGAACCTCCTGGTCACTGGACGTACACGGGGATTGCGCTCGAGAAAACCAAGGATGCACAGACCTCCATCAGGGATTACAGCTAATGTTTGACGGTAGATATGGGCAGAAAGCACTCCTGCTTAGCCTCGACCTTCCTGACGAATTTTGTGTGCTGATTAATGCGTTACCGAATTTGAGCTTCAACTCGGGCACCTGCTTTACTTATATCTGGAAGTGCTTCCTGTTGAGGTTTAATTTTTGTAGACAGGAGCATCGTGCCAGAATGAATCCTGCCCTGCGTATTTATCCACGAAGATGCCACCGTTTTGTGCGATACCTCTACTCAACTGGAGTACTTTCTACTGGCTAATCAGTAAGTGCTACCTCGTTGGGTAAATGTATAGCGCCTTACCTACACTACAGCTGCGTAAAGGCCCAGAAGAATTGTCTCCAGTGACCTTGTGTGTCTGTAACTTTGCCACCGCGCCGGAAAGGCGCCGGGGTCTTTGAGTAAGCTGTCCATCATAGTGGGGAAAGGGCGGAAAGACGTTGCATACCTAAAGTGTATGTGGTGCGGGGCCAAACGGGCAGGGCATCCATGCGAGTTCACATGCCTCTTGTTTATAAAGGGTCGGGAGCACGATATGAGAAGAAGATGAGGAGAAAGAACCTCCTAGTCACTGGACGTACACGGGGATTGCGCTCGAGAAAACCAAGGATGCACAGACCTCCATCAGGGATTACAGCTAATGTTTGACGGTAGATATGGGCAGAAAGCACTGCTGCTTAGCCTCCACCTTGCTGACGAATTTTTTGTGCTGATTAATGCGTTACAGAATTTGAGCTTCAACTCGGGCACCTGCTTTATTTATATCTGTAAGTGCTTCCTGTTGAGGTTTAATTTTTGTAACAGGAGCATCGTGCCAGAATGAATCCTGCCCTGCGTATTTATCCACGAAGATGCCACCGTTTTGTGCGATACCTCTACTCAACCAGGAGTACTTTCTACTGGCTAATCAGTAAGTGCTACCTCGTTGGGTAAATGTATAGCGCCTTACCTACACTACAGCTGCGTAAAGGCCCAGAAGAATTGTCTCCAGTGACCTTGTGTGTCTGTAACTTTGCCACCGCGCCGGAAAGGCGCCGGGGTCTTTGAGTAAGCTGTCCATCATAGTGGGGAAAGGGCGGAAAGACGTTGCATACCTAAAGTGTATGTGGTGCGGGGCCAAACGGGCAGGGCATCCATGCGAGTTCACATGCCTCTTGTTTATAAAGGGTCGGGAGCACGATATGAGAAGCAGATGAGGAGAAAGAACCTCCTGGTCACTGGACGTACACGGGGATTGCGCTCGAGAAAACCAAGGATGCACAGACCTCCATCAGGGATTACAGCTAATGTTTGACGGTAGATATGGGCAGAAAGCACTGCTGCTTAGCCTCGACCTTGCTGACGAATTTTTTGTGCTGATTAATGCGTTACAGAATTTGAGCTTCAACTCGGGCACCTGCTTTATTTATATCTGTAAGTGCTTCCTGTTGAGGTTTAATTTTTGTAACAGGAGCATCGTGCCAGAATGAATCCTGCCCTGCGTATTTATCCACGAAGATGCCACCGTTTTGTGCGATACCTCTACTCAACCAGGAGTACTTTCTACTGGCTAATCAGTAAGTGCTACCTCGTTGGGTAAATGTATAGCGCCTTACCTACACTACAGCTGCGTAAAGGCCCAGAAGAATTGTCTCCAGTGACCTTGTGTGTCTGTAACTTTGCCACCGCGCCGGAAAGGCACCGGGGTCTTTGAGTAAGCTGTCCATCATAGTGGGGAAAGGGCGGAAAGACGTTGCATACCTAAAGTGTATGTGGTGCGGGGCCAAACGGGCAGGGCATCCATGCGAGTTCACATGCCTCTTGTTTATAAAGGGTCGGGAGCACGATATGAGAAGCAGATGAGGAGAAAGAACCTCCTGGTCACTGGACGTACACGGGGATTGCGCTCGAGAAAACCAAGGATGCACAGACCTCCATCAGGGATTACAGCTAATGTTTGACGGTAGATATGGGCAGAAAGCACTGCTGCTTAGCCTCGACCTTGCTGACGAATTTTTTGTGCTGATTAATGCGTTACAGAATTTGAGCTTCAACTCGGGCACCTGCTTTATTTATATCTGTAAGTGCTTCCTGTTGAGGTTTAATTTTTGTAACAGGAGCATCGTGCCAGAATGAATCCTGCCCTGCGTATTTATCCACGAAGATGCCACCGTTTTGTGCGATACCTCTACTCAACCAGGAGTACTTTCTACTGGCTAATCAGTAAGTGCTACCTCGTTGGGTAAATGTATAGCGCCTTACCTACACTACAGCTGCGTAAAGGCCCAGAAGAAAACCAAGGATGCACAGACCTCCATCAGGGATTACAGCTAATGTTTGACGGTAGATATGGGCAGAAAGCACTCCTCCCTCCCTCCCTCGTGGGCATTCCTGCTGCACGATCACGATCGTGCAGCAGGAATGCACAAAAGAGGCATCGGGGGAAAGGAAAACCCTTTCCTTTCCCTCGATGCCTCTTTTGTTGCAAAATCCCCCCTCCCCAGCCAAAACTAACCTTATTTCTCCGACGCGCTGGAAGCAAATGGCTTCCAGCGCGTCGGGGAAGCAAGGGAAACCCTCAATGATGTCAGCGCGCCTCGCGCGCTGACGTCATTGATGGGGGGGGGGGGGGGGGCGGGGGGAGGCAGGGGAAGTCCTTCCCCTGCCTCCTAAAAAAAACCCCCGACGATCGGATTCCCACGGGGGGAGCGCCAGCGCTTCCCCCGTGGGTGGTCTTATGACGAGCTGGACTCGTCATGAGCACACGAGCACTGTGTGCCATGACGAGTCCAGCTCGTCATAAGCACCAAAGGGGTTAAAAGAAGATTGATTAATAAATCTTCCTAGCCCACATATGGTGTCTGTCTCTGGCTGAAATACCACAGGCCCACAGCCACGTGGCGTTGAGTTGAGCTGTACAGTTAGTGTCACCTGAAGCAACCAGCGTGTGTGGAGCCTGTGATGATGCGTGGTCCGTGCGGGCCGCACTGGTAGCAATGTCTTTTGCCTAATGAATTCTGTCTTAATAAGTCCACGTGGCATTGACTTGTGGTGCACTGAGTTAGTGGCACCTGAAGCACTCAGCGTGTGCGCAGCCTGCAATGATGCGTTGTCCGGCCGGGCCATACTGGTAGCAATGTCTTTTGTCTAATGAATTCTGCCTTAATAAGGCTACGTGGCGATGACTTGTGGTGCACTGAGTTAGTGGCACCTGAAGCACTCAGCGTGTGCGCAGCCTGCGATGATGCATGGTCCGGGCGGGCCGCACTGAGAGCAATGTCTTTTGCCTACTGGACTGCGTCATCTGCAATCGGGACTCGATCTGAATTGTGAGCCCTGCTGTCCGCAGTGTAGATTGAAGGCAGTAGTCTGTACAGACATAAGTCTGTGGTGCTCTGCTTCTGGGTTCGCAGGGGGCCTGTGTCGAGGAGGCCGGCGGTCACGGCGGAGGCCTTGTGGCAGGGTGAGGGCTGCCGCCCCGGCAGACACTTTGGCCTTCCCACAAGTGAACCACGCCCAGAGCCCCAGCCCATTTATTCATACTCCTACGCTGGAGTGGGGTACGTTGGACCAGCCCACTCCGCTTCCGCTTCCAGGGGGGGACAACACAGCTACATGACCGAGATCTTCCCCACTGCCTGAGGTAACATGGTTGCGTCTATTGTCCACAACACTACAAGCACCAGCAGTATATGTCCAAATGGAGAGGTTTGTGCTCTGCATAGTGAGGTCTGTCCACTACATCACCGCTACACTTGGTATTGTGTGCATTTTTATTGATGGGTGACTTGCGTCCTTCACACATACTTGGTTGCCACATCTCCCAACAATCAGCTATTGTGTGGCTGAGGGACCATGCCATTTTTGGAGGGTCCGCTGTCTTGTTCTGCGCTGCCTCGGTGGTAGTAGGGACGGGGTGGTCCGGGGGGGAGGTCCTAAGGGTGATGGCAGTGGGTGTTGTGGCCTTCTTGGGTGTCGGAGCTGCATGGTCAGTAGCTCTATGATATGTGTTGGTCTTTAGATGGGGTTATGGGCTGGGCTCCCTTTCACACTGTAGGTAGTCGTCCTGCTTTACACCAGTAAAAGGCAGATGTTAAATTCTTACTGCTAACGCAGCTTATCCCCTGTTTTTGGATCGCACCCCAGATTTGGCTGCTCGTTGAAAATATCGGGAAGTGGTGTTTTCGTGTTATTTTTGCACGGGAACGCCAACTCTGCATATTATTAGCGTTAGTTGTCGCTCTCATTTGTGGCAATTTTTTTTGCGGAAGCCATTGTTGGAAAACTGGCGATATCAGCTGTTTTCACTAGGTTGAGAATGGAATGATAATTTAAAATCACTGAAAAACCCATAGGTTTAATGAACATTATAATTAGAAATTAGCATTTAAAAAACGTTTGAAATTCACTGACAAAACCATAGGTTTTAGGGACGTTTTAGTTAGAAATTAGCATTTAAAAAACCTTAGAAATTCACTGAAAAAACGATAGGTTTCAGGGGCGTTATAGTTAGAAATTAGCATTTATAAAACCTTTGAAATTCACTGAAAAAACCATAGGTTTCAGGCACGTTATAGTTAGAAATTAGCATTTCAAAAACCTTAGAAATTCACTGAAAAAACCATAGGTTTCAGGGACGTTATAGTTAATTGGACATTTCACTCATACAAAACCAGAGAAATTCCACCGTTATAGTTAGTTCAGCTAGCTATAACTCGCGCCCCGGCAATGCACTGCTGATGACGTCACATATTACATCATTCATGACATGGTCAGTGACTTCACTGATGACATCTCAAATGACATCACTGATGACATCATCCACGTGAACATCTGATGCACCTCCTCACACCCTAATATTACCATTGGTACACCCACTCTAAAATACAGACTACCATTTTTGAAACCATAGACACACCAATACCAGTTACTACATACGCACTCACTGATTCCTAGGTCTACACACACATCCACTCATTCACCCATACAATCACTCATACATGCAGTCACTCATCAATACAACACTATCATATGCACTCATATACCTATACAGACACTCACACACCTCCACTCATCCATGGAGTTACTCACACACCTAGTCAGTCATGCAAAGAATCAATCACACTTCCACTTACTCACCTATACAGTTATACACACACCACATCACTTATTCATACAGATACTAATGCATACTTACTTTCTTATACAATCACTGATACAAGTACACACTCATCCATACAGCCACTCTCACAATCACTGACTCTCACGTATAGTCATTTATATACTCCAACTCTCACATAGACTGCCTTTTACATATGTAGATACTTGGACATGTACCACTGAGACATCCATTCACTCACCAACACACCCATACGCACACTCACCCACCCATACAGCTGTTTCCACATGCACTCTTGAACCCATACACCCAGTGAATCAATCACTCACACATCTATGCACAGAGTCACACACCTCACACCCACTCACACACACACTCAGGCACCCATACAAATACTCATGCAGCCAATCAATAACCCATATAGACACTCATGTAGCTACTGACCAACCCATGCACCCGCTTACACACCAACAGACAGACTGATACAGACATTCACACAGTTTAGTCACTAACCCATGCATTCAGTAAGATATGTTTAATCACTCACATATACAGTCAGTCACGCACCAACTAAATCCTCCATTCAGACACTCATACAGCCATTCATTCTTCAATACACCTTGGTGTATATATATTAAACATATTTAAACTTTACAGAAACACACAGTCACTGGATGATGTCATCAGTGATGTCATTTGAGATGTCATCAGTGATGTCATCAGTGATGTCACTGACCATGTCATTAATGATGTAATATGTGACATTATCAGCAGTGCATTGCGGGGGCGCGAGTTATAGTTAGCTGAACTAACTATAACAGCGGAATTTCTCTGGTTTTGTACGAGTGAAATGTCCAACTAACTATAACGTCCCTGAAACCTATGGTTTTTTCAGTAAATTTCTAAGGTTTTTTAAATGCTAATTTCTAACTATAACGTGCCTGAAACCTATGGTTTTTTCAGTGAATATATATATATATATATCATACCCAAGTTGTCTTTCAAAGGAAGACGCACTCTTCAAGAAGAGGAATTTTCCTGAATTCTGTATTTTGAAGGCAAACCGGCATCTGCATTGAAACACAATACTTGTTTGACGCGTTTCGGACCCTCTTGGTCCTTGTTCACAGGCGTATGAAACTTTGCAAAGCGCTAATCCTGCACTCTTGTCTTCATGCTATTTGATCATAGTGCCCCCTGGAGGGCCTCTCAGGTGAGTTCACTTGCCACTGCATGCTGGGACTCGTAGTGCCATTAGCCCAGTTTTTTCCCTTCAGTGGGTATGCCCCGTCACATTCTGTTTATTAATAATGTTCTTAGACCTCCGGTGGGCCTCTCAATGCAGCGTGCCAGTTTCATTTTCATTTTCTGTCCCTCTGCAGGACCTCTGACAGGCTCCGAATCATTCAAAGCGTTGCGGTCCCACTCAGTGCTTCAGTAGTGGTGCGGTCTTCACAGCAGGACTGCCGTCGTATATCATACCCAGGTTGTCCATCAAAGGAAGACGCACTCTCCAAGCAGAGGAATTCTCCTGAGTTCTTTATTTTGAAGGCAAACCGGCATCTGCATTAACACGCAATACTTCCCTGACGCGTTTCGGACCCTCTCGGTCCTTGTTCACAGGCGAATGAAACGTTGCAAAGCGCTAATCCTGCACTCTTGTCTGCATGCTAATTGATCATAGTGCCCCCTGGTGGGCCTCTCAGGTGAGTTCACTTGCCACTGCATGCTGGGACTCATAGTGCCATTAGCCCAATTCTTTCCCTTCAGTGGGTATGCACTGTCACATTCTGTTTATTAATAATGTTCTTAGCCCTCCGTGGGCCTCTCAATGCAGCTTGTCAGTTTAATTTTCATTTTCTGCCCCTCTTCTGTACCGCTGACAGGCTCCGAATCATTCAAAACCATGCGGTCCCACTCCGTGCTTCAGTGGTGGTGTAGTCTTCACGGCGGGACTGCCATAATATATCATACCCAAGTTGTCCTTCAAAGGAAGACACACTCTCCAAGCAGAGGAATTCTCCTGATGTATGTGTGTGTGTGTGTATTTTTATATTATTTCAGTGCATGACCCAACAAATCTCCACTTTACTGCTACCAATTCATTAATTAACCCTAAAACCACTCTTTACCTCCCTATACTTCTACCCACCTCTTAATCCTAAAAATCCTAAATTCCAGCTTATCCCACTTTCCCTCTATCTACCTCTTAAACATAAAATCACCTTACTCTCCTTTACCTCTACCCACCCCAACCCCTAAAAAACCCTTACCTTCTTTTACTTCTATCCATCCTTTAACCCTAAAATCACCCTTACCTCCTATGAAAAATGAGGTTGTTGGTTGAGGAGAATGAAACCCTATTCAAGCAACAGCCACAGTCCTTGTTAGAATATACCAAAAAGGTCACTAAATTAAGCTTGGCCTAACCCTCTGGTAGGTTGGCACAAAAGCCGTCAGGCTCAATGCCACAAAAAAAACAAAGCAAATGAGGTAATGGCTACAACTGAGGCATCCATCGTCGGTCACCAATAGGACTCATGTCATCTTTTTTTGTTCTAAGTCATTCCCAAATGTCCTCAGTGAGCTTACTCCAATAACAACCGATGACGCACAACGTATTCTCGGTTCAGGCCCTCGCATTTCTCATCTATGGCAGCTTCAACGATGATTCCGCATGGCAGCCTCGTAGCTCTCTGGTACCGACACATTGCCCAGAAAACGTGGCGCACCCCCAACTCCGGAATTTTCATCGCAAGCCCTCGTTGATGAGATCCAACGCATCACTTCGTCATTGTGACGCATTTGATCCAGCACGTCACCTAATCAGGAATCGATACTCATCAATAATTCATACAATGGCCCATACACATTCACCCAAGTCCCTGATGCGCTGGGGGTCAAGTTTTAATGACGTGAATTTTGATTCCTTCACAGATTCATGTTTAACAAGTCTAAATACATAACTACACCTGTATATCAACTCTCTTTCCTCTCGGTCGATAGACCAATTAGTTGAGTAGTTGATGGTAATGAAAGCACTTATCTAACTAACTATCTAGTCAGCTAAATAATCACAGACTCTTGGTAAGATTAATAAAGTTTATCTCAAATTGAAGTAAATCATCAATGCTCAAATGCATACGGTTACAAGTGCAAACAAATGAAATTTCACAAGAGGGAGAGAAAAATAATCAGCAAAGCAAACAGTGTCAGACCCATCAACAATTAACAATATGCATATGAGGGAGTGGATAGATGAAGAGACACAAGTTTCAGCAAAATAATGCGAAACAATATACATATGACGGAGTGGATAGATGAAGAGACATAAGTTTCAGCAAAATAATGCGAAACAATATACATATGACGGAGTGGATAGATGAAGAGACATAAGATTTCAGAGACAAGAATACATTTGCAAATAATTATGCAAAATACGAGTCAGAATAATACAAATTCAAAGGATCTGTGAAATACCACCCCCTTGGCCGAGGGGACAGCGGGGGTTCCCCGAGCTAGGGCCAGGGAACAAAGATTTCAGAGACAGGAACGGAACAGGGACAGGAACAGCTAGGCCTCTCTGCAAACCGACGATCAGCAACGCATCACCCCTCTCGATAAGCTATGAACCAAGAGCGCACACACCTTCTCTCTCTCAGCTAACCACACCCCCAAAGGTACCCCAGTTATACCCTAAAACCTACATGTCCATCCCACATCAGTTGAAACATTTCACGAAACTCAACAGTTCATTGGTGGACTTGGAAGGTGGTCTGTCACACCACTGTGATTTCATTCATTAGTTGTTCGTGAATATAATTCTACATCCTTTCCCATTACCTAATAACTGACTCGTTCACACGATTTATTATATGATACATTTCAACAATTTCGCACATCATTATTCAACAATGTCCGGAGAGCAGTCTTTAGTCCCACAGTCAGTCACATCCTTTTGGCAGACGAACAATGCATTCAGTGCTTGGGATCCTTGAACTTCTTGTCCCTTCTTTACATCACTCAGCACTTCTGGCTGCTCTGTCATGACATTTTCGCTCTCACTCCAGCCCCTCCTCTATCCGGCTAACTTAAGAATAATGGAGGCTCATTTCAGCTCACTACGGCAAATAAAACATAAGCATTAATTAATTACATAGAAATGCACTTTTCACTGTTTACCACCCACCTTTGCACTATCCCCTGTTACATGTTTTCCTAGCAGAAGCTTAAGGCAAAAGCGGCATTATGCATTATTTTCAAAGCAAGATGCGAAATATAAAATGCAGCTTAAACATGCATTAATTCTGTTTCTTTCGAAATGCATTTTAGTATGCGGCCTAGTTCTTTCATGCATTAGTTTATATTAGTACACACATGCGTAAAGCGGTTTCCCTTGTGTTCATGTAATGTGTATGTTAAACTATCACTGCACACTGTTAGTACATATTATGGGGGTGTTAATTCGAGCAGGTTTCATTTTTGAAAACTCTGCTCCTTCACATCTAAGACCTGGATTCAAGCAAGGCTCCACAAACAAGGAACGAAGGTCCTTTGTTAAGGAGGCCTAACTGGGTCCCAGTAGTTGGACCACGATCCATTGCAGTTGGCCTGAACTTGTGATTGTCCCTGTCTGGTGCGACAATATATCCACAGTTGCCGCTTTGTGCTTTTTAGCCCTATCCTGCCCTAAATCTTTAAAACTGAATATCTCAGGTTCTACTGATTAGATTTATGTTGTTTTGGTCTTGTTTAATTTATTTAAGAACACTCTATATTTATAACCATTGTGGGTTCCTTTTTGTGTGGTGTTTTCATTTTATTATTGTTTGAAGTGTTTCACAAATACTTTACACATTGCCTCTAAATTAATCAAATCAAATCAAATTAGGGACATTTGTATAGCGCTCACATCACTCGGAAGTCTCATACCGCTTGCAGACGGCTCTGATGGAGATGATAGATCAGTTGTCAAATAGCCATGACTTCAGCCTCTTACGAAAGGAGTTGTGATCGGAGATGGAACGTAAGTGGGAGGGAATTTTGTTCCATGATGCTGGGGCGAGAAAGGAGAAAGACCTGCCTCCTTTTCTGGCAGTGCGGATTCTGAGAGGGGTAAGCAAACATTTGTTACTGGATCTGAGCATCCTACGTGGTTGGTACCAACATAGTTTCTTGGACCGGTATCTCGGGCCTTTTCCATACATGTGCTTGTGGGTCAGACAAAGGATCTTGAAGATAATTCTTTTTCTCACTGGAAGCCAGTGTAGGGATCTCAAGCAGGGTGCGGAGGAAGATCTGGGCGGAAGATCCAGGACCAGCCTTGCCGCGGTATTCTGCAAAATTTCTAGTCTGTCTAAAAGGTTTTCATTAATTGAGAACAATAGGGCGTTTCCATAGTCCATTCGATTTATTATTAGTCCCTGGACTAATGGTTTCCTAGCCTCAGTCGGAATCCATTTGAAAACCTTTCGCAGACTGCGCATCACTCCGAAACAGGTGCCGATGATGTGGTTAATCTGGCTTTTCATGGACAATTGATTGTCCATGTAGAAACCTAAGTTTCGTACCGTCAGTTTAGGGGTTGGACAAAGGCCAAGGTGAGGTGGCCCCCAGTCGTGGGACCAATGGTCCTGAGCCTTACCGAAGAGCATAATCTCCAACTTGCCTCCATTCAGTTGTAGGTGGTTGGAGCTCATCCACCTGTCAATGTGGGACAGGCATTTTTTGAAACGCTGCTTTGTTTCGGTGGGGTCTGAGCCAATAGTGATCAGAATCTGCGTGTCATCTGCATAAGATATGACATCAAAACCGTAAGATCTGATCACCTTGGCCAGTGGCGTCATGTACAAGTTAAAAAGGGTCGGGCTCAAAATAGAGCCCTGTGGCACTCCCATCTTAACTGGTCTCTCACATGAGATGTTATTACCCATTTGGACTGTTGTTACTCGGTCGGCTAGGTAGCTCTTAAACCACTTGAGGGCATTGCCTCTGACACCTACCTCCCAAAGCCGATGTTCCAGAATGCTATGGGAGATGGTGTCAAAGGCAGCGGACAGGTCGAGCAGGACGAGAATGGCCGACTGATGTTTGTCCAAGGCCAGCCTGATGTTATCTGTTACCTCAACAAATGCTGTCTCTGTGCTGTGCGCCGTCCTAAAACCGGACTGTGAGGGATCGAGCAGTCCCTGGCTCTCAAGATGGTCAACGAGCTGTTGGTTTATGAGATATTCTAACATTTTCCCAAAGTATGCAAGTAGAGAAATTGGACGGTAGTTTAGGAGCAGTTTTGGGTCGGCAGTGTTTTTTTTTAGGATGGGTCTTACCCTAGCTGCCTTCCACATTTTAGGAAAGTCCGCCTCCGAGAGTGATTTATTAAATAGCCCTGTGAGACTTTCCAGTAGTACCGGAGCACTTGTGGGTGCTCTGTGACAAGCTACCAGGGGGTTGAGCACAGGATAATTTGGGGTTTGCTTGTTCCTTACCCTGATTAGGATTGTGGTTTCTGCTAGACCAGGGCTCACACCCCAGTCAACCCAATTTCTTACACCTATACATACTTGTCTTCATAATATTTTGGTAGTTGATAGTCTGCCTATAGTATTTTTGTAATACAAGTAAAGAGAGTTGTGTTGCCCTCCAGTGTGACTCAAAATTGTGTTCTGAATTAAGAAATAGTAAACTGATTATCAAAACTTTGTGTGCACTCTATGAGGGGGTGCCACACTCACCCCCAATTACAAATAATAAGAATACCTAGAACAAGTGCTCTAGACATAGTGTGCACTACTGTTTCCCATAACGGGAATATAATCAGATTATGACTCTAATGAGTGCTCTTTAACAACGTGAACAAAAATAATTTTTGCATAGACCCTAGTATTCAACAAACAGAAGTGCTACACATTATAACACTCAGGCGAAATCTTGATCAAGTCGATTTATTTCAAGGACACGATTCTTGTCAATAAATCTTCCACATGAAAGCTAGTCATTTTCTTGAGACTAGCAATATAATTCATCCCAATGCATTTCGGGATGAAACAGTAGCCCTTCGTCAGGGGTGTCTACAATCAAAAAACATGCAGAAAAGTTAACATCTAGGAGTATTTGTTGAATACTAGTGTCTATGCAAAAATAATTTTTGTTCACGTTGTTAAAGAGCACTCATTAGAGGCATACTCAGATTATATTCCCGTTATGGGAAATAGTAGTGCACACAGTGTCTAGAGCACTTGTTCTAGGTATTTTTATTACAGTATTTTTGTAGCACAATATCTTGTGCTTGATATTCTGACATATAATTCACTTTTTACAGCAACCCGTTGATAATGCATTCACAGTGTGAGGTTGAAAATCTCCTGCTTAGTAGCCTTGTGCTGCCATGCTAATACATCTATCATTTCTGATGCATCATGTAAGTTTCCTCTAGAGGAAACTCACATTCTAAGTGTCCTGGCAGCTCTCAACATGTTTTTTGTAGGTTGCTCCTTAACGGAGTCTTCAATTGTGCCGGAGCTGTAGTCCACACAAGGTGGTACTCTTATAGTATTGGCAATTATTTTCCCACTATTAAGGCTATAGCGATAACTCAATAAATGGCTGATCTCAGCTTACAAATATTAAAAAATGGCTGCAGAAGTTGGAAAGGCTAATGTCAGGATGCAGCCTAGGACGAGGTTATTATAGTGAGCTGGTTAAGCACAATGGACTACTCTGATGACTATGATTGTGTATGTTTTCGAGAGAGGTAAGGGATGGAAGGGTGCTCAGAATAAAGACACTGTTTGGATAGAAGCTTTGTGTCTTAGAAATACACGTTTTATGAAACACCGGAGCAATGACAAGAAGTACAAAATTTCTCAGAAGCCCAAAGGACTCTCACAAGACTCGCGGAAGATGGTGGTTATCTTGAATATTAGAGTATAAATTCCTTGAGGTCTAAAGTGTCCTCGCTAGGCAATTCTGATAAATGTTTGCTGTGGCTTGGAATTGTTTGTTTCCTGTTATCTGTTTTGCTGTGAGGTCAACAAAGAAATTTAGAAACCAGGGAAGTATCTGGCAACAATTAGATATGCACTTGTTTGATGTACAAACTTGATAGTACTTCTTCACAAGAAGTCATCTCTAGGGATTTTGAACTCCATAACACTTGTTTGTTTCTAAAGGAGTCGTCCATAGGAATCGTAAACTCTTTGGCTCTTGTTTGTTGCATAAGAGCCTTACATCGGACTATGAACTCAATTTAAACAACTGCAGTACATTAGCACAGAGGTTTTGCTGTTATTATCCTTGTGCCACCGTGAACACAGATAAAGCATGAAATGCTATTCTTAATTTTCAAGCTCATAAAAAAGGTTGAGTTTGAAATTGCAGTAGAGAATGTAAATACAGAGAGTGTCAGCAGTGATATCATAGACTGTATTTCAAGTTAAAAAACATCAGTGTTCCCACTGTAGTTATACTAAAAGCTCTCCTTTGCTTTTTAGATATCAATGCTCAGGTAGTGCAGATTGAAGCTAGTTGCAAGATGAGGCGCAAACTGATATTCGGTGTCTCTGTTTCTCTTTCTTGTCCATTCCCATTTCCATAGGCCAACTGTATAAATACACAGTGGGGTTGTGGAGTTGGATGTAGGTTTGGTGAAGTGTGAAAAATATAATCGCTCTTGGCAGTTCTGGATTACCAGGTTAGTATGTCCTGACAGATAGGTTCTGTCCCTCCCACGTATATCTGTATAGTCTCCATTAACTGGAGCACCTCACTTCTGCCTCAGTATGAAATAAGTATAGAGTTTGATTTTGGTGAAGATGGAGAATTGGGGTATTCCACACTGGGGGACCCTCAGTGCATTTATAGAAGTACAGGTTACACAGCAAAGACTAACATTTACTTTTCACTTGTCCCTTGACGGTCTCTGTGTTTTAGCAATTATAGCTAGATTATTGTAAGTCTGATTTAGGCTCATAAACATTCAATGGAACAGAGCAAGATCTTTCATCCTAACTTCAGTGGTCCTCAGCACTTTAAATAAGACAAAAGAATGCCAGGAAGGATACACCACCTTGACAAAAGATGTCACCAACGGTGGAGGCAGTGCTAAAGCCTGAAACAAAATGTTATGAATGCCCACGACTACCTCCAGTGGCCAACACAATCAGAAGTGGGCTGAACCCTATCGAAATGTGGCTGATTTGCTGAGGCACTGCCTGAGTGGAATCCAGAAGTCCTGAATATACTAAGAGATAGCTTTTACCACAATGAGACCAGGCTGCTATGTATAATATTGTATGTTTGTTGTGAAAAAACAAAACTGAACTTTACGCAAGATGCACTTGAATCTGACTTAATGCCTCAAAAACTGAAGTACATCACCAATTCTGAGGTGCTAATTTGGTCTCCTAAATGCTCACTTCGTGATGATAAAATGTGGGCCTTGTTAGCCATGAACATTTTTCATATTTGACTTAAAGTGTCTGTTCTGAGGCTTTGCTGAGAACCTACCCTAAAAGATCACTGTCTTAAAGATCAGTGTCTGAAGCATAAATTGCTGCTGGATACTTGAGCTGCTGCTTACACTGATCACAACTACAACTTCATAGAGAGCACCTCACAGTTACCAAGAGAAAACAAAGAAGTAGCCTCTTGAGTGAAGGGTCAAAAGATTATGGGAAGGAGCATAAACACCTCCTGGGTGAACTGCTGTGCCATACAGCTTGCCGGAGTCAATGTTTCTTCCCCCCAAACCCAGTGTTGTTCTTTATGAGCTGACTGAAACATCATACCCTTCTTGTGGTTCCCTGGAAGAAGACCATCACACCTTGATTCTGTTGTCACCTACACTTCAGAGGCTGTACACCTTCTCAAATTCTGCTGTAGGGACCACTGAAAACCCAGAGACCAGAATAACTCAGCTCTCCAGGGGCCTGAGTGAGTGGGGCACTTCTTAACTTATCCACAACCTTACAGCACACAGCATCCTACAGTTGTCCAACTACAAATATAAACATGTGTCTGACTCCTTTCAAGGTCAACTGTGAATACAAAGCCAACTTAACTGAACAGTAAGACATTTTTCATGTTGATAAAAGTTTTCTAAACTCCTATCCTCCAGTCCAAAACCACAACCTACACATATATTAGAACTACCTAATCCCTGTTTATACTTTTTATATGCATACATTACCCTTGCATGCTCCACAGAGGTAGAGTGCTTCACTTATGCATATTGAACGTTACCTAATTTGGGGTAAGTAAAACATTTTACAGAGCCATTGATTGTCTAATTGTGAATTATTATTTTACAAATATCTAAAACTGTCTAGACATTATAAATACTGGGTGCCATTCTAGCTTTGGGTGTATCTGAGCATTCATCCCAATACCACGCTTAAAGGGATGGCTAACCATTACAGTTTGGTAGTCAAATTGTGAAAAACATTCTGAGAATTCAGTTAATTTCCGGTAATAATTAGTTCTCCAGTTACAGAGACCAACAGACAAAATTGTTGTAAGTACTCCCCATATGCTTTTGAGTTCTCTGGGCCACAGAGAACATGTCCTTCTGTTGTGGATGCAATACATGTCATCAAACTACTCGGCATCTGCAGAGCTGTGTCCCAGAAACAGGTGGTTATTGAGCCAGGGTTTTGCCAGACTGCCAGAGCTAGTTAGTATGCCTGAAAGGGTGTTTCAGGTGCAAGAGAAGAGTTCATGGTCTCCGGGACACACAGACAACATAGTGCAAAAGCAATACAAGTTGTCAGGAAACTACAAAGAAGGTTGGTGGTTTTCACACAGAGGTCAGATGATGTATTGAACATGTTTGGATTGTGGAAAGTCCATGACATCTATGAATGTGGAGAAAATGGAGTGCAGCAGTCATGGGGAAGACGATTGCAACCAACACAAAAGAAGTGGTTAATATGATAAGACTCTTGAGCTCATCCCTCATCCACTCCAGCATGGTTGCACAGAACAGGATTCTCATGGATGAAACATGAAGGGATTTAAGATGCCCTTTTTCTTGGGTCTAGCTGAGCAACTGCAGTGGCAATCTAATCTTGGGTGGCTCCTTGCTCTTAGTCCACTTGACAGTACTCACAGTTGCTGAGCCTTAATGGTTCTTCAGATGAGTTATGACAGCAGTCTTACTCCTAGTTAGCAGTTGCAAAATACAGTAGAATTGTCTTCTTCCAACTTCTATAGTTTTGCCGACAAGCTTCCTGTCCCTGGTTCACACATTTCCTCAATGCTGGTCCATAGTTTTGCAATAATAAAAGGTTTAATTAACTTCCTGAATCGCAAATCCATCTTATATGAAACATTTGCAGCAGTTTATGCCATACCAACCAGCCACTCATAGATATCGAAACAATTCAGGGCCTGAATAGATATGCTCACATCCCCCCATACTGATGGAACTCTTTTGGCTCCCATTGCTGGTATGCACCATCTTTGAAATCAGATGCCTTATTTACAAAGCCATCCCTTCTTATCTTGCGGAAAAGCTCCCCATCTCTGGTTATTCTTGGTATGCCAGCAGTCAAGAGACTGACAGACTGCAGACTAAGTATAAAAAAGAAAAAACAATGCAGCAGGCCTTTTCCATTCAACATTCCTGTATCCAGCAGGGCTGCTCAATGCTGATTCAATTCAGGAAAAAGTTGAAGACAACATCTATAAAGCACACTACTTCAAAATGTGTTAACATTTCACAAAACAGCGACCTATCCTATAACATAATGTGTATTTGTAGAGCGCACGTTCACCCATAGGCATCTTGGTGCTGAATAACAGGTGTTTATTGTTACCCAACAGTATTAATTTTATCAACCTCAGATGGATGAAAGGCTAAGTGGTCCAGCTGGGATTTGAACCAGTGACCATGAGGTTGAACACAGGTCCCTGCTGTGGATGCATTAGTCCACTGAGCCACCAGACGTGGCTTACTAGCACTAATTGACTTTATTCTTGTCTTTGTCCCTGACAACCAATCACACAAAAGGTGATGGGAGGAATGCTTTAAAAAAACCATAACCACTGGAAATCACACAAGGTAGCATTTGAACCCATTGTTTTTCACCCACTGTGCCACTCTAGACAAAGGCCCACCTTCTACATATCAGTATTGTCCCTGCTCCTCCTGGGAACATTCCATCCCAAACTGTCAGACGAGACCCCCTCCAGAACAGAAGGCAAGCAAACCAAGACTGATTTTGACCTTATTGTGTCAGGGAGGTATAGCATGGATACTATGGAAAAGTGAGCAAGGGACCTACGTCTAGGCATATTCTTGGCCATTTACATCATATTAGTCACACAAAAGTTGGTGAGAATAATACTTGCAAAAAGTCTAACCACTGGCAATTGCTTGAGGTGGCATTCCAACCCATGATTTATCAGTCACTGTGCCACTCTACAAAAGTATGCGTTATGCAAATTAGTACTGACCCAGCTTCTCCTGGGGACAGTCTATCTTTAACTCCCAGAGGAGGCCATTCCAGAAGGGAACACAACGAACCCACATCTGGACATACCTTTGGCCTCTTAGAGCGTAAAATCAATCATATCAAAGATGATTGGAGAAATGCTTGCAAAAAGTCCAATCACTGGCAAATGCTGGAGTTGCATTCTAATCCATCAGTTTTCACACATTGTACCATTTCAGATAAAGATTGATGTATTTGACCGCGCACAGGGCTCTGTTGCCTTTTGACCAGCTGCCCACTATAGAAATACCATACACATGCATACTTCAAAGTTTGCAGGGATACAGCAAAAGTGCATTTTTCCATCACATATTTCAATCCCATGGTGTCTGGCAGAGCCCCATTCAGAGGGCCATGGGGCAAACGGGAGTGACTAGGCACAACCCTGGGGGTTGAGGCCTTTTACTCCTGGTGTCCCAGGGCCCGACCAACTGGGCCAAGTACACCTTTATCACTTGAATCTCAGTGGTAGCTCAGGTTGAGCAGTCCAAGGCTTCCCAAGGGGGAGGTAGATACAGGGGGTGGGAACTGACTCACAACTAACTACATATTCAATAGCAGCAATAAATGATTGTCCAGTAAAAAACTTTATTTTATGACAAAAGTATTATTTATATACAATCACAAAGTGAATACATCATACAAAAATAATACACACAGTCTCCTGAGGTCCAGGATCCAGCTTTTAATGGCAGTCCCCCAAGTCCCAGTTCACTCCCACTAGTGATAGTGGTTGTTTCCCACTCAACGTAGATGACATTCAGGTTAGGCCTCACTAGCAGTCTGCCTCTTGGGAGTCCCACTGCAACTCCGATAGAGAAGTCAAAAGTGTTCCAGGGCCGAAGCGGTATCTGGCAGACAAGCTCCTCCGGGGCCTTTTGGCCCTTAGCTCAATCTTACCCGCCCTAGCAGAAATTATCTGACCAAAGTCTCCGAGATTGTTTCTCTTGTGTGTGTCACAGCTGCACCGGCTACCTCAGGTGAGTATCAGGCAAGCAGCTCTGTAGGGGCCGCGACTGGGAGTCTTCAGCACTCCTCCGATGAAACCGTAAGTCCCCTTTGGTCCTCCCCTCAAGCAGGGGTTGTCAGCAGTTTCTGGTTTTGATCCTCAGTCAAGGTTCAGGCCCTCACCGGTCACCACGGCGGCCTTTCCTCACAACAATGGTATCCACTAGGCTGTGATCCTTGTTTACCTCCGGTGGTCCCCTCTGGCATACGAACTCACCACATTTGCTCTTTTCTCGGGCAATGGCCCAATCAGCACAGTGGTATGTTCAGCTTCATGGTGGTTCTTCTGGCATATGGGGTAGCCAATTCACACAGCAAATGGGTGACGGCCCGATCGGCACTGTAAATCCTCACGGCGGCCCTCTCCAGCATACGGGGTCACCAACTCACACAGGCGATGGCCTGAACAGCACAGAAATCTTCATGGCTGCACTCTCTGGCATGCGGGGTCTCTGGATTATACAGCACATAGGCAACCACCTGATGGGCATGGTAATCTTCATGGCTCACTTTGTGGAGGCTCTCTTCCAGCATACAGTGGTCAATGACTTAAATCTGAACAAGGGCAATGACCCAATAGGTGCAGGGATCCACTCGCCAGGATAACCCACTGGACTTCACTCCCTCCAGCAGCCCATTTCTCACAGAGCTCACTAGTCTTGGTAAGCAGGCAGACACTGATGCTCCAGGATCATGGGCCAGGTGATCTTAGATGTCCCTTGGTGATGTCTCCTCACCCAGCTGGGAGAGTGGCAGGTCTCTGCCTTCAGCCATGGTCACAGGCAGTAGTCTTGTATAGCTTTCCCTCTTTGTACAGACCATATGACTGCTTGAAAGTTGACAATTTTGGGGGGCATTGATCTCTCCTTCTTATAGTCCATTTCCAGGCACCAAATGTGGTTTAGGGTTTGAGTCTCTGAAGTTTGTGTTGGGGGTCTGCTTCCTTTTAAAGTGCCTTCTTTTCTGCCCTGCCCTTCCTCCAGAAAGCAGTTTGTCACAGCAGAAGCGACTCCAAATCTGATGGCCCCAAAACAAAGGGCATGGGAGTGACAAGAGGTTTACACCTGAATGTCAGCCAAGGTGATTTCTGTATCAAAAGGTTACCCAAGGGTCCCAGTCCTACTCTTTATGATTCTATTATCAGTCCCATATCCTTCTGAGATGAGCCGAGGGACCTTTCCAGTGACCTTTTTCTGAATCAAATAGCACCCTTTCAAATGTGCAGGAGAACCTGGCTGTTATTCTTCCAGTTTGTGTCCCATCGAGCTCACAAGAATCGACCACCCACTCATATGTCTGGGAGGATGCCTCTACCTCCTCATGCTCCTCCAGTCAGCCCTGGGTTTCCTAAAATGGAACCCAGAATCTTCCATGTTTTGTAACATTCACAGGCACACATACAGCCAGAACATGCATACAAGACACACTCATTGCACCGCACTACATGCTAAATTGATGTAGGCCAATGGTGAGTTAAGCAGTCAGCAGCAGAATTTTACATGAGTGAGCCTGCAGGCCACACTCCAGTGACACAGGTTAAAAGGCCTGTTCACTTCTATTGCTCACTCCACAGTATGCTGCCAGCACCGCTCTGTGTTACCAAATTCCTGGCAATGGCAGTAGCCTTTCACACCTATGAGGGTAGCACTTTGGGCTCCCCTTACGGTCCAAAAAGACTGCAATCTTTGAGACAGACTGATATCATGGCACACACGCATGATCATTGTTTGCTCATGAAAACAAAAAACCAGCACCATACATCATTGCAGATGGGGGCACTAAGGGCAGGGGTACATGTCCATCATAATGCTAGGGACTTTTCCACTCCAACAGTAACAATTCATAATGTCCAAACTGTCTAATTCCACAGTGATAGTAGTTGTACTACTATGCCACCAGTGATGTTGATATCTCTCCGATATTCCTAGGACACTTAGGAAATGTTAATATGGCTTACACTCTGTTGCCAAAGTTGGACACAGATTAAATGCTGTGAGCAAAACGAGCACCCTTTGTTCAGCTGACAGACTGATCATGCTTTTGGTCATTTCTGTTGTGCAGCTGTTGCATCTTGCTGCCCACAGTTAGACCATTCAAAGTAACTCAGTCCATTGGGACACACATAGTGCTGTGAAAGGTAGATGTTAGAAATGGGGATCTCTACTTGGCAGGATGTTACCCTGTCCAAGAAGGGACGCTTCTTCCTAGTCAGGATGAGAGGGATACACTAAAATTACCCCTGCTCACCGCAGTGAGCTCCGAAGAGCCGGTGTCAGTTCCGGAGGTTGGTTCAGGAGTCGTCGGACCCTTGAAGGCCCATGCATTGCAGATCGAACTCCGTGCAGTTGAAATCTGGAGCGGCGTCGGGCTGCAGTGTGAAGTGCAGCGGTGAGGCGTGCGGTGCCCTCAGGTTGTGGTGCAGGCAGCGGCTCGTGACGGTCGTCCACTGGCGTCGGTGAGACCAGGGCTGTTGTGTGAAGTGGTGCGGTGCTCGTCACGGTGCTGTCAGGCCATGGTACAAGCAGCGGCAGCGTCGTTGCTGAAGCGCTGTCATCGGCTGATGAACCGCAGTTGATGATGCCGGCGTCAGTAGACCAAGGCTACGGTGTGGGATGAGCAGTACATTGTGTAACTTATGAGTGGTGCCCTCAAACCATGGTGCAAGCAGTGGCGTCGATGTCGGCATGGAGCAGCGTCATCAGGGATACCAGGGCAGTGGCATGAAGCAAAGCAGTGTGAAGAGCGGTGCCCTCAGGTCGTGGTGCAAGCAGTGGCTCGGTGGTGGTGTCAGGTGGCGGCAGTGTTGAGACCAGGGTTGCGGTGTAAAGTGCAGCGATGCCCTCTGTGGTGCCTTCAGGACACAGAGCCGGCAGGGGCATCGTTGATGGCGTCGGTTTGCTTTTTCTACTGTTGCAGCACAAAACACACAGTTCCCAGTGCTGGTAGTTTTTGCTGTTCCTGAGACTTCTTGAAAAAGGGGCAAGCTCTACCTCAAGCCCTTGGAGAAACTCAAACAAAGAAGTTGCAGAAAGTTCAGCCCAGTCCTTTCTCTGCCCAAGGCAGAAGCATCTACTGCACGCCAACACAGCAAAACACACAGCAAAGTGGTAATTCCTCCTTACAGCTTTTCTTCTTGGCAAGTTCCTTGATTCAAAAGAGTTCTAAACTCCTGGGGTCAGGGCCCCAATATTTATACCACATTTACTCTTTGTTCTCTTTGTGGGCAAGGTCTCTGAGCCCAGTCCGAGCCAGTTCTGCCCTCTCTGGCCCAGCTTCACTACAGGAGGTGGAGACAACATTGTGCAGAGGACACACTGCCTATTCAGGTGCTAGTGAAAACTCCTCCCACCACTCTAAATTAACCCTGGGCAAAGCACTACGCTACGCTCGCGTAGTTTGCGAAGTTTGCGCTACTTCGCACAACGCGAATTGCACGTAGCACAGTGCAAACACGCGTAGCGTAGTGCAGCGGTCATTTTTTGCTTGCTCGCGGTCCTCAACGTCAAGTTGGCGACCGCGAGCAAGCAAAATGACATCCCGGCGAGATTCTCAACGCGGGGAGGTCAGGTTTCTCATTGCGAGTGGTCGCGTATGCTCGCGACCGCTCGCGATGAGAAACTACCAGTCCGCGTTGAGAAAGCTGCCGCTCGAGTAAAAATCTACTCAGCGGCAGTAAAAGACAGCTCGCACTGTGCAAGATGCCGTTTTCAATGATTGCACAGTGCGGACAAGCATCCGGCACTGTGCAATCATTGCGAACAGTGTACTACGCAGTTCGCGTAGTGCTACGCGTAGCTCGCGTAGTGCGAACTGCACTTTGCGTAGCTTCGCGTAGCGCTACTTCGCGAACTACGCCCAGGCTTACTCTAAATGCAGACCAGGCCTATTCAGCCCAACTGTGGGGCCGATTACGATGTCGTCCGGAAACTGTTCCGAACAAATCGATCTTTGAATTGTTTCCAAACGAATCGGGTCCTGCAAGTTTGAACGACTGATTACGATGCTTCCCAACATCGTTCAGTCAGACTCGCATTAACTTTAATGGGAGCCTGTGTTCCGAATGAGACCACAGGCTCCAATTGAAAAAAAGAGTGGTTGGGGAAACCTTGCACCCTGTGGTGGGCACCCCATGGTGCCTGCCAAAATGTGCATGGTTGGGAAGAGGGGTCCCTTGGGTACCTCCACGAGCCACAATTGGATGCCTCCAAGTGAAGAAGGGCCCGCAACGGGCCCCCAAAGACAAATTCCGGCAGCCGTTTCGTGTCGGGCAGACCGAATCTGAACGGCTGTCCAAATCGGTCATCATACATGCTCGTTCGGAAACCATGCCCATAGAGCTGTACGTTTCAGCTCGGGCTGTCTGAATGCCTTTTGGAACTGATTTGGACTGCCCGAACGGTTTCCGGGCATTGTAATCGCTCGTTGAGAAATGTGTACAATTCGTTCGGAAACAAGGGTTCCGAATCAGATTCTGCTTTACCGAATCCAATTTGGAGCCATTCGGGACAAGATCGTAATAGGCCCCTATGAGTCACCCAGGAAAGGCAGGAGGCACCTCAACCCCCTTGTGGCTGTCTACAGTAACTGCACATCCCCAGCCCCATGTCACTCCAAAACCAGACAGTTAATCAGGCCTGGGCGTAGTTCGCAGAGTTTTGCTACCCAGAACTCCGCGAAGTGACAAAAAAACTCAGCGAAGTTCCTCAAGTGGCAGAGTACAGTGCGAACTGCTGTTTGTGCTGGTTTTTTAGCCGCTTGGGTAGAAATTCTACCTAAGCTGCAGTTTGCGCTCGCAAACTTACCGTTCGCGAGCAGGGGAAAAACTCCGCTGCACTACGCGGAGTGGAGTTTTCTGCACTCCGCGGAGTGCGGAGTGCAGAAAACTCCGCAAACTCCGCGACGGAGCAGAGTTCACCTCCCAGGCTTACAGTTAATACACAAACCAGCAGAGGCACACAGAATGGTTAGGCAAGAAAATAATCGAGACGTAAGTTCCTAAAGGCGCACTCCTTATTAACAATGAGTGGTAAATATTCGGTGGTGCAGTTAGGGTGAATCCTCCTGAGTGAGAGGATAATCTTTGGGATGCCTGTGAATGCTGGCCTCTGGCTCAAAGTTGCATGTCCCTTATGCACTCAGTAGATAATGTACGTCAAGTAAACAAATTCACGAAAAGTATTTAGATTACATTTTGACGACTATCTAAATACTTTTCGTGAATTTGTTTACTTGACGTACATTATCTACTGAGTGCATAAGGGACATGCACCTCTGAGCCAGAGGCCAGCATTCACAGGCATAGGCAAGAAAATACCCACTTTCTAAAAGTGGTATTTTCAACCACATAATATAAACATCATCTTTACTAAAAGATGTATTTTAAAATCTTGAGTTCAGGCATACTAAATTCTATTTCTCCATCTTGTCCCAATGGAAAGTTAGGTTTGTAAGATGTTACAAAGCAACTCCCATGTTAGCCTAAGGGACAGATAGACTGTCAATAGTGAAAAACGAAATTGGTACCATTTCACTATCAGGACATGTCACACACACCAGAACATGTCCTACCTTTCGCATACACTGCACCCTGCCTATGGGGGTACCTTGGGCCTACCTGAGAGGTACATTACATGTAAGAAAAGGGACGGTTAGGGCCTAGCAAGTGGGTGTATTTGCCAGGTTGACATGGCAGTAAAAACTGTGTGCAGACACTGCAGTGGCAGGTCTGAGACACCTTTGAAAGGTGGCTTGTGTAGGTGCCACAATCAGTGCTGCAGGCCCACTAGTAGCAATTGATTTACAGGCCCAGAGCTCACACATGCACTATAATAGGGATTTAGTAGTAAATCAGATAAACCAAACATGGGAAGACCAATCCATGAACAAAATATACAGTAGGATCACTCGCACTTTAAATCTGAACAGCAGTGAGAAAGTGCGCAGAGGCACTAAACCAGCAAAACGATGTCCGACGTATCATTAAAAACAGCTGGCCAGAAAGCAAAAAGACAGGGGGAACACGCCAAAATATGCCAGGTCTAACAGTAGAGGAGGGAATAACACAGAGACATGCAGGGGGACAAAGTGGGGCAAGTTATCAGCAACATCTACAGCAGCCTCAGTGGTAATCCACAAACAGTGTTATCTATATTGAGGAGTCACATCCAGGGACAGCACAACAGGCAATCATGCCACACACATTAGTCTTGAACTTATGTGGAAGTGGGGGCCTCATTCATGACGGACAGCAGAAATTAACCAAAGCTGGCCAATAGGCACTGTGATGCAGTTAAAACCATCAGGACTCCATAAATATCAATCAGCCTCTGCCAACTAATGACACATCATGGCTTCTTCATGATGACGGTAGTCACACATGTTAGAAGTTTCACTGCAGGCATGCCATGTTTTTCAACAGACTGGAGTTCTTTTTTGGAGAGCTACTTTACCAAAATCATGTACAGCGTCTGCAAGAGACTGGTGGCATGGGTCTCTTGAGCACAAAAACATATTGGGTCATTAAAAAGTTATTAAATGAGGAACATAGTGATAGAGGTCACTAAACAATTGAGTTTTCACCCTACGTTGAGAAATAATAATGCACAAACTAATGGGCTACTATTCAGTTAAAAAATTATATATTTCCACACACTTGAACACAGCCATGTGGGACGAATAACTATGAAAATGGAAAATAAGACTTTGCTTTCTCTCAAGGACAGAAAATAGGCCTGGATACTAAAGATAAGGTGGCCATTAATAGGGCATTTTTAATAAATACAAATATGTGCAATTAGCGTGTACATGTAGGCATAAAACGATAAGCCACTTTTTATAAAGGCAAATGGGAGCACTAGGCTTTCGTAGTGAGCCATGTTAAGGTAGAAATGCTTTAGGATTCAGTTTTACTTTTAATTTTTTACTGACCTTAGGCCAGTCTTTGGTTATATAGAGACGTGAAGAGTTCAATGACAAAATATGCTGAACTAGCGTAAATTAATGCTAAGAAAGATAGTTGTCGACCTTCTGATAGAGAAAATAGAATAGTGTACTGAAAAATGTAGTTAAAATTTAGTTAAATGGTTCTTCATAGACAGAATCTTGTAAGTTAGTATATGTGAAAAAGTAATAATTTCATTTGTGGATTGACAAACCTAACCGTGAGCTGTTTAGAAGAGAGGCAAGTGGTGGCTTGACGCCAAATGAAGATGGCTGCTTCCTGAGGTGTCTCCGCGGCGGCTCGGGAGAGAGGCTGATTTCTCCGGTGGACCCTCTCCCTGTGGCTGTGCCTGAATGATGTTTTCCGAAACGCGAGGCATTCCTGCACCGTCTGCTGCCTTTTTTCTGCTTTGGTGAGCTTTTATTTTCTCGAAATACGGCCGGCGCGTTTCCCTCACGGAACTCGCGCCCACCATTTTGTTGTCCTGTGCTTACCCTGCCTCCTCATTGGCGACGTGCCGGTTTTGCCTCAATGAAAACCTCCCGCACCAGCAAGGCTTCTTTCTGTTTTGGCTTGCTGTCCCTCATATTTCCACCTGATGGGAATCTCCTGCTTCAGCAGACTTTTTTCTGTTTGACTCGTTTTTATACCATTTGAACTGCAAAGCCTAATAACTCTACATTACGTATCTCATCTGAGCAGCAGAGACTGGTATTGTTTATCATTACTTATTTCTTTTGTGCTGCGGTTACTGGACACAATTCTGCTATGTTCTCATGAGGTCTAGATTTATTTATGGCAACTTTTAGGGTGCTACTGGAGATACATCACACTGTTGCTTGACAGAGCAAGGACAATAATATTGATGTTCTTGGCAAATTTTTCCCTGGATATAGTTATTCATCTGTGCAGCAGAGTCTAGAATAATCCTGTCAACGCTTTTTATTTTATGGGGAGAACGAAATCTTCTCGTCGTGTCACTTGTTCTCTCATACCTCTTTGGCAGATCATAACCCTTACTCTATTCTTTCATCGAATATGGAAAGCTCTGAAAGTATGGCATTACCTCCCGCCAAGGAATCTTTGGTAGCTCCGTCCAATATTCCGCTACCCACCAACAAACTTGCTCCTAAATTGACCACCCCATCTAACACATGGTCTGGCAAACGCCTTAAAAAAGATCCTCCTTCACCTACTACGTCTCCTCCACCTGATACTTTAGCAATACTTCTGGAAGAAATAAGAGCGCTTCGACCCCATATGGAAGAAACAAATACAAGACTTCAAGCTCTGGAGGATAAGTGGTCTGTTATGGAAACTAGAGTTATGCAGATTGAGCATCAAGTAAGCTCTGTTCAGGCAGTGACGAGTCAGGTTCCTTCAAAGAAATCCGAAATTGCGCAACTAAAAAAACAGGTGGAAAATTTAGAAAATCGCAACAGGCGTAATAACTTGTGCATTTATGGTTTGGCAGAGGGTTTGGAAGGCTCCGACGCCATTTCCTTCTTCAAATCCTTCATTCCACAAGTTCTTGACTTGCCTACTCTCCTGTTTTAAATATTCAAAGAGCACACCGTTTAGGTTGTGCTCCAACCATGGCAACTTCTTCAACCAAACCTCGAGGAGTTATTCTATACTTTTTGGAATATACAGATTTATTGAAGATTTTACAAGCAGCTAAACTCAAAGGCCATATTTTATGGCAAGGTTCAAATCTCTTCTTTGCCCAAGATTACGCCAAAGACACAGCGGATCGTAGAAAGAAATTCCTAGATATGAGACCGGCACTTTGCTCTATCAATGCCAGATTTGGCCTCTTTCACCCCTGTCTATTCAAAGTGACTTAGAAAATAGAACATCAAACTATGAAGATCCTGCTTTACTACAACAATTTTTGGATCAATGTAGAGAAGACATGGATGTCTTCAGATATGCTACTGTTTAATTTCATGCTGTTGTTGTTCTAATGTGCTCTGCCGGTCAAGTTATGTCATTTTTACTCTGTTGCTTTGTCTCATATACTTCCTTATGTTTAAAGTGACATACAGAATCAAGACCGTGAACCATGAAGATCCTGCATTGCTACAACGGTTCTCGGAACGATGTGGAGAAAAGAAGATAGATCTCTCCCAACAAACTAATGTTTGTTCTAACGTTGTCATTCGTTCAATATGTTCTGTCATTTATAACAATGTTGTGATTTATTTGTTTACTGAAGTTTCTTGTTTCCCCATATATTATATTCATGTTATATTCACCTATTGTGTTTTCCTCTCTTATTAGGTGCAGTATTTCCTGTTTTCTTGTTCTCTGTTTTATCCATGGTCCGCTTCGAGGATGTCCTCCCTCCCCGATCCGCCTTGAGTTACCCGGTTAGTTGTGCCGTTTTCCTTGTGTGGCTTCACCACCCTCATTTTGTTTATGTTTATGTTTTCTGTCTTTGGTCATTCTGTTGATGGATTTTATAATATTTGCTTTTTATTTGCTGTCTTCATCGTCTTTTTCCTTCTCTACTCACCTTATCTTCTTCCAGATTGTTTCCCTTTTTCAACTGTATGTTCCTTTATCTTCCCTACACCTTCTCCCTTTGTTCAATTTACTTCTTTCTCTCTCATTCTCTTTATTCTCATAATTTTTCATCTTTTTCTATATATTTTTCCTCTTTTTATCTGGATAACTCTATCATTCTTCTTCAGTGACTTTCTCGTTTTCACCTTACTCATACTTCTTGCAGTGGTTTCTCATATTTGAGGAATATATGATGTGTATTCTTTACTTATTATACTTCTTTTTTCTCTCTCTCATTATCTTATCAATCCGTTTTCAGTCACCTTTTCTTTTTTCCTAATGTTTTCCCTATCCTTTTTTCACCTACTATTTTTTCATCTCTCTATATTTTCTCTTTATCAACTACTCATATCTCTTACCTTCATTCTTTCTTTTTGCATAATCACTCATTTTGGTCATTGTGATATTCAAAAATGTATACTGCTCATTATCACTTATAGATTATTGTTAAATTTCGATAGTTATATTATTTTTATTGAATTTATATTTAATTGTTTATTGTAGATGACTTTGAGAGTTGTTTCATGGAATGTTAAGGGTTTGGGTTCTCCTATAAAACGCCAACGGGTACTCTCTCACTTAGCTAACTTAAAATGTGATATAGCGTTCTTACAGGAAATTCATGTTTTAGAAAAAGAAATAGCTAAACTTAAGCGACAATGGGTTGGCCATGTCTTTGCTTCCCCAGGTACAGGTAATCGCAATGGTGTAGTTATTTTATGTCATAAACGTCTTGACTTGAAAATTCTTTCACAAGATTCTGATGATCCGGGTAGATGGGTTTCTCTTTCATTGTTATCAAATAATATTCCCTTGACTTTTCTTAATTTATATGCACCTACTGCCCCAGATGTTGCTTTTTGGCCCAAAATACTATCTAAACTGATGTCTTTTCATGATGATTATTTGTTGGTTTGTGGGGATTGTAACTTAGTTATGGATCCTTTTCTAGACCGCAACTCTTGTTCTAGATTCACTTCCTCTCCTATGCACTCTCAATTCACTTCCACTATTCAACAAATATCTCTAGTAGATGCCTGGCGGTTATGTAACCCTACACTCCGAGAATACTCTTTCTTTTCTCCAGTACACTCTTCTCAATCTTGTTTAGACTATCTATTCACCTCAAAAGCACTTGCACAACATATTATTCATTCAGACATTGGTTCAATATTAATTTCCGACCACACCCCCGTCTCTTTAGATCTCAACCATCTTCCTCCTGTCCATGGTACTCGTAGATGGAGATTCAATAACTCCCTTTTATTAGATTCCAATTTTACCCAACAATTTGATTCTTTTATCACCACTTTTTTCCATGAAAATGAAACTCCTGATATGTCTCCACAGATTATCTGGGATGCCTTTAAATCAGCCTCCAGAGATTTTATTATCTCCTTTGTATCCCAATGAAAGAAATCCTCTTTACATACTTTACAAACTCTTACGACACGTATCAAACAATTAGTACACTCCTTTTTCCAGACAAAATCCAAATCATGCTTGGATCAACTAATCAAAACAAAATTTTAATTCAATAAATTATCGACAGACAATGCTAACTCATTTTTGCTTAAATCTTCAGCTAAATATTACGGAGGCCAAAACAAAGCGGGGAAACTTTTAGCCAACTATCTTAAAGTTAAAAAAGAGTGCACTAAAATCAGCTCTATCCTGTCCTCTCATAATCATTTAGATTACAAAAATGAAGAAATGTTATCAGAATTTACCCAATTTTTCCAAACTCTCTATACTCCTGAAAACCCGGTATCCCAAGACCTTATACTCCAATATGTATCCTCTATCAATCCTCCTTCTTCCCCTGATTTAGATTTCTCTGTGTTAGATGAAGAAATTCGGGAATCAGACATTTCTTCTGCTATTCAAGCCATTAAAATAGGTAAAGCCCTAGGTCCTGACGGTTTTACGATTGAATTTTATTCTCATTTCTCTCGTCTTCTTCTCCAAAAACTACATCTTTTATTTCTCTTCTTTAATTCCTCCAAAAAGTCTAGTGGCTCCTTTCAAGAAGCCCTGATTTGTCTTCTTCCCAAAGAGGGTAAAGATCATAATTTTTGTAAAAATTATAGGCCGATCTCTCTAATTAACTTAGACTATAAAATGTTTGCAAAGATTCTAGCTTCTTGTTTAGAGACATTTTTACCCCAACTAATTGGAAGAGAAGAGTGTGGTTTTATTAAAGGAAGACATCTTTCAGACAATACTAGACTCTTCTTTAATGTTCTTACTAAGGCCAAGCTCTGTACGGACTCTTTAGCAGCTATATCCTTAGATGCTGAAAAGGCCTTCGATAGAATTGCTTGGCCCTTTATTTTTTCCACTTTGTCCTGGTTTGATTTTGGTCACAAATTTATAAATAATGTTTTTCTGCTCTACTCCTCACCTGTTTATTCCATTTTGGCTAATGGTCTTATATCTTCTTCTTTTCCTTTACATCGTGGGGTAAGACAAGGTTGCCCGCTTTCTCCTCCTCTTTTTATATTAGCGCTTGAACCCTTTTTGATTAAGATCCGTTCAAATCCTAATATAATTGGCTTTAAATATGGCTCTAATCAATTAAAACTTTCTGTTTACGCTGATGATATTCTTCTTTTTCTATCACAACCTCAATCCGCTTTACCGGCCTTCTTATCGGAAGTTCAATCTTTTGCCGCTGTTTCTGGTTATAAACTTAACTCCGATAAATGTGAAATCCTCCCATTAAATACATTATGTTTTTCCGTAGATTATCTTTCTTCTGGTTTTCGTTGGAGCTCAGATAAAATAAAATACTTAGGTCTCTGGTTTAAATCCTCCGTTGAAGAATCTGTTACAAGAAACTTAAAGGAATTACAAACACTATTAAAAAATGCCACGTCCAGGTGGAATCCTTTATTTTTATCCTGGTGGGGCCGTCTTGACACAATAAAGATGATGTTAGTCCCTATAATACTCTTATATTTCCAATCTTCCCATAATCATTCCTACTTCTCACTTTAAAACAATTTATTCTATATTATCGAAATTTCTGTGGAATAATAAGAAACCTCGTATGTCTTTACTTAAACTTAAAAGACCAAAACAATTCGGAGGTGTCAATTTCCCGGACTTTCAAACCTATCATACTGCATTTTCTCTTAAACAAACTTCTCTTTTATTTCAAGAAGACAACAAAGATTCGGTATTACCTCTGTGGACTGTTAACGAGAAGCAATTTCTTCATCCTTTCTCCTTCCAAGAATCCTTATCTTTTACTCATCGTCCTCTCTCTCTTTCTCTTCCTATTTTCAATAATAGTTGTAAAATTCTTCCACCCTTCTTTATTGGTCACCTCTCTCCTAGAGATCGTTTTATGCAATCTTCTCTATGGTATAATAATCTTATTAAAATTAAACATAGAATCATTTTTTGGAAAGAGTGGCATGCTAAGGGAATTCATTGGGTTCATCAACTTTTCCAGAATGATACATGTATATCTTTTTCAACTGCCCAAGTACGTTTTTCTCTTCCTAGTTCTTGTTTGTTTAAATATACATCTCTGACTACGTTGATCCAGTCAACGTACAACAATTTATCTTCCACTACACCAACCCCCTGCTCCACTCCTACCATTCTTCCGCTCTTATCTCGTTCTCCTTCTGCATCCCAAATCTATAAACATTTCTCATCCTCTCCAGCTATTCTTGATAAAACTGAGGCAGAAATTTTATGGGAGGCTGATCTCAAATTGTCTCTTACTATTTCTACCTGGAATAAGATTTGGATTAAGATTAGGAAATCCTCTAGAGCTGCCAATACTACCCAAACATTATTTTATATCTATAATAATTATTACTAACTCCTACTTCTTTACACAGAATAAATCCTACTCTTTCTCCTTCTTGTTGGTCCTGTAACACGGCTCCTGCTGATTTATATCACATGTTATTCACTTGTCCCATTGTTCATAACTTTTGGTTGCTGGTCTGGAATCAAATTAATAAGATTTTTCATACACAGATACCCTTCACTTTTGTTAACATATTTTTAGGTAGTGTATCCTTGGCATGGGAGTCCTATCCAAACACTTTTCATATTGTAGATCTACTCCTTGCGGTCGCTTTTCAACAAATTACTAGGGCATGGAAAAACACTGCTAACATTTCTTATCAAGCTTGGTGGTATGGGGTCTGTTACAATCACAGGTTAGATAGAGCATATGTCCATCCCATATCCCTTGCTATAAAACGAGAATGTTTATGGTCACCTATTACTCGTTTTCTAGATGCTTCTGTAAATGTAACACAATCCCATAATCCTCGCATTGAAGAAGTCCCTAAACCTCCATGAGGTGTATTTTATTGTCATTTATTCTTGTTTAGCTTAATTTCTATTCTTCTTAATTATGTTTCTTCACAGTTATTACCATTTATATAAGTGGTTATGCTAAGAGTAATACTCTATAGTACCACTTTCCTTCCCTTCCCTCCCCTCCCCTCCCTTTCCCTCCTTTCTTTTCAAATCAATTAACAAATTATACAGTTAACATTGTACTCCCTATTCTTGTATTTATTGTACTATTTCGTATTACTTCAATAAAATTTCCTTTTCAAACTAAAAAAAGAAGAGAGGCAAGTGGTAAGCAAACAATGACTTGTACAATGTTGTTAGTAATGAACACGTAACACTTAATATATGTAGGTCTTTCTTTCAAGGCAGCACAGACGATGGAAGATTTCTGTTCCCATGAAGACATTGCAATTTCATTGGCTGAAGAAATCAGACTACTGCAAAACTGAAATAGTTTAGATACAAAAATGTTGTATTAGTGTGTGTTCTTGAACTAGAAATGACAACCTCTCCACAAACACTCTCTAGATGTTTTGAGTCTCTAAGACCCAGACCTTTTACGCTCTGAAGCTTTATGCTTTGAGCAAGATCTATGCTATATTTATGAGACACCACTGCATTTCTGCACTTATCTTCATGAGAAGCACTAATTGTATTGTTTAAAACTTTATGCTTTCACCTCTCGATTTCAAACTCTTTATGGGTTTAAGACACTTTTCTCTTCTTAATATTTAGAATAGGGACTCCACTTATATGGAACGCGCTTATGCAATTGTTCTGTATTGGATTACTGATGAATTGATACATTTTTGATGACTAATATAAAAATAGTTACTAAAAGAGATTAATATAACACTTTAAACTCATACTAAATGCTCATTATTGACACCTAATAATTGATGTTTAACTGTCATTTGCAATTAAAATGTTGATTTGCAGCTCCTGATTTATTCTTTACCTATGGCAAAGATCCATAGCCTTAGGGCCCAGTAAGACCAGGGACTTTATTTCCAGACCTACTGAGAGACAATTTCTGAATCGTAAGCCAAATATTTATTAAGGTCCCATGCTCCACCACCATCATTAGTGAATCAGACAGCTAAAAAAAGTGGCCCACATTCTGCAAATCGCAGCAGTTTTGAACTTGTAAAGACATGTTGTATAGGTGTTTTGCAAGATATGGAAGACTGCATGCAATTGTGCTAGCTGCAGGCAATATTTTTGGTAATATTAGTGCAATCAACAGTAAATACTACCAGACCTACAAATAGGAACACAAACAACCCAAAATCTGGCTCACACACTGACCTTACAGACCCGCCTTTCTGGCAGTGTCAGATTGCCGTGTAGGCCAGTCCGACCTTCCTTTTAGCTTATTGCAAGCCTTCCCACACAGTCCTGGTGCAACTGCAGGCTTAACCAGTAAGTTCCCCAACAGGGTTGAATGGCTGAGATTCTAATTGGCTTTTTTACATTCTCATTGTGCTTATGTGAGATGAAACTTACAGGAGTCAAATAAGACAGTTCCACAGGATAAGGAAGCAGGTGAAATTTAAATTATGCCGGGGTAATTCATGTAATTTGTACAGTTGGCCGATATATTCCTCTCCAACGGTGGAGCTGGCAGAGTTTTGGGCATTCCGCATTACACTTGTAACGCAGAGTTCTGACCAAATTCTGCAAACTGCCTAGTGGCAGAGTTTTTTCTCATGTGCGCCTCGCCAACAGTAAATTGGCAAGCACGAGCGAGCGAGCTTTGGTGTCCCTTAGTGCGATTTTCAGTCTTTAGAAGGACACCCAGTGTGATTTCTCCAACGTAGGCGGTCACTGGAAGTCGTGACCATTCACGGTTAGAAAACTGCTGCTTGAGTAGAAAATCTACTTGAGCATCAGCAAAATCAGCTCAAGAAGCTGAGCCACCTGGCACGCCACATGGTGCCAATTGCTCTGATTTTTATGCGGAATATCGCAGAATTTGTTTGCAACTCTGCTGAATTTTGCAGAGTTAAAACTATGCGAGTTCTGGCCGAACTCATTAATTTCAGCACTTTTATGTAATGCTTGTTGCATGAAATTCCTGAAATTAAGCCGTTATGCCAAGTAGCGTAATTAGGGGCTTATTTACAAGCCCCTTGAGCTGCAGGTGTGCCACTTTTTATGATGTTCCAGCAGCTCAGAGTGCAGACCTATATCTTTGAAGCTTTTCATGGCCTCGCAGATACGGTGTAAGGCAGGGGTCTCCAACCGGTCGATCGCGAGCTACTGGTAGCTCGCCGACCCCCTGGGAGTAGCTCGGCCCGGCATCCAATTTTTATTGCTTCATTCTGAGCTCCGGTATCTATTTATTATCCCTTCATTATTTTTTAGGCGCGTTATGAGCGCTTGCCCGCCCTCACCCAAACCAGCTGCTCAGATTGGCTGAAGTGAGCTTAGCTGGGGCGGGGCAGGCTGAAAAACATGACGTTCTTCCTGAACTCTGGCACAGGCAGGAACTGCTCCACTGTCCTTTTCCAGACTGGCATTGCGCTTTATATCCTGAGCGACGTGTGCGCAAAGCAGCAGGACGGAAGGCCTGTAGCTGTAGTGCAGGTGGCACAAGCACTGTTGATCTATCTACGCGACCGGAAACCGTGCCATGTGCCTTTTGATCCTGCGAGAAGTGGAGCACATTAGCAGATTGGTAAGCGAGCCCCTGGTCCAGTAGCTGCATAGTAAGTGAAAGCAGGTCTGTGCATGTAAGACCCTTTGATGTGAACGTGCGTGCCCGTACATGCAATACTCCCCCTACCCAAAAAAAACAATCGGAACAAAACGCTGCCTAATTTGAATGATTCTACAATAGCTAATCAGCATACTGATAATCGCGAAACCAAACATGCGCGCTGGGGAGCACCGACCTCCTGTCATTTTCAAAATGCGTGCAGCTGAAAAACGTGCACTATTAACTTTAATTGTAACATTTCAGTAAACAAAGGCCTACTTGCGAGTGCTGCGGATTATCAGATTCAAAGATGTACATTTGGAATTCAAGAAACAAGCCCACGGGAAAAAAGTACTATAAATGCAAGTCAAAACGCTCTTACGATAGCTATTCCCCTTCCTGTCCACCAGCTGAAATACAATTGCTGAGTGGTCAGGTGACTCTTCATTTATGGGAATTTATTAGGCATGAATCAGAAAATTAAATAAATTAATTACATTTCCCTTTTCTGGTTACCAAGTGCTGAGTCAGACGACAGACAGCCCCAGCCGCTTACAGACAGCCCCAGCAGCGAGCAGTCTGAGTGCATGCGAGGCAGAAGTGAAGATATGCGTTCTCAGAGATGGCAGTTAACCTACTTTCTCTGTCAGCATTAGGATTAATGAAAAGATGATCAGCTCGTACATGGAGAGATTGGCATAGAGTGGTAGGAAGTGGGTGCAGTCACTTGACTAAACAGACAGAAAATTAATTAGCAGTGCTTTTAGAAGACGACGATCAAAGCATGGGCCCAGGCCTACAGCCACTGTTTGTAACCTTAAAATGCGTCATCCCGATGACGCAGATTAGAACACCTGGGAGAACTTCAAGGCACTGTTCCTGACTGCTGCAGCAGGTGCTCTGCCCCATGAGCAACCTTAGTGAGACTGAAAGATGTGACCCGCAGAGATCCCGAGCAGGTCCTTTAATCACCTTTGCTGTCTCCTCGGTACTGAAACTTCTGTCTTGCACGTTGCCTCACAGAGCTCTATTGCGAGTGAATTATTCCCATAAACTATCTCACGTAGACTGTAAGTGTAAACTGTGACCTCCAGTGCTTCGCAACAAGTGCATTAAGCCCCTGATCTATCCTACTTTCATTGGAACCAATGTGACATAGGTTAACGCAGATTAGTGAAGGAGGTGCATTGACCTCCGATGTATATTCTAGAACAGGAAACTGTTCTCTGTAGGGAGATGTCCTGCTTTAACCTATTCAACTATCTTACCGGGGCAAGAATTAGTAAACTGTGGGTTACATCTGGAGCTCTGCATCACGCACAATAACCTCCTGAGCTTTCGTAGTGGGTTTGAATCTGCGACGTTCAGTTTGCATGCCTATCTCTGCAGCAGGTGCATTAACACATATACACATTTCTGCAGCAGGTACAATAATCCACTGAGTTCGCTGCTATGGAACCATTACATGACCAGCATGGAAAACGTGGCTCTCATTAAAAAGATACCAGTCTGCATTTATTTGCTTGACAGAAGCTGAAAGAGATACTTGGCTAAGTAACCAGATGGCCAGCTTAAGTAGTGGTTGAAACCTCTTACATTAATGATTAGATGCAGCTAAAATATCTCAGAACCAGGTGCCAAATTCAAGGGTGGGGACGTGGGAACATTACTCTGTTATTTTATGGGGATTTTTTATGTAAAGCTGGATGGACGAAAATCAATGTTTATACAGGTACACACCCTGGCGCTGAGGATAATCAAGGGGCGTGCAACTGTTTTAACACACATGCTACTTAAAATTAATACAATGTAAAATAAACCCACCCTCTTTAGTCCTACCTTCTAAAGTGGGTAGGCAAGTCTGTGGTAGATGTACACACTTGAGTGCCTCCAAAAATAATATGTAAATAGTTCAAACCGAGAAGAATCCAAAAAAACAAACTAAATAAAAAAACATGTGCCCCTTTTTGCCTCCTATGGGCATTTCGCCGTAGTAAAATATTTGTTTTCCCAAAGAAGCCATTTATAAAACATTGATTTATGGAATCAATTTTGCTTACGTTTCTCCCATTTCATAATGATGATAAGGTTATACCTCTCCAATACCATGTGGGGAATCTATCTTCAGTTTGCGTGGTAATCCATACTGTTTTATTTAGTGGACAGCTGTCTGGCTATTATGAAGTTCAAACTAAAAACAAAGCCCAGAATACACCATCCCTTACCATAACAAGTTTCATGTTGGTACATAGTAGGAAAATGTGTCATGTAATAAAGCAGCATTTCAGACTTTTTTTTTTTAATTATTTTTTTAAATAAATTGTATCTATCTGAGCTAGCAGCAAGTTCGCAAACCGGAACCAGCAACTTTCTTTCCATGATTAAATTGTCATAAAATGAAGTTCCGCAATGAAGGCACAGGTTTGTGCCCAGGGACAACTTTTACCTTCTGAGATGTTGGTACAAACACTCATTTAATGAGCTTATGGGCATGAGCATGCTTTGTCATTTGAAAATAAAATAATTCAAATAGTGAAACTAGAGTGGCCACCTTTCCAATTACCGGTCATTTGTTGTTGTTTTAATAGTCTGCAAAGGCCCGGACATGAAAGAAAATCATATGTATTAATATTAATTTGTAGCATAACCTTTTTCCCTTTGTTTATTTGATAACAAGGAAATGAGAGCAATTTTGTTGCAGCATTTTTATAGCACTTACTAACCCAATGTATGGCACTGAAGTACTTACCTACATGGTGAGCTAGTTATTGCATGTGTAGGGTGGGTGGTGGAAGTGTTTTCTTTGGTTTGTGATCCTGTGTGGGAAGTGTTTCCATGTCTTCCCTGATGAACACCAAGGTGCGGTTATCATGTTATGGGGACGCAGCCACTAGCAGTGTAGTGGGTGATGAGGTGTGAGACAGTCTTAAAGTCAATAAAGTTGGGCGTGGAGGGTCTCTCGGAAAAAATTGCGAGTTGCTTAACGTTTAGTAGCTCACTACAATTTTCATTGATCAGAAGTAGCTCTCACTACAGAAAAGGTTGGAGACCCCTGGTGTAAGGCAATGCAACGCAAGTAGCTGCATTGTCTTACACTGTGTCAGAGAGCCGTTTCATGGGGGTTGCTATGGATGTTCCCACACAATACGCATAGATTTTGACACATTGCCAGATTTACAAGGATCTGTAAACCAGGGAATGTGTCATCACTGTGCGCCTCCCCAGGGCAGGCGTAACTAGGAGAAATATGTTTATTTCTTCTTGTTTTTTCCTCTTTCTGTGTGTGTTGCATTCTGCAGCACACATAGAAAGACAGAAATGCCTCCATGGATCGTTTTTGTGCAGGAAGGTGTCACTTCCTGCACAAAAACAATCCTTCCAACAACACAGACACCCTGGCACCATGGTGCAATGGTGCCTGTGTTGGCTTCAGGCAACATATGGTGCGCCAGAACTGGCTGAAAAGACAGGCATGCACCGTATCTCGTGAATACGTTGCATTCCTGCCCTTTTGATTGGGCATAGGGCAATGTGACAAAAACACTTGCATTGTAAATGAGGCCCTCAATTTGAGGTTCATGGCAACATTATACTGCAGGTGTGTGTAAAGAATGCAAACAGCTGTTGTTCAAGGCAATTTTGCTTTTTAGTGCGAAATGCATATTTGCAGCAAAAATTGACACAAGGGCTCATTGCACAATAAAATATAGCACTAAATGGCAGATTTGATTTTTTATTTAATTATTTGGAATTTCTCAAAAAAAATTTAAAATGTCATGCAATCACAAAAATAAATGATGCAAATATCTCACCTTCCCTAACAAATGCTCTTTTGCAATGTCTTCAGTTTAACCCTACTTTTAACTTATTGCACCCCCTTTTTATGGCCCACTTCTACAAACCTCAGCACTTCTCACTGCACTTCATTTTCTCCATCTTGGTAATTGAAGTTTAGTACCTACGACTGCAAGCATATAGTGGCACCAAGGCAATCCTTTCTTTGAAAAGGTGCCATAATTTTCTTACCTCTTTGTGCCAAGTTAACTAAGTGTGCCATCTGCATTAAGTCATGTAGGGCACAATTTAGGCCAAGATGCAATTACATAAATGAGTGAAAGCAGAATTTGCCCTCATTTTACTACTCACACATAGTAGGGTCGAGCATCAAATGCTCTAGTCAGACACTTCACACCAGGCTCTCCCTGATGGCACATGCTCATGTTGAACGTACAAAATGGTACTAACTCAAGCAAAATGTATTCAGAAATGTTTACACTTGTAATTCCCCGTTATTTAGTGCAAGGGAGTAAATTAGGTGGAAAAACCACCTGAGAACTCGCAAAATGTTATTTGTATTCGGTTATGTTTTCACTCGATTTTATCTCAATAGTCTAAGGGCCAGATGTACGACCCGCCAATTAGCGAGTCGCAAATTGTGCCACATTTGCGAGTCGCAACTCGCTTATTGGGATGCACAACGGTGTCTGAGACACTGTTTGCGATTCCCAATGGGGTCGCAAATTGCATGCCTCATTCATATTAATGAGGCTGTCGCAATTTGCGACCCCATTGGGAATGGCTGGCACTCCCCGGGATGATGGCCTGCTGGGGTCAGCAGACCTCGATGTCTGGGACTGCTTTTAAATAAAGCAGTTTTGTTTTTTTAAATGCAGCTCGTTTTCCATAAAGGAAAACGGGATGCATTTAAAAAATAAAAATGAAACTTTTCAGTTTCTTTTTTTAAGGGCAGGCAATGTGCAAGTGTTTTGCGACCACAATTGCGGTCGCAAAACATTCTTACATACTTTAAGGAGTTGCTATTAGGAAGGGACGCCCTTGCAACGCCCCTTCCTAATAGCAAGTCGCTAATCCTATTTTGCGAGTCGCAAATTGATTTGCGATTTGTAAATTAGGATTAGTACATGGGTCACTGGTTTTTTGCGGGCACAAACGGGTCCAAAACCCATTTGTGTCCGCAAAAAACCTTTGTACATCTGTCCCTAAAGGCCTTATTTATGACCCCGTTTGCATCGCTCTTGTACCATGCAATGTGGTCCAAGAACGACGCAAACCTTAAATCAGATTTTTGAAGCCAAGCAAAGTCACTTTGTGTAGCTTTCAGTAGCTCCAGAAATCTGGAATAACACTGATGTTAGGTTACATAGGTCCCAGGCAACAACACTTCCATTTAACATGCTCATGTGACAGTGACTTTTAGCAGACATTTGCTTGCGTGGCCTCATGAGATAAAGTACTCATGAATAGTTTGCTTACCGTTACTTCCCTTCCTAGGCATATTATCTGGCCTTAGAACATTCTGTAAAAAGACTTAGTACACTGCACAAAATTTCGTTGTTTGTTGTCTGTTGGCGACGACAGCTCTGGGTGGATAGAATCAATGATGACAACAGGACCAGGACTCAGGCACAGAATGAATGGGTCCAATTTATTATATAAACTGCACTACGCCTCTGTGTAGACAGATGAGGATCTCAATGGATTGTCGAAGGATGCCCCATGCCTGAATTCTAGCCCAGCTGAATTGCAATACCATCCTGAAGAGGACGGTTGCATGTTCTACAACAAGGTTGACTGCTAGATGACACAAGGCTGGCTGCTAGATGACACATGCCCGTAGATAAATGGGGAATTAGACCACTCTAAGGTATTCTGGCAGTCCCACACACTTTATGCTTTATAGGATTGGCAGAGCTAGGTAGGATTACAATTATTCATATTCACATAATCCAATGCAAATGCACAATGGTTAAATTGTTCATTCTGTTCACCATTCTTGTAACCCTGGTAACGTTGTTTTGCTCCATTCTATTTATCGTCGCAGAGCACGTATTTTACACAAGAGTACAATTGTTTCAATAAACGTTTGAAATTACAATTTGTGAACTTCTTGTGTCTCCCTTTGGGCAAGTCTGAGCTACTAACAAATGGGTAAGATCTGTTTGCTTGATTTCCTTGAAGACTCATTTCTACATAGTTTTGAAGCTTATGTTGCCTAAACACACAGTCTTACTGCAGTCACGGCTCGCGGGTGGGGGGGTCACGTGGGGGGGATTAATTAAAAAAAAAACTTCCCTCACTGGGTCACGCGCCGCCTCCGCTGCTGGCCGGGTCCCACGTTTTCCTGCTGCTTCAGGAAAACAGGAAGCATGGATCCAGTCTCCCCTCCCCTAAGCCAATCACAACGTTGCAATGGCAGCGTTGTGATTGGTGCGCACGGCGCCCACCTGGGCCCCTGTAGGGAGGCCATTTTCTCTATGTAGGCTGCATAGAGAAAATGTGGGCAAGCCACTCCTCCCCTACCCGCCCACCCGCCCGCCCCAACCAGGCATACCCTCCCACCCGCCCCCAACCAGGCATACCCTCCCACCCGCCCCCAACCAGGCATACCATTCTGCTTTCTCGCAGCGCAAGAAGCAGAAACATAAAATGGTATTTAAAATACCATTTTATGTTTCTGCTTCTCGCACTGCGAGAAAGCAGTGGGGCGATGCTCCTCCGCCCTAATGGAGGAGCCGCCCCTGTCTTACTGAGGAAGTAAGAACTGTACAACAACAAAGGTCAGAATGCACAATAAAACTTATATTCTGGCAGGATATTACGTCCCAATGTGGATGATCCTGTCTCCCTACAGATTTTGTATACACACCTACTGGAAGTCCCGGCCCCAATAATCTTGAGCGGAGATTTTAATTTGATAATAAATCCTAGAGAGAACAGACTACCCATAAGAAAGACATCAAATTTACTCAGAATGAGGGAGTGGTTAAAACACTATATTAAGGATTTTAGGTTAGTAGATGTTTGGAAAATGAAGTGAGATAAAATACACAAATTTACCTTTCAAAATAAAAAACACAGCCACTCTTCCAGGATAGATTTCTTCCTGGTAGACAGGGGTCTGGTTAACAACGTCAAGAAGATGGAGCACTTACTAGCACATCTGTCCGATCATTCTGCAGTTCAAATGGAGATACGGGCAGAGAATGCTCCCTCAACCCCGAGATGGACAGTAGATCATACTATACTAGCAGACCCCCAAAATAAGGAGAAGCTGAAAATTGAGTCAGAACAATTTTTTTCACTAAACAGAGATGGGACCGCTATTCAAGTGGCATGGGATACATATAAAGCTGTCACCAGGGGGAAACTACTTAACCTAGCGGCCTTCAAGCATAAGAGTACAGGGAATAGAATCAGTCAACTAGAAAAGGAGAAACAAGCCTAGGTAGGGCATTATCGGTGGGTGTGAACCCGCAAGAAGTCAGCAAAATAGGGAAAGAAATAAAAGGGAAGAAAGAGGCACTGTCTGATGTTCTAGACTTCATAGTCAAAAGTAAATGGTAAGAAAGTAAGCTCTCTCGCTATGAGTATGGTGAGGGTTGCGGTAAAATGCTTGCCTGGAAAATTAAGATGGAACTAACCCAAAATAAGATCCCAGTTATCCAGGTAGAGAACCAGACCGACCTTAGTATAGAGGATTCCAAGATTGAGAAGGCCTTTACAAACTTCTTTAAAGATCTCTACTCTTAAGACACAGTGTACTCAACAGATCAAATAAACTGTTACCTGGAGAAGATAGTGCTTCCAACCCTGACGCAAGAGCAAAGGGATGACCTTAACGCGGAAATCACAGATGAAGAAGTAGCAAGCACAATAGAAAAGCTAAAAAAAAAAGGCAAACCCGCAGGCCCTGATGCACTACCTAATGAAATATACAGTATAGTAAAAGAAACCTTGGTCCCCACCCTGACAGCGCTACTAAATGGCATCTTCCGAGAAGGGCCAGAGTTTCCGAATTCATGGAATGAAGCAACTCTTAGCATATTATTCAAGCTAGGGAAAGACCCAAAATGATGCGAATCTTACAGACCAATATTGCTTTTAAATAGCAACTATAAAATCCACAACCAAATTTTAGCTAAGAGGTTGGGGCAAGTAGCTGAGCAGTTGATACATTAAGATCAAAAAGGTTTCATCAAGGGTAGACAGATCCAAGAGTTGACACATGAGCTGGTTGGTGCAATCGACGTGGCAACACAAGAGAAAGCTCCTCTCTCACTAATCACCTTTGATGCAGCTAAGGCCTTTGATAGGGTTAGTTGGCCATTCTTGCATATAGTACTTAGAACAGGGGTCTCCAACCTTTTCTGTAGTGAGAGCTACTTCTGATCAATGAAAATTGTAGTGAGCTACTAAACGTTAAGCAACTCGCAATTTTTTCCGAGAGACCATCCACGCCCAACTTTATTGACTTTAAGACTGTCTCACACCTCATCACCCACTACACTGCTAGTGGCTGCGTCCCATAACATGATAACCGCACCTTGGTGTTCATCAGGGAAGACATGGAAACACTTCCCACACAGGATCACAAACCAAAGAAAACACTTCCACCACCCACCCTACACATGCAATAACTTGCTCACCATGTAGGTAAGTACTTCAGTGCCATACATTGGGTTAGTAAGTGCTATAAAAATGCTGCAACAAAATTGCTCTCATTTCCTTGTTATCAAATAAACAAAGGGAAAAAGGTTATGCTACAAATTAATATTAATACATATGATTTTCTTTCATGTCCGGGCCTTTGCAGACTATTAAAACAACAACAAATGACCGGTAATTGGAAAGGTGGCCACTCTAGTTTCACTATTTGAATTATTTTATTTTCAAATGACAAAGCATGCTCATGCCCATTAGCTCATTAAATGAGTGTTTGTACCAACATCTCAGAAGGTAAAAGTTGTCCCTGGGCACAAACCTGTGCCTTCATTGCGGAACTTCATTTTATGACAATTTAATCATGGAAAGAAAGTTGCTGGTTCCGGTTTGCGAACTTGCTGCTAGCTCAGATAGATACAATTTATAAAAATAAAAAATAAAAATAAAAAGTCTGAAATGCTGCTTTATTACATGACACATTTTCCTACTATGTACCAACATGAAACTTGTTATGGTAAGGGATGGTGTATTCTGGGCTTTGTTTTTAGTTTGAACTTCATAATAGCCAGACAGCTGTCCACTAAATAAAACAGTATGGATTACCACGCAAACTGAAGATAGATTCCCCACATGGTATTGGAGAGGTATAACCTTATCATCATTATGAAATGGGAGAAACGTAAGCAAAATTGATTCCATAAATCAATGTTTTATAAATGGCTTCTTTGGGAAAACAAATATTTTACTACGGCGAAATGCCCATAGGAGGCAAAAAGGGGCACATGTTTTTTTATTTAGTTTGTTTTTTGGATTCTTCTCGGTTTGAACTATTTACATATTATTTTTGGAGGCACTCAAGTGTGTACATCTACCACAGACTTGCCTACCCACTTTAGAAGGTAGGACTAAAGAGGGTGGGTTTATTTTACATTGTATTAATTTTAAGTAGCATGTGTGTTAAAACAGTTGCACGCCCTTGATTATCCTCAGCGCCAGGGTGTGTACCTGTATAAACATTGATTTTCGTCCATCCAGCTTTACATAAAAATCCCCATAAAATAACAGAGTAATGTTCCCACGTCCCCACCCTTGAATTTGGCACCTGGTTCTGAGATATTTTAGCTGCATCTAATCATTAATGTAAGAGGTTTCAACCACTACTTAAGCTGGCCATCTGGTTACTTAGCCAAGTATCTCTTTCAGCTTCTGTCAAGCAAATAAATGCAGACTGGTATCTTTTTAATGAGAGCCACGTTTTCCATGCTGGTCATGTAATGGTTCCATAGCAGCAAACTCAGTGGATTATTCTACCTGCTGCAGAAATGTGTATATGTGTTAATGCACCTGCTGCAGAGATAGGCATGCAAACTGAACGTCGCAGATTCAAACCCACTACGAAAGCTCAGGAGGTTATTGTGCTTGATGCAGAGCTCCAGATGTAACCCACAGTTTACTCATTCTTGCCCCGGTAAGATAGTTGAATAGGTTAAAGCAGGACATCTCCCTACAGAGAACAGTTTCCTGTTCTAGAATATACATCGGAGGTCAATGCACCTCCTTCACTAATCTGCGTTAACCTATGTCTCATTGGTTCCAATGAAAGTAGGATAGATCAGGGGCTTAATGCACTTGTTGCGAAGCACTGGAGGTCACAGTTTACACTTACAGTCTACGTGAGATAGTTTATGGGAATAATTCACTCGCAATAGAGCTCTGTGAGGCAACGTGCAAGACAGAAGTTTCAGTACCGAGGAGACAGCAAAGGTGATTAAAGGACCTGCTCGGGATCTCTGCGGGTCACATCTTTCAGTCTCACTAAGGTTGCTCATGGGGCAGAGCACCTGCTGCAGCAGTCAGGAACAGTGCCTTGAAGTTTTCCCAGGTGTTCTAATCTGCGTCATCGGGATGACGCATTTTAAGGTTACAAACAGTGGCTGTAGGCCTGGGCCCATGCTTTGATCGTCGTCTTCTAAAAGCACTGCTAATTAATTTTCTGTCTGTTTAGTCAAGTGACTGCACCCACTTCCTACCACTCTATGCCAATCTCTCCATGTACGAGCTGATCATCTTTTCATTAATCCTAATGCTGATAGAGAAAGCAGGTTAACTGCCATCTCTGAGAACGCATATCTTCACTTCTGCCTCGCATGCACTCAGACTGCTCGCTGCTGGGGCTGTCTGTAAGCGGCTGGGGCTGTCTGTCGTCTGACTCAGCACTTGGTAACCAGAAAAGGGAAATGTAATTAATTTATTTAATTTTCTGATTCATGCCTAATAAATTCCCATAAATGAAGAGTCACCTGACCACTCAGCAATTGTATTTCAGCTGGTGGACAGGAAGAGGAATAGCTATCCGTAAGAGCGTTTTGACTTGCATTTATAGTACTTTTTTCCCGTGGGCTTGTTTCTTGAATTCCAAATGTACATCTTTGAATCTGATAATCCGCAGCACTCGCAAGTAGGCCTTTGTTTACTGAAATGTTACAATTAAAGTTAATAGTGCACGTTTTTCAGCTGCACGCATTTTGAAAATGACAGGAGGTCAGTGCTCCCCAGCGCGCATGTTTGGTGTCGCGATTATCAGTATGCTGATTAGCTATTGTAGAATCATTCAAATTAGGCAGCGTTTTGCTCCGATTGTTTTTTTGGGTAGGGGAGTATTGCATGTACGGGCACGCACGTTCACATCAAAGGGTCTTACATGCACAGACCTGCTTTCACTTACTATGCAGCTACTGGACCAGGGGCTCGCTTACCAATCTGCTAATGTGCTCCACTTCTCGCAGGATCAAAAGGCACATGGCACGGTTTCCGGTCGCGTAGATAGATCAACAGTGCTTGTGCCACCTGCACTACAGCTACAGGCCTTCCATCCTGCTGCTTTGCGCACACGTCGCTCAGGATATAAAGCGCAATGCCAGTCTGGAAAAGGACAGTGGAGCAGTTCCTGCCTGTGCCGGAGTTCAGGAAGAACGTCATGTTCTTCAGCCTGCCCCGCCCCAGCTAAGCTCACTTCAGCCAATCCGAGCAGCTGGTTTGGGTGAGGGCGGGCAAGCGCTCATAACGCGCCTAAAAAATAACGAAGGGATAATAAATAGATATTGGAGCTCAGAATGAAGCAATAAAAATTGGATGCCGGGCCGAGGTACTCCCAGGGGGTCGGCGAGCTACCAGTAGCTCGCGATCGACCGGTTGGAGACCCCTGACTTAGAAAATATGATCTGGGGAAAATATTCTCCGGGGCGGAAAAATCTCTATACAAACATCCAACTGCCAGGGTCCTGGTAAATGGTAATCTCACAAAGATAGTCATCAAGAGAGTCACGAGGCAAGTTTGTCCCCTGTCCCCCCCGCTTTTCTATATATTGAACCATTAGCCAGCGCCTTCAGAGACAACCGGGAGATCACTCCCATTGAATATCAAGGGTGGGAGAAGAAAGTGGCCCTCTGCGCTGATGACCTAATGATCTTTACCAACAACTTATTAGAGTCACTCCCGGTAATAGAGGATACCCTGGACCAATTCGGGAAGGTGTCAGGTTATCTAGTCAATCAATTAAGAACAGAGATAATGGAATGGAACTACCAAAGAAATAATCCATTGGTAAAAGAAAGAATACGATACTTGGGCTTGGAGATAGTGAAGGATATAGTAGATAAAATAACCCATGTAAATTTTAGCAAAACACGGTCAGAAGACAGGAAGTTACTTAAAGTGTGGGGGGACTCCCGCTGTCATTTCTGGGGCGCTCCAATATACTAAAAATGTCAATCCTCCCGAAATTGACATACATTTTTAATTCCATACCTTTGGAGTTCAAGAAAGAATGGTTTATCAAGTTGCAAGAGGAATTGAGTAGTTTCATATGGGCCTCAAAACGGGTCAGAATAGCTTGGGAAAAGCTTCGGAGGTAAAAAGAGTAAGGGGGATAGCTAGCCCAGATCTACTTGAATACTGCAGAGCATTCCAATTCAAGAATATAAGAGTATTGTTAAAAGAGCACAATACCTATCCCACATATCTACAAGCAATGACAAATCTAGAAGGCAGCCATTTTTTATATACATTTGGACATCCAAAGTGTTTCAAAAACTTAAAATTGAAGGTATTATGGTCAGCCTCTAAATTATGGTGTCAAATCTGAAAATACCATACAATAGCGACTTTGCCCCAATATGGGCCTCCCCAGGAACCCCGGAGTGCCTAAAAGTCAAGCTTGCTATCCCACTGGAAAAAGAAGGCCTAACAAAGTGGGGATAACTCCTAGAAGGAAATGTTCTAATCGGATGGAATCAACTTACAACTATGACTAATGGCTCACTATCAAAATTCAAGTACTACCAGCTAGTAAGCTGGGTTAAGTCCTTTGGGGAGATGAGACAGGAAATAGAGATCTTAAAAGGAAAATACAAGGAAATGTGGTGTTAAAGACAGAGGTATCAATCTGGTATTGGTTACTTATATCAGCCGGGGAGGAAGTCTTTACCCTACCTGTTGAGATCTGGGGGAAGGACCTGCCGACACTGGATGTACAAGAAACATGGCACGTATCAATGTCTGCATGTTGGTACACTATCAATTCAGCCTCTCTAAGAAAAAACATTTATTCTTTATACATAGAGCTTATTGGACGCCAAAGAGATTGTCCAAATTAAACGCACAGAACGTGAAAAGCTGTCCCAAATGTGGAAGAGAGATGGCGGACAATGTACACATGTTTCGGCAGTGCCCCCAGCTCCAGAAACTTTGGGACGAAGAGGGTAAGATCCTCACGGAACTAATGGGCCAACAAATAGAGGTAAGCATAGATCTAGTTATATTTGGGGTTAGAGCACACATTGAAGTTCTCCCTAAACTAAGTAAAAAACTGAAAAACCTCAGTTTTGTTTTAATTTTATTAGCTAGACGCAAAGTATGTATTAAGTGGATACTCCATAACTCGCCAACCCAGTGGGAATGGTTAGCTTCGATACAGAGGGTAAATACGTTAGATCGAAGTGGGAGGCATAGTAGGAGATTTGAATTTTGGATATTTGGGAGCAGAGACAGATTTCACAGAGCTAGTCTGCTGAAGGGTCCTTGGATGCCCAATGATTATGCAATATAGCAATAACTCGCAAGCAAGGGGCTTGTATTGGTAGCTACAGAAGACTGCTTCCCCCCGAACTGAATGGAATGGGAATAAAAGGGGGTCCTGTCAGACGGTGAGGATCTCCCTACTCCCTCAAGCCAATAGTAGGCTGAGCCAAGACGGAATAGTTAGAATCAGGACCCCTGATACCTCCTACTCCTGATTATTGCACAATGAGGACAAAATAAAAAAAAAACTGTACAACAACACAGCGAAGCTCAAAGTGCTGTGTTGCATTGCTCTGCCCTGCATAGGCATTCCATGAGCATTGTGTGGGTGTTCCCACACAACTCCCATAGTTTTTGACGCATTCCCAGATTTACAAGACCTTGTAAATCAGGGAATACGCCAAAAAGATACTCCTCCCCAGGAGAGGCTTAACAAGGAGAAATATCTTTATTTCTCCTCATTACTTACTCTTTCTGCAGCACACATAGAAGAGGACAATGCCTCTCAGGATTGATTTTGTGCAGAAAGGGGTGTACCTTCCTGCACAAATCAATCCTTCATGCAACGCAGGCACCCTTGCACCATCGTGCACAGGGTGCCTGCGTTGGCGCCAAGATGCCAAAAGGATGCCGGCACAGGGGGAAAAGTCAGGAGTGCATGCATGCCTTAAATATGGCACATTCCTGCCCTTGTCATAGGAAAGAACCTGAAGCACACCCTTTCCGTTTAAGTGTTTCGCCTTTCTTTGAAGTTTAGCGTGCAGAACTCTCAATGCGCTCCGTCCCAGTGGGCATGCTTGAAATTCAAAATCAATTGTGGCACGCCCTTTGCGTGTCACAAAAGTGTTGCACAGCCGTATGAACATTTGTGACCAAAGTTAAACACATACTCCGTATTCTTGTGTAAGTTCATCCATTTATTCCAAATTTCACAGTTTTATCGGGCACGCCAGAGAAGCGAAGTTTCTTACTTTCATGCGTCTTACTAGCTCAAGAATTGCCCATCCGGGCCTATTCGTAGGCAACTTGATTCATCCAAAACGTAACATTTTACCCAATGCATTTCGGTTTTCCTCAACCTTCATCAGGGGTATCTGTGGTGTTTAAAAAAATACTTATTAACTAACACTTCTTGTGCATCCCACATGTACAGTAAACTCCCACCATTACCACTTTAAATAATTATTATGAATCCCCGTGCACCTCTAACACATAGTGTTCACCACCCTTTGCTGCTTGCCATTCCTCCCACTAAAATCACCCTAACAAAAACCTATAGTGCCTCGCGTGTAAACAAACTGTAATCACCCCCATTCAACTTGCCATGTCCTCAAAGCTACTCCCGGTCTGCAGAAATGAAACCCTTTTTAATAAACAATCTAATCCCCATTCATACCTGTGATAATCCTCCTGCATTTTAAACAGCGTGACCTCCTTGTCTCAGCTCAAAAGTCAGTCTGATCTAAAGCCTCTCTATCACTCAATTATACCGTGTTGCTCCACCTATCACGTGTTAGTATTCACCACCCTCCATCCATCTTAAAATGCTACGTGCATCATAAAACATTTTCATACATCCCCAATAATGCAATTTATACAACACGACCTTTGTTCTCCCCTTATTTGCTAAATTACCACATTTTTTTCACATAACAACAAAGTAGTGTTCGTAAAAACAATACTAGTGAAAAACAAAATCCAGATTCATTGCGAGATCTTCCGTGCTAAATTAACCCATATTCTTCAATAACGTTCTGTTCAAAAGTCTCTGACGTGACAATGTCCTTTTTGCTATTTAATCCTTTCATATTGGCGGGGTGCTAGCAGGGTTGGAACGGCTGCAAAATCAATCATAGGAAAGAACCTGAAGCACACCCTTTCCGTTTAAGTGTTTCGCCTTTCTTTGAAGTTTAGCGTGCAGAACTCTCAATGCGTTTGTTGTTATGTGAAAAAAATGTGGTAATTTAGCAAACAAGGGGAGAACAAAGGTCGTGTTGTATAAATTGCATTATTGGGGATGTATGAAAATGTTTTATGATGCACAAGCACTTTAAGATGGATGGAGGGTGGTGAATACTAACACGTGATAGGTGGAGCAACACGGTATAATTGAGTGATAGAGAGGCTTTAGATCAGACTGACTTTTGAGCTGAGGCAAGGAGGTCACGCTGTTTAAAATGCAGGAGGATTATCACAGGTATGAATGGGGATTAGATTGTTTATTAAAAAGGGTTTCATTTCTGCAGACCGGGAGTAGCTTTGAGGACATGGCAAGTTGAATGGGGGTGATTACAGTTTGTTTACACGCGAGGCACTATAGGTTTTTGTTAGAGTGATTTTTAGTGGGAGGAATGGCAAGCAGCAAAGGGTGGTGAACACTATGTGTTAGAGGTGCACGGGGATTCATAATAATTATTTAAAGTGGTAATGGTGGGAGTTTACTGTACATGTGGGATGCACAAGAAGTGTTAGTTAATAAGTATTTTTTTAAACACCACAGATACCCCTGATGAAGGTTGAGGAAAACCGAAATGCATTGGGTAAAATGTTACGTTTTGGATGAATCAAGTTGCCTACTGAATAGGCCCGGATGGGCAATTCTAGAGCTAGTAAGACGCATGAAAGTAAGAAACTTCGCTTCTCTGGCGTGACCGATAAAACTGTGAAATTTGGAATAAATGGATGAACTTACACAAGAATACGGAGTATGTGTTTAACTTTGGTCACAAATGTTCATACGGCTGTGCAACTCTTTGTGACACGCAAAGGGCGTGCCACAATTGATTTTACATTCCTGCCCTTGCCCACTGACGCAGTGCAGCAAGGTGACTTGCTGCACTTCACAGTGCCACTATTCCATAAATATGCCCCCAAATGATCCCGTAAGTCTGGAGTCTGTTTTGAGATTTTTGGCCACATTCCATTTTTGAGCATTCCAAGTAATCCGAGGCAGTGGCAAAATAGTGGGGCCCCCTGCAAAACGTAATGAGGGGCCCCAGGGTCTCCCTTTCGCCCAGATATTTATTGACCTTGGGCTGAATCGGGGCACCCTGAAGGAGGGAAGGCCCCATAAGGTATCAGGCGCCCACTGTGCCCTTGGGGCTGCAGGGGCTTGCTTTAGGCCCCCAAGCAGAGACATGTCCTCATAGAACTGCATTCTTTTTTTCACCAGGCAACATTTACTTAGCAGTCAAAACACAAATAAGGTACATGTCTGCAGACAGGAAGTAAGCAATTTCCTCTCAGATGCTTCGCAGCATACATCAGCCTGATAGTGGGCACGAGTGTCTTAGTTTATACTCTAATAAACTCTGAGTTAGTGACTTGATAAGAGTGAAACAGTAACCTGGGGCCACGGGTGCCTGCAGTTGTCAGCGCGGTGATAAGTCAGAGCTTCATCATCAGAAACAAAACAGTACTTAAAGAAAAGCCGCTAACACTACGGTCATAATTTACTGGCCACAAGTGAACACTGCGAGAACAGTGCCCGAGAAATTGTCTTCCTCTCAATTTGGCTTTTGCTATGGTCGGCATTATTAAACTTTAGTGGTCCTCTTGCGCCAGCCCTTCATCTGCATCATTATAAGAAGAAAGGCGAAGCGAGGCCGCTCGGCGGGGAATTGGATCGACTAGCAACGCACTAAAATCATTTTTAAAGGATCCTTAATTAAGTCTTTGGTCACATAAACATTTTATAAAGTGTCACATTGACTTCATAATTTACGCCGGGAACGCTGTCGTTAATAACAAGCAATTAAGGGCTTGAACAGCACAAGAAAAGGTTTGCATTTTGTAAAGTAAAACAGGGCCTGCCCTGTTTCCTGCAGGTAGAGCCTGTTATTGTTATCAAGGGTCGATGTTTGAAGTAGTCTCTCACAGGCTTCGCCTGCATGGCTGATTCTACTGCAAGGCATAATATTTTCTGGGGAATTTACACTGCCACTAAGACCTCCTAACCTGATTGGTTGTGCTTATGGTGTGGAGATATTGGGGACAGGACTAACAATTCCCCTGGTATTGCCACACCTACAGCCACAATGAGTTAAAATAACTGGGATGGGGACATAGGGTCAGATGTACGACCAGTCCATTTTGCGAGTCACAAATTGCGTTGTTTTCTGACTTGCAATTTGCGACTTGCAAAAGGGAATGTACAACAGTGTCTCAGACAATGCTTGCGATCCCCAATGTGGTCGCAAACGACCTGCCTCGTTAATATTTAGGAGGCAGGTCGCAATTTGTGACTGCATTGGGAATGGCCGGCATTCACGGTGATGGTGGCCTGCTGGGGTCAGCAGATCACCATGTCTGTGACTGCTTTTTAAATAAAGCAGTCTTTTGTTTTTTAAATGCAGAAAGTTTTCCTTAAAGGAAAACAGGATGCATTTAAAAAAAGAAAAATGAAACGTTTCTGTTTCATTTTTTAAGAGTAAGCAGTGGTCCGTGGCACCACTGCCTGCTCATAAAAAATATTTTCGCCACCAGTCACAAAGGGACCCCTTCCCGTTTGCGAGTGGCTTACCACCATTTTGAAATAGGTGGTAAACTGCGAGTGTTTTGTGACCGCAATTGCAGTCGCAAAACAATCGTACATAGAAGTGTGACTCGCTTGACTCGCAAAATAGGGTTTGTACATTGCACAGACCTATTTTGTGGTCGCAAACGGGCCGATATCCCGTTTACGACTGCAAAAAAATGGTTGTACATTAGGCTCATAAACTGCAAGATCCAGAATTAACAGATTCTTTCCTCTAGGTTTTGCCCTACTCCGTAGAGTTTTGTACTATATTATGTTATATTCTATTTTCTATATTTACCCCAGGTGGTGAATGTGATAGGGGCGCAGTGGGTTGCTCGGGAGTGGTGATGGTTAAGTGATGGCGAGTATCAAGAAAGGTTTTGAGACTGCTAATGGGAACATAGCGTACTTCCCTTATGCTTTTGAGCGAGTGTAGTAGCTGCCAGGAGGAGTAATCTCTGACTTTGGGGCTATATGCTCTGTCCGTTGGTGTTACATATCAATTGAAGTCGAGCTCAGTATTCTCGCACCCAGTAATTCAGCTGCAGGAACACCGGGTGGCAAAAAAGTGGTTAGGGAGGTACACCCAGGGAATACCGCTGTTTTTATCTCATAATGAAGGCCCTGATGTATTCATTGTGGTCTACTAGCAAGTCAAGGGATGAAGTGACACAAACTGCAGCACTGGACAAGTGTGCCCTAGTCTTCCTTTCAACTCATCCAACATGCTCAGTACAAGAAGTATGTTCATATTGAAGGAAATTGCACTAGTTCAAATAAAAAGACGGTAATTCCGGTTGCACCAACATTTGTTACATTTGTAATAATAAATATAGGAAATAGTATTTGCACCAGCACAACCTTTGAAGTAAACTGAGTTCACACAATTTTTCCTACTTACACAATAAGATAGGAGAAAATACATAGGGGCTTATTTACAAGGCCCTTGCGCCACTTTTGCGTCATTTTTAACATGGGAAAAGTGACGCAAAAGTGGCGCAAGGGCTTGTAAATCTGCCCCATAGTCCTCTACTTTTTAAATCTGAATGAAGGCATACGTTTAAGGTAAATAGAATTACACAGATGTTTACATTTTTCAGGTATATTTTACAGGGTGATTGGTTAACAGTGTAGTCTCTCTCTCGGCATAGTGATTTCTCCTCTTTCTAAGAAATCTACATGACACAATTTCCAGCTTGAGCGCTTTGATACCCTGTACAGGTTGCAGGTAAATATATTTGCATCTGGCATGGCAAGTTTCCTCAGGGAGGGAAATGGGGGGTGTAAGAAATTCGGTTACAGGTTGAGGGGGGTAAATTTATACAGTACTTTAAATAGTAATAAAGTGAAACCCAACACAAGGAAAATCATGAACCAATTTAGGAAAATAGAGTAAAATGTAATAAACAATTTAACACCAAAACTATAAAAATCCAATCAGTAAAACAGGAGATATGCAATTTTATATATTTAAGTGAAAATAGCACCAGAAAGCACAAAGTGTCTCTTGCAGCTATCCAGTCATGCCGGTCTCAATTTCACTCCGAAAGTGATGGAGCGCAGGCTGAATACTGGGACCAGGTTAGTCCTGCTGAAACAGTTACCTTCACAGTTCAGCACAAAGAGTTTTATTTGCGGTGGAAGGGGCCACAAAGATCAGGGAGAGCTTTATAGATGGCCATCGAAGTAGAATGAAAATCAGGCCAGGGGTGAGTCCTTCCTCTCCCTGCCATTCCATCTGGGCCTCTGTACCCTCTGTTTGGGAGTGGTACCCCAAACCAAAATTCTGAGTTTTCAGGGCCTCTTGGGTGGCTGCTCCTCCCAGCTCTCCTGACACCAGTGGCAACTCATTCCTCAGATATCAGTCTATGGGAATGTGGGGAGTAACTATGCCTCCTCTCTGGGTCACCTACCCACCCCACTCCAGGGGTACCAGTCCCATGGGGTGGAAAGAGTCCTGCCCCGGAACCTGAGTTACCTTATACACCTGGTCGGTGTACTGCTCTGGAAAAAAAGCGCTTTTCCACTACCATGGTCTGGCTGGTCCCGGGTGCCTCAGAGCAGTGACAGGGACCCCATTCCCCTTGACCTGTTGAAGTGATGGCTCCCACCCGCATAGATTACTTGTTTACCCTCTGAATTCACCTCCCAACTAAGGGAGATTAGTCTATTGTCTATCTTCTGCCCCTAGTGACTAGTAACCCATACGGTTCCACCATTGGGTGATTTCTAAGAACAGACATATTCCCCCTGCTTGTGTCTTAGCTGAGAACAATTAAAGGTGCCGGATTGGAAATGGGGTGCTCTGGGCCACCGCTCACCAGCGCTTCCTCCCTGCTTTTCAGAAAGGGCATGGGAACCCTTTCCTTCCCCCTTTCTCTGGGACTTCTCTGCGTCTCCTTTGACCTCCCCTTCACTCTGCTGGGGGAACCTGAACCTGAACCTGAACCTGAACCTGAACCTGAACTACCCTTCTTGGGATCACTCCCAGGTACCATGTTGTGGACCCAGGTGCTGATCCAGCAATCTGCCTCCCTAGCAAGCTCCAGGGGATAAATGTGCTCTCTAGCAATCAGATTATACAGTCCTTATTAATCCTTTACTTCACAGCCCTTCAGCCCAACCATCCAGGGCCTTGCAAAATGATATACACAAATCACCAAGGTCTGCTGGGGCAGCTTCTGGCTGTCCCTAAACATCAACCTATACTTTTCTGGGGTGAGCCCATATTTCCTGGTCAGGGCCTCCTTCATGAGGGAATACTTCATCCTGTCCACTTTACCTAGCGCTTACAGGGCATTCCTCCCTTTATTGGGAATATGCTTCCAGAGACCGGCCCGCAAATCCTCTTCAGGTACCCAGTTCCTCTCTAAGACAACCTCATAAGCCTCAAACCAGTTATCTATGCCACCCCCCACAACAAAGTTAAGCACCAGATCTTTCGGGATGAGGACATTTTTTTCTCTAGTGGACTCTAGGATAACACTGCCATTAGTGCTGGACTCTACTTGCTTAGCTTTTATGCCCAACTCTCTAAGACTGGGCTCATGGGCCATTATCTTCTCCTCCATCTTGAGCCTGGCCATTTGCAGCTGGAACTCCCTTTCTGCCTTCCTGTCCTCAGTGGAAACATTTCTTGAAGACACACTGCTGCCTGCCCTCACACTGGGTTCTCTTTCAGTGGGCAGATGGTCTCCGTCCTCTGGGAGCCTCCCCCCCCCCAGGGCTCGCAGCCAGGCCCTCCTCTGCTCCTAAATCAAGCCCCCCTCATCAGGATTATCCACCTTAGGATCCTCCTCCTCTGACTCCTCAGGTTTGGATTGTAAACTTGTGACCTCCTCATAGGCATGAAGGGCTATTTGAAGGTCCAGTTTTGTGGCCCTTTTTCCAGAGTTTCTACAGCCCAGCCCTGCTGTGACTGTCCACCTTGAGCATCACTATCTCCATGATATAAGACAAAGAGGTAGGAAACTTAAATTTAGAAAAAGGATAAACAGCCAGTCAGAAAACTAGGGAGAATTTATAAAGGGTTGAATTGGTCTCAGATTATCTATCTGGGATTTTCAGTGCAACACATAATCACTGTATCGCACTACACAAACACAAGTCCTAATCCTCACCGCTGAACACCAATGTAAGAAACTGGGTTACTGGTTAAGGGTAGCAAAACATTTCCCAAGCAGCAAACACACTTCCATGTTAGGGTGAAGTCACAAGCAGACCCCTAATTAACCTAATCTTAGAAGAATTTAGAAAAATAGGGTAAAATCGTATAAGTAATTTAACACAAAAACAACAAAAATCCAATCAGTGGAACCGGAGGCATTCAATTTTAAAGATTTAAGTGAAAATAGCGCCAAAAAGCAACGAAGCTAGCTAGTCTTGCGAGATCGGGTGAAAGTCGCAAGTTTAGGCCAACCACAGTGGAGCATGGGCCAGATACAGGGACCAGATTAGACCCACTGAGAGAGTTACCTGCACACTCCAGTGCAAAGATTACCATTTGTGGTGGAAGGGGCCGCAAGGGGCAGGTACAGTGTCACTGATGGCCATCGAAGTACAGGTCGGGCTTTGCGGACGGTCGTTGCTGTAGCATGAAGATCTTGCTGGGCATCGAGGATGGTTGCCACTGGTGCTTCATGTTGGTGGTCCCCGGGAGTTGTTGATGCTGTAGCATGAAGTGCCAATCTCATTTTGCCAGGAGTCACTGGTGGTCACTATAGTGCAAAGAGTAGGATTGGTCTGAACTTCGGGCTGGCGGGCGGCGCGGATGACAAGATTTTGGCACAAAAGTGCCTGTTCATGAGGAGCCTAAAAACTTCAGGGGAGCTCAACTGAGGCTACAACAAGGGTCCAGGACTTGAGCGGCACCACTTGGTGGTTAGAAAATCTCACTCCAGCAGATGCCAACAGGGCTCAGGCAGGGCTAGGCAGCAAGTCAGCTGAGCAGTTGCAGAGAGTCTCTGTAGCTTGTTATGTCCCTTTAGCTCAGAACAGGATGTGAGCTGACCAACCCTTGAAGTCACTGAAGCCTGAGATGAAGGGTGGCTGTCCAGTCTTCCTTTTTAAGCAAAGTACAAAACAAAGTAGTAGTAGTGCTAGAATTATCGCACCTCATTGCTGTAACTTAAAGACAATTGTTGGGAAGGATAATTAATTATAACAGATATAGTAAACATCTAGAAGTGCTTTAATGGCTGAGGCACTGTACTACCCAAGGTGCAAATGTACACTGACAAAGTCAGTTATAGAGTTATACAAAAAAACAAAGCACTCTCCAATTAAATATATTGCCCAGACAGTATGGACTTTCTTTAGACAGACATAGTTCTTCTATCTATGCACTCGAAAACCACCCTGCCTACCCTGCTTACCATTCACCACTGCCCTATTTCAGCCCTACATCTTCACCTAACCCAGGTCTACCATAGTGACTTCAAGGGCTAGTTTGCTGGTCTCCTGTCCAGAGCCACAGGAACATAAAAGGTGCCTACCATCTTGGGCCCGCACCTTGACCCAGCCTGAGTGAGTTCTGAACCCCCCAAGTGGTGTCCCACTAGTCTAGGACTCTTGGTTGTGGTGCTAAAAGTGCCCAGGTAGCCAACATCCAAAACTTGGGACTTACATTTTTAGCTAAAAACTCCACTGCGACCCGAGGAAAAACCAGGACCAACCTGTTTGTTAACCCACACAAGGTGAATCGCCGGTCGGCTTGTCTTTGCGGCTGCTCTCTACGTACATCTCCGCAGCAGCTAATCCTGTTTAGCGGTCCTTCGCCAAAGGAATATCTGAGCTCTTGAAACTGTCTTTGGCTACATGCTCCTGCCTCGTCCTGCTGGAGATTTTCGACTTCCAAAAAAGTGACTAAGTCCGAACGTAGAAATCTCACTGAGACAAGACTGTCCCTGCAGGAATTTCAATATGACATTTAAACTGAATATGGTGCATCAATATTTTCACCTGCTACTGTACATGAAAGCATGGTAATGGGGGCTCTTAGAGCAAAGAGACCTTGGGCTCTAATGACTGCCTAATATTAAAGCTACTTCTGACACATTCTTTTGATAGTGCTTAATATATTTAAACCGGAATAATAAAATACCTTTGTTGTGAAATTATGAAGTATTTGATCAAATCTCCTCTAGTTACATTTCTTCTATTGAATTTCATCTCTCAGCAGAGCAACTCTATGAACAGAGTACTATAATGAGTTGGGGAAGAAAGGCAGGAGCATTGTAAAATTCTGCTGCTATTCAAAAATGTATTGACATATCAGGGAATGCATTTAAGAAAAAACCTTACAAAAATATCTGACATTTTTTAAACCATCAGGTTATAACTCCAACTGTGCCCATGGAAATACTATAACTACTGCATAAGTGTTAAGTATAATCCCTGTCAATGTAAAGATCCAGATACAATCATATTGAGGGAGGCTTCAAATATTAAGATCAATCACCCCATTAGCCCAATTAACAGGTTCATATTCAACCTGGTAACTAATGAATGCTTAGAGGGTGAGTGGCTAGTGGAAAATTGACCCACAGGTCCAATATACTTATCTAACATAGGACAGTGGCCAAAGATACAGATCAGGTGGTAGGTAGTGAGGTTATATCAAATAATCTCCAATTAAACAAGCATCTTGTAATTGGTTAATTGTACTACCTCAAGAGCAGGCAAACTAAAGCACTAGATATCATTATTTATCATTCTTTCGCAATGCCCTTGAAAACGCTAAAAACAGACCAAATGAGCTCTTCACCCTCATCAGGCAACAAACTTCCAAGCCCCCCGTGTCCACAACACAGCCTTCTAATGCCCTGTGTGAGAACTTTGCCAACTTCTTCAACGACAAAATCTCCAAGATTGAGCTCTCCCTGGACGTCAACCGTAACCTCGTCCATAGGAGCCCAGCCCCAGGAGTTGATGATAGCTCACCCAATCACCCTCCTAACCAATGGAAATCATTCAACCCCGTCTCGGATTTAGAGATAGTCAAACTGATCTCCACCTCTAAACCCTCCTCTCACGCCTTGGACCCTATTCCTGCCCAACTGGCCAAAAAGCTAAAACTCCCCCTAGCACCACTCTGGATCAGGATCATAAACAGCTCCCTGAGCTCCGGAGTCATTCCGGACTGCCTCAAAGTTGGCCAAGTCACACCACTACTGAAACAACCAGGCTTGGACACCAATGATTTGAATAACTACAGACCCGTCTCCAATCTTCCTCTCCTGGCCAAAACGTTGGAAAAGTGCGTTCTCCTCCAACTGACACAACACATGGACAGCATCAACCTCCTGGAACCCCACCAATCGGGCTTCAGAAAAGGTTGTAGCACATAGACAGCGATCCTTAATATCATGGATGATCTACACAAGTCCCTCGATTCAGACCAATGCTCCCTACTCATCCTCCTGGACCTATCGGCAGCCTTCGATACGGTTGACCCCCAACTACTCATTAAGGTACTCCAAGAAAGGTTAGGGGTTGAAGAGGCAGTCTTACACTGGTTCGGCTCCTTTCTCCAAGCTCGCTCTCAAAGAGTCAAAATCAACAACTTCACGTCGGAGCTTCACCCGGCCAGCAGAGGCGTCCCTCAAGGATCAGTCCTCTCCCTGCAATTATTCAACATATACATGGAACCCCTCACCACCATTCTCAAAAGATCCAACATTCCCTTCCACCTCTATGCGGACAACACTCAGATCTATCTCGAAACCTCCTCCATTGAAGACATCCAAAGACTCAACGACACTCTCAGAGAAGTCCAACACTGGCTCTCATCAAACCACTTGAAATTGAATCAAGACAAAACGGAAATCCTCCTCATTTCTAACAAAACGGAAAACCCTCAAGTCACAGAATGGCTAAAATCAATTGAGGCTCTCAACGAAAATCTCTACCTGACCGACTCCGTCAAATCGCTGGGAATCACCTTGGACCCCAAACTCAGCATGGTTAAACACATCAAGAACACAGCAAAGAGTGTCTTCCTCAACCTGAAACTACTAAGCAAGATAAAACCCTTCATCCCGAACAACGACCTCAAACAAGCGACACAATCCTTGGTACTTTGCAGATTGGATTATGGAAATGCTACCCTCACAGGCACAGCAAAATCACACCTAGCCCCCCTCTGATCAACCCTGAATGCAGCTGCAAAAATGGTCACCGGAGTAAAAAAATATGACCACATCTCGCCCGCACTCAGAGAGTTGAAATGGCTCCCAGTTGAAATGCGTGCCAATTTCAGAACTGCCTGCCTCACACGCAAAGCCCTTCACACTGGGAAACCCGAATACCTGGCCTCCAAACTCACGAAGGCCGGTCAGACAAGGAACCTCAGGAGTTCAAACACTCTACTCCTCATACCGCCGAAATTCCGTAAACAAAAAACCGCAGCACGATCCTTCTCTGGAAATGCACCCAAAATCTGGAACTCCATCCCAGTTCATATCAGGACCATCCCTTCCTTTCCAAAGTTCAAAAGGCAGCTCAAAGACCTCTTCCTCAAGAGCACTCTCCCAAATGGATAGAGTGCCACTAAAACTCATGAGCGTGCACACTTTGGCACAATGACACTTTGAAACTAAGTCCTCTACCTCACACCTAGCCCGACTCCTTCCCACTATCCCCCCGTTCGGAAAGATGTGAGGCTTGAAATACTGTGCTCTCTATTACGAGACTATTGCAACTTCCCGGCCTCCAGCATCATACAACGTGCAAAGTCTCCCTCTGCACCTTGAGGCTTTTTGTGTGACCACCGCTATAATACCTGTCTGTTTAATACTGCTATAATATGTGTTCTCCTCTACTAAGGGGCCGATTCCGATCTCGGCCGGTAGGGCTCCGAATCGGATTCGGCTTTACCGGATCCGATTCGGAGCCCTGTTTCCCGACCGATTCGTACGTGCGACCGGCCGAGCGAGTACGATGCGAAATCTCTGACCGACTCGTTCGCGAGACCCAACCGCACCGACCGACTCGTTCGCGAAAGCCGACCGCTCCGACCGACTCACATGGACACGCCTCGCACCGCGCAATGGAGACGTTCCCCGGCCGGGTAAGTACGATGCGTGCCTCGAGCAGTCCGACCGACTCGCGCCGTGCGGCTCAAAAGAGCAGTCGGAGCCGCACTTTGGGGGTCCGTGTCGGACCCCCCTGTACGCCTAGCCACGCGAGTCGCACACAGGGGGGACCCATGGGTCCCCCCTACCTGTGCATGTACGGCATGACCCGCTTCGACGCGTACCCGCTGTAGGGGGCGCCCTTGTTCGCCTCGCACCCATTGAGTCAATGGGAGCCCGCGTACGCGTTGTACGACCGGCTCCCATTGACTTCAAAGGGAGTCCGACCGAATCGAGTCCGATAGCATACGAACACATCGTACTCGTTCGGTCGGACTGCTAGGGTTCGATTCGGTCGGAAATCTCTCCGGGTCCAGCTCGGTCGGAGAGATTTCCGGCCCGAATCGGAATCGGCCCCTAAGTGTTGTAAAGCGCTCCGATACCTTCGGGTCTGGCTAGCGCTATATAGAAACTCTGAAATAAATAAATAAATATATTTAAACTAATCAATCATCCAGAATGAAAATTGATGAACCAAGAGGGGTTGATTTCCTAGCAAACAATGACATCGTTGAGAGGGAAGCAGTGGCATCATGGAATATATCAGGCCTCACCAAAAAGGCAAAATATACTCATTTTTGTGTATTTATTCCAACTAACACAATTTGCATGTTTCAAGAAAGAGGGATTTGAGCCCCAAATTACCTGCAAGAATTCTTGATTTTTTGAATTCTTGCTACTGGTAAACCATGATGTCACATTTCATGAGGTTTAACAATTTGGGTGCATATTGATTTAAACTGCCAAGTAAATGTATTGAATGCTAACTACCTGGACACCAGAGAACTGCTCTTGCCCATTAAACCAAGAATCAAGTTAGTTGTTTTCAAAATGTATAACATTAGGAGCAGGCATAATGAAGTGTCCCACCCTTTACTTAATCTGGATAGTCCATTGTCTAATAGACAATTAATCATGCCAGAAATTAGTGCAAAACCATAGTGGTCGACAATTTCTGTTGTACTTAACAACCAGTAAGCAAATGTGAACTCCTAGCAGAAGAAAATCAGGCTTGGGGAATTCTGAAACTCTTTGGCAGTTATAAAGGGGAAAAAGTCGGAACACAGCGTTCTTAAGCACGAGTGTTCCGACTCCTCAAGCTAAACCACACTTGCCTTAACCACACATATGCCTTAACCATGCAGTTTCCTGGGATGAGGTGTGGTCGGGGATAGGTTTCTGGGCTGGAGGGGGTCGGGGTAGTTTGTGGGCTGGAGGGGGGTTGGGGTAGTTTTCTGGGCTGGTGGTGAGTCAGAGGTAGTTTTCTTGGCTGGGAGGGTCTGGGGTAGCTTTTCTGGGCTGGGGGGTTCGGGGATAGTTTTCAGTGCTAGGGGGTTTGGGGGTAGTTTTCAGGGCTGAGGGGGTCGGAGGTAGTTTTCAGGGCTGGGGGTTGGGCTAGTTTTCAGGGCTGGGGGTAGGGTAGTTTTCAGGGCTGGGGGTCAGGGGTAGTTTTCAGGGCTGGGGGGTAAGAGCAGGTTTAGGGCTGGGGAGGTTCGGGGTTGTTTTTTAATTAGGAGTTAGGGTATTAGGACTCAAGGCAGGGAAAGGGGAATAGGTAGTCGGGTAGTTTTTAGGGCTTGGGGAGGGCAGGGTAGTTTTTAGGGCTGGGTCAGGACTGGGCTGGGTCAGGTTAAGGGCCAGGTTTAAGAGACAGGGTTTTAGGCCTCAGGGGGAGGGAATGGGTAGTCGGAGTAGTTTTTAGGGCTTAGGGGGTTGGGCTAGTTTTCAGGGCTGGGGGTAGAGTAGTTTTCAGGGCTGGGGGTCAGGGGTAGTTTTCAGGGCTGGGGGGTCAGAGCAGATTTATGGCTGAGGGAGGGTGGGTAGTTTTTTAATAAGGGGTTAGGGTATTAGGACTCAAGGCAGGGAAAGGGGAATGGGTAGTCGGGGTAGTTTTTAGGGCTTGGGGAGGGCAGGGTTGTTTTTAGGGCTGGGTCAGGACTGGGATGGGTCATGTTAAGGGACAGGGTTAAGGGACAGGGTTTTAGGCCTCAGGGGGAGGGGAATGGGTAGTCGGGGTAGTGTTTAGGGCTTAGGGGAGGGCGGGCAGTTTTAAGGGTTGGGGGTCGGGTAGTTTTTAAAAATAGGGGTTTGCCTAAGGGCAGTGGAAGGGGTTGGGGTTGTTGTAGGGACAGTGCAAGGGGGTAGGAGGGGGTTGAGGTAGTGTTTAAGGGTTAGGGACAGCATGGGCGTTGGGACGGGGTAGGGGTATTTGGACCTCAGGACGGGGAGGAGGGCGGTGAGGGAGTTTGCAGCTTAGGGCCCGGGGAGGGGGGTCACGACCTTAGCCACGCATACCCCTTTACCAATCATGCATTTACCATGAAATTACGTGGGTCAGGCATACATGGCAAACGAATGCGTGGTTAAGACGCATTCGTGGTTTAGGCTGCGTGGTAGAGGTACGTGTGGTTTATCCAGTCATGCCTCTATCATACAACCATTATAAAGTATCAGCCCAATTACCCATTTAGGTATTCTTACAACATTTACACGCATGCAATGATAGACCGATTTCAGATAGCACCTCCCAGACAAGTTATACACCGTTGTCAAATTGATTACATAATCATTACAGAAGTAGGTTGGCATACAATTAATTATATGGTGCAGAGGAAAACACACAGAAAGCAACAATTGATACTAATTGGAAGCAAGCAGGCTTTCAACCCCTGTAATCGAGCCTATAAGACAGTCTAACTTGATCGTATAAAGTAAAAGAAAAAGGATACAGAGAAATAAATGCTTTGCCAATTGCTTAGCACCTCCCTTTTTCACTTTAGATTGTTTCTTAGATGCCCCAATGGATGCCCTTCAGAATACCACAATAAAATGGCCAGATGTAAAAGCATTTTTTGTGGTTCCAAATGGCCCTATTCGTCGAATCAGGTCATTTGCAATCACAATAATTATGGGTGACTGTTGTGATACCATTTGATGGGTATTTGGGGGTCAGATAATTGCCAACTTGGGGACCCAACAGAATGACTCAAAACCATTGACAAGTAAGATTAATCTTCCTTCTATCAGTTTGGTGGGTTTTACATGGGAGTCTTCATACATTTCAGCTCAGTTACTACTGATAAAGAGATAGTAGGGAGAGCTTGGTGAAGAACTTCCTAAATATCTGCCACTTATGCTCTTAATATAAGTAGCCCAATAAAAGGGATGGATTTTCCCCACGCTCAAAGTTACCAAAACCAAGGGTACTGGGAACTCCAAGGGTATAGAAAATTATGCCCATTACGAGTTGCACCCTGAGGATCCCCCTTAGAAATGGAAATTTATTGTGCGAATAACTAATTTGAGGTCCAGTTTTCCCAGTGATCCCTCATTTTGGGCAAGAGTTTTACCTGGAGATTTCTGCTGCTCTTAGGAGCCAAAATTCCCATATGAAAGTTAAGAGACCCAACGTAGTCCTGTGGATCACATAATTCCAATGGGGCCAGTAACTGCCACTTTTTGAATGCAACAAGCAACATGATGGAAGGAATCCTTGAACTGATCTAAGTCACTGGCAAAAGTTTGTAGTCCCATTCAGGTCCACCGTTTCTGTAAGTGAATACATTTCTGATGAGGCAGTGCAATGATCACTGAGGGTAAAATCATAATCTAAATGTACCATTTTCGGGATATAGGGCATCGATCAGTGAGAAACAGGTCACACGTGTGAGGTACATGTATGGGAGTGCAAGACATCAATCATTTAGAATCAGGGTCTAGGTATCCTAGATGCTGCTCACAGTGTATTAGCGTCAGTCACTCTGCTCAGAGAATACGTTGCAGAATATAGTGAACCACTCACTCAAAGGTCATAAGGCAATTGGGTAAGTCTAACATGTACATTTAACTTGCCAGTGGGTTGGATGTTTTCCAGGTGTTTGGTTTAAGTCCAATGGAACAAAGCTGAAAAAAGGCATAACGGAAAATATGCTTTGCAGGATTTAAGCGCAGTGTGCATATGTCATGACCCTTTATGGCACACTTCCTGACATTAATAGGCTGTGTGCAGCTTGCGGGGGGAGCATATGGAAAAAAGAATGCCTTGTCAAGAATGGTAGGCATTTGCACTAACACAATCTTCTCAGCTCAACTAATGATGTGTGTCACAAATCTTGAACTAGTTAACCTGTTTTTCTTCTCTCCTGTGGAAATTACATGTATTCAGAGTTAGGATTTTCCCCCAGATCAAGCTTCAAGCTTACACATTCCTGCCTGATTATACAAAGGATTTGACAGCATGACAGTAAAAGGGGAGTGGGGTGAAAGAAGAGGTAAGAGTAATTTTCAAGACTTTGCCGCATCTTCTTTGGATTATTGAGTCACCTTTTCACTTTTCTTCTGTTCTTTAAATGTGTTAGGCTCTCTTGCACTCCCTGTTTTTTCGAGGTGATTCTTCCTGAAACTAACTCTCCCCTGTTATTCTTTATGCAATTCTCTCTAATTGTCTGTAGCAAATGAATTCCACCCATTTATGCCCCCACGATTTTTCACTTTTTTTTTTTTTTTTTTAAGTTTAAAGAGAGATTTTATTTGCAAATAATTAAATACAATATAATAGGAACAAGATAAAACCATACATATAAGTATCACATTAAGAAAGTAAGCAAGAGAAAGGAGAAAAAGAGAGGAGAAAAAGACAATCATTAAATTTGAAAAATACTTATAATCACATTTCAAGGAATAACATCAAAATTGAGAGCAAAAGAACAATGAAAGAAATTAATTAATATATCACTGTAAATATAATATATAATACAAGGAAAACAGTCATGGAGGTCCACGAACTTCCTCAATTTGAGGATTATGAGAGCAAGCATTCATGGCAGAAGAATCTAAGAAAGTAGTTATAGGTTGCCAGAGGGAGTCACGCTTAATCGCAAGTGAAATGGGAGAGAGGTATGCCCTATCCAATCTATGGTTGTAACAAACCGCATACCACCAGGTGCGATAAGATATGTTTGTAGAATTTTTCCATTCCCTTGTGATTTGCTGAAAAGCAACAGCAATAAGGAGGTCTATTATGGAGAAATTGGTTAACTGGGAATCCCAATCTTCGGAAATACTTCCTAAGAAGATGTTAATAAAAGTAAGGGGGACTTGCGTATGAAATATAGTATTTATTTCTTGTCAAACCTGTGTCCAAAAAGTATAAACATATTGGCAATCAAATAACATGTGTTTTAAATCTGCTTTGTTAGAAGAACAAGACCAACAGGAAGAAGGGAGGGATTGATGTATTTTGTGTAGTGAAGTAGGAGTGAACATGAGTCTATTATATATATAAAATAGAGTTTGGGTAGTGTTGGCAGCTCTGGAAGATCGTATTTTTTTCAACCAAATCTTGTTCCAAATGTGGATAGGAAAAGTAGTTTGGAGATATGTTTCCCAGAGTAATTCTACTTCTGTTTTTTCTCTAGTGGATGACTGAGGGAGAAAATGTTTATACAATTGAGAAGCAGAAGGGGCAGATTCCAAAAGTGTAATTAAATTAGATGGGGGTGTAGAAGATACATGGGAGGACATGAAGGTATTATAAGTATCTTGCATCTTTGTAATTAAAGAGTTGAATTTAGCTTCCCAGGACGAAGGTAATAAAAATTTTGTTTGAGCGTTAGCAAACGAGATACAAAGATTATCATGAAAAAGTTGAGAAACCCAAAGAAGACCCTTAGCATGCCAGTCTTTCCAAAAGATGGTTTTATTATTGATTCGAATATGATGGTTGTACCAAATGGAAGAATGGAAGAATTGATCTTTGGGAGAGTTATGACCAATGAAAATCGGCTGAAATTTTTTTGAAAGATTATTAAAAATAGGGAGGAACAAAGATAAAGGTCTACGTGTAAAGGATAAGAATTCTTTAAAGGAAAACAGATGTAAAAGGATTTTTCAATATTGACCCATATAAGTAAATCCGAGGCATGATCTTCCTGTAAGAGAAAAGCAGATTGTTTGAGGAAAAATGCCGTGTGATAAGAGTGAAAGTCCGGAAAATTAACACCCCCCATACATTTGGGCCTTTTAAGTTTTTGAAGAGACATACATGGTTTTTTATTGTTCCATAAAAAGGTCGATAGGATGGAATAAATTACTTTGTATTGAGTATGAGGAATATTTATAGGAAGGTTGGATATATAAAAGAGAATTATAGGAACCAGCATCATTTTTATCACATCCAAACTACCCCACCAGGACAAGAACAAAGGATTCCTTCTGGAAGTAAGATTTTTCAATGTTATTTGGAGTTCCTTTAAATTTAAGGATACAGGGGCATATTAGCAAGACCCACGTTAAAATTATCGCCGTTTTAGCGGCAGGAAACTGCCGCTAAAGCGGCGATAATGGGCTTGATAATATGCGTTATAGAATTCCAATAGAAGCCCAGGTTAGATGTCCTGCACATCTAACCTGTGCTTCTATTGGAATTCTATAACGCATATTATCAAGCCCATTATCGCCGTTTTAGCGGCAGTTTCCTGCCGCTAAAACGGCGATAATTTTAACGTGGGTCTTGCTAATATGCCCCACAGTTTCTTTAATAGTAAGCATGAACCATAAGCCAAGGTATTTGATCTTGACAGGATTCCAACTGAAATTCGAGGAAATATAATCAGCATGAAAACATAGCTTATTTAGTGGAAGAATTTCACATTTATCAAAATTTTGTTTGTAACCTGAAACCGAAGCAAAAAGTTGGACCTCCGATAGGAAAGCAGGAAGAGATGTGTGTGGATGGGAAAGAAAAAGTAAGATATCATCAGCATAGACAGAGACCTTTAGATGGTTGTCACCATATTGAAAGCCAGAGATTAGAGAATTTGCACGAATCTTTATCAGAAATGGTTCAAGAACAAGAATGAAAAGGAGAGGAGAAAGGGGACACCCTTGTCTAACACCCCGATATAAGGAAAATGAAGAAGAGAGTAGGCCATTAACTAAAATAGATGACGTGGGAGACGAATATAAAAGAGAGACATAATCAATAAAATTTTTACCAAAACCAAACCAAGAAAGGGTGGAGAAAAGGAAAGGCCAACTCACTCGGTCGAAAGCTTTTTCAGCATCTAAGGAAATAGCCGCTAAAGAATGTTTAGAAGATTTGGATTTACTAAGAACATTAAAAAATAATCTAATATTATCTGCAATATGTCGACCCTTAATGAAACCACATTGTTCTCCTCCAATTAATTGAGGTAACAAAGATTCCAAACGGAGAGCTAATATTTTTGCGAAAATTTTATAATCTAAATTCATCAAAGAAATAGGTCTATAATTCTTACACAAGGAGGGATCTTTATTTTCTTTGGGAAGGAGACAAATTAGAGCATCCTGGAAAGAGCCACTGGAAGATTTAGAGGATATGAAGAACAGGAAAAGTTGATGGAGTTTAGGAAGAAGTAATTGAGAAAAATGAAAGTAAAACTCTATGGTGAGCCCATCAGGGCTTGGCGCCTTACCATGTTTAATAGTACAGATTGCATTAAGGATATCTTGTGATTGGATTTCTTTATCTAATGAAGAAAAGTCTACGTTAAGATGAGAAGGAGGATCAATGGAAGATAGATGTTGATGAATACTATCTTGAGACGTAGAAGAATTAGGTGTATAACGTTCTTGATAGAAGTTGGAAAATTCCGCCAGAATGTCATCATTTTTATAAAGCATACGGTTAGATGAAGTACAAATCGAATTAATTTTGGTACGTTCTTTTTTTATTTTGAGATAATTGGCTAAGAGTTTTCCCGATTTATTTTGACCCCCATAGTATTTTGCAGAAGCTTTAAGCAAAAATGAATTTGCATTATCTGTGGACAATTTATTAAAAGTGAATTTTAGTTTTATGAGATCTTCCAGAGAGGATTTAGAATTTGTACGATGATAGGAATGCTCTAGTTGTGATGAGGGATTTCAAAGTAGCTAAAGAGGATTTCTTTTTGCGGGATACATATGAAATGATGAAATCTCTCGAAGCTGCCTTAAATGCATCCCATATGGTTTGTGGAGAGATAGACAAAAGTTTATTTTCAAGAAAAAGGTCTTAGCAAAAGACTCAAAATTTTGAGTAAAATTATGATCTAATAAAAGGGAGTTGTTAAATCTCCAACGTCTAGTCCCATGAGGTGGAGGAAGTAGGTCTATATTTAAAAATACCAGAGCGTGATCCAAAATAAGTATAGGACCAATCTCTGATTGAGTGATATGTTGTGCAAGGGAGGGAGAGAGGAATAAGTAGTCTAATCTATATTGAGAACAGTGTACTGGGGAAAAGAAAGTATATTTAAAAGGGTGGGGTTACAGAGTCTCCATGCAACCACTAAAGATCGTTGTGCAATGGTAGAAGTAAATTGAGTGTGCATAAGAGAGGGAATAAATTTAGCTTTAGAGTTATGGTCAAGTATGGGATCAATAACCATATTGCAATCACCACCCACCAATAGATAATCATCGTTATATGTCATTAATTTGGATAGAGTTGAGGGCCAGAAGGCATTATCAGGGGAGGTAGGAGCATAAAGATTGAAAAGGGAAACAGACACCCATCTACCTAGGTCATCAGATTCTTGAGTAAGCACTTGAACATCTAAATAGCTACGCCATTACGTTTTCCATTACCCGGGGAAGCAAAAACATGGTTTACCCATTGTCGTTTAAGTTTGGCAACTTCTTTGTCCATAATATGAATTTGTTGAAGTAAAGCAATATCACATTTTGAATTGGAAAGATAGGTTAATACTCTCTGACGTTTTATAGGGGAACCTAAACCTTTAACATTCCATGATACAATTCGCAAAGTCATTTAAATTAGACTGAACATGTTAAAACAAAATAAATTGAAAAATAGAAGAAAAATGGCATAATATTAAAATAGAAAATAACAGAAACATAATGCAAAACTTTTAAAAAAAAGTGTCAAAAAGCTGGAATAAAATGAAATGTAAGATACGATGTGATTATAAAGAGGAAAATTAGTAAAATGAGATGTAAAGAAGAAAGGAAAAGATAGACTCCATGATGTGAGAGATAAAAGGATTGTCAGTAGGGGAATAAGTACAAGAAAGAGAGGAAGAAAGAAAGAGATAAAAGGGGAAGAAAGGATACAAACACTGAGAATACGTAAGACAAGACAAGGACAAGAAAAAAGACATACCAAAAACGAGGGTGGTGAAACTACATAAGGAAGATGACACAACGGACCAGACACCTCAGGGCAAGGTGTGGGGGGGGGGAGGGGACACTCCATCCAGACGAAATCGGAAATCACAAGGATCAAAGAAAGAGGAAACCGCAACTAATATTAAATAGAAGAAACAAGAGAACAAGGAACTATGAAAAGCAAATTGAAACTTGAACAATTAACACCAAATTCAAAGGAAAAGCAGTATAGGCAACATTGCAAGCAGAGAGAAAATATGCATTATAACAATAAATGTTGGAATCTCTGGAAACGTCCATGTCCTCCTCTCTACAGTTGTCAATGAAACGTTGCAGCAAAGCCGGATCCTCAAAGTTCATTGTTTTGTTTTTATAGGTTACTTTGAACAGACATGGGTGGAATAGGCCAAATCTAGCATTAAGATTTCGCAATGCAGGTCTCATGTCTAAAAATGTCTTTCTTTTGTCTGCTGTTTCTTTCGCATAGTCCTGGGAAAAGAAGAGGTTAGAACCCTGCCAGGATATTCGACCCTTAACCTTGGCTGCTTGCAATACTTTCAACAAATCGGTATATTCTAAAAAGTACATAATAACACCTCTTGGCTTTGTAGAAGGAGTTGGAGAACGTGGGATTTGACCCAAGCGATGTGCTCTCTGGATGTTTAGTACTGGAGACTCAGGAATACCCAGAACTTTTGGAAGAAAAGATTTGAAAATGTTATAGGATCAGAACCTTCTAGTCCCTCTACCAGACCATAAAGACGTAGATTGTTGCGTCTATTGCGGTTTTCAAGATTTTCAATTTGTTTCTTAAGAGATGAAATTTCCGTTTGCATTGTGGGAATACGGTTTACCACAACTTGAAGAGAGTCAACACGTTGTTCCACTTGTACAACTTGGTTTTCCATGTGAGACCATTTATCCTCCAAAGCTTGTAGTCGATTATTAGTTTCCTCCATATGGGGACGAAGAGCACGAATTTCTTCCAAAAGTAAGTCTATAGATGTGGGGGGAGGAGAAATGGCAGGAGATAGAGGATCTTTTTTAACACGCTTGCCAGATCAGAGAGTTGAGGACACCGATGATTTGAGTAGAGACTTCGTCGTTGGAAGTGGAATATTAGAAGACGCTGAACGAGTTCCCACTGAGGAGGACGCATTATTAGCAGAATTCTCTTCCATGTTGGACTGAAGAATATTGAAAGGATTATAGTCCTCAAGGGGAGAGGACGGAGCAGGCAATTGTGTGGAGCGCCTCACTGGTTTTGTTCTCCCCATAAAACATACAGCGCAATACACACAAGAAGAGTGGTTAGAGTTATTTGAAGAAATGAATGGATTTGTGAGAGAAAAATACTTTGTACGGTATACTTTTATAACAAAAAGGTCAAAACCTTGAAAAAGTACCTCTTATACATAATGCAAACCAAGTGAAAAACCATTGAAAAAATCTTTCAAGGGTATTCCATCACTGAGATATGTTGGTAGAAAAAATTACGAAGATATTTGAGAGGATTATTCAGCAAAAATAACAATGTTGCAGGGAGAGCAAGGATTCTGTCAAGAAAAACCACATGTTGGGCGTGAGACCCATGAGGAGAAACGCGCCGTATACCCACTCTTAGGAGTCAAGCCACATCTCGATGAATGATAATTATAGACAAAAACATGTCCTGGGTGTGCCACTTTATAAGTAAAAATGCAATTACAAGTGTTATTTTTTATAGAACCTGTGCAGCATGGTATCAAGATAATAGCATTGTCTTCAATAGGTTAATTAATATTCATAACACTCGGTAAAACCAAGGGGCATATTATCAAGGAAACACGATAAATATCGCATTTCCCGGTTTGCGCGATTCTGTTTAACGCCGCATATCGCAGGATTTAATCGCCGAGATATCGCATTATTATCAACGCATATCTCCACGGCGATTAAATCCTGCGATAGCGGCGTGAAACAGAATCGCGCAAAGCGGGAAATGCGATATTTATCGTGTTTCCTTGATAATATGCCCCAGGGTCTCAGCCGTACGATCCACCTGCCATATCAAGTATGGCTAAGTCGGATTCAAACCAGGCGTTGCAAACCCACGATAACCGCAGTTAGCGCGGTTAATTCTATCGCATCGCGGGTTTGCTCGAGGCTTGGTAATAGTGCGCTGCCGTGTCAGCGCGGATTTCCAGGGAGGAATGGAAAGGAACGCCCACTTTGCATGTCATTAGCGATATTCTTCGCTGACATGCAAAGTGGAGTTCATTGGGCTGCTTACTCAAGGAAACACGCGTTAGCGTGTCCTTGATAATTGTGCGGAGTACAACTCGCCGCTTTTCGGCCGAAAACGGCCGATAAAGCGACGAAAATGGGCTTGATAATATGCCCCCAAGTATTTCTTGACCTCCTTAAACTATATTGCTCGTAAGCATAACCGATTTCAAAAGTTCAAATCTCCCTGAAGAAAAATTGTCACACTCGGTGTTGCAGCATTCAGAAATTCCACATGTGCAAATTAAAAAGTAATTATTTCCATAGCAATGACTGTGACTTCAATAAATAGTTCAAGTAATACTCATGTGACAGCAATTGAGGAAGTATTCAACCGTAAGAACAACGTTGCGGTGAGAGCCAGGACTCCGTCAGAAAGCACAAAATGGCGGGCGCGAGTTCCGTGAAGAAAACGCGCCGCACATTAAAAGCAGAAAAAGGAGTCAAAAAGCAGCTCACCGATCGGCAAAGATCACACCATTGCGGTCAGGCAAGATTCACGGAATGAAAGCATTCCAGGTAGCGGCCAAACATGTAGATAACAGGGACGGAGGTCGGAAAACCCTCCTGACTTGCCGCGGAGCGACAGCTGAGAGCGGCCATCTTCTTCTGGCGTCAAGCCACGCCACAAATTTTCACTTTTGACTTCCCAGTTTTTGGACTTTTACTGGGAGTGAGTCTCCCTACCTAAGACTCACTCACTCATTCCTTGTAACTGGGCTGAGCGTTTTAGCCCCAGTGTTCACTTTCTAAGATATTGCTGCTGCTGAACAGATAGGATAGGAGGCTCTGGGTCGGTTACACGTGAATATGTGTGACCAAACACGTGTGCACATGTGTGCTGGCTGCATTAGTGAGAATGCCGTAATATGCAGCCTGGTATCTGCACACAGGTAGCCTGTCAAAGACAGGACTGTTCAGGGAATGATGCTGACCTGGGGTAGGCTTTATAATGTGAATAGGCATTGTAAATGTAGGTCTGTAGTGCTTATTGAAAGCCTGTGGTATTTACACTCTGTATGCATTATCAGAGAAATCTGCCTAAAGTTCAGTTTTGTGCTACTTAGGCCGAAATGGTCCAGTAAGGTATCAATATAGGGCAAAACATGCACTCGGAGTATGAATTTCCAGCCCATCATAACACATATACACCTTATGGCACTTTAAGCTTTGTCATATTTCCCTGGCTCAGCTCAGACTCAGATTCCAAGCATTTGTCCCCGTTACTGGGCCAATTTAATTAGTCTGTTCACCAACAGAGGGATCAAAGGCCTCATCACACAATACAGCAAAAGATGGGGTGTGGACCAATGGAACAAAATCTGCATCTGTAAGTTAGCTTGACACTTCACCTGGGCTAGGACAGCTCAGGCCCACTGGAACAAAGAAGGAAGGCCAGACCTCTGTAGTGAAGACAGGAGGGGCTATGAAGTTTTGGTGGCAAGAAATCAGGCAGCTGTGTCATCAATGGGCAGAGCAGAGGCACTAAGTGGCACTCTTTTCACAGACAACTTGAAGTCTTCATTTTGGATTGTCCCACGATGCTATGCAGGAGAGTTGGGACAGGGGTAAGGGATGATGTGGCAACCTATGATAGGCCAGTGGTGACTGGCTCCTGTACCTTTCCACCCCCAGTCAAAAACAGATGCACAAGGGAGAGACAGTTATGAAAAAGACACTGGACCTCGGAGCAACGAGGGTGAAAGGATGACCAGCTAGAAGGATAAGCCATCTAATGCTCTGCATAGATGAAATGAAGGACATTGACTCCAGCTAACCCCCTACAACTGGGATGGGTCTTTCACGGGCCAGTGGCACTGGCCTCCTTATTGCCCCTGCACAACAGTTAGGGAAATGAACCTGCTGTGGTTCTGTGGATGATTCCCCTAGGACTTCTGTGGAGTGCGCCAGGACTCCACTGACCCATCGGTGCCCTTCAGAAGCCGGAAGGCTCTGGGGCTGAGGGGCTGCAGCAGGAGATATACTGCCTGGCTGCAGAGGGACTGAGAAAGATAGCCCTACTAACAGGAGAAAAACACCAGGAGCCAAGCAGAGGACAGACCTAGCACCGGGAGCCAGAAAGTCCAGCTCTCCACAAAATGAGTATCCTTAGAGGCCAGGAGGCCTGAAGAAAATGTTACTGGTGACAAGCACTGGCCAACATGAGCAGAATGAGCCCAAGAGGATGAAAATTGGTCCAATGGTGCAAGAAAAATGAGCGTGACAAGACTGCCTTATTTTATAAACAAGAGAAAACTGGCTCATAGCACTCCACTATCTTCTTCCAAAATTACTCCAAGGAGGGCCAAGTCCAGGAAAGTTGATGCAAACCCATTGTTTTCAATTTGAAATGGGGAGGCAGGCATGCGTGGGGCCCTCCCCAGAGGCTTTTTTGGCCCAAGGATCCACTCGTCCAGGGCCTGGTGCAACTACCAGTATTGTAGTGTCCCCATCCCCACAACACAGAAGATAACACTAAGGCCGTGTGCATTGCATGCACCCTGTGTCAAGGGGGCCGGCATCAGCCTTCTTCCTCCCTGCCAACTCTCCTTTGAGGCAGGGGAATTGATATTGCTCACGTCGCGGTGGGAGCCAGGAAGAAAGGCTTTTCTCTCCTGGTGGGAGCAGAGAAGAATGATGCTGGCTCCCACACCACCCTGGGATGTGCAAAGGGAGCTGGCTGGGGCCATGGGGCCCTTTGGATGCCCCCTCCAGCCCTCTACTGCCCTTACCTGCACTTGGGTGCCTCTGGGCATGGTCACCCAGAATTTAAATAAGAAGAAAAAGTTAAAAGGATTGTGGCTTCCTGCTTCAGGAAGCTGCTCATTATGTATTCAATAGGCCAGGAAAACAAGCACTCCTTAATGCCCTGTGAGGGGGCTAATAAGTATATTTTTCTGTTTGTATTATCCCCAAGACGTCTAGGGGCACTACCAACAGAGTGTGCATGAGGGCTTTATGGATCACAGGAGCCTCCAAGAATGTATTCAAAATTCTGACCCTAGTCTTCTGGGGCATTAACATTATGATCATGAGAGCGGTTTATCATGATTTAAACCACACCCAGAACTGAAGCTGTTGATCTTAGGTCCTGGAGTACGGGGACCTCTTTTGGTTGGCCTTATGACTGCAATAGTAAACTAATCGTAGGAAAGGGAAGACTCTTGCACACATGTTTGAATTGAAAATGCTTTATTGGCAACATTGACAATACAATGTTTATCATTATCTTGAATGCTATTGATGATTAATACTGTGCTTCTGTATTTAAATGTCCTTGCAATGGTACATTTTGACATGTGACTGATTTTTACTAATGTGGTCACAACCTGACAATGCCAGTGGGTCTGCTTTATTTAAAAATTATGCCCCTCACTAGGAGTGTAATGTGATGTCAGGGTGTCACTCAATCAAGCTCTATTTCTAAAGCGCTGCTTCTCACCTGAGAGGGTACCCAGGTGCTATGCTGAGGTTTCAGTTGAAGAGACAGGTTTTGAGTCCCTTCCTGAAGTGGGTCAGCGAGGGTGAAGTACAGAGGTGGAGGGGAAGGGCATTTAAGGACTAGGTGACGAGGTAGGAGAAGGACTGTCCTCCGGTGCGCCAGCATTGGATGTGTGGTATGTGTGCGAGGGCAAGATAAGTGGAGGTTCCTGGGAGGTAGGTGGAAGTTCAGGTGGTGGTTCATGCAGGTGGGTTCTTGCTCATGAATGGCTTTGTTGGTGTGGGCCAGGAGCTTGAAATGACATCTCTTCTGGATGAGAAGCCAGTGGAGGTCTTTCGGGTGCTGGGAGATGTGGGTCCTCTTCGGCAGGTTGAGGATGTCACCAAAGGTATTTCCATCTACCCGATGTACATATTTGTAATTTAATGTGTAGTATTTAGTAGTATGTGTGCAATGAAAGTAGTTTTCATTATTCAAAGAAAAAGAAGACTGGACGATGATTTATAGAGTGTTGTTGGGTACCAGCAAATTGGGATTACTAGCCCACAGTACATACCCTGAGTAGGCCTTAGACTGTTCTGCTTTGCTACCTTGAGAGAGGCAAGTGCTACAATGGGGTACTTGGTTCCCAGTAAAAAAACAATGGGGGACCTATTACTTGTGAAGGAGTCACATACTTTGGAACTAATAACTCAATTTCTTACACTGTCAACTTGAAAAACACAGGCTATATTACACAGCAGTTTGATATAAATGCTTAGTGAATTCTTCTGTGAAGAACTTTTATACTGCTGCATTACATGGAAAATATTAACACTGCAATCACAAATTAGCTCTGGAAGTCTCTGATTCTCTTCATGTAGGAACATAACAACCAATTCAGCTATGTGACATAAGTTGAATTAACACATAAATAAACAGATTCCCATGTTCTATCTTCTAGACCACATCCCTTCCAGTCTATTAAATAGTACAACTTCCCCTTAGTTCTTTTAGAATCAAGTATTGCTCACAACTCAAATTATTGTTGCCATTCAATTTCAATTGTAGCAGGACGGGGCAATTTTCGTACTCCTTCCGTTACTGGTTTTAAAAATGAGACATAAAATACTGGATGTATTGGGGATGTTGGTGGTAATTCTAATTTGAACACTTGATTTATTTTCCAACAACCCCAAATGGCCCCACAATTATTGTTTGGAGCTTTGTGCAACATTTCAAGTGTAAATTATTTTTCGATTGACAACAAAACTGAATTTCCAGGTTGATAACTCAACCTACATTGATAATTCACTACGATGGCTGCCAACACACTGCTTATGTGTTTGTTCTAGATGTTGCTGAGCATGTTTATGGGTTTGTTCATGCAAACTTTCAGTAGCAGTCTTTTTCTCTAAAAGCAATAACATTTCCTTGCCTATCATATGAGGATGGAAACCATTAAACAAAAAAAAAAGAATGAGAAAAACAGTTGATTCATGTGGTGAATTATTATATGCAAATTCCACATTGGTTTACTCTATCTGTCTGTACGTCCGTCTGAGGGTGGTGGATGAATGACAAATGTTCATAATTCTTTAGTAGATCAGCTAAAGACTACCAGAGGGAGACTACCAGAAGTGAGAAATTATCTTTTAGCAGAAAGTAACCCTTCAAGAAGGACAAAATATACAACGTCAGTCAGATGATCAACCTCCACCAAAATAAAATTATATCCCTTCTGTTCTTCATGCAGTTTTTTAATACAATCTAGAGAAACTGTATGCCAGGGTCTCGGTTTCACAGTAATTGGTTATAACAGTCCATCGGGAGCTGAATGAGAACTTTTTGTCCGAGCATAAGCCTTTTATATCCTGAGAAATAGATGGCCACCAAGAGTTGTTGCACCAACTGTCTTTTGCGAACTTGGATGACCTGCTAACGATGTTTAATGGCACCAATCTATTGCAAGCTTTTGAAGATTTCAGGTGGGAAGATACATTGTGTCCTTTATGTAACATAATCCTTTTTTTTACTTTCTCCTCTATTGTAAGTGTTTCTTGTTGGACTTCAGCATTATCAGGATTTGTACTAAATTGTTTTATAAAACTAAAAGGAGCAATGGCCCCTAATGTGTTCGCTGGGGCATCATATATGGTGAACTTATAGAATTGTCAACCCCTGAATAGCCATACCTTCTCATTTTTAAATCAGGGACGTAATTGGATCACAATATTGAATTTATTGAATAGTTGGGACCACCTTAATTGTCTTGCAGAAATGGCTCTAGCAGGCTTCAAACAATGCGAATTACAGTGATCAGTCAATATTGTCACTCTATAGCTGGCTCCCAGTAGGTAGTGTCTCCATTCCTCAAAAACGACTTTTATTGCCATTACGTTTTTTATCAGCAACTGTTTATTTGGACTCAGTCTCCGATAGCTTTCGAGAAAAGTATGCCACAGGTTTCAATTGTCCTGTCTCAGTATCTCACTGAGACAAAACTCCACCCAATGCTACTTGTGAAGCATGTGCTTCCGCCAAAAAGATTGTGTAGGATCAGGATGTATCAAGATTAGGGTTGTTGTGAACCTTGACTTTAAGGTTTGAAAAGCCTTATCTGCTTCAGGTGGCCATTCAAAGTTTACCCCTTTTTGTAACAATTTAGTAATTGGAGCGAATGTTTCTGAAAAATGATTGTTACATATCCTTTTCAAATAAGTAAACCCAAGAAAACTTTGAATAGATTTGACATATTTGGCGTCTCTGATTTAACCACTGCCTCCACCCTTTTAGTATCTATTTGATCCCTGATGGTGTGATTATGAAGCCCAAACACTCCACTGTAGTGACATGAAAAACACACTTTTCTAGTTTAGCATACAACTGATTATCTCACATGCATTGTAAATTGTTCTCAAATGTTGCATGTGTTCTTCAAAGGTTCTTGAGTTCATTAGAATGTTGTCTAAGTAGACTCCAGCACACACATCCCAAAATTCTCCTAAAATATTATTAATAAAATATTGGAAAGCTGTTGGGACATCGCAAAAGCCGAAAGGTATGGCTAAGTACTCAAACAAACTTGGTTCAAACGACTGTTTTCAACTCGTCATCCCCTCAAACTCTCACAAGATGGTATGCCCCATGCAAATCCAATTAGGTAAATATTGTATCTTTCTTTATATGATCTGCCAAAGTCAGATTAAGATGTAAAGAGTATCTATTTTTATCGTGACTTTAATAATAAGGACATGGTAATCAATACAAGCTCTAAACTACTCTCCATTTGGAAGAAAAAAAAGAGTTGACGAAGCTTGCGACAAGGAAGGTCATATAAATCCATTTTTCAAACTTTCTTCCAGATATTCCTGTAAGTATTGATTTTCCTTTTTGGTCAAGGCATATATCCTCCTACAAGGTCTTTGGGCACCTGATTGCAAATCTATGCTACAATCAAAAGGTCTTTTAGAGGGAAGAGTGGTGGTGTTCACCTTATCAAAGACATCAGCATATGTTAAATCTTGATCTGGAATACCATCCCCTATAGCTGATTACCTGAGATGCTAGACATTGTATATTTTTTGTTTGGTTCTTTACAGATACCCAACAATTAGTATTATAAAAAACTGAATTGAACTGAACCCTTCAGGAAACCCAATTGATTGCCAGGTTATGCAGTTGTAGCCAAGAAATTCACAAAACACCAAGAAATTGTGGCGCGTCAATCAATTCAAGTCTTATTAATTTTCAGTGCATATCTTGAATAGTTAATGTTAATATCTCAGTACATCTGGGGAGAAGCAATGATTGAAATTCACTGCCATCAATAGACTACACCTGTTCTATCTATTCAATTTTACTTAGTAGGAATACATTCCAAACCTGTTTGTACAGGCCAAAGCAAAGACATTACCAGAATCAAAAAGTGCCTGTCTGGGCTCAGAATTCTACATAAGAAATTATAAGATACAAAGGGCCAGATGTATCAAGCTAAATTGCGATCGCAATTTAGCTGTGTGCAATGTAGGAAAGAAAAACCTACTCGAAAAATAAGGAATTGCAAAATTTGAGATTCCCTATTTCGCACATGCATTTAGAGACTCGCTATTTGTGAGTCCCTAAATGCTATGCTAGTAGCCATCGCAAATTGCTATATTGCTGTAAGGGATCGCAAATTACCACCAACTTCTAGTTGGTGGTAATTTGTGATTTACTCGAAAAAAGCACTTTTTTGCTTTTTTCAAAGTGCCATGTGGCACACATACATGCCCTTAGGGCATGTATGTGCACCACATGTGCACACATGCACATTTCAGGGGTGCAACAAGGTGTCCTTTTGGAACCCTTGCACCCTTGAAATTGCATGCGCAATTTGCGAGTACCAATTGGGTACTCGCAAAGTGCGCATGCAATTCCCATTCATTCCTATGGGCCTCTTGGCCCATAGAAATGAATGGGAAGGGATTGCTTAATTGCAAAACGCTATTTGCGATTCGCAATTAAGGAATATGTAGGAATCGCAATTATTATTGCGATTTCTACCTACATAGCATTTTGCGAGTCCTTAATAGCGATTCGCTAAAAATCGCTATTAGGGACTCGCAAACTGCTACAATGATACATCTGCCCCATAGTATCTTAAAAGTACTTTTTATTTGATTAACATTAGCTAAATAAGAATCAACCGAACTGGAGATTTTCCCTGGCAGCTTCTTGAGCTATCTCTATTTTCTGCTCACCTGTACCATGGCTGCTGTTTTTTATTTCATTTTAGGTTTCAATGTATAGTCTCTGAAAACATATCCACTTTTCCCAAAATAAAAATTAAGTTTTTGATTCCGTCATCTCTCTCTCTCCTATTCAGTTAGAGGTGCCCGTATATTATCAATTTACGCTGGCTCACTCTCATCTGGTGTCTTGGATGTAATTTTTAGCTTTCAACTTTATGATCCAATTTACCCTTTTTGAAATGTTCTTCTAATAAACAATGATCTAACATAAACAACCAGATAAAAAATGTCTTCACATGACTCTGATAGGTTCATTTCTATTGTTAACAGGTCCTTAATCTCATATACCGCAAACTGTGATAAAATAATGATGCTCTTTCTTTCTGGCCAATCTGCCTCTGTCGTCAACTGATTAAAGGATGGTTGATAAGGTAATACATCTTTATTCTGTTGTATTAGTTTGAACAACTCCATATCTGCCACCTGTGAAAATGTTTGTTTGCCAAACAATCTTTTAAGCTCTTGTTTAAAAAGAGTAAAGTCATATGATACATGCTGATTTCTCTCTATCAAAGGAATTGACCTGGACGCTGTAGCTTCTCCCAAATAGGACAACACAAAAGCAACCTTTGGTTTATGATCTGGACACTCAACAAGACAACATAAAGTGGAGCTGACACTGATTCATAAAAGCTGCAAACTTGCTGGTCTCCCCATGAAATGTGGTACCAATGATCTGCTGGTGGAGTACCAGTCTGTAGTGCTGAAGTCGTGGCTACCCCATGAGAGGCTTCTGGTGTTTGGGAATCATTAGTAGTTGAGCCCAAAAAGTTCGCTAGAAGAAATAAAGTTCTTGTTTTAGGTTCTAATGGGGACAGCAGAGCCAATGGATTTTTAGTTGACCCAGAATACTCGTTTTGAAATGTATTTACATGCTCAGTTACAGTTTGAGTCTGACTTTAAAATTGAATGAAACCCTGTCATAGTGCCCTTTTATCTTCCTGCAATGATGTAACCATTTTTGTTAAATCAGTTAGGATCACGTATTGTGAATTCATGTCGTTCAGGCAGGTGTATTTTCGTATCCTGTAATGATTTTTTAACACTGACATCCTTTTCTATTCTTCTCTGGAAATGACATGGATTCAGAAGGACGATTTTCTCTCAGATCCAGCTTTAAGCTGATGAAGTCCTGCATGATTATATAAAGGATCTGACAGCTTGACAGAGGGAAGGGGAGCGGATGAAAGGAGAAATAAAGGTAGTTTTCGAGACTTCAAGGCATCTTCTTTGGATTATTGAAAGAGTCACCTTTTCTCTTTTTTCCTGTTTTAGAGATATGTCAGGCTCTATTATTATCCATGTTTTTTGGATGTGATTCTCTCTGGAATTGATGCTCCACTGTTCCCTGTTATTCTTTTTACAACTTTCTCTTACTGTCTGCTTAGGAAACACAGGCTAGAATAAACAAGAGTTTTCGAATAAAACTTAGGGAATTCTTCTGCCAGGACTTTGAATACTGTTGCATTAAATGGAAATGATTAACCTTGCAAATAGAAATTAGCTCTGGAAGTATCAGATTCTCTTCATGTAGGAATGTGATAACCAATTCGGATCTTAAGCATAGGTTGCATCAACAGAAACAAAATCAGATAGGCCACACAAAATATTGCTCAAGGGGCTGTCTTGTCATTGAAAATAGCCTATGCCTTTCAGTATCATAAAAACAAATCCTGTTAGTAAATACTGACTGAAAATGTGCAGTCATAAGTTTCCAAAGAATATCATTCTACAAAGTCTTTTTTTTTAATCACAGTTTGTTAAATATTGTTTCCACCTTAAATCAGTGGCATAACCAAAATGATGGGTTACCCCTGCAGAATATCATCAGAGGCACATGTGTCTCTCCCATATCTCAAAGATATTCATTGACCTTGGCCTGAATGGGGGCCGCTGAAGGACTGAGAGGCCCCTGAAAGGATGGGGTCACAATGAGCCACAGGGGTTGCAGAGGCTTGTGTTACACCCATTTTAAATTATTTACACAGAATTCAAGTTCATCCAATGTACACCAAACAACTTTTGCCTTTCTCTCTTTGTTCTTAGGTGTTGCTACAGTAATCCAGCAATTAAAAGTTTGCTTTGTTTTCACTTTCACTATGTATCTCAGAAAAAACACAGAAAAGAAATTATTCTAAAGGAACTCCCAATTAAATTTTAAATAGTAGCACACTTATTCAGTAAGGGTTTCTGAAACTGCTGACATTCTGCAGTAAGTTTAAACAAACAAATGCAACGTTACTGCCTTTCCTCTATAACCAGTGGCGGCTCCTCTGCTAAGGCGGAGGAGCGTCACCCCACTGTTTCGCAGCAAGGAAGTAAAGGAAACATAAAATGATAATAACTTGCGTTATTATCATTTTATGTTTCCGTCTGCTGCAGCATTGCATTTGGGGCGGTGCTGCTCCAACGACAGAGGAGCAGGAGAGGAGTAGTTTGCCCACTCCTAAGTGCACATGAATTTGTGGACGGCCCTCTCGGGCCAGCCAAACATTCATGCGCCCTTTGCTTCTTCTCCATGCAGGCTGCATTACAGCCTGCATGGAGAATAAGCCCAGGACCCCATTCCCTGGCTGTGCGCCGATACGCGGTGCTCAGACCAATCACAACGCTTTGCATTGCAGCGTTGTGATTGGCTATCAGGAGGCTGGGAGCCGGGTGCTTCCTGCTGCTTCCTGCATCCTGCTGCTGGACTGGAGTCAGGAAGGAGGAGAGGAGGTGGCTTGCTGGCCGTCACAGGTGAGTGTTTTTTAAAAAACCTTTTCGTCCCCCCTCCCTCCGTGTCCCCGGCCCACCATCTGGGTCCTGTAGCAGCCACTACTGTCCATAACATGCTTCATACAAACAATCACAAAATTGAGATAAGTTTTTCCTTTTATCTTGGTTACCGGTCTCAATCTTCAGCCTGCGGGTGTGCTGAAGTGACATCTGGAGCAAAAATTACTTAGACAAGTTTCAAAGAAAATCAATCAGAACATCAGCCAGAGTTCATCAGTTAATTCTCTGGCTACCAAGTGACAACGCTTTTGCATCGTGTACCCTGAGTAAACCAGTCACTTCTAGCTGATGATGACTTTCCAGGGTGCTTTGGAAACTAAACAAGCATTTTCAAAGCAAATTGGTCTTGCCTTTGAGACCAATTGGCTTTGGTAATGGGTTTAGCAATATGTCACTGTATGTAAAATGCATATTTCACATACCTAAAGACTTTCATTTTGTTAACATTTGTAATCACTCTTTGATTTAGCGAAATTTTGTACTGTAATTGGAACTAACTTTACTAAGTATTGGCAAAGCCAAGAGGTCTCAGCTTTAAAAGGCTAGGCTATTTCATTTCACAATACTTGCATGGTACATTTGAGCTGAGTCACATTTTGGTGTTCCAGTGAATTTAGTTTTTGGGAGGGTGTTCATAATGGGCACAACTGAGAACTCTAAAGCTGAGGCTGAAGGCAGTGTGAGTCAGAGGGCCAACAGTATTCAGATTACATGTTAAAAAAATTGCCAATTCTAATTATATACAATAAAATCGCTTTTGTTACTCATTTATATCAGACTGCTAACGCGCACATACAAAGTCAATGGATCTGGCTTGTTTAAGGCATGTTTGTTGTCGTGTGCTATGTCTGGATAGAATGATAGAAAACTCACAATGAGGCACCTAAATGCTGATCAGGCAAAGCATGCGGTGTAAAGCACTGGAATGTAGTTCACATGTTTTAAGCCATGCCTTTAATTACTCAGGCCACGCCCCTTTTAGAGCCCCACCACCATTTCCATCACACTTAAAGCACTTTAGTGCAAAATAGACTTTTGCTGTCTCATAAGCAAGACTTCAAATTGTGATGTTGTTAAACTGTGAAGTCTTTGGAGTGAAATTTAAAAATTGTGGAGCAGAAAGAAGGAGCAACCACTTTGCTTCTCTATGACACTCACACTGCAACATGTCTGGGAGGACAGGAAGACATCTGGTGTTATGTTTCGGGAGGAGTCAGGCACTTTAGTGAAAGAAAGCCGTGGGCTTGACTGCCTCCACTTTGACACCCAAGGCCATGATTGGAGGCCCTAAAACTTTTGGTGTCACCACTCATCTTTAGAAGTGGAGCTGCAGTATTTTTTCCCTAGTTAAGTTGATCCAAAGGTTGTGCAGGTCATTTGTTCTCTGGCAAAGCAGATCCAAATATCCTCAACTTTCCTGAGAGTCAAGTGCAAAGGAAGAAACATGCGCAAGAGAAAGCAACGTGGACTGCGAGGGTGGCAGAATCATGATGGGGGAGCAACAGGAGGATCATGGGAAGCACACAAACTAAGAAAAAGTGTATTGTGTGGTGGGGTAGAAGAAATATGGAAGGTGGTGGGTGGAATCACAGAGGATGCAGCAGACGGGAGGGATAAGTAACACATGGGGTATGGGTAGGGTGAAAGAAACACAGTGGGAAATATAGAGGGAAAGAAAGCAATGCGGGTGGAGGGAAAGTGAACAGGTGAGAGAGCAATGGGAGCAGGCAGGGGACAAGTACACGGGCAAGAGAACACACAAAGCAGAGCATGGAGAGGGAAGAGAGAGACACTAGGAAGACAGCAGGAAAACAGGCTCTGTAGTGGAGTGTTTAAACAAAAAGAAAAAAGCAGGACCTAACAAATTAGCGATGAAAGGATACAAATAATGAGTCCATGCTCCAGAGGAAGGGCAAACAAAAGAAGAGGAAAGAAAGCCCATACAAACTAACAAATGAGAAGCAAGCAAATGAGAGTGACAATGAAGCCAACCAATGGCAAGCAATGGACGGACTCTGAGTCCACTGTAAACTACTAATATGTTGGGCATCAGATAGCGCATTCGCTGTCTAGTAGACAAGACCAAAAAAAGTCTCAACACTCTTACTTATCTAGCGTCAGTGTGTATGCTATCTTTGTCCAAACATTTACTGCACTATCACATAAGCCTTGGCTAAGCAGTAAAGTACCTTGACAGTGTGGTGCACTTGGGCTTCAGGTGGGGGTGATGCCCCTCATGGGGAAAATATTCTCTGGTGGTGAAACATAAAAAACAGTTAAATGGGATCCTACAGATTTGCACCAATTTTGCCTATGTAGAAATTTCAACCTAGTAAAAAAGTCTACACATGTCTATTGAAGGCATGTTCTTTCTGTTGAAAAGCTACCAGTTTCATAGATCCCAGGAACATGCCTTGACTTCTTTGAAAAGTCCCAAAATGTAAGAAATGTGCTCCATTTGCAGGCAAATTCTTACACAACAGCATTTCTAACTCTTTTACCTCACCCATTGTAAACAGGCCACTGGTGATTATCAATATTATGCTACACCACCGTTGTGTTGGATAATTTCCGGGATTACCACACAAAATGCACAAAATTATGCCATTACGCCATGTCTCGTAATTTTCCATCTATTCAAGGAAAGCGCCTATCAAAGGAACATGGGATGGATGTGAATGAGCAGAACACACATGGCTGTTGTTTGCATCATGCATGATTTGGTGCTAAGAAATAGATCTAAATGATTGGTTTGCAATTCACATAATTTGTATTACTTTTCCCAAAACTTCACATAATTGCACAGTGGAAAATTATTGAAATTTTGCACATCCCTAATGTTAACATTGTTTTGGCAATTGGCTGTAACAATTCTTGAGATGAACAGAGAACTTTCAAAGCAAATAATGAGTGTGAGAGAGAGAGATGCAATAAAGGAAAAAAAGAGAAAATGGGAATCGAGCGCTAAAGAGGGAACTTGAGCAAGAGTGATATTGGTTTATTGAAAAGTGAAACAATAAGAGACAGCCACAAGACATTTAAAGTCCCCCCTTGTGGTGCAGAGGAGTAGCTATCAATATTGCAGCAGATGCAGGGCACAGTGGCACAGGGTTCTAAGGGTCCCATTAAATCCCAAATATAGCTGTTTTTCCTGCTAGATCAGGGGATAGATGCAGCATTTCCTTGCTTGCATTGTGGCCCATGGCACTATTGCTGCGCCACTGGTGGGGAGATGTTTTTATGAGAACAAGTGTACAGACCATTTTGGTGGCACTCTGAATACCAGACAGTCAAGCACATGCCTATTTAAACCCTGGCATCCTCAGGCAGAATTGACGCTGCCATAGCCCGACTCTCCATTATATCAGCAGTTAGGAGTCACACTACTGAGACGTTTTTAGGCCTGGGCAAAGTGGGCTCTAGCCCATGGCCCCAGCCTTTCAGGGGCCCCCTGTTAGAGCCAGCTCTCTTCTGCACAGAGTCTTGCCCTGATGACCTTGAATAGCTCTTGAACAGATTGTTTTAAATTCAGTTTTTCTTTTATTTATTTAAATGTGAGTGATGTGTGAGTCTATCACAGACATATTGCAGAGAAATGTTGGGGCATATTAGCAAGACCCACGTTAAAATTATCGCCGTTTTAGCGGCAGGAAACTGCCGCTAAAACGGCGATAATGGGCTTGCTAATATGCGTTATGGAATTCCAATAGAAGCCCAGGTTAGATGTCCTGCACATCTAACCTGGGCTTCTATTGGAATTCTATAACGCATATTAGCAAGCCCATTATCGCCGTTTTAGCGGCAGTTTCCTGCCGCTAAAACGGCGATAATTTTATCGCCGGTCTTGCTAATATGCCCCGTTGTGTTTACATTTCATGCAACATCCATAAAAATGTTTCATTTAGATGAAAACAGGACCTCACATATGCGAAATGGGAGGGTGTCCCAGAAACTATTTGCAGTAATATTAGTGAGCTGCTGCTGTGTTACAATATTGAAAGCACACATCACGACCCCTGATTATTAGAAGTGAACATATTTAGAATTTGGACTAGTGTGCCTGTGCACTGTAAAAGACCTAGCCAAAGAGGGCAGGAAAGAGCTGAAACTGGATCATAAATGTAAAGCCGTACCGAACAGGGGCCTCCAAAATACGTTTGGCCCATGGCCCTCAAAATCCGTAAGATGTCCCTGGCCACACAGGAATTACAAATGAGCGCAGTTAGTGATACCTCATTTATCAAAGCTCTGCAGCTCTAGACAAGTAAAGTTGCATTAAATGTAATTAAGCCACTCCATTGTTTGTCTAGAGGCACTTCAAGCCAAATGCAGTATGAAATATTTGTGGCATAAACAGACAGGCTACAGGCATAAACGCTTCGCGAATATGACATATGAGACAAAAGTGCAGTAAAGCCCAAAATTGATAAAATTATGCAGATGTGTGGAGGAGCACAAAGGTGCACACTGGTTACAGGGAGCACTTATTCTGTTAAAGGTCAGCTAGAAAATTATCTTTATTTAGAACATGTGATCATGTGGCACAGTCTGTATTAAGGACAGAAGGCGCAGTACTTGTATTAAGGACAGGTGGTAAAGCATTCTTGAATCACACGTCACAATCTCTATAATAAGAACAGGTGGAAAGCTCTGTATTGAGGTACAGTGATAGCGTAGTCACACTTAAGGACAGGTGGCACATATTTTACATGAAGAGCCTGGGACAAACCCTTCTTAAGAAAATGCGTCATAATCTCATTAGTAAGGACAAGTGGCACACTTTGTTTTAAGCATGCATTGCAACCACAGTAATAAAGCGCATAGACTTTGAGATTGCTTCACATATGTTGATATGTTACATGTATTTTTAGTCTGATATCATCTAAGAAATGCAGTTTCTTTTTATTTTGATGAAAACATTAGTGGTTCCACAATAGGAAACAATTATATCGTTGCTTACATTTCAAATATGTGGCCAACTTTTTAGGGTGATGAAGCATGATTTTGCGAAATGAAAATCCTGCTTGATTAAATCTACTCATATTTGTCTTACTATTAATACAATGACTAATAGTGTGAAAATTATTACCATGGGTGACAATTTTTTAGTAAATAAGTGTGAAACAAAGCACGCGTTAGAAGTTTTAGTAAAAAGTGCAAAATGAAGCACAATACGTATAGAAAAATGAAAGTAGCATTAAACGTGTGGAGAGCATGAATAAATAAACTTTCTTTATGTGAACTAAGACATTTACGAGAGAGAGAAGAAATGGAAATAATAAATAGAAAATGCTTATGAAAACGTTATGCAAAACACTTATTTTTCTTTACTTATAATGAAAAAGAGACATATTAATTAATAAATGGACTAATTAGAATAATATTTGTGGATGTAATAGAAAATGATGATTCTTTTGCATAATGACCTTTATGAAATTATCATCGTAACTAAAATGAGAGATGCATTACAAAATCTTATGAAGTCCTCAAAACCTTACTTGAATGATATTTTCTTTTCTTAAAATGTAGGCTTCGGGAAAAAAATGTGTTTTGTACTTCACTAGTTTTAAATTGCTGTGTTAGTTTGTTTAGCTGTGCACAAATTAATCTCAAGGAATTTCCTCTTGACTATTTACTGTAAATGAACTTGTTAGATGAAAATTACAAACCGGCAAAACGTGCGCGAGGATGTGGATAATGTTGCAAGATGTTTTCCTGCTTCCTTGGAAGGATGACTTCATTAGAACTAACAATGACTTTCTTCAATGAACTTTGTCGAGCTACTATGGTCAGATGATCACCTTCTGAAAACCAATGAAAACGAGAATAAGATATGAACGATACTTTTAGGAGATCGGCCATTAATATTTAGGGTATAAATATTTGTGTAAAAAGAGAATTTTTTGGAGTAGCTGTTACTATGGGAGGAGAGCTTCACTGCTGTTTTATCTATGCTACTCTGGCTGGCTGCTGTCTTTGCTAACCTAACTGAGACTGTCCTGAATTCTTTGCACTTCATCAGCTGGTGATAATGCTCATAGCTATACCTTTTTGGCCAAGAGGTCAGTCTCCTTCCTGATTGCACGCTGCGCAATATCTCTCTAGGTTCCTATGAAATTAAATTGCATATTGATATTTGCAATTAAATATTTTCCCTTTTGTCTCTCTCTCTCCACTCAATTGCCTGTTATTGATATTGTGCTGAATTTGATGTAAATTGTTTCTTATATAAATGGTTTACCTGTAACATTTGTTTATGAAGAAACTTATGATTCTTGCTAATGTGTTCATGTACTGACCATTCATATTCTGAAAACTTAGATAAAAGTGACTTGATAAGTATTTCAGAGTTTGTCATTATTATGAGTTTATTGACAGATTTGAACATATTATGACAGTTGTTATTAAGTTAGATATTTCCTTCATTAGGGTCCTCATGAGGGGAATTTTATCCGTCTTTCCATTGTCAAGTCCCTATTAGATCTACACAAAGATTAATTGGAGAACCTGTTGTTGTAAGTGGTTATTAAGTTCTCATGGGCCCGAACTGCTAATCATAAAAGCGTCTAGTGGTATAAAAATTAGTGATATCTTTAAGGATGAATAAAATTTCTCCCTGCTTCCGCTGCATCAAGGGGAAGGGGGTTAATGTTTTTTTGTATTGTCAATGGCAACCAGATTATCACATGGCATTAGTGATTACGGGCCCAATTCAAAAATACATTTAGGCCATAGATGTACCTTATTTATGGTTCAACATGCCTTCACTTACACCTGTCATGAAGTCACTAAAGGATTCATTACAGACAGAAATGGTTGTACTACTGTGTGATTCTGTGCCACACATGAACAAAGTTACACAATATCAAATCCCACACAAGGGGGTCGCAAGAAGGTGGAACAAGGTTTGATTTGTCATTTTAAGTTATGAGTTTGTCATACCTCTTGTGAGAAAAAGCCCCTTTTTGAGTGATCCCACTCATTTGCTCCTGAATTATTTTGGTAGTTCTAATACTCTGCACACTGGGGCACTGTTGTCCAGGGCCAGTATACCTGCTCTGATCTCTAAAACATGTAGAAATTGGCTAATCCGCAAATGGCATATTCAAATCTCTTATTCGTCCATAGTATGTGGGGTTAAACCTACACCCATAGTATGGAAAGTTTAATATCATCTGTGGACTGCAAAACGTATTGAACCATCCACTAGTGCGACAGAGAAAGCATGGCTTCAGGCCTAGTATTGTAGCTTGAGTACTGCAGAATAAACCTATGCCGTAACCTTTGAAAATAACCCTTTATACAAGCAAAAACCTTTCATTTTGAATATTAATAGGTCACCCCATTGTAGGTCTTGTAGCCCTAAAAGTAGAGTGCATGGTATGTAAAAAGGGATAGGCATACAAGTAATGCTACCATGTCCCTACAGTGAAAAAGTCACAAAAGCTATTTTTGCTGTTGAAGGCTCTGGCTGTCCCATAAGGAAAACTAGAGTACAGAATTAAAATGTTAATTCTGGTATCTTGGGTTTAGGACCAGCTAGAAAAATAGTTCTAGCACTATTTTTTATATTTATTAACAGCCCAATTCAATTGTCCAGTAAGAGCTTGACCTTAATGATGTGTGAAAACGTATCTCCCTAGTCAGGGTGAACTACATTTGTTGTTAAATAAACCTTGTGCTTAACCCTCTGGCAAAGTGAACACAAGCAGTCAGGCTTAACTTAGTAGCAATGTGTAAAGTAGTTATATAAAACACAAACAGTAATATAGTGACAACACAACACAAAACAGATTTAGGAAAATAGGGTACATATTAATAAATAAAAACACAAAAATGACAAAAATGTAATCAGTAGAACTTGAGATATGCAATTTTTAAGTATTAAAGAAAATAGTGCTTTGAAACAGAAAGCGCTGGGGTGCTTGGTGTTGAGCCGGCAAGTTCAAGCCAGGCACTAAGGATTCGTTCTGGCGTCGGGGACCAAGGTAGGCCCGGTGAAAATGTTACCTTCAGGCTGTGTGCCGAAAATGCAAGGGTTGACAGTCACGAGTGCTGCCGGGCAATGGTCTCACACTGTTGGAGTTGCGGTGATTGATGATAGGAGCTCCTTGTCATTGGAGTCGAGAGGAGTCACGGCGTTGAGCTGAAGAAGACATCAGACCAGAGTCGCTGTTGTTGGTGAGGGACAGGAGCCACTGGACATCAGAACCGCTGAAGTCGGGGATCAGGGTCCTCTTCAGGACCGGAATCAAGGAGCTGTCAATGGCTGCTGCTGCTGTTGGAGTTGGACTGGGGCTGCTGGACATTGGAACAGCCTGTAGCCATCCATCAGAGTCAGGGTGTCTGAACCTTTGGAAGTCGTCGTTCATCACCGCTTTGGAGCCAGAGTCAGGTATTATTGAGCTGCGCAGCATCGCTCGATGAGGAGTTCACTTTGACACGCCCCAAGCGAACCGGAAATTTAGGACAGGCAAGGGGGGTCAGGACACACTCCTTCGGAGGCAGAAAAGAAGAAGAAAGGACCAGGCCAGGTTCTGGTCAGGGTAAATCAAGTGAGGCCTCTGGAACTTGTTGTAGTCCTGAAAGTTCAAGCAGGAAACCAGCCAAATGGTTCTTGGAGTCACTCAGATAGAGCAGGTCCAGTCTCTCCTGCAGCAATGGAAACAGCTGTGCAGCCTTGTCTTCTGGTTTCCAGTCCAAAGATGATCTGTAGGCAGTCTCTGAGATGAGCCATTTTATCCAGGTACAAACATTTTTAAGTGGGTGGCAGAGTATTAACACAAAGCCCTGCCCTGAGCAGTTCCTCTTCCCTCCCTTAGAGATGCCAAGATGCCTGGTCTCTGGTGTGTTGATCATTGTGTGAGTGTAAAAACAGGTAATTGAAATGTAAGTGAGGTGAGTATTAGCTCCACTTCCTCATCAATCAATCAATCAATCAATCACAGAATTTGTAGAGCGCACTACTTACCCGCGAGGGTCTCAAGGCGCTGGGGAGAGGGAAGGGGGGATGCTGCTACTGGTCGAACAGCCAGGTCTTGAGTAGCCTCCTGAAGGTCAGCAGATCTTGGGTCTTTCGTAGGCTTAGTGGAAGGGTGTTCCAGGTCTTGGCGGCGAGGTGTGAGAAGGATCTGCCGCCGGTGGTTGTTCTTCGAATGCGGGGACGGTGGCGAGGGAGAGGTCGGCGGAGCGGAGCTGGCGGTTGGGGACGTAGAAGAAGAGTCGTCTGTTGAGGTAGGCTGGGCCAGTTTTGTGGAGTGCCTTGTGTGCGTGGGTGAGGAGTTTGAAGGTGATCCTCCTGTCGACGGGGAGCCAGTGCAGGTTCCTCAAGTGGGGGGTGATGTGGCTGTGGCGTGGTACGTCGAGGATCAGTCGTGCGGAGGCGTTTTGTATGCGTTGCAGTCGCTTGATGAGCTTGGCTGGGGCTCCCGCGTAGAGGGCGTTCCCATAGTCCAGTCTGCTACTGACGAGGGCCTGGGTGACTGTTCTTCTTGTGTCTGTCGGGATCCACCTGTAGATCTTGCGAAGCATGCGGAGGGTGTTGAAGCAGGAGGAGGAGACTGCGTTGACTTGCTTGGCCATGGAGAGCGTTGAGTCGAGGATGACTCCCAGGTTGCGTGCGTGGTCGGTGGGTGTCGGGGCTGCTCCCAGCGTCGTTGGCCACCAGGAGTCGTCCCAGGCTGAGGGGTTGGAGCCGAGGATGAGGACCTCCGTTTTGTCCGTGTTCAGCTTTAGTCGGCTGATCTTCATCCAATCGGCGACGGCCTTCATTCCTTCATGGAGTTTGGCTTTGGTGGCGAGGGGTCCTTGGTGAGGGAGAGGATCAGTTGAGTGTCGTCGGCGTAGGAGATAATGTTGAGGTCGTGTTGTCTGGCGATGCGTGCGAGCGGGGCCATGTAGATGTTGAACAGTGTTGGGCTGAGGGACGATCCCTGGGGTACGCCACAGATGATCTCCGAGGCTTCGGATCGGAAAGGTGGGAGGCGGACTCTCTGGGTTCTGCCGTCGAGGAAGGAGGTGGTCCATTCCAGGGCCTTGTCTCGGATCCCTGCGTCGTGGAGGCGTGCGCGTAGAGTGCGGTGGCAGACAGTGTCGAAGGCGGCGGAGAGGTCCAGCAGGATGAGGGCTGTGGTCTCACCATTGTCCAGCAGGATCCTGATGTCGGTGGCGGCGATGAGGGCAGTCTCCTTGCTGTGGTTGCTGCGGAACCCTGATTGGGATGGGTCCAGGATGCTGTTTTCTTCGAGGTATCGGGTTAGCTGTTTGTTGACGATCTTCTCGATGACCTTGGCTGGGAACGGAAGCAGAGAGATGGGCCGGAAGTTCTTGAGGTCTCTCGGGTCCGCCTTGGGTTTTTTGAGTAGGGCGTTGATCTCTGCGTGTTTCCAGCTCTCTGGGAAGGTCGCGGTCTCGAAGGAGAGGTTGATGATGTTGCACAGGTGGGGTGCGATGGAGCTGCTGGCTTTGTTGAAGATGTGGTGCGGGAAAGGGTCTGACGGGGAGCCGGAGTGTATTGTGCTCATGGTCTTGATGGTGTCCTCGATGTTCACGCTGGCCCAGGCTGGCAGGGGGTCGTGGTCGATGGTGTGTGGCGGGTCTGGTGTATCGATCTTAGTTGGGGTTGTCTGAGTGTCGAAGCTGTCGTGGATGTCGGCCCCAGGTGTTCACCACTCAGCACACCCAGCCCTTATTGTCTTGTGTCTGGTTCCAATTCACAACCCAGGAGACAGTCATCAGCATGCTAGGCAGGGAAACATCACTCAGTAAAGGTCTAAGAGATTGGTGGCAGAAAAATACCAATTTTTAAAAGTGCTATTTTTAGCATTAGGGGCTAGAATACAACTTTACCATTAAAGAGGATTTTAAATTCTAATGCAAGTAAGTATAAGTATTTCTCTAGCTGTTCCCATTTTGATTCTATCCTTTAGTGGTTGCACAAAGGTGAGCCGCTGTTCGTCTATGGGAGAGTCAGGCTTTGCAACAGTGAAAGTCGAATTTGGGAGATGTTCTCTGTTAGGACATGTAACACTTGAAGTACATATGCCAGATGTTTTAAATACAATGCATCATGCCCCATGAGCTGAAAGGTATAGAAAAACAATGGTCCTAGACTTATGTTAAATTTTAGTTGTCTGAAACAATCATAAACAGCATGAGGTACATATATAGTTTAAATCAATAATGTACCATTAACTTATTTAAAGAGCATTCAAATATATCCTCAAAATTCAAAGAAGGCACACACTATTGCTTTTTGGTGACTCGTATTTTATTCGGTCACTTTTCATAACATATTATCATATTCAATGTTCAAGATAAAGGGTGGTTGCTCCAAGGAAAAATGTGAAGAAAGAAAGTGCTCGTGAAGTAAGATAGAATAAACAAGAGGGGGATCCAATCAAGCAAAACAATGATTCATCATTATTTACATTACAATCTCATAAGCAAAACTGGTCGTGATTCATGATTGCACCAGTTCTACATTAGGGCCTGTCCAATGGTTAATTCATAGTTATTCTTTATGTTCTTTCTCAAAAGTTAGCAAACAACTTTCGTCTGTAAGCAAGTAGGGCTGGGATAGTATACAGTACAGGCCCCGAACAGGGGAGAGTGTCGACGTTTCGACCCTAGTGCAATGAGGGCAGTTTGTATCCTCTGCGAACGGGTCTTCCTCAAGACAGAAAGGAGGGATGGGGGGAGCAACTGATCATGGGTGATGCACAGTAAAAGTGCCGCTCCTAGTTATGGATTTAAAGGTCCGCAATAGAATTGCGGCTTGGTAACAGCAGTTTACCTTCAATCAATGGGTGAGAAAAATCGCCCACAGCGTCTCAATGAATCATCTTCGCACAGCCCGGGGGAATCCAGCTGGTCTGCTCGAGTTATATGTTTTGTTCCATGAGCTGAAAGGGCCTACTCTAGCGGTGACTTATATGTAATAAACATGAAGGTTAATGGCTTTGGCAGAGGTTTATCCTGCTAAGTCGACATGGTTGTCTTAAAAATACACTTGTAGGCTGCCGATGTGCAGGTCTGGAATTAAATTAAATATGCCAAACAGGTAGATTCCAATTGCAACATGTTTAGGGGAGAGAGCACAAGCACTTTAGCACTAGTTAGCAGTGAAAAAGTGCACAGAGTTCTAAAGTCAACAGAAACAAATTCAGCAACAAAAAGACCAAAAGGCAAAATCTTTAATGAATGACCACTCAAATGATTTTCTGTCCAACACCCCCCCCCAGCAGAAAGTAGGGAAAACTGCCCACCCCCATGGGCCTTTTCATCTCATAGGCAGAAGAATCTGGATGTTCCACTGTGAAATCCATTCCCTGTAGGGGAATGGACTACCTCAACAGTTTGGTATTTTCACCCCTCATTTGCATGAGCCACCTAATGGTGAACATGAAAGTGAGTACAAAAGAGGTATGGCCTCAACTTCTTCAGAGTTCAAATGACTCATGCTTAATGGCACTCCACCTCTGTTCCCGGGGAAGTAACCTCCTGCTGATGTAGGCTACAGGTTGATCCAAGCCCTCTTCATTTAGCTGTGATAATACTGCTTCAATTCCATTCTCTGAGGTGTCCGTCTGGATTAGGAATTATTTGGAGAAGTCAATTACAAGAAGGATGGGTGCCATGCACATAGCATGTTTCAGGGAGTCAAAAGATTTCTGGCACTCCTTAGTCCAATGAACTGGTTTTAGCTATTTCTGGGATGTGGGGTCTGTCAAGTGTATCACAATGGACCCGTAGTTCCTGACTAAACTGCTGTAGTATTTGGTCAGATCCAAGTATGCTCTATCTTGCGAATGGGTCTTGGGGGGGGGGGGGGGTTCCAAAGCCATGATTGTCTGGATCTTAGACTGCAAGGGCTGGTCCTCGCCACGGCCCACATGGTGGCCCAGGTAGATGACAGAACCTTACCCGATCTGGCACTTGCTGCTTGATCATCACTCCTGCATTCTGCAGGGCAAGGCCTGAAACACAGCCCAGAGGTGTGCAGGTAGTCTTCCTAAGGGGAGCTGAAGACTGCAATGTTGTCCAAATAGGTGGCACTGAAGCACTCCAGCCCAACCTAGTTGACCAACTCTGGAAGGTGGCAGGTGCATTCTTTAGCCCAAAAGGCATCACCCAGAATTGGTTATGACCATCTGGGGTGGAGAACGCAGACCTCTCTTTGGGCCCCTCAGTTAGGGCAATCGGACAGTACCCAGGAGTCAAATCAAATGTGCTGAGGAACTTGGCAGCTCCCATCCAGTTAAATGATCTCATCAGTTCTGGATGGGGTGAGCATCTGTCTTGGTGACTGAGTTCAAACCTGTATAGTCCACAGAGAAACTGAGTACTGGAACTGTGCCCGGTAGGGCCGCCTTCGCTATCAATACCACTGGGCTAAACCAGGGACTGCAAAAGGGCTCGATCATCCCTAAGTCCAGCATCTTGGCGACTTCACCCTTGAGCTGGCTCTTACTTTATCTGAGAGCTTGTAGATTTTATGTTTCACAGGCATACTCTCCCCTGTGTCAATGTCATGGACACAGCAGTCGGTGGTCCCCGGGTAAGTGAAAAAAAAGAGGAGAACTGGCTCAGCACTCTCTACCTTGTTTTGGAGTCAATGTGGGGGAGAGGATCACCCCATCCAATGATCATCTTGCTCCTTAGTGGCAAGAAGGTCAGGGAGTGGCTCACTCTCTTCTTCCTCTACCCCATTGGTAACTCAGAGCCTGTTCGCTTTGGACCTCTCAAAGTGGGACATGCAGGTCCCCCAAGGGGTGCTTGGGTGTCTTGATGTCCACCAGGTAAGTGACCTCACTCTGGCGCGCCAGTACCCATAGGGCCAAGTCCACCAATCCTGCAAGGTTATGGGCTCCACGGGCTCCAGCACCCACACATTCTAACCAGGCTGAAAGTCAACCAGGTGAGCCTTCTGGTCGTACCACTGTTTCATCACCTCGTGGCTGGCCCCTAAGTTCTCAGAAGATTTCTTCCTAAAGCGTTTCATCTGAGTCCTTAGAACAAGGATGCATCTCACTGCATCTTGAGGGGGTGCCTTGGAGACATGCTCTCACCCCTCTTTTACCAGACTGAGAGGCCCTGGCACTGGATGGCCAAACAGAAGTTCAAAGGGACTGAACCCAACTCCTTTCTGAGGTACTTTGCGGTATGAGACCCACAGGCATGGAAAGAGGATGTTACACTTACGCCTCAGAGGCTCAGAAAGGCCTGCAATCATATCCTTTGGGGTCTTGTTGAACCTTTCAACAAGCCCATTGGTTTGGTGGGTGCAAGGGGTGGAAAGCATGTAAGTTACTCTACATTCCTTTCACAGGCCACTTCATGTATGAGGGCATGAAGCTGGTACCCCTGTCTGACACCTCCCCGTGGGGGAACCCCATGGAGGTAAACATACTCATCAGTGCCTATGCTATGGTTGGCGCAGTCACTGTTCTGAGAGGGAAGGCCTCAGGATACCGGATGGCATGGTCCACCAAAACCAGGATAAACCTGTTGCCTGAGGCAGTCTTGGGGTCCAAGGGCCTGACAACGCCAATGCCCACCCTTTTAAAAGGGGTCCCCACCACAGGGAGTGGAAGCAGGGATGCTTTGCATTCATCCCTGACTTCCCACTGGCCTGGCAGGTGATGCAGGTCTTGCAGAATTCATCCGACTTTTTTTCTTAACTTGGGCCAAAAGAAGTAGGTAACCAGCCTGTCAAAGGTCTTGGTTTGCCATAGATGACCTTCTGGGGAATATTGTGAGCCAGTTCCAGTAGTAAGGCCCTGTGGCATTGGAGCATGGGCTGACTAAAGCTCAGGAGCCTTAGGCTCACTGTAAAGTAGACCGTTCTCCCATTAGATCAGATGACTCCCTAAGGTGTTACCAGCTACCATGGCCTCGGCCTGTTGACATAGGCCCTCTAGACAAGAGCACTCTCTCTGCGCCTCGCAGAACTCTGCCTGGGTGGGTCCTCCTTCTTTACGCCCAACGGTCAGCTCGGGTAAGGTACCTAGGGCAGAAATTTCTCCCCTGTAGGTTGCAGGGCAGGACTCCCAGGTTGCACTTCTGCCTGTACAGTTCGAACTCTGGGGGTGGGTTTCCTGTGCCCCTGCCCTTTCTCTTTTTTGCCGGGACCTTGACCATTGTTCCAGGCTCAGGGTCCTTCTGATCTCCCTGACATGCTGTCATGGACCGGGTGTTCAGGCACACCCAATCAGGCGATCCCAACATCTCCCAATGACACCTGAGCTCCACCTCTTTCCAACAGGTGTAATCCAGGTCATTACCTAGCAGGCAATCCACAGGAATGGATGGGTCACATCTACTTTTAGAGTACTTGACCCCCCCATTCTAAGAGAACCAAAGCCACCAGTTGGTAGCTTGTCTGGTTGTAAATGGTAACCATTTGATGGACTGCACAAGGGATCATTTGCTCTTCGGACACCAGCTACACCTCACGGTAGTCATCCTGCCTCCTGTGTCTCTCAGCGCCTCCACCCTCTGCCCATTAATGGTAACCAACTGCCTGTACTTTTTGGTGTTCACAGACAGAGGGGTGTTTGGTACCATTTCATGATCACCCAGGGACACTAGGGTAACCACTACCTGGCCCTCCCTACTAGCTAGGGCCACCTACTCCCCAGGCACTACACTGATAATTCCCAGGGTAGACCCACCTGTGTGGGGCGGATTCCTTTTTGTACAAAAGGCATCTCCCTTGACATGACCATGTCAGTAACACTCCTGACATTTAATCTGGTTGTCGCCTGGGGTGTCTTGTTAAAGAACCCCCCTTTTTGGTGACTAGGGTTGGAAGGGGACCCATTCAAATTATTTTGGGGGCCTTTGGAAAACTCTTTCGGTTTATCATTTATCCCCCCTTCTTTTGCTGGGAAGAACCCACTCCACCCTTCTGAGAGTCCCTCCCAGGTGTCTTTTTTAGTAATCCTGGTGTCCACCCAGATGTCTGGTTCTTCAGAAAGCGGCCTTAGGTCAGTGAGCTTACTATCAACCAGGTGTTGGGGGAACTCTGTAAAACAAAGATTAGAATATGGCAATACTTATTTACAAGGTTGTGCTTCATGCTGGGGTACTAGATATTTTCTCCTTCTCCTAACTCCAGGACAGCATCCCTACCCTCCACATGTATGTACCTCCCGAGACTAGCCCCCTACAGTCCTTCAGGGACCCTATTCAAAACTAAAGCTATATCACAGGCCTCAAACCGCTTGTCATTATCTCCCTCCACTATATAGTTTGGTACCAGATCCTTGAGGATATGCACTGGTCTTTCACCCAAAAAAATCATTGTTTTCACTACCACCATTTCAGCCGGACTTTTGAATTTGCTTTGCTTTTAGATCCATCTCTTTTTGACTGACCTCATGGGGCAGCATGATTTCTTCCCTAGGGCCAACCTTTCCTCCTCAAGTGCCCTTTTGGTGGCCGCCTCTGACGTTTTGTCCTCTGTGGCCAAGGTGGCCACCTGCAACCTGAAGGCTCTCTCCATCCTCCCATCCTCCGGCTGGGCAGGGGACACATTAATGAAGGACACGATGCTCCCTGCATCAGAGGCTGTTGTGGACCTGATGCTGGTAAGGCTTCCTGGTAGCCCCAGACCTGTGCTCAGGTCATTATCCTCCTCAAAGTTTCCTTCCTCATCCTCCATGTCATCCACCTCAGTGCCTGAAGCGCTGACCCTGCGAGCCTCCTCAAAGGCTCTGAGGCTCATTCGGTATTCTGCCCTTCTAGCCCCTTTCCTCGTGGGGCTTCCCTTCTCAAGACAGAGCCCCTTCTGCTCTGACAGGGTGCAATCTTCCAGAGTGCAGAGATCCAGCTCCAAATCAGACATGGTAAATGTTTTTGAAAAAAATGGAATCGATAATTTAAAAAACAAAAGTCAGTAATATTGTCAAGTTATTTATGAGACTATTACTGTTTCCATCAATCACTGAATAGTGTTGCAAAATACAAGTACAGAATCCCACCACTGACTTTTTAGAAATTAGGTTCTTGGTTGAAATGGGTGTGAGCCCTCTTCAAGCAAGCACTACAATCCTAACCATGGCAAACCACAGCAGTTGTAAAATAAGCCTTGTACTTAACCCTCTGGTAACGTGGCCACAAGTAGTCAGGCTTAACTTAGAAGCACTGTGTAAAGTATTTATGCAACACACATTAAGTGAGAACACATCACAAAAACGGTCCCAGATTTAGAAAGATAGAGTGTATTTTAATAAATAAAATGACACGAAGACGACAAAAATCCAATCAGTAGAACTTGAAATATGCAATTTTAAAGTTTTAAAGAAAAATATTATAGAAAAATAGTGCTCAGAAATGGAAAGTGAAGGAACGCTTGGAGTCGGGCTGGAGCCAGTAAGTTGAAGCCGGGCACATGGTAGTCATGCGGGTGTCAGGGACCAAGGTAGGCCCAGTAAAAAAGTTACCTTCGAGCTGGGCAGCAAAAATGCAAGGGTTCAATGAGTCGAGAGCGCCACCAGGCAATGCCCCCTTGCTATCAAAGTTGCGATGATCAATGATTGCAGATGCTTGTCGTCGGAGTCAAGAGGTACTTCAGCTGCAGCGTCAAAGCTGAAGTGGGCATCAGACCGGGGTACCTGTTGTTGGTGTCAGACAGGATCTGCTGGCATCAGAACCAGTGAAGCTGTGGATTGGGTTTCGCTTTGGAACCGGAGTATGGGAACCATTGATGACCACTGCTGCCGTGAGAGCCGGACAGAGGCCACAGGGTTTCAGAACCACCTGTAGCACACGATTGGATTCAGGGTGTCAGGACCTTCAGAAGTCTTCGATCGGAACCGCTTCGGAGCCAGAGTCGGGGATCATGGAGCCGCTTGGCTTCGCTCATAGTCAATGAGCAGAAACTTGCAGGAATTGTAGGGTGGAGTTCACTCTGATACCCCAAAGGGTCCTGAATCTTAGAACAGACAAGGGTGGTCAGGATTCACTCCTTTCAGGACAGACAGAAAAGCAGCAGGCAAGTACCAGGCCAGGTTCTGGTAAGGGAAAAGCAAATGAGGGTTCTGGAACTTGTAGTCCTGAAAGTTCAAGCAGGGAATCAGCCAACTGGTTCCTGGATTCACTTGAGAGTCTTGGAAGAGAGCGCAGGTCCAGTCTCTCCTGCAGCAAGGCAAACAGCTGTGGAGTCTTTCCTATGGTTTCCAGTCCAAAGATGATCTGAGGCAGTCTCTGAGAAGAGCCTTTTTATACAGGAGCAAACCTTTGAAGTGGGGGGGCAGAGTATTAACACAAAGCCCTGCCGTGAGCAGTTCCTCTCCCCTTCCCTCAGAGATGGCAAGATGTCTGGTCCCTAGTGTGTTGGTCATTGTGTGAGTGTGAAGATAGGCCATTGAACTGTAATTGGTTTGAGTGTCAGCTCCATCGCCTCATCCTGCCCCAGGTGTTCATCACGCAGCACACCCAGCCCATATCATTTAGTATCTAGTTCCAATTCACAACCCAGGGAGATAGTCATCAGCATGCCAGGAAGGGAGACTACACCCAGTAAAGTCCCTAGAGACTGGAGGCAGAAAAATTGCAACTTTCTAAAAGTGACATTTTTAACAGTAGGAGCTCAAATCCAACTTTACCATTAAAGAGGATTTTAGATTCTAAAGCAAGTAAGTGTAAGATATTTTCTCTAGCTGTTCCCTTTCTGATTCTAGCCTTTAGTTGTTGCACAAAGGTGAATCACTGTTAGTCTATGGGAGAGCCAGGCCTTGCAACAGTGAAAGTCGAATTTGGGAGATGTTCACTGTTAGGACATGTAACATTTAAAGTACAGATGTCCTACTTTTTAAATACAATGCATCATGCCCTATGAGCTGAAAGGGCCTACTCTGGTGGTGACTTATATGTAATAAACATGTAGGTTTATGGCTTTGGTAGAGGTTTATCCTGCTAAGTCGATATGGTAGCCTTAAAACTGCACTTGCAGGCTGCAGGAGTGCAGGTCTTAGACATAAGTTTAGGTCAACAGTAGTGGGTGGCACAATAAGAGCTGCAGCCAACTAGTAGCTTTTAATTTACAGGCCGTGGGTACCACAGTATCACTTGCCAGGGACTTACATGTAAATGCGCCAAACAGGTAGATACCAATTACAGCATGTTTAGGAGAGAGAGCACAATCACTTTAACACTGGTTAGCAGTGAAAAAGCGTGCAGAGTTCTAAAGCCAACAAACAAATTCAGCAACAATTTGACCAAACGACTAATCATCTGGGGAGTGACCTCTCAAATGATTTTTGGTCCAACAGCCCAGATTTATCAAGCTGTTGTGTTGATCTTGCGTTGTACAAGGTGAAGCAAGGAAAATGCAAAGACTTCAGTTTTATTTAACGAGCTACGCAAGGGGTGATTTGAATCGCCTTGTGTGGTTTTGTAAAGAAATGTAAAGCCACGCAGCTGCTTGTGCTGCGTTACACTACATTGCAACTTGGGAGGCATTCAATTGGTGAAACATTGTACTTTTAACTGCATTTATATAGCGCTTACTATCCCTGACTTGTGCTTTTCGCAAGTAGCCTACTTCTCCAGAACCCAAAAGGGATTAGTGGTGAATTAGTATAGGGAAATATGAAATTAATTTGAGCGGTGGATATGTGAGTCTATTAGTTGGATTGAAAAGAATAGTGAAGGGATAGAGGAGGGAAGGGTCTATAAAGTGTTTAATTGGAGATCATAGCAGTGGAGGAGGTTTGGAATGAGTAAATGAGAGATGGAGGTGGGAAAAGTCTCCAGAAGTGGGTTAGGGAGGGAGATGAGATTTCGGATGAGTCTAAGAGGGACACATGAGGGAAGGGTTTAGAAAGGCTTGTTTGGGAGATCTGAATAGTTAAGAGGTTTGAGATAATGCAAGGAACTGTAGAGGAGGGAAGAGTCTAGAAAGGGTTTTTTGGGGTATCATAGTAGTAGAATGGGGTTTGGGATGAGTCATAGAGTGGAGGTAGACAATATATTGAGAGAGGTATGGGGTAAGAAATAGGGTAGTGCATTGGCGAGAGTAGTAGAATGAGGTTTGGGATTAGTCAAAGAATGGAGGTAGAGAATATATTGACAGGTGTATAGGGTGAGATATAGAGTAGTGCACTAAGATGCTGAATTAGTAGAGTAATAATCAAATCAAATCAGGGATATTTATTGAGCGCACATATCACCCAAAGGTCTCATGGCGCTGATGGACAACTCTGACTTTCCGACTAGAGAGAAGATCTTGCTGGTTTAATGATCGAACAGCCATGTTTTTAACTCTCTATGGAAGCAGTTGTGATCAGTGACAATGCGTAGGTGGGGGGACAATTCGTTCCAGAGGGTGGGCGCCAAGAAGGAAAATGATTTTCCGCCATTTTTGGCAGTACGGACTCTGAAAGGGGTGAGGAGAAATGTATTACTGGACCTTAATGGCCTACGCAGCTGGTACCAGCTGAGTCTGTTTGCCAAGTAGCTGGTGCACCTACCGTACATAATCTTGTGTGCCAGGCAGAGAGTTTTAAACCTGGTTCTCTTCCTTACAGGAAGCCAGTGGAGGAGTTTTAAGCTTGGTGCTGAGGGTGATCTAGACGGGAGATTCAACACCAGCCTGGCCGTGGTATTTTGCAGGACCTGTAGCCTGGACAGCAGATCTTCATTTATTGGTGTCAGCAAGGCATTCCCATAAAACATCCGGCTGATGATCAGTCCCTGTACTAGAGGTTTCCTAGCTTCTATCGGGAGCCATTTAAAGATTTTGCGCAAGCTGCGCATGATGCCAAAGCAGGTGCCTATCGTTTGGTTAACCTGGTTCTTCATTGATAGTTGGTCATCAATTAGAATACCAAGATTACGCACTGCCTGCCTAGGAATTGGACAGGGGCCCAGTTTGGGAGGCCACCAGTCTTTTGACCAGTGCTCATGTGCCTTCCCAAAGAGTATCACCTCGGTCTTGTTACCGTTAAGTTGCAGATGGTTAGTGCTCATCCAACTGTCAACGTGCAACATGTTAATAAAGCGTGTTTTTTTGTCCATGGGATCAGGACCAAGGGTGATCAGAATCTGAGTGTCATCTGCGTATGACACTACATCAAAACCATATGATCTGATCACCCTGGCCAGTGGAGTTACATAGAGATTGAAGAGCGTTGGGCTCAAAATAGAGCCCTGAGGTACTCCCATCCTTACTGGTCGACTGCATGAAACCACGTTACCAATCTGGACTGCGGTGGCTCGATCGGTTAAATAACTCTTGAGCCACTACAAAGCCTTCCCTCTGACACCAACCTCCCAGAGCCGTTGTTACAGAATGCTGTGGGAGATGGTGTCGAAGGCAGCCGACAGATCTAGCAGTACAAGGATAGATGATTGTCCCTTATCCAATGCCAGTCTGATGTTGTCCACGGCTTCCACCAGCGCTGTTTCAGTACTGTGTTCAGCTCTAAAACCCGACTGTGATGGATCCAATAGGCCATTACTTTCAAGATGGATTACAAGTTGTCTGTTGATTAAAGACTCGAGCACCTTCCCAAAATAGGGAAGTAGCGAAATCGGCCGATAGTTTGTCAGAATTTTAGGGTCAGCAGAAGGTTTTTTAGGATTGGCCTGACTCTAGCAGCCTTCCATATCACAGGAACCATTGATTGTAACAGTGATCTATTAAAGAGGTCAGTAAGGTTATCAAGAAGCAAAGGGGCAATGGTGGCAAGGAAGCGGGGCGGCATCGGGTCCGCTGGTGAGCCAGATTTTATTTTTGACATGGCCATTGCCACATCCTCCAAATTAAACTGGGAAAAATCTACCAGTAGAGGAGGAGGGCTAGTAGAATCGATAACGTCCTCTCCCAGAGTGTTTAAAGATTCGGAAGACGGAAAAGAGTAATGGATTAAGAGATCTTGTCCTCAAAAAAGTCAGAAAGGGAGTCCGTCCAGTCCTTTGAGGCAGGAGCACCAGTCTGGACAGGGATAGTCGAAAATTCTTTTAAGATTTTATAAAGTTCCTTATTGGAATTGGCTGCCTTTTCAATCTGATGTAGGAGAAACAGTTTTTTGGTTTGGCTGATATTTGCCATATAGCTACGATGGATATATTTATATTTTTCATGATCCATCAGCTTTTTACTTTTCCGCCATTTCCGTTCTGCAATCCTGCATAACAGTTTTTCTGTTTTTAGTTGTTCATTAAACCAAGGTGCAGATCTAAGTTTGAGTGTAACCTTAGTGAGGGGGGCAACCTTGTTTAGTGTTGTAGTTATTGCATCCTCGAAGGAGGTGGCTGCCTGATCTATACTGACTATGTGGTCTGTAAAAGGAGGCTCCCCCAGAGGAAACTTAAAGTGTGCCGAGAAGGAAGAGGGAGTGACTTTCCGCCAAGACCTTCTCCATAAAGTTTCCTTACCAATCTCATTTTTAATAATGTGCACTGGGATGGTAAATTTCAATAGACCGTGATCTGTCCACAAGAGTGGAAGCGGAGGTTCAACCAAGATGTCTTTGGAGTTGGAAAACAAAAGGTCCAAAGTATGTCCCGCGGAGTGTGTGGAGCCAGTCACCATTTGGACTAACCCCAGATTACCCATACTAGTGATCAATTTATTGGTGTCTGGGTCTTATAGAATTTCAAAATCAACAACAAGGAGGAGTCTACCCTCAAGGACAGAGAAATCTGCTTATTCAGCACGGAGGATGCAGAAAGGAAGTAAAGAATAGAAATGTACTACGGGTCTACGTCTAAAATCTTCATTCATCCCACCCCCCCCACACCATCCCGGTGGAGGTTTCTGCCTTCGAACAAGCTGTTTTCAACGATGTAGAAAAATTGGTAATCAAACAACCATTTTTTAATATGAGTAAGGCAGAGATCACGGCTTTGGAAAGCCTTAAAAACTGTGAGGATATAGTGATAAAACAAGCAGATAAGGGGGGTGGAGTTGTCGTGCAGGACAAAAATGCCTATCAGGCAGAATGTCTACTCTCGGATGTGAGTAATTATCTTCCACTAACATCTGACCCCACAATGGACCTCCAGGTAGAAATCAGGTCGATGGTGAAGCTGGCTGAAGCTAATGGTTTCATATCCCAACATGAATCAGAGTATCTTACCAACACCGAAGGGAAGGTCCCATATTTCTATACTCTCCCGAAAATGCACAAGGATAAGTTTCCTCCCCCTGGCAGACCCATTGTCTCAGGAATAGGGTCCCTACTGGAACCCTTGTCTAGGTTCTGTGATTTTTTTCTAAAAACTATGGGCCAGAACACCGAGACCTATCTACAGGATACTAAGAGTCTCCTCAATCTACTGAAGGAGCTGACGGTCGATGACTCCACCATCCTAGTCAGCATGGACATAGAAAGCCTTTACACCAGTATCCCTCAAGATGACACATTGGAAGTATTGAGAATAGCATTAGATGAGACAGAGTGGACTTACACTACACCCAGGGGCTTCATTCTTGATTGTGCTAGACTAGCCCTAAAAAAGAACTACTTTGAATTTGAGGGTAAATTGTACCTTCAGATTGGAGGAACTTCTATGGGTAGTACCTTTGCTCCGAGTGTAGCTGGACTCTATGGGGCCGATTCCGATCTCGGTCGGAGGCGCAACCAATACCATTCGGTCGGGAAAAAAGCCATGCGAAAGCCAGTTTCCCGACCGATCCGTACAGCACACCGAACGAGCAAGTACGATGCGCACAACAGCAAAAATTCCGGCCGAGCCGTACTCACCCAAACCAGGTCCTGTTCTCCGACCGAGGCGAATCCGGAAACGCCGAATCGAGTCGCACGGAAGGGAAAATGCAGCCCCGTCCGGCCGGACAAGTACGATGCGCTTCCCGTACGCGCCGAACCCGTCGCTACGCACGGCACGTTAAAGCATCCGGGAGAGGCGCACATAAGCTCCGAATCGCGCCACAACACGATCCACGGCTACGAGACGAACACGGCACCGACGAGGACGACGCGAAGCGACGAGGACGAAGCGAAGCGACGAGGACGACGCGAAGCAACGAGAAGGACGAACGACACGAACCAACCATGAATCCCTTCGTCCCGATCATACCAATATTCTACATCTACTACCGGAACAGGCACGGACGCGTACGGCGCAGAAGGTAAGTCAGACACCAACCACAAAACACATACAACACGTACACGACACATCACACACATACACGGGGAATCTGAATATACTTACACCAGCAACAGCAGCACCATAGGGGCGGGATGCCCATCACCAATGCCACATATGCACACAGGGGCCTGAATGCGCACCACCACCCCAACCCAGGGGGGCTGGATGCCTACCACTACTACCACCCTTAGCCAGGGGGGCAGGATGCCCACCACTACTACCACCCTCACCCACGGGGGGCAGGATGCCTACCACTACTACCACCCTCACCCAGGGGGGCAGGATGCCTACCACTACTACCACCCTCACCCGGGGGGCAGGATGCCCACCACTACTACCACCCTCACCCAGGGGGGCAGGATGCCTACCACTACTACCACCCTCACCCAGGGGGGCAGGATGCCCACCACTACTACCACCCTTAGCCAGGGGGCAGGATGCCCACCACTACTACCACCCTCACCCACGGGGGGCAGGATGCCTACCACTACTACCACCCTCACCCAGGGGGGCAGGATGCCTACCACTACTACCACCCTCACCCAGGGGGGCAGGATGCCTACCACTACTACCACCCTCACCCACGGGGGCAGGATGCCTACCACTACTACCACCCTTAGCCAGGGGGCAGGATGCCCACCACTACTACCACCCTCACCCACGGGGGGCAGGATGCCTACCACTACTACCACCCTCACCCAGGGGGGCTGGATGCCTACCACTACTACCACCCTTAGCCAGGGGGGCAGGATGCCCACCACTACTACCACCCTCACCCACGGGGGGCAGGATGCCTACCACTACTACCACCCTCACCCAGGGGGGCAGGATGCCCACCACTACTACCACCCTCACCCAGGGGGGCAGGATGCCTACCACTACTACCACCCTCACCCAGGGGGGCAGGATGCCCACCACTACTACCACCCTTAGCCAGGGGGCAGGATGCCCACCACTACTACCACCCTCACCCACGGGGGGCAGGATGCCTACCACTACTACCACCCTCACCCAGGGGGGCAGGATGCCTACCACTACTACCACCCTCACCCAGGGGGGCAGGATGCCTACCACTACTACCACCCTTAGCCAGGGGGCAGGATGCCTACCACTACTACCACCCTTAGCCAGGGGGCAGGATGCCCACCACTACTACCACCATCACCCACGGGGGGCAGGATGCCTACCACTACTACCACCCTCACCCAGGGGGGCAGGATGCCCACCACTACTACCACCCTTAGCCAGGGGGCAGGATGCCCACCACTACTACCACCCTCACCCACGGGGGCAGGATGCCTACCACTACTACCACCCTTAGCCAGGGGGGCAGGATGCCCACCACTACTACCACCCTCACCCACGGGGGGCAGGATGCCTACCACTACTACCACCCTTAGCCAGGGGGCAGGATGCCTACCACTACTACCACCCTTAGCCAGGGGGGCTGGATGCCTACCACTACTACCACCCTTAGCCAGGGGGCAGGATGCCCACCACTACTACCACCCTTAGCCAGGGGGCAGGATGCCCACCACTACTACCACCCTCACCCACGGGGGGCAGGATGCCTACCACTACTACCACCCTCACCCAGGGGGGCAGGATGCCCACCACTACTACCACCCTTAGCCAGGGGGCAGGATGCCCACCACTACTACCACCCTCACCCACGGGGGCAGGATGCCTACCACTACTACCACCCTTAGCCAGGGGGGCAGGATGCCCACCACTACTACCACCCTCACCCACGGGGGCAGGATGCCTACCACTACTACCACCCTTAGCCAGGGGGCAGGATGCCTACCACTACTACCACCCTTAGCCAGGGGGCTGGATGCCTACCACTACTACCACCCTTAGCCAGGGGGGCAGGATGCCCACCACTACTACCACCCTTAGCCAGGGGGCAGGATGCCCACCACTACTACCACCCTCACCCACGGGGGCAGGATGCCTACCACTACTACCACCCTCACCCAGGGGGGCAGGATGCCTACCACTACTACCACCCTCACCCAGGGGGGCTGGATGCCTACCACTACTACCACCCCCACTCATAGGATGGACAATGCATGACACAACAAGCACACCACAACCTAGGGAATGCAAGATTAAGACATCCCCCACCACCATGACAAGCGTGTGTAGGCTGTGTCAAATGCCTACAACACCGAACATGACTTTCAACATACAATGTGACCCCCTAGCACATGTGCCACACATATATGTGTGTGGCACCCACGATGCAAGCAGCCCATGACCATTGTGGCAATGGGGCCTAAACCCCCATCATCACAGTGACCAAAAGGTAAGTGTGGGGTCCATAGCTGAAGCACATTTTGACCATTGTGGCAATGGGGTCTACACCCTCATCATCACAGTGACCAAAAGGCAAGTATGGGGTCCATAGCTGAAGCACATTTTGACCATTGTGGCAATGGGGTCTAAACCCCCATCATCACAGTGACCAAAAGGCAAGTGTGGGGTCCATAGCTGAGTCACATTTTGACCATTGTGGCAATGGGGTCTAAACCCCCATCATCACAGTGACCAAAAGGCAAGTGTGGGGTCCATAGCTGAAGCACATTTTGACCATTGTGGCAATGGGGTCTACACCCTCATCATCACAGTGACCAAAAGGCAAGTATGGGGTCCATAGCTGAAGCACATTTTGACCATTGTGGCAATGGGGTCTAAACCCCCATCATCACAGTGACCAAAAGGCAAGTGTGGGGTCCATAGCTGAAGCACATTTTGACCATTGTGGCAATGGGGTCTAAACCCCCATCATCACAGTGACCAAAAGGCAAGTATGGGGTCCATAGCTGAAGCACATTTTGACCATTGTGGCAATGGGGTCTAAACCCCATCATCACAGTGACCAAAAGGCAAGTGTGGGGTCCATAGCTGAAGCACATTTTGACCATTGTGGCAATGGGGTCTAAACCCCATCATCACAGTGACCAAAAGGCAAGTGTGGGGTCCATAGCTGAAGCACATTTTGACCATTGTGGCAATGGGGTCTACACCCTCATCATCACAGTGACCAAAAGGTAATTGTTGACAAAGAAAGAGCTGCAACTGCCAAACTGCATGGATCATTCCTGGTCACAGAACCAAAAACTCATCTGTGGCAAAGTAGTGTATGTGTCCCATTGCAACATAAATTGGGGGAGCCAAATACTGCAGTGCAAATGAAACATTCCTTTGGCCATGTGCAGACAAACAACACCCATGGGGGCTGAGACCGTCAACAGTCATCAATGACACAATGACAGAAGTGACCATCAGAATGCAGAACCACATATTTGCACCAATGGGCACACAAATGCAGATACCCTGTGGAGACAGCAGATGTGAGGTGAACAGATACCATACCATGGCAGCAATGGGACACACAAACCATGATCACTGTGCTGACCGATGACCTAGGAGTCCCAGGGACAGCAGGGGAAACACACCAAACAACATACAGCCAATGGCACACCCAAGATATGCCAATGCAGTGGTGCAGATGCACAAACACAAACAGGCAGACCAACACTGTCATCATACACAGCAGGTGAGGGGTGGGGGTGCCAGTGTCCCCAGGCAACCACACAACACATGAGGAGAGCTGAATACCAATCATACAGATGTGCATACACTGCCACACTAAGGTAACTCATGGATCCAAATCCCCTATGTGGGCAAGCAGGCATTGTCAGGTGAGAGGGAGCACAAAACACACATGTCACACAGGCACGTAGGAACAACAACTGACACAGCAAGTCACAGACACACCACAGCACCACCCCCAGGGCCCCCACAATGTGGTGACCCTGGGCTGAATAAAAATACCACTGTGATGACAAAGCTAGATGTCGTTCACACTGTGAACCACAGTCAGGTGTCCTGAGCAACAAACTACCATCACACCTACACAAGCACAAATCAATCAGCATGGCCAGTAAGCCAAGGCCAACATGGAGGCAGGGGCCTAGCCGGGCAACAACTCTCATCTGCACACACTCAACACCACACCCCTCGACCTCCAACAATGTGCAGCAGTGAAGTACACATGCACTGGTGACATTGCACATGCACCCATGACTATTCCAGGGTGGTGGGTGGGAACCAAGGTGTAGAAACACATCACACATGGACACTCAACAAGACTCCTGAATGTCTGACACACTGCACACTACGCTGTACATGGACATGACGGCAATACCACACCGACCAATGGGATCCCAGCCACAGTCACACACCAATGAAGAAGCCAAGGTCACCCACAAAGAACACACATAGACAACAACCAACATTGCAGCCCGGACCCTGAGGAGTGCCATCAGTCACACACACAACGTGTCACAATCACTGAAAGATAACACAAACTGGAAATCACATGACAGGGGCAAACAACAAGTGCCAAGGGGAAACCTGACTGTGACCCATCTGCGTCTGCACACAAACTCAGCCCTGACAGCAAACACACCTATGGGTGACACCCTGATGACCAGTAATGTGCCATGCACCCACATCACAGAGAACACAGGGAGAAGACTTTGGGGGAACATAGCTCAAGTCAGCAAGCATCACAAACAGGTACAACACTAGGGATCACAGCATGCGCAGATGAATGAAAGTGAACACACAGACATGCACATACAACACACACCTTGGGCGCAGGCAATGTCACACGTGTACACACTGCCATGAGGGGACTCCACTCCTGTGTGAGGAAAGCTGTGCCATATGTTGCCTCAGTAGGGCCCCATCATGTCAGCTGAGCACTTGGTCACACAATCAACAATTAGCACCAAATGAGGGCTCCCATCACATCAGCCTGGTCATGGATGTGCCAACGGAATCATCAGCACAGATCCAACACACTTGTATAGCAATGTTGCACTGACTACACGGATGAGTCCCTCCCCATTGATGCCCAAACCTGCATGTCCACTGGAGATGGCAACACGGTCAGGGAAGTAGACAAATGCAACGATGGCAGGCACAACAGATGTGCAGGGGTGGAAGCCACAGATATGAAATTGCCAATGTAAGTAGGAAACCCATTGCCAAATACTGAACACATGACACCCTCAGATGCTGCTATTGATGACATGGATACACCACACGATAGGACACATTCCCCCTGGACCACATGGGTTCCTGCACAGTAACACTTCATAATCATGATACCAGATATCACCATCACTGCAGCAAGGGCATGGTTAGCTGCACCAACAACATGTACATCTGAAGCATGAGCACTAGAGAAAAGAAAGTTGCTTTATTCAGCATATGTGTTGTTTGATAACGACGTCCAGAAGAAATTAGAGCAAAGGCCAATGGCCAGTCCATTGTCAAAGTTCAAACAGGGTGACACTGGCAGATGTCACCCTACGCATGCCTGCACAAAACCAGGGACAATCCACTAGGAGGGGCAACCGGGGGGCAGGCCAGGCACCGCAGGGACAGGATCAGGGCTCACCAGGGGGAGTCAGGGAAGGGGTGGTGGGTGCTGGAGAGCCACTGACAACTGCAGTGGAGGTGTCTGACATGGTGTGTGCCGGCACAACTGGGGGCATGACTCAGATGTCGTGGGTGCCGGCACAACTGCAGTGGACCCTGCAGATGGGGTGGACAGGTCCGCCACTGCAGTGCCCAAGTCAGACAGGGCGGTAGTGGACTCCACTGCAGTGCCTACCTCCAGGGGAGGAGAATGGGGAACAGGCAAGGTGGGTTGGACAGAGGGGGAGGACACCCTCACCACATCAGTGGCACAGACAAGCGCAGCGGGGGTGTGGTGCTGGGAGAGCAAGTGGCAGGGGGAGAAGGCCGGATCCTCTTGGGGATGGTATATCTGTGGGTGGGGGAACCTGGGGCAGGGTGTGGTGGGGGCACCTGTGCAGTGGGGGCCTGAGGGATGGAGGACGGAGACCTTGTGCCTGAGCTGCAGGGCGGTGGCGGGGTCTTGCTCTTACCACTCCGGGGGACTTGCGGGTGGGGGCCTCAGTCCGTCTGCGCCTGGGGGAGGGTGTCCGGGGGCGAGGGGCACTCTGCTCCGTGTGGGTGGGCTTCCTCTTCCCCCGGGATGCTGGAGCAGCTTCATCGGTGGGGAAGAGGCCGAGGTCACAGAGGAAGAGCTGCTGTGACTTTGGGGTTGCATGTGAGGCAAGGGAGGGTGCTTTGGAGGGAGAGGGAACTGAGGACTGTGCAGTGCATGTGGATGCGTGTGTGTGTTCCAGGGCCCCATCCCCTGTGAGTCTGGCTTCAGTCCCCTGAATGTGCGTGCGTGTGCGTTTTGTCATTGGCGTGTGTGTCAGTGTGCTGGATGTGTGTGTGCTGGTGTGTGCCTGTGCCGGTGTGTGTGTGCTTGGGACGGGTAAGGTGCTGGGGAGTGTGGATGGAGCAGAGGCAGGAGGGGTGAGGGACCGTTTGAGGAGGGACACTGCTGCCGTCAGGGAGGAGTCCATGGACCTATTGCCCCTCTGTAGGTCAGACATGCCCGATGAGATGCCCTCCATGAACGACACCAGCTGAGTCAACAGCGCGGTGTGCGCATGGAGGACACTCAGCATGGCTGTCTGCCCTACATGGAGCTGGCGAAGGAGGTACACAGACTCCTCACTCAGGGCAGCAGGGGACACAGGGGCAGGGGGTGCGGTGCCTGGCCCAAAGGAAACATGCTCCCGGACATGGGAGCCTCCACGGACCTGGGGAATGGGAGCCGATGGGAGGGCGGTGGTGGTGCTGGTGGTGGCGGGGACAGCAACACTAGCTGGGGTGTGGTGGCTGCTGACACCCGCCTCCACAAGGGAGTCATCCTCCGAGTTGCTCTGGTCCTCAGCTGAGGTGGATGCTGCTGAGGACTCCTCGGTGTGGCTCCCCTCGCCCTCCGTGCCACTGGGTCCCTCCGACCACTCCTCGGCTGCTGACCCAGTCTGGCTCTCTGGCTCCTCCTGGTCCATGGAGCTGTCCCCTTCCGTGGCCGTGGATGTATCTGCAAACAATGGGGATACAGACAGACATCAGTCACCTGCACATAACGCACACACCACTGTGAGCACAGCACATCACAGAGCAAGCCCTGGCATCATTAGTTGTACATTGCTAAAAGTGCCCTAATTGAACAGGAGAAGTCAATTGTCAGTCTGATGCCAAGCATGGCACTCACATCCCACATGGCCTTGCACCCATCTGTCTGGTGTCTGTTGGATTGCAACACCCCAGTGTTGACACATGCACCAAGTACACAGTAGTTGGACAGTGCAGAGGACACGGTGTGGCATGTGGACATGCACACATCACAGCTCTTGCCACTGAGTCAGTACAGGTTTCCGGATGAAAGGGATGCCCAGAGTCAAATAGGAAATGCATGTGATGCATACCAGCGACAGACACCATGATGCACCCATGTCCTGATAGCCAGCGCCACTATGGTGTGCATGTAGCACATGTCACTCCCCTGCAGGCTCACCAATCAGTAGACACATGCCATGGCGGAGGCATGACTGCAAAGTCATACATCACTGTCTCAGTGATGTATGACTTTGCAGCCAGACAACAACACTCTGCACTGTGTCACAATAGTAGGTCATGGGGAATGCAAGTCCTGGAGCTGCACAAGTGCACATGTACATCCCCCACAACACATCCTCTTAACCCTCATCTGTCCAGGTCATACCTATTGGACATATGGGAGACCTGTGACACTACCCTCTGAACCTGAGCCCCTCACACTCTGCTGTGCATGGGGAACAGCTGCCTGAACTTCACATTTACATGCCCCAGTCTGCATGGGCAGCTGATCAGACACCTATGTGTCACACAAGTATCGTCTCCTATGGTCACATCTCCAGTGGCATGCTGAGCCCCTACCAAGAAACTCCACAGCAGTCCTGGCGACTAATCTACAGCACACTGACACAGAGGCAGACACCTGAGGGGTCAAATCACTGTGCACAATGTGTCCGCTGATACACGGGAGTGGGAGTACAGAGTGTATTGTATGGCCTGGAGTAGGCATGACTGTCCAGCCCCACATGAATGAGGGATGAGCCCTGGACTGTAGGCAGCTGGCTGAGTATGTGTGACACACGTCATATACATACTCCTGGGGCCCAAACATTGTTCCCACCCGCAGCATGGGTGTGTGCCAGATACCCCAGCCACATGTGGTGGATCAGCTCAGCAATTGGACCACAGATCAAAGTAACACGCTGAATACATGTCAGAATACAGGCATTGTGTAAGCAATGGACCCACCCATGATGCCCACCACAGAGTCAGGGAAACAGATGCTGTCTCCCACCTTGAGTCAAGCAAACTGCAAGGACACAGTCCTAAGTGACAGAATTCCCTGCATGTAAGGGCCACACCTGGGTATCAGATGAGGAGTGGGCAGTGCACAATAGAGGGACATGGCTCCTGGACAACATGACTGCTGTACTGTGGCAGTTTAACCAGGCCCGAGGAGGGCACATAGCATGTTAGACAGAGTACACAGTGCAGTCTTTGACTCACCCCCTCCTTGCTGCTCTCTGGCCTTCAGCTGCCCATCCAGGTCTGGAAAGACCACCGCCAGGATCCTGAGCATGTGGGGGGTCAGGGTCCGTGTTCCGCCCCTCCTGCGAGGAGGCGACAGCTTCAGCTGGACCCGTGCAATCCTCCGGGTCCAGCCCCGAAGGTCCTGCCACCTCTTTTGGCAGTTGCGGATCCGGCGCTTGTAGACCCCCACGGACCGGACAGCCCGGACGATGTCCTTCCATATCTCATGCTTCCGATGGGCAGAAGCCTGTCAGGATGACAAAGTGATAAGGCCATTACTACACATGCAACATATCCGTGCATGACACAGTTGCATATACATGTCGCAATCACAGGGGCACATGGTGTACACAGGCAGTGCACGGCTGCCCATGGACAGTTTTCCAGAAGTCACTACATGGTATCATTGCATGGGGAGTAAAACCCTGTTCAGAAGCACTGTCACTGCACCATACCTGTCCAGTGCAAGTCACTACACACTATGGGGGGTGACAACTACTCAGTGAGCCTGCTAGCCAGTGGCGTGCTGACTCTCAGCCTTGCTAGTCAGACAAAATGCACATTCAGAAAGGCAGTGCACAGAACACTCACCTGCTCCCCTGCTGTCCCATACAGCTTGCTGTACTGTGGAAGTAGGCTGTCCAGCAGGGCCTGGTTCTCCTCAAGGCTGAAGGCTGGGGCTCTCTCCACAGTACGTGCCATTGCAGGGTCCAGAGGGGCAGAGACAGCAGCAGTGCAGTGGCAGATGTCGTCCTGGAGCATGTAGTGCAGGCAAGTGGGCTCTCAGGGGAACAGGCAGCAATATATATGTGCTGGAGAGGCAGATACTGTCCCTTGTGTCCAAAGTGATAGGTCCAAGTCGTTTGCATCTTCTGAATCTGGCCAATCCATGGAATAGCAGCACCAAAACACGCCCACAGCATCCTTCAAAACTTCAACTTCATGACATACATGATTTTGCAACATTGTTGTGGGTGACCAACTGATTTTCCAGCAACCGACTCGTTCGAAATTCGAAAACGCGTCCGTTGCCAGGCAAGCCCATTGTCAATGGGTGCGCACCGATCGGTCCATTGCGGTACAACGCGCACAGGGGTACAACGCGTACCCGCACACATTGAAAGCAATGGGCCGGCCGGAGGCACCGATCGGTCCATTGCAGTTCAACGCGCACAGGGGTACAACGCGTACCCGCACACATTGAAAGCAATGGGCCGGCCGGAGGCACCGATCGGTCCATTGCAGTTCAACGCGCACAGGGGTACAACGCGTACCCGCACACATTGAAAGCAATGGGCCGGACGGAGGCACCGATCGGTCCATTTCAGTTCAACGCGCACAGGGGTACAACGCGTACCCGCACACATTGAAAGCAATGGGCCGGCCGGAGGCACCGATCGGTCCATTGCAGTTCAACGCGCACAGGGGTACAACGCGTACCCGCACACATTGAAAGCAATGGGCCGGCCTTAGGCACCGATCGGTCCATTGCGGTTCAACGCGCACAGGGGTACAACGCGTACCCGCACACATTGAAAGCAATGGGCCGGCCGGAGGCACCGATCGGTCCATTGCAGTTCAACGCGCACAGGGGTACAACGCTGCACCCGCACACATTGAAAGCAATGGGCCGGCCGGAGGCACCGATCGGTCCATTGCAGTTCAACGCGCACAGGGGTACAACGCGTACCCGCACACATTGAAAGCAATGGGCCGGCCGGAGGCACCGATCGGTCCATTGCAGTTCAACGCGCACAGGGGTACAACGCGTACCCGCACACATTGAAAGCAATGGGCCGGCCGGAGGCACCGATCGGTCCATTGCAGTTCAACGCGCACAGGGGTACAACGCGTACCCGCACACATTGAAAGCAATGGGCCGGCCGGAGGCACCGATCGGTCCATTGCAGTTCAACGCGCACAGGGGTACAACGCGTACCCGCACACATTGAAAGCAATGGGCCGGCCGGAGGCACCGATCGGTCCATTGCGGTTCAACGCATCACTGTATATGTGACTGGCATAGGTCAGCATGCCTGTCTCAGATGGACATATGCCAGCCACAGATAGCTCCCAGGGAGTGAGGGGCACACCTACATCACGACAGCCTGTCCAAACCTTATCATAAGGCATGTAAGGCTGCATTTCCTATTGTGTGTATGTTGGTGTACATGTTGTCCTGTGGGTGTCACCTGTGGGCAGCCACCCCCAGGCTGTGCACGTGTTCATGGGGACAGGATCCTGGGTGTTACGTGTACGTGACCACTGTGATGTGCAACTGTTCATATCTGTGCATGTGTCATGGTCACATTTCACAGTGGTGTTTGTGTATGTCATGTCACATACCCCGTGAGTCCCATGTGGGACGGTATGTTTGAGCCAGGGTGTCCCAGTGGCACAATAGTGATGGCCCTCCACAGTCTTTGTGCATGTAGTGTTTACAATGTCTCTGATTTCATGTGCACAATGGGAGACAGTCTCCACATCCACGTTGTGTGTGCATGGACTCTGATGTTGTGCGTGTGTGTCACAGACGTCCATGGCTGTCCTGCCATGGCAAGTGTGGCCACTACCTGTGGGGGTCATGTTTGTTTTGCTGTGGTGTACACATGATACTCCAGGTGATGCCAGTGTCCATGTGGCATTACAGGGTCCCTGGGAATGTGCCTGTCGTTGAGCTGTGGTGCCTGGGGCACATCTGTCCTCACATGTCACTGTGGGGGTGACTGTGACACAGCATCATGATATCCAATGGGCCAACCTGGGACAAATTGATGCCACCTGTAGGACCGTGTTGACAGATGTTGGCCATGTATGTACCATACATGTCGTTCCGGTACTGCACACTTCATGTAGTTGTGCCTCATGATGATGTATGTTGGGATCTTGAGTGTGTTCAATACCGCATATGTGGGGTGACTGACGATCTTGCTTACTTCTCCTCTGCACTGCAGGGCTCCTGCTGTCCATCGGCCATTCCCAGACCTGGCAACGATGGTGGAACGGGACAGCATCCGACGGTACCGCTTCACCAGGCAGCTGATTGAGGATTTGGCAGTGCAGTTGTCCCCACATTTGCAGCCTGGCCGGACGTATCCTACAGCGCTGACCCCCAAGGTGAAGGTGATGGCAGCCCTACACTTCTTTGCCACCGGTACCTTCCAACAAACTGTGGCGTCTGCTGGTGGGATGTCACAGACCATGTTCAGCCGTGTGCTCCGCGATGTTTTGGCGGCAATGTTGCTCTTCCTGAACCGGTACATCTATTTCCCTAGACTGCGACGACTCACTGACGTGAAGAGTGACTTTTATGCCCTGGGGAGGATGCCGCATGTCATTGGCTCCATTGATGGGACACATGTGGCTTTGGTACCACCACAGGCCCAGGAGCAGGCCTACAGGAACCGCAAGCACTACCACTCGGTCAATGCACTGGTGGTGTGTCTTGCAGACATGACCATCACACACGTGTGTGCCCGTTTCCCTGGTTCAGCACACGATGCCTTTGTGATGAGGAGTAGTCGCATCCCCAGGATGATGGCACAGATGCAGAACCAGCGTGCCTGGCTTGTCGGTGTGTACTGACTTTGTGCCATTGTGTGTGATCTGATCTGTAGTATTCCGCCCACTTTTCCAAGTCAGCTGATGTGCACTTGTCTGTCCGTAGGTGACTCGGGATACCCCAACATGCCGTGGTTGCTGACACCCCTCAGGAACCCTGTGACACCTGCCCAGATGCGCTACAATGAGGCACATGGTCGGACCAGGAGAGTGATTGAGCGGACCTTTGGTCTCCTGAAGAGCCGCTTCCGCTGCCTGGACAAGACCGGAGGGTCCCTCCCATATGCCCCTGCGAAAGTGTGCAAGATTATCATCGTCTGCTGCATGCTACACAACCTGGCAGTGCGGAAGGAGTTGCCTCTCATCCAGGATGACGATGACCAACATCCGCCACCTGTGGAGGATCCTGGCCTGGACCACGATGCCAGTGACGATGATGATGATGATGATGGTGATGGTGATGTCCGCACACAGCTCATCACCAACTTCTTTAGCTGAATGTGAGTATCCTGAGGTGTCATGTGAATGATGTGAGTTGGCATGATGTGTGGGTGGTGCTCTGGTGCTGTTGGAGTGTGTCCATGGGCTACTTGACAGGATGTGTGTTGCGATGTGTGGTGACAGGTGGGCTGTACTCCCCAACAGTGTTGACATGCTAACTTGGTTCTGGGTGGGTATCTTGTAACATGTATTGTGCATGAGTTTTGGTGATCTGTCCTGTACTGCATTGCTTTTGACTGTGTGTCATTTCTGTCCTTCACAGGGTACTTTCAGATTCGTTTGGTCAACTGTGTCCACCGACGACGTGATTGCACATCCAGGCTGGTAGCTGTTGTGTCCCTACAGGTGATGTGCGCCACACCCATGGACTTCCTTCCGTCTACAGTTGTTGACTGTGTGCCCGCTACCAGGTGGGGTTACCTTGCATCTGTAGTGGTTACGGCATGTTGCTACTGTGTAATAAACCTGTGCTTCACTTAGTGATGTGCGTTGTCTGTGGTCACACATTTGACTGCCATTTGCTTACTGCACCTGTGGGCTACTTGACTACAACTGGGAATGGGTGTGGTGTCTGTGCATTGCACCGTCTTCCCTGGCAACATCAGTGTAGGCAATGAGTCAGATGGCCTAGGTGTGTATGTGTTGTGTACCCCTGGTGGTGTGTCTCCCTCATATGTGTCACGTTGCCTGTACTCACATGCCTGTGTTGTCCTTGCTGTTGCAGTTCGCATACACAGTGTAATTTTGCAGTTCATCATCCCCATAACAGCACCCACGTTGGAATCACGACAGAGGCAAGTATGGTGTATTAGTGTGTTTATTGTGATACATCTGTGTTAATAGTGCATAGGATGGGTTGTGCTGTACATGAATCTTGCAATCCCAAGTTCCTAGGTGAATTGAAAGTCCAGGTAGACAGGATCCCCAGTATCGGGGCCACAGTTGTCTGACACATTGTTCCAACTTGTACTCCCCATGCAATGTGTGGGAGTAGTGTTGCCATCAACAGGGTGAACAGTCTGTGCACAAAGGCGAAAATCCAGAACAGGTTCAGGCTTCCTGGGAGTTGCGCTTGGCCATCAGCCTCTCACTTTCCCCTCCTCGGACGACCCCTCTTCTTGGGGGGGGGCCCTCAAGTGCAGGCTGCTGCGGTGCAGGGGACTCTCCGCCAGAGTCCTCCTCCCTCCCTGTGGCAGTTGCAGTTTGTTCGGTACCAGATGTTGTTGGCACACAGGGAGGTGTGGACTGGTTGCTGTTCATCTGGCGGAGGCATTGTAAAATGTCCCTGTGCACCGCCGTCATCTCATGTAGTACATCCCACTTGGACTCCACGCGGGACATGTGGGAGTCCACACGTGACATGTGTGACTCCACGTGGGACATGTGGGAGTCCAAGCGGGCATGATGGGCAGCCTGCTGCTGTTTGATGTCTCTGAGGAGCCCCACTACCTGGCTGAGCTCTCCGGTGCTGGACTGGTACGCATCAGCTATGCGTACCAGTTGTGGGTCTTCATGCACACCAGCAACGTCTGCAAGCAGCGACCTCTGTCTCCCACCCCTCCCACCACCCCTGCTGACATGTGCAGTGTGTGCAGTTGCACGCACAGATAACCCTGGTCCACCTTGGGGGTTGGTGGTGGTGGTGGTGTCCATGGCCCCAGGTTGGTCCAGGGTCACTGCGCTGGTGTTGCTCCTTATTCTGTCCATGTCGGCAGGGATGGTATTCGTGGTGACAGTCGTTGGAGGGGTGGGTGCAGGGGTGCAGCTGGTGGACCTGCTGGTGCTGCAGCTGGTGGTCCTGCTGGTGCAGCATGTTGACTTGCACCGGATGTGCCAGGTTGTTCATCGTCCGAGGAGGACAGAGGCTGTACGACGCCAGTGAGCTCGGCATCCTCTTGAGCCTGGGACTGGGACTCCTCAGCGTCTGCTGCTGTGTCCCTATCATCACCTGTTTTTGGGAGACACAAACAATGTATGTCATGTTTCTGCAGGCATCAGTGGTTGACACACCTGACAGTTGTGACTGTGCCTCGGGGTGCGGGCCTGTACATTGTATTGTCCTAAGTCGTCACAGTCAGGGGTTGATATTGGTGTGGCACATTGTCCTGCATTATTTGGGCATTTCTATGTATTCTCTGGGGTGTGAACATGGTCTGCATTGATTGTGTTTGGTTGACAGCCAGACCTCCTTCCCACCCACCCACCCAGCCAGTCAGTTATCCCACCATGGAACGTGCTTGCATTGCAGGGAGTGTAAGTTGTCTCTCAGGATGTCAGTCAGTGGTGTCCTGCTGTTTGTTGGTGCACAGTTGGCAGCAGGGCCTTGTGCTCCCCACAGCAGTAGCCAGTGTCAGCCATCTTGTGAGTCCTTCTCCACTCCCTGTGATGTGAGCATGGTTCAGGGTGGTGTTGATGGGCCAGTTGTGAGGCTGAGCGATGTCTGTGACTACGACTCCCATCATGCTATTGCCTCCACCCCCCTTCCCAGCATGCCCATGCTTCCTTCCTTTTGACTCTGCTTCCCTGTGGGGTGGGCTGGCTGTGCTGACAGGATGGCTGGGAGTGTTGTCCTGGCAGTTGTTTGGCTAAGAGTCCCAGGAGTGTCCCTGTGCTTCACACAACATAACCCAGGGTGGTGGTGCTTTGTGGGATCTTGTGTTAGGATGGAGGGCATTGCATTCCACCAGGTGGGTACTGTGGAGTTTGTGTTGGGGAGGGTTTGAGGGGAGGTGCTGGTGACTATAGTCAGTGCTGCAAGTCCCCCTTCCCACCCAGCCAGCCAGATATCCCACCATGGAACGTGCTTGCATTGCAGGGAGTGGACGTTGTCTCTCAGGATGTCAGTCAGTGGTGTCCTGCTGTTTGTTGGTGCACAGTTGGCAGCAGGGCCTTGTGCTCCCCACAGCAGTAGCCAGTGTCAGCCATCTTGTGAGTCCTTCTCCACTCCCTGTGATGTGAGCATGGTTCAGGGTGGTGTTGATGGGACAGTTGTGGGGGGGCAATATGTGTGACTGCGACTCCCATGATGCTATTGGCTACACTGACTTGGCCAGCATACACAGAATTCCTTCCTTTGAGTGGTCTTCACTGTGTGTTGGTGTTGTTGTGGTGGCTACATGTGTGGATGTGTGTGTTAGTTCTATTTGTGCCACTGCCTAGCTGTAGTTGTGGTTGTGTTTGTACATGTGTTGGCACAGTTGGATGTGACTTTTTTGATGGCATGTGTTGTGTTTATCTGACTGACATACACATTTTGGGATGATTCTGTTCTAGTTGCTGTGTAATTGCTATGAGTGCATGGTTTGACTCTCCCCTTGACAGTGATGTGTGTGTTTTGTGGCAGTTTATTGTGTACATTTGTTGTGTACTCACCAGGCTCTGGGATGTCCTCTAGTCCATATACGCTCACTGGCGGAAGGATGGCCCGCACCTTCTCCTCCCAGGGCCTGAGGTATATTGGCTTGGCAGGAGGGCCACTGCCGGTGTGTTGGCTGTTGATGTAGTCTTTCTTCAGCATGTCCCGTACCCTCCTGCGCACGTCATACCACCTGTTCTGGATGTCCGTCTTTGTGCGCCGACATGGTGATTGGGCGTTCACCCTGTTGATGATCCTCTCCCACATCTTGGTTTTCTGCGACATGGGGGTCTGTTGGACCAGAGTGCCAAACAGCTGTGGCTCCACCCTGAGGATCTCGTCTACCATGACTTCCAATTCACTATCTAGGAACTTGGGATTCTTCTTGGGGGGCATGGTGATGGGTGGTGATGGTGGGTGATGTGTGTGTTGGTGTGCAGGTGAGGGTGTCTGGGTGTGTGTTGTGCTGGGTGTATGTGAGGTAGGTATTTGTTGGTGTGCTGATGGTGTGTGGCTTGTGTGAGGGATGAGCTGTGGGTGTGTGGTTGCTTTGTCTTGGGTGCTGGCAGTGGAATGGCATTTGCAAAGGCTCATGGTAGTGATTTGTGTCCTTTATATAGGTGGAGTTGTGGGTGTGTCTTTGTTCTCTGTCCCCACCCCCCAGTATTTATTGGCTTGGTAATTGCTTGTTTGGCCTTTTTTGGTTGATTTTTCCTTTGTGCTGTTTGTGTATGTTGGAAACGTTCTTGTGACCGAGTCGGACCCTGCATTGGTCTCGTACGGTGTTTTCCGTTTCGTTCACGCTGTGTTTGTGCAGTTTTCTATGCTGCGTACGCGTCGGTCGCGGTGTATTGTGTTGCTTCGGCTCGGTTTTGTATGCGTGTCGGTCGTACGGCTTGTCCTCCGTCCGACTCGGTCGTGTTTTCGCGCCTTGCATCGTACTTTGCGGTTTGGAGTTGGCGGGTACGATTCGGTCGGATTTGTTCCGGGTGCGTGTCGGTCGGTTGGATTCGCGTGTTTTCCGGCCGGATTGCTATTTTCCGAGCGGCTCGGTCGGTCGGCTTGGTTTCCTAACGTGTCGGTCGGATTTATCGCGGCTTGCATCGTACTTGGCGTGTCGGGCGCCACTGGTACGTGTCGGTCGGTAATTTTTCCGGCTCCGAGTCGGTCGGTGCTTTTTCCGGCCCGAATCGGAATCGACCCCTATGTCTTTAACTTTGAGAAGAAATTTATACTCAATGACTCTAATCCTTTCTCGTCATATGTCAAGTTCTGGAGAAGGTACATTGACGACATTCTTGTCATCTGGCAGGGCCCTGATGATGTTTTGACTGAATTCATCGCATGGGTTAACACATGTGACCATAACTTGAGGTTTACCCACACGAAGGACCCTGACACCTTGGTGTTCCTCGATGTAGTGATCACTAAAGAAAATGGGGGTCTTGAAACCAGGACACACCACAAGCCCACTGCCAAGAATAACCTACTTAGATTTGAAAGTTTCCACCCGAGGCCCCTCAAAGAGAATTTACCATATGGCCAGTATCTTCGGTTGCGCCGCAACTGTAGTAAGATCAACGATTACCGTACCCAGGCTAGGGACCTGACAACCAAACTTACAGAGAGAGGTTATCCAGAAAAAATCCTCAATAAGTGCCAAAAGAGGGCCCGAAATCAACAACGGGAGGCCCTACTAGAAAACAAAAACAGACGTGAAGAGGAGATACCCTTAACATGTGTCACTACATACAGTACAGCTTCTAATCTGGTGACCCGTTCCATCAATAAACACTGGGGCATCCTGGGCACGGGGAATCTCCATTGGGAAAAACCTCTGTTTTCATTTAAACGTGCAAGAAGCCTGAAAGATTCCTTGGTCAATACACGCCCTAAAAAACAAACCAGGGATAACACACAAACTGTTCTTAATGCTTGGGGCCTTCCTAATATTGTGGGCCATTTTCCCTGTGGGAATTGTAGCGTCTGCCATTTGACAAGTCACACCAAAACACTTAACTTAGAACTTGGAAAAGTCTGGACCCAACGTGTCCATACCAATTGTAACAGCCAAAATGTAGTATACCTCATCACATGCCCATGCAATCTTCGGTATGTGGGGATGACGAGTAGGAAAATTAAGCAGAGAATCTGCGAACATCGGAGTACAATCAGATGTAGAAAAACCACTACAAAACTGACAGAGCATTTCTTAAGGGTGGGACATACTCCCAATGATATGCAATGGACTATTATTGAGCAAATAAAACCTGATCACAGCACGCAGCAGCGTCTATCCGAGAAAGAGCAGCGTTGGGTGTACAGGCTCTCTACACAAAAAGAGGGACTGAACGATGGTATCCCATGGAATTCTGTATTGAATAGATAAATCAATTTACTGTCATTTCTGTTCATTCTAACAATCTACATCCCATATTTGCCTTTCTTTTGTGTCAGTTTGTAATAACCACCGCTTTTCATTCCAATAGCTCTTTAATTTAATTTATTGACACTAGCTCCAGTAGGAGTACCCCTTTTTCCTTTTTCCTCTGTTGTACTGTGTTTTCATTCAGCCAATTACTGCTGCACTCTGGTTTCAGAGCGCTTACGACCATTTCGGCTGTTTACCACCACATCGTTCTAACATCAACACGGCGGGCTGACGTCACCGCGCGCCGCGCGTTGTTGTGGGCATACCCGGAAACACCACTCTAACGCTCATAAGCCGCCATGCCACTTACCCGGTTAACCTCGGAGATCCGCGAGGGACTACCAAGTAGGTGCAGACACAGGTGGCATGGTTTGATGAAGTAAGTGACCTCTTAATCTGCGGGTGGACTCCGCTGCTCCATGATTTCCTTCGCAGGCAGGGGCGCCCCATTTGTAACACTTTTTTATTTCCTCAGTGTTTGACTAAGAGCCAGCGCCTTCCCCCGGTTCTCATGGGGCACGGCCGATTCAAGCCGCTAGTAAGATTTTAACCCTTTTTTTTTCATTTTTTTCCTCTTTCTCCCTTGTACATAGTTTTGCAGTCACTTCGGCTTGCTTATATCTAAGCATTCGCCGCTTGCGAATAGGCACGGTCATATATATATTTTTTTCCCCACAACTGATAGTGTGAGGGTTTCTGCGGTATGCTTATTTGTAAGCACCCGTTCTTCTGCTAATAAGCTTGTTTATTGTTTGTTCCCTTTTCCGGTCTTAGCGACCTTTCGAACAACTCAGATCCAGTTATTTCTCACATTCATTCGTCACAGTGACACCGCATGAATTTGTTGGTTGTGCCTGTGAGACAGCACGTTACACTTGAGTATGCATCATTCGTTCACTGGTGTTACCTCGTGTGTGAGAGGAGCATTTTGGTTCATGCATTAACACATGATTAAAGCGTAAAATGTACTTGTGACATTTTTTCTCTTTCAGATTTCTCCCTAGATTTGACTTGATGAGGGAATGCCATACAGTGAGTAATACTGGTGTGGCTTTTTATCCATGGGCCCTGGGTTGGGTACACCTTAGAGTGTGTAGACCACCCGGGCTTTTCTTCCGGTCCTGACGAAAACCTTGCAATTCCATTACAGGTTGAAACATGTACACCATCACCTTTTTCACTTAGACACTACAGGTCAATTTAGCCTGATTAGGGTCTCATACTGTTTTTAATATTGTCGAGTTACTCCATATTAAATTCCTGTAGGGAGTCAAACTTTGCCAATTTTTAATATTCACCACCTTTTGGCACTCACTTTGCACTATCACTGCTGTTCAAACCAACCCGCTCCACTGTAATCAGGTGTCGCAGCACACCCGGGTAGCATTCGGCTATTCGGGTGGGACCCCAATGATGAAGCATGTCACCAACTAGGTTGGTGAGTGAGGGGTCTTCTTAGAAAAAATTCTATTCTTTACTTCCTTTCTGCATCTTCAGTGCTGAATAAGCAGATTTCTCTGTCCTTGAGGGTAGACTCCTCCTTGTTGTTGATTTATCATTACCTTTTGGGGATTAGGAGTACTCCCTTTATATATTATTTCTAATATATAAAAAAACCCTACCTCTCTTTTTTGTTTCGCTTCTTATAGAATTTCTGCATGGTGATTAAAATCTCCTATTAAAAGGAAATTCTCTGCTGCAAAGACATGGGGGGCGATTATCTTGAGCAGAATAAGTGTAAAATACTTTCTCGGCCCAGGAGGTCTGTATACTAAGGCTCCTCTCCAGGTACCCTTGCACAGCCCATCTATTCTAAAAATACAGAGTTCCAGTTCCTCTGAGCTCATAGATTCCAAGGGGGTGATTTCCAGGCCTGCAACTGTGGCTATGAGAAGACCTCCCCCTCTTCTAGTATTTCTATCTACTCTGGCTATGTTATATTGTGGAGGGAAGGCATTTACCACATCAGAGGAAGCATGTTCGTGGAGCCAAGATTCCGTTATCAAACAGATGTCGGGCCTTTCCATGTCCAGAAGGCTCCATGTTTCAATGGCATGCTTTAGAATAGAGCGGGCATTTAAATAGATACCCTTTAACAGTTTGGAATTGTTGGTATTTTCCAAGTCAGAATTTGCTGTAAAATCACATGAAGAAGCAGAGCTTTTTAAACTAAGATTCCCTGATGTACTGGCAATTCCTAAACCACCCGGTATAGTTGTTTTTTCCCCCTGATTATTGTTTAAGGTTTTGAGCTCTTCACTAGAGTAGTACAATGTTGCCATGGCTTGTCACTCACCGTTTCACCCCGGAAAAGCAAAGCCAGACCGGAAAACGGGCAGGGGTCCTGGCGCTGGCCGTGGTCTGGCGCGGACGGGCGCAGACGGGCTTGCTCTCTTCATCGCCTTATGTAGGCCTGGGGGGATATCGTGAAAAGACTAGCAATTCCGGTCATGCGTGGGAAAATTCAGCCAGAGGAAGTTCGCCCTTCCGCACAACCGGCACAAGCCGTGGCAGACCGAGGGCAGCTGGTAGCAGGTAGGAGTAAGTATATAGAGTGTTGTACACAATACGACACGAGCAGAAATAATGAAAGTAACAATTCAATTTATACATAACAGTTCATTTTAAAAGTTTTTAAAAACTGTCCAGAGCGATTAATTATTAGACATAAGGCAAATGTGGCATAAAGATATCTAATGGCGCACCCTAATGCCGGGGCTCGGCAGAGAGTCCACCGCACGTCCACTCCCTTCCTCGCCTTATGTAGGCCTGGGGGGATATCGTGAAAAGACTAGCACGCTGACCTCAATTCCGGTCATGTGCGGGAAAATAAATATAAAGGTATATAAGTACATGGAAGGATATATGTATAATGAAGGTAATATAACTAGATTTAAGTTGAATGAGTTTGGGGAAGGGTACAGACTGCAAGAACAGGGGATGAGATGCTCTACACCTAAAATTGTTCTTCGCACTCCCCATATGCAACCATGTTCTTATGTCTAGATACTGCCATCCTGCAGTCCAGTTTCATTTCCCTCTTCCTGCTGTGGAGTGAACAGCTTGATGCAGATCAGGCATATTGTCCTAGTCCTGAGGCAGTCTGTGGTTACTGGGCAGTGCTCAAGTGACTTAGTACGGTACAGCTAGAGTTTCAAAGTCCTAGGTACTTCTGCAATACTCAAAAGTTCCAGAGCCTCCAATTTGTGTCTGGACTCCTCGTGCTGAACCAAAGTCAAGCTGTCAAGGATTTATTCAGAAGGCATTTATAGGTTACAATAGCCTATAACCAACACAGTCAAATAATACCCAATTGAAGGTCAACATTTTAGAAAACAGATCTTTGTTTTCGCTACAGACAAAAAGGAGTAAAATGATTAAAAGAACAGAGATCCAAGCACCTTTTGGGGCAGAGATGAAACTCACCGTTATTACAGTGCTACTGCCTGTCACTGCAGACTGCATGTAATATTCTATAATGCCCCATGAGAACACAACTGTACTCCTGTTTACTGAAATATTCTTCTTCTAGCAGCAGTTTGCTCATGAGGAAGTCTCCCACCTCTGTGCATGTCCCTTGTAACAGATCAGGGTTTCGCTTCATTATTATTTCAAAGGGCATTTCTAGAACAACATCTGTGCAGCTGGTAAGGGGATTTACGACAAAAGTAATCTCAAGTCAGAAGATAAGCAGAGATGAGGTATTTCTATCGCCCAACGCCCAAGACAGGTCGATTTTCCTTGAGGGCAATATCCTTTTTTCATATCTGTTTTGTCCAATAGACAACTAGATATGAGTTTAGAGAGAAAGAAGCCTGCCTGTACTGTCCCCAGAAATGATTGCTGCCATTCAATACAGAAATCGTCCCGTCCTTACGTGCAAACTATCTGCATTTACGGCCAACCATCAGTGGTCTAACTTCAGGTTAGAACTAATAGGTGTGGCATTTATCCTCATTTATCACTAACATCAAAGACGAGGAGAATCAATTCGATATTCTGGAACTTTTTGAGTACAAAACTGACTGAATCTGTTTCATGACATGCGACCATCATTCAAGGACTGTACCCAATACACCACAAAGTTGGATATTAATAGTCATTAAATCAGGTTGTTTGTCCAAGCCACTGCTTTGCTGCAAGTCTCTTTTTTTCAATCCAAGCTGGATTTAGCATTCTCCATTGGTATATATATTTTTGTGTTTCAACTGTGGCTTTCCTGATAAAGGCGCTTGGGTCGCAGAAAACACACGTAGACTCAATCCCATGAAGATTCACCATGAATCTAAGCCACCAACTTTTTATCTCAAATTTATCCTTGCTGTGCAATATTTGATGTATTACTATATGATATAGTTGATATGTTCAAAGTAACATTATGTGCAAATATTGTAAGGAGATTTTTTTGTATAATGTTCTAGATTATATACAGTATAATTTTGAAGGAAAATATTATTTATGTACCAATATCACTAGGATCTGTAAATGTTGATGGTACATTGACGTATGAATGTTTAGGTGAATGAAAGATGTGAATGTGGATTTTTCGTGTTTCAGTTATTAACAAATTTGTGGATATCGTGTAGGCCTATGTTATTGGTTTCAAACACAAATTGTGACAATAAAGCATGGTTAATTTTTCTTCGGATAACTTGGCCTTAATATACGTATGTTATATATTTTGAAGTAAACAATTGGTTGCCTAGGGATTTTCTTATGCAATAATAGTTTTCCCCAGAGCCTGACATACACTCAGCCCTAGAGCACTGGGAAAGCTGCAAACGAAGGAGCAGGACAATGTATATCACTGTGAAATGGTTGCGGGGTAGGAAAAGGAGGCTCTTCATGCCGGCCTAGCTCTCTGCTGTCATCCATTAGCTCTTTCTGCTCTCAGCCATTAGCTCCCACTCTTTACTCCGACATGGGCAATAATAGAGGCTATTTTTTTACATCGCCGTCAATGACCCCTTGTCATTCCAAGTACGGCAGCCCCAGGAGAATACGGTAGTCTGGCTGTGCACTGCACCGTTCTGCACTTCTCCCAGACTCTAAAGCACCAGTGGATCAATCACTGGGAAGTATGTAGAATAGCAGTGGAGCACAGCACAGCTTTTATTTGTTAGCGCTACATCCGGACACTGGTCCTCATGCCCCATCGTTCAACGCCATTTAAAAAAAAATATATATGTTAGGGGCATATCATCAACAACCGGCGATAATCATCGCTAAGCGCACTTAGCGCTAGGATAATTATCGCCAGCTATCGCTTGTTTTTATCGCGGAGATAGCGCGCTATCAGCGACGCTTATCTCCAGAGCGATAAAAATAACCGAGTTAGCTGCCAAATGTGCAATTATCGCTGGGATTCCAGCGATAATCGCACAACGTTTGGCGCTACGTTGTTGATAGGGCAGGGCATAGCTTAACCATGATATCCACCTTCCATTGGATATCATGGCTAAGTCAAACTAAAAGCAGGTGTAAGGAAAGTAGCGATAACCGCGGTTAGCGCTACTTTTCTTATCGCTATGCTTGTTAGCGTGCCCGTTGATAATTGGAGAAATGTCGGTTAGCGACATTTCTCCAGTTATTTTGGGGAAGGAACGCTCACTTTGCATCTCATTAGAGATGCAAAGGGAGGCGTAGGGAAAGGGTGCTAACATGCGATTATGCATGTTAGCACCCTCTTGTTAATAGGGCAAAAACATTATCTCCGCTTTTCTGGCTTTTAAAGCCAAAAAGCGGAGATAAGGCCCTTGATGATATGCCCCTAATGGAAGCAAGCAGAAGTGTACGACAGATGGTGCTCTGATGATGGGGGAGCCTGGGCCCAAAGTAAAATGACTGCTACTCGTGGTGGGGCGGGCAAGCAAGCCTGTGAACAACCAGCACTATATAGTAAACCGCACAAGTAAATAAGCATGATTGGCAGGTTGCACATAAATCACAGAAGGAGGCATACAAGCCACAGAGCTATTGTTCAAAAGCTTTACTTGAATCGTTGAATATTGTTGGAGTTACGTTTTTTAAGGGGTGCAAGTTTAGAAAGTATAACTTATCAATTCACTCTTTGTACCGATTTTAGACACTTTCTTTGAAGGACACAATAGCCCATTTAAACTTAATTTGACTTGCATATATAGACAGTCTGTTTGGTGAAATTTCACTGAAATGTGTGTTTGTGTGTGAGCTTTCTTTAGATCATTTATTCTAGCTGTGTGGATCACAGCAAACGCTTCACGGCATTAGGTCTGTAATCTGCTGCAATAGGCTATAACAGATCACTAATCTGCTAGGTTTACTTGCTGAGTTACTGCACCAGCTGCAGATGTTTGGGGCAGCTATACTGTGTAGCACACAGCTATCAGACCCTTCTGCCAGAGGCACTGAGAGGTGATTCTGCCACCCTGTTCTGCTACTGCCTGTGCTGTACTTTTGCTTCTAAGAGAGGAGCACGCACTCATAACTTTGTACACCATAATGACCCATCTCACCTGCCCAGGAAAGTAAAAGGGGGCAAATTCAAATATTAGTAACAGTTATGACTTAGCAACCAACTGCAAATGTTTTCTCCTTACAATTATAGCAGCCATGCTCAGAGGTTCTGAAACTATATAATTTCAACATGATCTGCTGCTAACCTTTTAAAGGTTTAGCAACATTGATAAGAAGTAGGGATAATCCCCCATTAAACAACATCAACTTCGCTAAATGCCTGTGCTGCTCTGTGCTGTTAAAAGTACATGAGCCATCCCGGGAAATGCAGGTATCGTTGCCCAGGAAAATAAGAATTAGTGCCACAGGACCATTACTAACCACCTGGAATAGCCTTGCACCAGTCTGTCAAACATTTTAAGACATCCACAGAGTATTAGAACAAAGATTTCCAGTCAATACTCTGCATCAAGGATCTATTTCTCTACATTTGAAAATTTGTCATAAGTAAACTGGCTGACAAGTGTGTGCAGTGCACAGTCACCTTTTGCACACCTGCAGTAAAACTAATAAGTATGACAAATCTGCTTAGAATTGTTACATCACCATGTAATGCACATTGAGACTTGCACGTGAAGTATGGTGCGGTCTTCACAATACAGGCAAACTCTGTGCCAGTCAATCTAACTGATTTCAGAAGTAGGTGGGGCAAGTGTATATTTTCACAGTACCGATGGATTTCAGTAACATTTTGTCCCTCGGACAAGTAGAATTTTTAAACAATTCTACACCCCTGATAAGGACTTTCTACTGTTCTAAACTAAGGTTTAGAATTTACAGCAGCTGTTGCTTAAGTATTTTGGCCTAGGATCCACCACTCATTTCCCAACTGTCACTGGGATCCACAGCAGTGATGTCACATTGTCCCAGTAAATTATCTGCAGAGTTTAACATCATCACAGCTGTTGCATCAGGGCTTCCATAAAGGTTGTACCTTTGAACGGACAGTAAGAGTCCCAAAACATAGGGGCAGATTTACAAGCCCCTTGCACTGCCAGTACGTCACTTTTTGTGATGGACTGGCAGTGCATTTCTCTGCCCCATATTTACAAGGACAGGAAAAGCCACCCTGCGTGGCTTTTCCTGTCCTTGTAAATACAGCCCCTTTACATGCAGCACTTTGAGTGAAAGGGGCGTTACATGGGTGTTCCTGTGGGTGTTCCTACGCAACACCATGGAACCAGACACATTTCCAGATTTACGAGGATTCGTAAACCTGGAAATGCGTCAGTATGCTACGCCACCCTAGGGGTGGCGTAGCGAGGTGCAACGAGGAGAAATGTTTTCATTCCTCCTCGTTTTTTGTCTCTTTCAATGCGTGCTGCATTCTGCAGCACGCATTGAAAGAGGAAAATGCCTGTAGTGATCTCCCCATGATGCAGGCATCCTTGCACCATGGTGCAAGGGTGCCTGCGCCAGCGCATGCCAGCTGTTTGTGTGCCAGCGCAGGGGAGAGCACAGGAATGCGACATATCATTGTAAATATGTCGCATTCCTGTGCTCTGAAAGTGCCGCAGTGTGGCGCAGCCAAAGGGCTTGCGGTGCCACGCTGCGGCACCTTCTTGTAAATCTGCCCCATAAAGTTTAGGGCACAGACAATTGTGTACCAAGAATTCTGCAACTATGGTCCCCCTTTTCCAATAGAAAACCTTGAACACTTTGTCACAATGCACTCCAAGATCCGCATCAACACTTCAGCTAACACCCTGGAACAACAAATAAGAATGGGTGGTAACAAACTTCAGTGCTCGCGACTGCTCTGGACTTCACTGCCTAAAGGCCATACCATCATCGATAACCTGTTTGCACAATAGGTGCAGATCATAAACGACATACTTGCAATGCAGACCCTGGCAACAGATATTACTATAATAATGAATACTCCAGTTCGTGAAAGCATTCACTCACTGACAAACAGTAAGCAATGTTTTTGAGCATAACTCTCCCTGTATAACAATAATAAGAATGAAGAAGCAGTAACAACATTCACTTATTGCACATCTATTAAAACGTTCATGTGACAGGAGAACCACTGAAGAACACACCATGAAGAATGCCACAACTGTTATTTTTAATGGAAGAAACATGTCAGCAACACTCTGTGCAAATGTTAGGTTCAGTTCCCATGCATCCACCCATGAGCCGTGAATTTTGGCACATTTCCAGATTGCCTAAAGCTAGTAAACCTGGTAATGCGTCAAAATGCTACACATTTCCCAGTGAGGCTTAACGAGGAGAAATATCTTTATTTCTCCTCTTTATTTCCTTTTTCCATGTGTGCTGCATTCAGCACACATAGAAAGAGGAAAATGTCTCTAAGGATTGTTTTTGTGCATGAAGGTGATCCTTCCAGCACAAAAGACAATCCTGCCTGTAATGCAGGCACTTATGCACTGTGGTGCAAGGGTGTCTACGTTGGCGCTAGGTAGCACACAGTGCGCCAGCTCAAGGAGAGAGCTGAAATGCTCCATATCTTTGTAAATATAGCACATTTCTGTTCTCTCCAGTTCACGCAATGCAGCACGTCAAATATCCTTTGCTGCCCTGTGTTGTGTGAAAGATTAGTAAATATGCCATTGGACGTAGAAATCTTGACTAGGCGAAGGTACCAAACATACCAGAACTTTTCTGGGTGTGAAATTTGAATTTTCCCACTTAAAGGTTTTCCCGCCCAAACCAGCGGCTTCAGTGGGATTTTGTCCAACAGCTATCTGGCCTCGTGGGACTTGTCTCAAATACAGGCTGCAATCTTGCCCTGCTGGAGGATTTCCACTTCCATTTTAGAGACCAACGGGCATATTTATTACTTTTGTGGTGCAGGCAAGCACAGCAAGTAAACTTGCTGCGCTGCTCTGCATCACAGGGAAAGGGCAGGAATGCACCACATTTATTCAATAGAGGCCATGCCTGTCCTTTTCTGTTGCGCCGTTTTGGCAGCCTACGCCAACACAGGCCCCCTTTCACCATGGTGCAAGGGTGCCTGTGTTGTAGACAGGATTGTTTTTCCTGCACAAATCCATTCTGAGAGGCTTTTTCCTCTTTCTATGTGTCCTACAGAATGCAGCACACATAGACAGAGAAATAAACAAGGAGAAATTAAGATATTAGAGGTTTGCGTCACTCATGTACCACATTGCATGGTGCTAACGCGACGCAAGCCTCCCATAAGTATGTGCATGATTCTCAAGGTAAAATCTCCTATCGGGATAACCCTATTTGGTGTATCCAACCAGCGCTCTATCGCGGTCAACCTGCATCACATCTAGGTCTCAGTCAACTGTGACCATGGACTATAATTGGCGGTTTGCTTTTCTTTTGTCGCTTTTTCACTTAAATCCTTAAAAATTCTAATTCCTGTTTCCCCTTATTTGATTTTTGTCATTTTGGAGTCATTTTGCTTATGAGTCTTTCTCTATTTTTATAAATTGGATCAGGGTTTTTTTTTTTTACTTTTGAACTGTTTTGGTACTTTTAAATGCTTTACACATTTTCTTCTTCTGTCTTCTCTGTGCCATAGTTAAAAGGGGGCAAAGCTCAGTTTCCCATTTAATACTTCACTTTTCTTACCCCTCTCAACTCACCCGCCTTTAGAGAGAGTGACACCCCCTCTCCCACAATCCTCCCTTCTTCACCCATCTTGCAGCAACGAAACAATGACCCTCAACTGTGTGCACACAACATTAATAACTTGTTGATAATTAACAGATGTAACGTTACTCAATTTACCTACCTCTGAGAAGTCAGAAGGCTGAGTCAGGAATGGGATTCAAACTCAGAAACCGAGGCTCGCCACTTTAAGTGACTTATTTTAATTAGTCTGAGATATCCCTTCGGTGCTCTGACAGATACAGTCACAGCTGTAAATACAGTGCATCGTGAGAGAGACCGCGTATAAAAAAAGAAAAGACTTTGCTCAATATCCCATTGGATTTGGAACAATATTTATCCAGTGTGCCTAAACATAAGGATGCAAATTTAGGCTGAAAAGTTAAAAAAAAGTCATACATGGGTAAAGAAAAACAGTGAGTGTCTTCTGCTTAAACTGAGAGTCTCACTCACCAAACTGCTTCAAAATGTTGAGTGGTATGTTTTGTTGTCATTAATAAACCCCGGCTAGACCCTTTCTGACTCTCAAATTGGTTTGAGTTTTACTCCAGCAAAGACTGGAGTTACCCACCTTCTAGTAAGGAAAGGAGAGTGGGGCACCTCCACACTTGAAGGTGATGGAGTGGAATCGGTTTCTACAAGAGAAAAAAAAAATTCGTGTAGAAACAAAGTAAAGAAAAGAATTTGCCCGCTTGCATATTGGGCTGCGTTTCTCGTGTGTGTCATTTTACACTATTTCCAATTATGCATTGTGGAATTGGGAACGCAGGGAATATGTCATTCGCTGCAGTATACCTGAAAGCCTATGTCTAGTGCAGCCTTCCAGTGTTAGTACTGGGAAGGTTTTGTGTACTTCAGAAGTATGTTTATACAGAGAATTTAGGGCCACATGTACAAAAAGGTTTTAGCAGTCGTGAAAAGAGAATCGGGGCGTTTATGACCGCTAAATAGCCTTTTGACATGTACTAACCCTATTTTGCGAGTTGGTAACCTATTACCGAATCGCAAAATAGGGTTTGCGAGTCTGCATTAGTAAGGGGCACGTTAAGGGCACACCTTCATAATAGTAAGTCTTTGTGGATGTATTAATGTTTTGCAACAGGAAAGCGGTTGCTAAACATTTTCAGTTTACAGCCAACTTCAAGTTAGTGGTAACCCATTTGCAAAGGTGGAAAGGGTCCCCAAAGGACTCCTTACCCTTTGTGAATGTGGACATTAACATTTTTTAAGAGCAGGCAGTGGTCCCACGGACCACTGCCTACTCTTAAAAAATGAAAAGAAATCTTTTCTTTTTTGTTTTTATAATGCATCCCGTTTTCCTTTAAGGAAAACGGGCTGCATTACAAAAAAAATTGCTTTATTGAAAAAGCAATCACAGACATGGTGGTCTGCTGACCCAGCAGGCCACTATCCCTGTGATCAGTGGCGGCCGGCAGAGCTAAGAGTGGTGTGGCGGGGCAGGGTGTGAGGTGTGGGGTGTGGGGTGGTGGAAGTCGACAGACAATGGGATATGTAATATTACATTTAAAAAAAATAAAACCACTTACCTTGAGCTCATCGCATCGTCGAGTCGGCGATGCGGCGAGCGCAAGGTAAGTGTTTTTTAATTTAATATTACCTATCCCGTTGTCTGTCCACTTCCACCGCCCCCACCCCACCCCATCCCCGCCCACCCTATCGCTCTTACCTGTGCCAGCCGCCACTGCCTGTAATTTTGGCCATTCCCAAAGAACAATAAATTGCGACCTGCCTGATGAATATTTTTGAGGCAGGCACATTTGCGACTCACTGGGAATTGCAAACAGTGTAAAACACACTGTTGTACATCGTATTTTGTGACTTCCTAATCGCGAGTCACAAAAAAGTACAATTCAGAATAGAATGTAGCGATCGTACATGTGTCCCTTAATCTCTTCAAGTACTTTTATACTTCTTTGGCTGAATAGAGTCCCATATAGTTTTGCATTTGACTTGCTTTGGCCTGTAGATACCATATTCAAACACTTTGTTCGAAATTCAAGATGACCCTGCACACACCATAGTAGAATTTTTCTAATGAGATGAAGCACACCAAAAATTCATGCAGCTTTGGCAATTTTTATACCAGGCATGACACTTACCTCCTACGACTCACTCCATGAGACCACTACAAAGCTCATTGAGTATTCAGAACAAGTTCAGATAATTCATTCTTTTAGCTGCTTTATAACGATTGTTCAGTAATTTACTGCATGTGCTATGTTGTAAGTGCCCGCCCTACCCGAATGTATATAAATAAACCCCACTTAATAGGATTTCTTCCCAATATGTATTAATGTTAATATTCATTTGGAAAAATCTCTCATCTGCTGTTTTATTGGCCACATTTACAAATGAAAAACATGCCACAAAAAGCTACTCTTTTACTGTTGGTATCTTTGCACATCACTGTGTTACTTTGCTAGACACTTTGTCAGTGTTCTCTCTGACCTCCTGCAAATATAGTTAATATCTGCGCTAATTTTAAAATACAGTTATATGACATAAGGTCATGCTGGGATCACCTTCCAATGGTGTATATATACATCATATATATATATATATATATATATATATATATATATATATATATATCACTGAAAAAACCACAAGTTTCAGGGACGTTATAGTTAGAAATTAGCATTTAAAAAACCTTAGAAATTCACTGAAAAAAACCACAGGTTTCAGGGACGTTCCAGTTAGTTGGACATTTCACTCGTACAAAACGAGAGAAATTCGGCCGTTATAGTTAGTTAAGCTAACTATAACTCGTGCCCCCGCAATGCACTGCTGATGATGTCACATACTACATCATTCATGACATGGTCAGTGACATCACTGATGACATCTCAAATGACATCACTGATGACATCACTGATGACATCATCCAGTGATTATGTGTTTCTGTAAAGTTTAAATAAGTTTTATATATATATATGCCAAGGTGTATTGAAGAATGAGTGGATGTGTGAGTGTCTGAATGGATGGTTTAGTAGGTGGGTGACTGACTGAATAAGTGAATGATGATACTGCGGTGATGTTCCTGCTGTTTGCCCCACACTTAAGAGAATACCTTCCGAGTGGTCGCCCTCAAGTGGGAAACTTGTGTTGGTTGATTGTTTGCGGCTGGTCCCGGTCGTGAGTACGACCAGCCGCGTAACAGCGGATCTGCAGCGGCTGGACTTCTGGGTTGCTGAACAGAGAGGCAAGGCTCGTGTTTGAGGGCAGTGATACAGGCAGCATGTTCACCATCCTGTTGGCATCAAACCCGCTGTGGAAATACTTTTATTAATACGGACTGAGGCAACACCCACTGTGGTAACATTTTATGTAGAGACTGCAAGTACCAAAGTGCAATGGGGCATACGCCCACTTGAACACACGCCCACAAGGGCGGGTTTGAAATAAAGTGCAGGTGAATCTACATACGTTTGATTTCTTTCCGGTTTGCTGGGCTCGTGAACAAGGACTGTTGTCTGAAACGCGTAGAGCCACATAGCCATTATGAATGATGATACTGCGGTGATGTTCCTGCTGTTTGCCCCACACTTAAGAGAATACCTTCCGAGTGGTCGCCCTCAAGTGGGAAACTTGTGTTGGTTGATTGTTTGCGGCTGGTCCCGGTCGCGAGGACGACCCGCCGCGTAACAGCGGATCTGCAGCGGCTGGACTTCTGGGTCGCTGAACAGAGCGGCAAGGCTCGTGTTTGAGGGCAGTGATACAGGCAGCATGTTCACCATCCTGTTGGCATCAAACCCACTGTGGAAATACTTTTATTATTACGGACTGAGGCAACACCCACTGTGGTAACATTTTATGTAGAGACTGCAAGTACCAAAGTGCAATGGGGCATACGCCCACTTGAACACACGCCCACAAGGGCGGGTTTGAAATAAAGTGCAGGTGAATCTACATACGTTTGCTTTCTTTCCGGTTTGCTGAGCTCGTGAACAAGGACTGTTGTCTGAAACGCGTAGAGCCACATAGCCATTATGAATGATGATACTGCGGTGATGTTCCTGCTGTTTGCCCCACACTTAAGAGAATACCTTCCGAGTGGTCGCCCTCAAGTGGGAAACTTGTGTTGGTTGATTGTTTGCGGCTGGTCCCGGTCGCGAGGACGACCCGCCACGTAACAGCGGATCTGCAGCGGCTGGACTTCTGGGTCGCTGAACAGAGCGGCAAGGCTCGTGTTTGAGGGCAGTGATACAGGCAGCATGTTCACCATCCTGTTGGCATCAAACCCACTGTGGAAATACTTTTATTATTACGGACTGAGGCAACACCCACTGTGGTAACATTTTATGTAGAGACTGCAAGTACCAAAGTGCAATGGGGCATACGCCCACTTGAACACACGCCCACAAGGGCGGGTTTGAAATAAAGTGCAGGTGAATCTACATACGTTTGCTTTCTTTCCGGTTTGCTGGGCTCGTGAACAAGGACTGTTGTCTGAAACGCGTAGAGCCACATAGCCATTATGAATGATGATACTGCGGTGATGTTCCTTCTGTTTGCCCCACACTTAAGAGAATACCTTCCGAGTGGTCGCCCTCAAGTGGGAAACTTGTGTTGGTTGATTGTTTGCGGCTGGTCCCGGTCGCGAGGACGACCCGCCGCGTAACAGCGGATCTGCAGCGGCTGGACTTCTGGGTCGCTGAACAGAGCGGCAAGGCTCGTGTTTGAGGGCAGTGATACAGGCAGCATGTTCACCATCCTGTTGTCATCAAACCCACTGTGGAAATACTTTTATTATTACGGACTGAGGCAATACCCACTGTGGTAACATTTTATGTAGAGACTGCAAGTACCAAAGTGCAATGGGGCATACGCCCACTTGAACACACGCCCACAAGGGCGGGTTTGAAATAAAGTGCAGGTGAATCTACATACGTTTGCTTTCTTTCCGGTTTGCTGGGCTCGTGAACAAGGACTGTTGTCTGAAACGCGTAGAGCCACATAGCCATTATGAATGATGATACTGCGGTGATGTTCCTGCTGTTTGCCCCACACTTAAGAGAATACCTTCCGAGTGGTCGCCCTCAAGTGGGAAACTTGTGTTGGTTGATTGTTTGCGGCTGGTCCTGGTCGCGAGGACGACCCGCCGCGTAAGAGCGGATCTGCAGCGGCTGGACTTCTGGGTCGCTGAACAGAGCGGCAAGGCTCGTGTTTCAGGGCAGTGATACAGGCAGCATGTTCACCATCCTGTTGGCATCAAACCCACTGTGGAAATACTTTTATTATTACGGACTGAGGCAACACCCACTGTGGTAACATTTTATGTAGAGACTGCAAGTACCAAAGTGCAATGGGGCATACGCCCACTTGAACACATGCCCACAAGGGCGGGTTTGAAATAAAGTGCAGGTGAATCTACATACGTTTGCTTTCTTTCCGGTTTGCTGGGCTCGTGAACAAGGACTGTTGTCTGAAACGCGTAGAGCCACATAGCCATTATGAATGATGATACTTCGGTGATGTTCCTGCTGTTTGCCCCACACTTAAGAGAATACCTTCCGAGTGGTCGCCCTCAAGTGGGAAACTTGTGTTGGTTGATTGTTTGCGGCTGGTCCCGGTCGCGAGGACGACCCGCCGCGTAACAGCGGATCTGCAGCGGCTGGACTTCTGGGTCGCTGAACAGAGCGGCAAGGCTCGTGTTTGAGGGCAGTGATACAGGCAGCATGTTCACCATCCTGTTGGCATCAAACCCACTGTGGAAATACTTTTATTATTACGGACTGAGGCAACACCCACTGTGGTAACATTTTATGTAGAGACTGCAAGTACCAAAGTGCAATGGGGCATACGCCCACTTGAACACACGCCCACAAGGGCGGGTTTGAAATAAAGTGCAGGTGAATCTACATACGTTTGCTTTCTTTCCGGTTTGCTGGGCTCGTGAACAAGGACTGTTGTCTGAAACGCGTAGAGCCACATAGCCATTATGAATGATGATACTTCGGTGATGTTCCTGCTGTTTGCCCCACACTTAAGAGAATACCTTCCGAGTGGTCGCCCTCAAGTGGGAAACTTGTGTTGGTTGATTGTTTGCGGCTGGTCCCGGTCGCGAGGACGACCCGCCGCGTAACAGCGGATCTGCAGCGGCTGGACTTCTGGGTCGCTGAACAGAGCGGCAAGGCTCGTGTTTGAGGGCAGTGATACAGGCAGCATGTTCACCATCCTGTTGGCATCAAACCCACTGTGGAAATACTTTTATTATTACGGACTGAGGCAACACCCACTGTGGTAACATTTTATGTAGAGACTGCAAGTACCAAAGTGCAATGGGGCATACGCCCACTTGAACACACGCCCACAAGGGCGGGTTTGAAATAAAGTGCAGGTGAATCTACATACGTTTGCTTTCTTTCCGGTTTGCTGAGCTCGTGAACAAGGACTGTTGTCTGAAACGCGTAGAGCCACATAGCCATTATGAATGATGATACTGCGGTGATGTTCCTGCTGTTTGCCCCACACTTAAGAGAATACCTTCCGAGTGGTCGCCCTCAAGTGGGAAACTTGTGTTGGTTGATTGTTTGCGGCTGGTCCCGGTCGCGAGGACGACCCGCCACGTAACAGCGGATCTGCAGCGGCTGGACTTCTGGGTCGCTGAACAGAGCGGCAAGGCTCGTGTTTGAGGGCAGTGATACAGGCAGCATGTTCACCATCCTGTTGGCATCAAACCCACTGTGGAAATACTTTTATTATTACGGACTGAGGCAACACCCACTGTGGTAACATTTTATGTAGAGACTGCAAGTACCAAAGTGCAATGGGGCATACGCCCACTTGAACACACGCCCACAAGGGCGGGTTTGAAATAAAGTGCAGGTGAATCTACATACGTTTGCTATCTTTCCGGTTTGCTGGGCTCGTGAACAAGGACTGTTGTCTGAAACGCGTAGAGCCACATAGCCATTATGAATGATGATACTGCGGTGATGTTCTTTCTGTTTGCCCCACACTTAAGAGAATACCTTCCGAGTGGTCGCCCTCAAGTGGGAAACTTGTGTTGGTTGATTGTTTGCGGCTGGTCCCGGTCGCGAGGACGACCCGCCGCGTAACAGCGGATCTGCAGCGGCTGGACTTCTGGGTCGCTGAACAGAGCGGCAAGGCTCGTGTTTGAGGGCAGTGATACAGGCAGCATGTTCACCATCCTGTTGTCATCAAACCCACTGTGGAAATACTTTTATTATTACGGACTGAGGCAATACCCACTGTGGTAACATTTTATGTAGAGACTGCAAGTACCAAAGTGCAATGGGGCATACGCCCACTTGAACACACGCCCACAAGGGCGGGTTTGAAATAAAGTGCAGGTGAATCTACATACGTTTGCTTTCTTTCCGGTTTGCTGGGCTCGTGAACAAGGACTGTTGTCTGAAACGCGTAGAGCCACATAGCCATTATGAATGATGATACTGCGGTGATGTTCCTGCTGTTTGCCCCACACTTAAGAGAATACCTTCCGAGTGGTCGCCCTCAAGTGGGAAACTTGTGTTGGTTGATTGTTTGCGGCTGGTCCTGGTCGCGAGGACGACCCGCCGCGTAAGAGCGGATCTACAGCGGCTGGACTTCTGGGTCGCTGAACAGAGCAGCAAGGCTCGTGTTTCAGGGCAGTGATACAGGCAGCATGTTCACCATCCTGTTGGCATCAAACCCACTGTGGAAATACTTTTATTATTACGGACTGAGGCAACACCCACTGTGGTAACATTTTATGTAGAGACTGCAAGTACCAAAGTGCAATGGGGCATACGCCCACTTGAACACATGCCCACAAGGGCGGGTTTGAAATAAAGTGCAGGTGAATCTACATACGTTTGCTTTCTTTCCGGTTTGCTGGGCTCGTGAACAAGGACTGTTGTCTGAAACGCGTAGAGCCACATAGCCATTATGAATGATGATACTTCGGTGATGTTCCTGCTGTTTGCCCCACACTTAAGAGAATACCTTCCGAGTGGTCGCCCTCAAGTGGGAAACTTGTGTTGGTTGATTGTTTGCGGCTGGTCCCGGTCGCGAGGACGACCCGCCGCGTAACAGCGGATCTGCAGCGGCTGGACTTCTGGGTCGCTGAACAGAGCGGCAAGGCTCGTGTTTGAGGGCAGTGATACAGGCAGCATGTTCACCATCCTGTTGGCATCAAACCCACTGTGGAAATACTTTTATTATTACGGACTGAGGCAACACCCACTGTGGTAACATTTTATGTAGAGACTGCAAGTACCAAAGTGCAATGGGGCATACGCCCACTTGAACACACGCCCACAAGGGCGGGTTTGAAATAAAGTGCAGGTGAATCTACATACGTTTGCTTTCTTTCCGGTTTGCTGGGCTCGTGAACAAGGACTGTTGTCTGAAACGCGTAGAGCCACATAGCCATTATGAATGATGATACTTCGGTGATGTTCCTGCTGTTTGCCCCACACTTAAGAGAATACCTTCCGAGTGGTCGCCCTCAAGAGGGAAACTTGTGTTGGTTGATTGTTTGCGGCTGGTCCCGGTCGCGAGGACGACCCGCCGCGTAACAGCGGATCTGCAGCGGCTGGACTTCTGGGTCGCTGAACAGAGCGGCAAGGCTCGTGTTTGAGGGCAGTGATACAGGCAGCATGTTCACCATCCTGTTGGCATCAAACCCACTGTGGAAATACTTTTATTATTACGGACTGAGGCAACACCCACTGTGGTAACATTTTATGTAGAGACTGCAAGTACCAAAGTGCAATGGGGCATACGCCCACTTGAACACACGCCCACAAGGGCGGGTTTGAAATAAAGTGCAGGTGAATCTACATACGTTTGCTTTCTTTCCGGTTTGCTGAGCTCGTGAACAAGGACTGTTGTCTGAAACGCGTAGAGCCACATAGCCATTATGAATGATGATACTGCGGTGATGTTCCTGCTGTTTGCCCCACACTTAAGAGAATACCTTCCGAGTGGTCGCCCTCAAGTGGGAAACTTGTGTTGGTTGATTGTTTGCGGCTGGTCCCGGTCGCGAGGACGACCCGCCGCGTAACAGCGGATCTGCAGCGGCTGGACTTCTGGGTCGCTGAACAGAGCGGCAAGGCTCGTGTTTGAGGGCAGTGATACAGGCAGCATGTTCACCATCCTGTTGGCATCAAACCCACTGTGGAAATACTTTTATTATTACGGACTGAGGCAACACCCACTGTGGTAACATTTTATGTAGAGACTGCAAGTACCAAAGTGCAATGGGGCATACGCCCACTTGAACACACGCCCACAAGGGCGGGTTTGAAATAAAGTGCAGGTGAATCTACATACGTTTGCTATCTTTCCGGTTTGCTGGGCTCGTGAACAAGGACTGTTGTCTGAAACGCGTAGAGCCACATAGCCATTATGAATGATGATACTGCGGTGATGTTCTTTCTGTTTGCCCCACACTTAAGAGAATACCTTCCGAGTGGTCGCCCTCAAGTGGGAAACTTGTGTTGGTTGATTGTTTGCGGCTGGTCCCGGTCGCGAGGACGACCCGCCGCGTAACAGCGGATCTGCAGCGGCTGGACTTCTGGGTCGCTGAACAGAGCGGCAAGGCTCGTGTTTGAGGGCAGTGATACAGGCAGCATGTTCACCATCCTGTTGGCATCAAACCCACTGTGGAAATACTTTTATTATTACGGACTGAGGCAACACCCACTGTGGTAACATTTTATGTAGAGACTGCAAGTACCAAAGTGCAATGGGGCATACGCCCACTTGAACACACGCCCACAAGGGCGGGTTTGAAATAAAGTGCAGGTGAATCTACATACGTTTGCTTTCTTTCCGGTTTGCTGGGCTCGTGAACAAGGACTGTTGTCTGAAACGCGTAGAGCCACATAGCCATTATGAATGATGATACTGCGGTGATGTTCCTGCTGTTTGCCCCACACTTAAGAGAATACCTTCCGAGTGGTCGCCCTCAAGTGGGAAACTTGTGTTGGTTGATTGTTTGCGGCTGGTCCTGGTCGCGAGGACGACCCGCCGCGTAAGAGCGGATCTGCAGCGGCTGGACTTCTGGGTCGCTGAACAGAGCGGCAAGGCTCGTGTTTCAGGGCAGTGATACAGGCAGCATGTTCACCATCCTGTTGGCATCAAACCCACTGTGGAAATACTTTTATTATTACGGACTGAGGCAACACCCACTGTGGTAACATTTTATGTAGAGACTGCAAGTACCAAAGTGCAATGGGGCATACGCCCACTTGAACACACGCCCACAAGGGCGGGTTTGAAATAAAGTGCAGGTGAATCTACATACGTTTGCTTTCTTTCCGGTTTGCTGGGCTCGTGAACAAGGACTGTTGTCTGAAACGCGTAGAGCCACATAGCCATTATGAATGATGATACTGCGGTGATGTTCCTGCTGTTTGCCCCACACTTAAGAGAATACCTTCCGAGTGGTCGCCCTCAAGTGGGAAACTTGTGTTGGTTGATTGTTTGCGGCTGGTCCCGGTCGCGAGGACGACCCGCCGCGTAACAGCGGATCTGCAGCGGCTGGACTTCTGGGTCGCTGAACAGAGCGGCAAGGCTCGTGTTTGAGGGCAGTGATACAGGCAGCATGTTCACCATCCTGTTGGCATCAAACCCACTGTGGAAATACTTTTATTATTACGGACTGAGGCAACACCCACTGTGGTAACATTTTATGTAGAGACTGCAAGTACCAAAGTGCAATGGGGCATACGCCCACTTGAACACACGCCCACAAGGGCGGGTTTGAAATAAAGTGCAGGTGAATCTACATACGTTTGCTTTCTTTCCGGTTTGCTGGGCTCGTGAACAAGGACTGTTGTCTGAAACGCGTAGAGCCACATAGCCATTATGAATGATGATACTTCGGTGATGTTCCTGCTGTTTGCCCCACACTTAAGAGAATACCTTCCGAGTGGTCGCCCTCAAGAGGGAAACTTGTGTTGGTTGATTGTTTGCGGCTGGTCCCGGTCGCGAGGACGACCCGCCGCGTAACAGCGGATCTGCAGCGGCTGGACTTCTGGGTCGCTGAACAGAGCGGCAAGGCTCGTGTTTGAGGGCAGTGATACAGGCAGCATGTTCACCATCCTGTTGGCATCAAACCCACTGTGGAAATACTTTTATTATTACGGACTGAGGCAACACCCACTGTGGTAACATTTTATGTAGAGACTGCAAGTACCAAAGTGCAATGGGGCATACGCCCACTTGAACACACGCCCACAAGGGCGGGTTTGAAATAAAGTGCAGGTGAATCTACATACGTTTGCTTTCTTTCCGGTTTGCTGAGCTCGTGAACAAGGACTGTTGTCTGAAACGCGTAGAGCCACATAGCCATTATGAATGATGATACTGCGGTGATGTTCCTGCTGTTTGCCCCACACTTAAGAGAATACCTTCCGAGTGGTCGCCCTCAAGTGGGAAACTTGTGTTGGTTGATTGTTTGCGGCTGGTCCCGGTCGCGAGGACGACCCGCCGCGTAACAGCGGATCTGCAGCGGCTGGACTTCTGGGTCGCTGAACAGAGCGGCAAGGCTCGTGTTTGAGGGCAGTGATACAGGCAGCATGTTCACCATCCTGTTGGCATCAAACCCACTGTGGAAATACTTTTATTATTACGGACTGAGGCAACACCCACTGTGGTAACATTTTATGTAGAGACTGCAAGTACCAAAGTGCAATGGGGCATACGCCCACTTGAACACACGCCCACAAGGGCGGGTTTGAAATAAAGTGCAGGTGAATCTACATACGTTTGCTTTCTTTCCGGTTTGCTGGGCTCGTGAACAAGGACTGTTGTCTGAAACGCGTAGAGCCACATAGCCATTATGAATGATGATACTGCGGTGATGTTCCTGCTGTTTGCCCCACACTTAAGAGAATACCTTCCGAGTGGTCGCCCTCAAGTGGGAAACTTGTGTTGGTTGATTGTTTGCGGCTGGTCCCGGTCGCGAGGACGACCCGCCGCGTAACAGCGGATCTGCAGCGGCTGGACTTCTGGGTCGCTGAACAGAGCGGCAAGGCTCGTGTTTGAGGGCAGTGATACAGGCAGCATGTTCACCATCCTGTTGGCATCAAACCCACTGTGGAAATACTTTTATTATTACGGACTGAGGCAACACCCACTGTGGTAACATTTTATGTAGAGACTGCAAGTACCAAAGTGCAATGGGGCATACGCCCACTTGAACACACGCCCACAAGGGCGGGTTTGAAATAAAGTGCAGGTGAATCTACATACGTTTGCTTTCTTTCCGGTTTGCTGGGCTCGTGAACAAGGACTGTTGTCTGAAACGCGTAGAGCCACATAGCCATTATGAATGATGATACTGCGGTGATGTTCCTGCTGTTTGCCCCACACTTAAGAGAATACCTTCCGAGTGGTCGCCCTCAAGTGGGAAACTTGTGTTGGTTGATTGTTTGCGGCTGGTCCTGGTCGCGAGGACGACCCGCCGCGTAAGAGCGGATCTGCAGCGGCTGGACTTCTGGGTCGCTGAACAGAGCGGCAAGGCTCGTGTTTCAGGGCAGTGATACAGGCAGCATGTTCACCATCCTGTTGGCATCAAACCCACTGTGGAAATACTTTTATTATTACGGACTGAGGCAACACCCACTGTGGTAACATTTTATGTAGAGACTGCAAGTACCAAAGTGCAATGGGGCATACGCCCACTTGAACACATGCCCACAAGGGCGGGTTTGAAATAAAGTGCAGGTGAATCTACATACGTTTGCTTTCTTTCCGGTTTGCTGGGCTCGTGAACAAGGACTGTTGTCTGAAACGCGTAGAGCCACATAGCCATTATGAATGATGATACTTCGGTGATGTTCCTGCTGTTTGCCCCACACTTAAGAGAATACCTTCCGAGTGGTCGCCCTCAAGTGGGAAACTTGTGTTGGTTGATTGTTTGCGGCTGGTCCCGGTCGCGAGGACGACCCGCCGCGTAACAGCGGATCTGCAGCGGCTGGACTTCTGGGTCGCTGAACAGAGCGGCAAGGCTCGTGTTTGAGGGCAGTGATACAGGCAGCATGTTCACCATCCTGTTGGCATCAAACCCACTGTGGAAATACTTTTATTATTACGGACTGAGGCAACACCCACTGTGGTAACATTTTATGTAGAGACTGCAAGTACCAAAGTGCAATGGGGCATACGCCCACTTGAACACACGCCCACAAGGGCGGGTTTGAAATAAAGTGCAGGTGAATCTACATACGTTTGCTTTCTTTCCGGTTTGCTGGGCTCGTGAACAAGGACTGTTGTCTGAAACGCGTAGAGCCACATAGCCATTATGAATGATGATACTGCGGTGATGTTCCTGCTGTTTGCCCCACACTTAAGAGAATACCTTCCGAGTGGTCGCCCTCAAGTGGGAAACTTGTGTTGGTTGATTGTTTGCGGCTGGTCCCGGTCGCGAGGACGACCCGCCGCGTAACAGCGGATCTGCAGCGGCTCGACTTCTGGGTCCCTGAACAGAGCGGCAAGGCTCGTGTTTATGGGCAGTGATACAGGCAGCATGTTCACCATCCTGTTGGCATCAAACCCACTGTGGAAATACTTTTATTATTACGGACTGAGGCAACACCCACTGTGGTAACATTTTATGTAGAGACTGCAAGTACCAAAGTGCAATGGGGCATACGCCCACTTGAACACACGCCCACAAGGGCGGGTTTGAAATAAAGTGCAGGTGAATCTACATACGTTTGCTTTCTTTCCGGTTTGCTGGGCTCGTGAACAAGGACTGTTGTCTGAAACGCGTAGAGCCACATAGCCATTATGAATGATGATACTGCGGTGATGTTCCTGCTGTTTGCCCCACACTTAAGAGAATACCTTCCGAGTGGTCGCCCTCAAGTGGGAAACTTGTGTTGGTTGATTGTTTGCGGCTGGTCCCGGTCGCGAGGACGACCCGCCGCGTAACAGCGGATCTGCAGCGGCTGGACTTCTGGGTCGCTGAACAGAGCGGCAAGGCTCGTGTTTGAGGGCAGTGATACAGGCAGCATGTTCACCATCCTGTTGGCATCAAACCCACTGTGGAAATACTTTTATTATTACGGACTGAGGCAACACCCACTGTGGTAACATTTTATGTAGAGACTGCAAGTACCAAAGTGCAATGGGGCATACGCCCACTTGAACACACGCCCACAAGGGCGGGTTTGAAATAAAGTGCGTGTGAATCTACATACGTTTGCTTTCTTTCCGGTTTGCTGGGCTCGTGAACAAGGACTGTTGTCTGAAACGCGTAGAGCCACATAGCCATTATGAATGATGATACTGCGGTGATGTTCCTGCTGTTTGCCCCACACTTAAGAGAATACCTTCCGAGTGGTCGCCCTCAAGTGGGAAACTTGTGTTGGTTGATTGTTTGCGGCTGGTCCCGGTCGCGAGGACGACCCGCCGCGTAACAGCGGATCTGCAGCGGCTGGACTTCTGGGTCGCTGAACAGAGCGGCAAGGCTCGTGTTTGAGGGCAGTGATACAGGCAGCATGTTCACCATCCTGTTGGCATCAAACCCACTGTGGAAATACTTTTATTATTACGGACTGAGGCAACACCCACTGTGGTAACATTTTATGTAGAGACTGCAAGTACCAAAGTGCAATGGGGCATACGCCCACTTGAACACACGCCCACAAGGGCGGGTTTGAAATAAAGTGCAGGTGAATCTACATACGTTTGCTTTCTTTCCGGTTTGCTGGGCTCGTGAACAAGGACTGTTGTCTGAAACGCGTAGAGCCACATAGCCATTATGAATGATGATACTGCGGTGATGTTCCTGCTGTTTGCCCCACACTTAAGAGAATACCTTCCGAGTGGTCGCCCTCAAGTGGGAAACTTGTGTTGGTTGATTGTTTGCGGCTGGTCCCGGTCGCGAGGACGACCCGCCGCGTAACAGCGGATCTGCAGCGGCTGGACTTCTGGGTCGCTGAACAGAGCGGCAAGGCTCGTGTTTGAGGGCAGTGATACAGGCAGCATGTTCACCATCCTGTTGGCATCAAACCCACTGTGGAAATACTTTTATTATTACGGACTGAGGCAACACCCACTGTGGTAACATTTTATGTAGAGACTGCAAGTACCAAAGTGCAATGGGGCATACGCCCACTTGAACACACGCCCACAAGGGCGGGTTTGAAATAAAGTGCAGGTGAATCTACATACGTTTGCTTTCTTTCCGGTTTGCTGGGCTCGTGAACAAGGACTGTTGTCTGAAACGCGTAGAGCCACATAGCCATTATGAATGATGATACTGCGGTGATGTTCCTGCTGTTTGCCCCACACTTAAGAGAATACCTTCCGAGTGGTCGCCCTCAAGTGGGAAACTTGTGTTGGTTGATTGTTTGCGGCTGGTCCCGGTCGCGAGGACGACCCGCCGCGTAACAGCGGATCTGCAGCGGCTGGACTTCTGGGTCGCTGAACAGAGCGGCAAGGCTCGTGTTTGAGGGCAGTGATACAGGCAGCATGTTCACCATCCTGTTGGCATCAAACCCACTGTGGAAATACTTTTATTATTACGGACTGAGGCAACACCCACTGTGGTAACATTTTATGTAGAGACTGCAAGTACCAAAGTGCAATGGGGCATACGCCCACTTGAACACACGCCCACAAGGGCGGGTTTGAAATAAAGTGCAGGTGAATCTACATACGTTTGCTTTCTTTCCGGTTTGCTGGGCTCGTGAACAAGGACTGTTGTCTGAAACGCGTAGAGCCACATAGCCATTATGAATGATGATACTGCGGTGATGTTCCTGCTGTTTGCCCCACACTTAAGAGAATACCTTCCGAGTGGTCGCCCTCAAGTGGGAAACTTGTGTTGGTTGATTGTTTGCGGCTGGTCCCGGTCGCGAGGACGACCCGCCGCGTAACAGCGGATCTGCAGCGGCTGGACTTCTGGGTCGCTGAACAGAGCGGCAAGGCTCGTGTTTGAGGGCAGTGATACAGGCAGCATGTTCACCATCCTGTTGGCATCAAACCCACTGTGGAAATACTTTTATTATTACGGACTGAGGCAACACCCACTGTGGTAACATTTTATGTAGAGACTGCAAGTACCAAAGTGCAATGGGGCATACGCCCACTTGAACACACGCCCACAAGGGCGGGTTTGAAATAAAGTGCAGGTGAATCTACATACGTTTGCTTTCTTTCCGGTTTGCTGGGCTCGTGAACAAGGACTGTTGTCTGAAACGCGTAGAGCCACATAGCCATTATGAATGATGATACTGCGGTGATGTTCCTGCTGTTTGCCCCACACTTAAGAGAATACCTTCCGAGTGGTCGCCCTCAAGTGGGAAACTTGTGTTGGTTGATTGTTTGCGGCTGGTCCCGGTCGCGAGGACGACCCGCCGCGTAACAGCGGATCTGCAGCGGCTGGACTTCTGGGTCGCTGAACAGAGCGGCAAGGCTCGTGTTTGAGGGCAGTGATACAGGCAGCATGTTCACCATCCTGTTGGCATCAAACCCACTGTGGAAATACTTTTATTATTACGGACTGAGGCAACACCCACTGTGGTAACATTTTATGTAGAGACTGCAAGTACCAAAGTGCAATGGGGCATACGCCCACTTGAACACACGCCCACAAGGGCGGGTTTGAAATAAAGTGCAGGTGAATCTACATACGTTTGCTTTCTTTCCGGTTTGCTGGGCTCGTGAACAAGGACTGTTGTCTGAAACGCGTAGAGCCACATAGCCATTATGAATGATGATACTGCGGTGATGTTCCTGCTGTTTGCCCCACACTTAAGAGAATACCTTCCGAGTGGTCGCCCTCAAGTGGGAAACTTGTGTTGGTTGATTGTTTGCGGCTGGTCCCGGTCGCGAGGACGACCCGCCGCGTAACAGCGGATCTGCAGCGGCTGGACTTCTGGGTCGCTGAACAGAGCGGCAAGGCTCGTGTTTGAGGGCAGTGATACAGGCAGCATGTTCACCATCCTGTTGGCATCAAACCCACTGTGGAAATACTTTTATTATTACGGACTGAGGCAACACCCACTGTGGTAACATTTTATGTAGAGACTGCAAGTACCAAAGTGCAATGGGGCATACGCCCACTTGAACACACGCCCACAAGGGCGGGTTTGAAATAAAGTGCAGGTGAATCTACATACGTTTGCTTTCTTTCCGGTTTGCTGGGCTCGTGAACAAGGACTGTTGTCTGAAACGCGTAGAGCCACATAGCCATTATGAATGATGATACTGCGGTGATGTTCCTGCTGTTTGCCCCACACTTAAGAGAATACCTTCCGAGTGGTCGCCCTCAAGTGGGAAACTTGTGTTGGTTGATTGTTTGCGGCTGGTCCCGGTCGCGAGGACGACCCGCCGCGTAACAGCGGATCTGCAGCGGCTGGACTTCTGGGTCGCTGAACAGAGCGGCAAGGCTCGTGTTTGAGGGCAGTGATACAGGCAGCATGTTCACCATCCTGTTGGCATCAAACCCACTGTGGAAATACTTTTATTATTACGGACTGAGGCAACACCCACTGTGGTAACATTTTATGTAGAGACTGCAAGTACCAAAGTGCAATGGGGCATACGCCCACTTGAACACACGCCCACAAGGGCGGGTTTGAAATAAAGTGCAGGTGAATCTACATACGTTTGCTTTCTTTCCGGTTTGCTGGGCTCGTGAACAAGGACTGTTGTCTGAAACGCGTAGAGCCACATAGCCATTATGAATGATGATACTGCGGTGATGTTCCTGCTGTTTGCCCCACACTTAAGAGAATACCTTCCGAGTGGTCGCCCTCAAGTGGGAAACTTGTGTTGGTTGATTGTTTGCGGCTGGTCCCGGTCGCGAGGACGACCCGCCGCGTAACAGCGGATCTGCAGCGGCTGGACTTCTGGGTCGCTGAACAGAGCGGCAAGGCTCGTGTTTGAGGGCAGTGATACAGGCAGCATGTTCACCATCCTGTTGGCATCAAACCCACTGTGGAAATACTTTTATTATTACGGACTGAGGCAACACCCACTGTGGTAACATTTTATGTAGAGACTGCAAGTACCAAAGTGCAATGGGGCATACGCCCACTTGAACACACGCCCACAAGGGCGGGTTTGAAATAAAGTGCAGGTGAATCTACATACGTTTGCTTTCTTTCCGGTTTGCTGGGCTCGTGAACAAGGACTGTTGTCTGAAACGCGTAGAGCCACATAGCCATTATGAATGATGATACTGCGGTGATGTTCCTGCTGTTTGCCCCACACTTAAGAGAATACCTTCCGAGTGGTCGCCCTCAAGTGGGAAACTTGTGTTGGTTGATTGTTTGCGGCTGGTCCCGGTCGCGAGGACGACCCGCCGCGTAACAGCGGATCTGCAGCGGCTGGACTTCTGGGTCGCTGAACAGAGCGGCAAGGCTCGTGTTTGAGGGCAGTGATACAGGCAGCATGTTCACCATCCTGTTGGCATCAAACCCACTGTGGAAATACTTTTATTATTACGGACTGAGGCAACACCCACTGTGGTAACATTTTATGTAGAGACTGCAAGTACCAAAGTGCAATGGGGCATACGCCCACTTGAACACACGCCCACAAGGGCGGGTTTGAAATAAAGTGCAGGTGAATCTACATACGTTTGCTTTCTTTCCGGTTTGCTGGGCTCGTGAACAAGGACTGTTGTCTGAAACGCGTAGAGCCACATAGCCATTATGAATGATGATACTGCGGTGATGTTCCTGCTGTTTGCCCCACACTTAAGAGAATACCTTCCGAGTGGTCGCCCTCAAGTGGGAAACTTGTGTTGGTTGATTGTTTGCGGCTGGTCCCGGTCGCGAGGACGACCCGCCGCGTAACAGCGGATCTGCAGCGGCTGGACTTCTGGGTCGCTGAACAGAGCGGCAAGGCTCGTGTTTGAGGGCAGTGATACAGGCAGCATGTTCACCATCCTGTTGGCATCAAACCCACTGTGGAAATACTTTTATTATTACGGACTGAGGCAACACCCACTGTGGTAACATTTTATGTAGAGACTGCAAGTACCAAAGTGCAATGGGGCATACGCCCACTTGAACACACGCCCACAAGGGCGGGTTTGAAATAAAGTGCAGGTGAATCTACATACGTTTGCTTTCTTTCCGGTTTGCTGGGCTCGTGAACAAGGACTGTTGTCTGAAACGCGTAGAGCCACATAGCCATTATGAATGATGATACTGCGGTGATGTTCCTGCTGTTTGCCCCACACTTAAGAGAATACCTTCCGAGTGGTCGCCCTCAAGTGGGAAACTTGTGTTGGTTGATTGTTTGCGGCTGGTCCCGGTCGCGAGGACGACCCGCCGCGTAACAGCGGATCTGCAGCGGCTGGACTTCTGGGTCGCTGAACAGAGCGGCAAGGCTCGTGTTTGAGGGCAGTGATACAGGCAGCATGTTCACCATCCTGTTGGCATCAAACCCACTGTGGAAATACTTTTATTATTACGGACTGAGGCAACACCCACTGTGGTAACATTTTATGTAGAGACTGCAAGTACCAAAGTGCAATGGGGCATACGCCCACTTGAACACACGCCCACAAGGGCGGGTTTGAAATAAAGTGCAGGTGAATCTACATACGTTTGCTTTCTTTCCGGTTTGCTGGGCTCGTGAACAAGGACTGTTGTCTGAAACGCGTAGAGCCACATAGCCATTATGAATGATGATACTGCGGTGATGTTCCTGCTGTTTGCCCCACACTTAAGAGAATACCTTCCGAGTGGTCGCCCTCAAGTGGGAAACTTGTGTTGGTTGATTGTTTGCGGCTGGTCCCGGTCGCGAGGACGACCCGCCGCGTAACAGCGGATCTGCAGCGGCTGGACTTCTGGGTCGCTGAACAGAGCGGCAAGGCTCGTGTTTGAGGGCAGTGATACAGGCAGCATGTTCACCATCCTGTTGGCATCAAACCCACTGTGGAAATACTTTTATTATTACGGACTGAGGCAACACCCACTGTGGTAACATTTTATGTAGAGACTGCAAGTACCAAAGTGCAATGGGGCATACGCCCACTTGAACACACGCCCACAAGGGCGGGTTTGAAATAAAGTGCAGGTGAATCTACATACGTTTGCTTTCTTTCCGGTTTGCTGGGCTCGTGAACAAGGACTGTTGTCTGAAACGCGTAGAGCCACATAGCCATTATGAATGATGATACTGCGGTGATGTTCCTGCTGTTTGCCCCACACTTAAGAGAATACCTTCCGAGTGGTCGCCCTCAAGTGGGAAACTTGTGTTGGTTGATTGTTTGCGGCTGGTCCCGGTCGCGAGGACGACCCGCCGCGTAACAGCGGATCTGCAGCGGCTGGACTTCTGGGTCGCTGAACAGAGCGGCAAGGCTCGTGTTTGAGGGCAGTGATACAGGCAGCATGTTCACCATCCTGTTGGCATCAAACCCACTGTGGAAATACTTTTATTATTACGGACTGAGGCAACACCCACTGTGGTAACATTTTATGTAGAGACTGCAAGTACCAAAGTGCAATGGGGCATACGCCCACTTGAACACACGCCCACAAGGGCGGGTTTGAAATAAAGTGCAGGTGAATCTACATACGTTTGCTTTCTTTCCGGTTTGCTGGGCTCGTGAACAAGGACTGTTGTCTGAAACGCGTAGAGCCACATAGCCATTATGAATGATGATACTGCGGTGATGTTCCTGCTGTTTGCCCCACACTTAAGAGAATACCTTCCGAGTGGTCGCCCTCAAGTGGGAAACTTGTGTTGGTTGATTGTTTGCGGCTGGTCCCGGTCGCGAGGACGACCCGCCGCGTAACAGCGGATCTGCAGCGGCTGGACTTCTGGGTCGCTGAACAGAGCGGCAAGGCTCGTGTTTGAGGGCAGTGATACAGGCAGCATGTTCACCATCCTGTTGGCATCAAACCCACTGTGGAAATACTTTTATTATTACGGACTGAGGCAACACCCACTGTGGTAACATTTTATGTAGAGACTGCAAGTACCAAAGTGCAATGGGGCATACGCCCACTTGAACACACGCCCACAAGGGCGGGTTTGAAATAAAGTGCAGGTGAATCTACATACGTTTGCTTTCTTTCCGGTTTGCTGGGCTCGTGAACAAGGACTGTTGTCTGAAACGCGTAGAGCCACATAGCCATTATGAATGATGATACTGCGGTGATGTTCCTGCTGTTTGCCCCACACTTAAGAGAATACCTTCCGAGTGGTCGCCCTCAAGTGGGAAACTTGTGTTGGTTGATTGTTTGCGGCTGGTCCCGGTCGCGAGGACGACCCGCCGCGTAACAGCGGATCTGCAGCGGCTGGACTTCTGGGTCGCTGAACAGAGCGGCAAGGCTCGTGTTTGAGGGCAGTGATACAGGCAGCATGTTCACCATCCTGTTGGCATCAAACCCACTGTGGAAATACTTTTATTATTACGGACTGAGGCAACACCCACTGTGGTAACATTTTATGTAGAGACTGCAAGTACCAAAGTGCAATGGGGCATACGCCCACTTGAACACACGCCCACAAGGGCGGGTTTGAAATAAAGTGCAGGTGAATCTACATACGTTTGCTTTCTTTCCGGTTTGCTGGGCTCGTGAACAAGGACTGTTGTCTGAAACGCGTAGAGCCACATAGCCATTATGAATGATGATACTGCGGTGATGTTCCTGCTGTTTGCCCCACACTTAAGAGAATACCTTCCGAGTGGTCGCCCTCAAGTGGGAAACTTGTGTTGGTTGATTGTTTGCGGCTGGTCCCGGTCGCGAGGACGACCCGCCGCGTAACAGCGGATCTGCAGCGGCTGGACTTCTGGGTCGCTGAACAGAGCGGCAAGGCTCGTGTTTGAGGGCAGTGATACAGGCAGCATGTTCACCATCCTGTTGGCATCAAACCCACTGTGGAAATACTTTTATTATTACGGACTGAGGCAACACCCACTGTGGTAACATTTTATGTAGAGACTGCAAGTACCAAAGTGCAATGGGGCATACGCCCACTTGAACACACGCCCACAAGGGCGGGTTTGAAATAAAGTGCAGGTGAATCTACATACGTTTGCTTTCTTTCCGGTTTGCTGGGCTCGTGAACAAGGACTGTTGTCTGAAACGCGTAGAGCCACATAGCCATTATGAATGATGATACTGCGGTGATGTTCCTGCTGTTTGCCCCACACTTAAGAGAATACCTTCCGAGTGGTCGCCCTCAAGTGGGAAACTTGTGTTGGTTGATTGTTTGCGGCTGGTCCCGGTCGCGAGGACGACCCGCCGCGTAACAGCGGATCTGCAGCGGCTGGACTTCTGGGTCGCTGAACAGAGCGGCAAGGCTCGTGTTTGAGGGCAGTGATACAGGCAGCATGTTCACCATCCTGTTGGCATCAAACCCACTGTGGAAATACTTTTATTATTACGGACTGAGGCAACACCCACTGTGGTAACATTTTATGTAGAGACTGCAAGTACCAAAGTGCAATGGGGCATACGCCCACTTGAACACACGCCCACAAGGGCGGGTTTGAAATAAAGTGCAGGTGAATCTACATACGTTTGCTTTCTTTCCGGTTTGCTGGGCTCGTGAACAAGGACTGTTGTCTGAAACGCGTAGAGCCACATAGCCATTATGAATGATGATACTGCGGTGATGTTCCTGCTGTTTGCCCCACACTTAAGAGAATACCTTCCGAGTGGTCGCCCTCAAGTGGGAAACTTGTGTTGGTTGATTGTTTGCGGCTGGTCCCGGTCGCGAGGACGACCCGCCGCGTAACAGCGGATCTGCAGCGGCTGGACTTCTGGGTCGCTGAACAGAGCGGCAAGGCTCGTGTTTGAGGGCAGTGATACAGGCAGCATGTTCACCATCCTGTTGGCATCAAACCCACTGTGGAAATACTTTTATTATTACGGACTGAGGCAACACCCACTGTGGTAACATTTTATGTAGAGACTGCAAGTACCAAAGTGCAATGGGGCATACGCCCACTTGAACACACGCCCACAAGGGCGGGTTTGAAATAAAGTGCAGGTGAATCTACATACGTTTGCTTTCTTTCCGGTTTGCTGGGCTCGTGAACAAGGACTGTTGTCTGAAACGCGTAGAGCCACATAGCCATTATGAATGATGATACTGCGGTGATGTTCCTGCTGTTTGCCCCACACTTAAGAGAATACCTTCCGAGTGGTCGCCCTCAAGTGGGAAACTTGTGTTGGTTGATTGTTTGCGGCTGGTCCCGGTCGCGAGGACGACCCGCCGCGTAACAGCGGATCTGCAGCGGCTGGACTTCTGGGTCGCTGAACAGAGCGGCAAGGCTCGTGTTTGAGGGCAGTGATACAGGCAGCATGTTCACCATCCTGTTGGCATCAAACCCACTGTGGAAATACTTTTATTATTACGGACTGAGGCAACACCCACTGTGGTAACATTTTATGTAGAGACTGCAAGTACCAAAGTGCAATGGGGCATACGCCCACTTGAACACACGCCCACAAGGGCGGGTTTGAAATAAAGTGCAGGTGAATCTACATACGTTTGCTTTCTTTCCGGTTTGCTGGGCTCGTGAACAAGGACTGTTGTCTGAAACGCGTAGAGCCACATAGCCATTATGAATGATGATACTGCGGTGATGTTCCTGCTGTTTGCCCCACACTTAAGAGAATACCTTCCGAGTGGTCGCCCTCAAGTGGGAAACTTGTGTTGGTTGATTGTTTGCGGCTGGTCCCGGTCGCGAGGACGACCCGCCGCGTAACAGCGGATCTGCAGCGGCTGGACTTCTGGGTCGCTGAACAGAGCGGCAAGGCTCGTGTTTGAGGGCAGTGATACAGGCAGCATGTTCACCATCCTGTTGGCATCAAACCCACTGTGGAAATACTTTTATTATTACGGACTGAGGCAACACCCACTGTGGTAACATTTTATGTAGAGACTGCAAGTACCAAAGTGCAATGGGGCATACGCCCACTTGAACACACGCCCACAAGGGCGGGTTTGAAATAAAGTGCAGGTGAATCTACATACGTTTGCTTTCTTTCCGGTTTGCTGGGCTCGTGAACAAGGACTGTTGTCTGAAACGCGTAGAGCCACATAGCCATTATGAATGATGATACTGCGGTGATGTTCCTGCTGTTTGCCCCACACTTAAGAGAATACCTTCCGAGTGGTCGCCCTCAAGTGGGAAACTTGTGTTGGTTGATTGTTTGCGGCTGGTCCCGGTCGCGAGGACGACCCGCCGCGTAACAGCGGATCTGCAGCGGCTGGACTTCTGGGTCGCTGAACAGAGCGGCAAGGCTCGTGTTTGAGGGCAGTGATACAGGCAGCATGTTCACCATCCTGTTGGCATCAAACCCACTGTGGAAATACTTTTATTATTACGGACTGAGGCAACACCCACTGTGGTAACATTTTATGTAGAGACTGCAAGTACCAAAGTGCAATGGGGCATACGCCCACTTGAACACACGCCCACAAGGGCGGGTTTGAAATAAAGTGCAGGTGAATCTACATACGTTTGCTTTCTTTCCGGTTTGCTGGGCTCGTGAACAAGGACTGTTGTCTGAAACGCGTAGAGCCACATAGCCATTATGAATGATGATACTGCGGTGATGTTCCTGCTGTTTGCCCCACACTTAAGAGAATACCTTCCGAGTGGTCGCCCTCAAGTGGGAAACTTGTGTTGGTTGATTGTTTGCGGCTGGTCCCGGTCGCGAGGACGACCCGCCGCGTAACAGCGGATCTGCAGCGGCTGGACTTCTGGGTCGCTGAACAGAGCGGCAAGGCTCGTGTTTGAGGGCAGTGATACAGGCAGCATGTTCACCATCCTGTTGGCATCAAACCCACTGTGGAAATACTTTTATTATTACGGACTGAGGCAACACCCACTGTGGTAACATTTTATGTAGAGACTGCAAGTACCAAAGTGCAATGGGGCATACGCCCACTTGAACACACGCCCACAAGGGCGGGTTTGAAATAAAGTGCAGGTGAATCTACATACGTTTGCTTTCTTTCCGGTTTGCTGGGCTCGTGAACAAGGACTGTTGTCTGAAACGCGTAGAGCCACATAGCCATTATGAATGATGATACTGCGGTGATGTTCCTGCTGTTTGCCCCACACTTAAGAGAATACCTTCCGAGTGGTCGCCCTCAAGTGGGAAACTTGTGTTGGTTGATTGTTTGCGGCTGGTCCCGGTCGCGAGGACGACCCGCCGCGTAACAGCGGATCTGCAGCGGCTGGACTTCTGGGTCGCTGAACAGAGCGGCAAGGCTCGTGTTTGAGGGCAGTGATACAGGCAGCATGTTCACCATCCTGTTGGCATCAAACCCACTGTGGAAATACTTTTATTATTACGGACTGAGGCAACACCCACTGTGGTAACATTTTATGTAGAGACTGCAAGTACCAAAGTGCAATGGGGCATACGCCCACTTGAACACACGCCCACAAGGGCGGGTTTGAAATAAAGTGCAGGTGAATCTACATACGTTTGCTTTCTTTCCGGTTTGCTGGGCTCGTGAACAAGGACTGTTGTCTGAAACGCGTAGAGCCACATAGCCATTATGAATGATGATACTGCGGTGATGTTCCTGCTGTTTGCCCCACACTTAAGAGAATACGTTCCGAGTGGTCGCCCTCAAGTGGGAAACTTGTGTTGGTTGATTGTTTGCGGCTGGTCCCGGTCGCGAGGACGACCCGCCGCGTAACAGCGGATCTGCAGCGGCTGGACTTCTGGGTCGCTGAACAGAGCGGCAAGGCTCGTGTTTGAGGGCAGTGATACAGGCAGCATGTTCACCATCCTGTTGGCATCAAACCCACTGTGGAAATACTTTTATTATTACGGACTGAGGCAACACCCACTGTGGTAACATTTTATGTAGAGACTGCAAGTACCAAAGTGCAATGGGGCATACGCCCACTTGAACACATGCCCACAAGGGCGGGTTTGAAATAAAGTGCAGGTGAATCTACATACGTTTGCTTTCTTTCCGGTTTGCTGGGCTCGTGAACAAGGACTGTTGTCTGAAACGCGTAGAGCCACATAGCCATTATGAATGATGATACTGCGGTGATGTTCCTGCTGTTTGCCCCACACTTAAGAGAATACCTTCCGAGTGGTCGCCCTCAAGTGGGAAACTTGTGTTGGTTGATTGTTTGCGGCTGGTCCCGGTCGCGAGGACGACCCGCCGCGTAACAGCGGATCTGCAGCGGCTGGACTTCTGAGTCGCTGAACAGAGCGGCAAGGCTCGTGTTTGAGGGCAGTGATACAGGCAGCATGTTCACCATCCTGTTGGCATCAAACCCACTGTGGAAATACTTTTATTATTACGGACTGAGGCAACACCCACTGTGGTAACATTTTATGTAGAGACTGCAAGTACCAAAGTGCAATGGGGCATACGCCCACTTGAACACACGCCCACAAGGGCGGGTTTGAAATAAAGTGCAGGTGAATCTACATACGTTTGCTTTCTTTCCGGTTTGCTGGGCTCGTGAACAAGGACTGTTGTCTGAAACGCGTAGAGCCACATAGCCATTATGAATGATGATACTGCGGTGATGTTCCTGCTGTTTGCCCCACACTTAAGAGAATACCTTCCGAGTGGTCGCCCTCAAGTGGGAAACTTGTGTTGGTTGATTGTTTGCGGCTGGTCCCGGTCGCGAGGACGACCCGCCGCGTAACAGCGGATCTGCAGCGGCTGGACTTCTGGGTCGCTGAACAGAGCGGCAAGGCTCGTGTTTGAGGGCAGTGATACAGGCAGCATGTTCACCATCCTGTTGGCATCAAACCCACTGTGGAAATACTTTTATTATTACGGACTGAGGCAACACCCACTGTGGTAACATTTTATGTAGAGACTGCAAGTACCAAAGTGCAATGGGGCATACGCCCACTTGAACACACGCCCACAAGGGCGGGTTTGAAATAAAGTGCAGGTGAATCTACATACGTTTGCTTTCTTTCCGGTTTGCTGGGCTCGTGAACAAGGACTGTTGTCTGAAACGCGTAGAGCCACATAGCCATTATGAATGATGATACTGCGGTGATGTTCCTGCTGTTTGCCCCACACTTAAGAGAATACCTTCCGAGTGGTCGCCCTCAAGTGGGAAACTTGTGTTGGTTGATTGTTTGCGGCTGGTCCCGGTCGCGAGGACGACCCGCCGCGTAACAGCGGATCTGCAGCGGCTGGACTTCTGGGTCGCTGAACAGAGCGGCAAGGCTCGTGTTTGAGGGCAGTGATACAGGCAGCATGTTCACCATCCTGTTGGCATCAAACCCACTGTGGAAATACTTTTATTATTACGGACTGAGGCAACACCCACTGTGGTAACATTTTATGTAGAGACTGCAAGTACCAAAGTGCAATGGGGCATACGCCCACTTGAACACACGCCCACAAGGGCGGGTTTGAAATAAAGTGCAGGTGAATCTACATACGTTTGCTTTCTTTCCGGTTTGCTGGGCTCGTGAACAAGGACTGTTGTCTGAAACGCGTAGAGCCACATAGCCATTATGAATGATGATACTGCGGTGATGTTCCTGCTGTTTGCCCCACACTTAAGAGAATACCTTCCGAGTGGTCGCCCTCAAGTGGGAAACTTGTGTTGGTTGATTGTTTGCGGCTGGTCCCGGTCGCGAGGACGACCCGCCGCGTAACAGCGGATCTGCAGCGGCTGGACTTCTGGGTCGCTGAACAGAGCGGCAAGGCTCGTGTTTGAGGGCAGTGATACAGGCAGCATGTTCACCATCCTGTTGGCATCAAACCCACTGTGGAAATACTTTTATTATTACGGACTGAGGCAACACCCACTGTGGTAACATTTTATGTAGAGACTGCAAGTACCAAAGTGCAATGGGGCATACGCCCACTTGAACACACGCCCACAAGGGCGGGTTTGAAATAAAGTGCAGGTGAATCTACATACGTTTGCTTTCTTTCCGGTTTGCTGGGCTCGTGAACAAGGACTGTTGTCTGAAACGCGTAGAGCCACATAGCCATTATGAATGATGATACTGCGGTGATGTTCCTGCTGTTTGCCCCACACTTAAGAGAATACGTTCCGAGTGGTCGCCCTCAAGTGGGAAACTTGTGTTGGTTGATTGTTTGCGGCTGGTCCCGGTCGCGAGGACGACCCGCCGCGTAACAGCGGATCTGCAGCGGCTGGACTTCTGGGTCGCTGAACAGAGCGGCAAGGCTCGTGTTTGAGGGCAGTGATACAGGCAGCATGTTCACCATCCTGTTGGCATCAAACCCACTGTGGAAATACTTTTATTATTACGGACTGAGGCAACACCCACTGTGGTAACATTTTATGTAGAGACTGCAAGTACCAAAGTGCAATGGGGCATACGCCCACTTGAACACACGCCCACAAGGGCGGGTTTGAAATAAAGTGCAGGTGAATCTACATACGTTTGCTTTCTTTCCGGTTTGCTGGGCTCGTGAACAAGGACTGTTGTCTGAAACGCGTAGAGCCACATAGCCATTATGAATGATGATACTGCGGTGATGTTCCTGCTGTTTGCCCCACACTTAAGAGAATACCTTCCGAGTGGTCGCCCTCAAGTGGGAAACTTGTGTTGGTTGATTGTTTGCGGCTGGTCCCGGTCGCGAGGACGACCCGCCGCGTAACAGCGGATCTGCAGCGGCTGGACTTCTGGGTCGCTGAACAGAGCGGCAAGGCTCGTGTTTGAGGGCAGTGATACAGGCAGCATGTTCACCATCCTGTTGGCATCAAACCCACTGTGGAAATACTTTTATTATTACGGACTGAGGCAACACCCACTGTGGTAACATTTTATGTAGAGACTGCAAGTACCAAAGTGCAATGGGGCATACGCCCACTTGAACACATGCCCACAAGGGCGGGTTTGAAATAAAGTGCAGGTGAATCTACATACGTTTGCTTTCTTTCCGGTTTGCTGGGCTCGTGAACAAGGACTGTTGTCTGAAACGCGTAGAGCCACATAGCCATTATGAATGATGATACTGCGGTGATGTTCCTGCTGTTTGCCCCACACTTAAGAGAATACCTTCCGAGTGGTCGCCCTCAAGTGGGAAACTTGTGTTGGTTGATTGTTTGCGGCTGGTCCCGGTCGCGAGGACGACCCGCCGCGTAACAGCGGATCTGCAGCGGCTGGACTTCTGGGTCGCTGAACAGAGCGGCAAGGCTCGTGTTTGAGGGCAGTGATACAGGCAGCATGTTCACCATCCTGTTGGCATCAAACCCACTGTGGAAATACTTTTATTATTACGGACTGAGGCAACACCCACTGTGGTAACATTTTATGTAGAGACTGCAAGTACCAAAGTGCAATGGGGCATACGCCCACTTGAACACACGCCCACAAGGGCGGGTTTGAAATAAAGTGCAGGTGAATCTACATACGTTTGCTTTCTTTCCGGTTTGCTGGGCTCGTGAACAAGGACTGTTGTCTGAAACGCGTAGAGCCACATAGCCATTATGAATGATGATACTGCGGTGATGTTCCTGCTGTTTGCCCCACACTTAAGAGAATACCTTCCGAGTGGTCGCCCTCAAGTGGGAAACTTGTGTTGGTTGATTGTTTGCAACTGGTCCCGCTCGCGAGGACGACCCGCCGCGTAACAGCGGATCTGCAGCGGCTGGACTTCTGGGTCGCTGAACAGAGCGGCAAGGCTCGTGTTTGAGGGCAGTGATACAGGCAGCATGTTCACCATCCTGTTGGCATCAAACCCACTGTGGAAATACTTTTATTATTACGGACTGAGGCAACACCCACTGTGGTAACATTTTATGTAGAGACTGCAAGTACCAAAGTGCAATGGGGCATACGCCCACTTGAACACACGCCCACAAGGGCGGGTTTGAAATAAAGTGCAGGTGAATCTACATACGTTTGCTTTCTTTCCGGTTTGCTGGGCTCGTGAACAAGGACTGTTGTCTGAAACGCGTAGAGCCACATAGCCATTATGAATGATGATACTGCGGTGATGTTCCTGCTGTTTGCCCCACACTTAAGAGAATACCTTCCGAGTGGTCGCCCTCAAGTGGGAAACTTGTGTTGGTTGATTGTTTGCGGCTGGTCCCGGTCGCGAGGACGACCCGCCGCGTAACAGCGGATCTGCAGCGGCTGGACTTCTGGGTCGCTGAACAGAGCGGCAAGGCTCGTGTTTGAGGGCAGTGATACAGGCAGCATGTTCACCATCCTGTTGGCATCAAACCCACTGTGGAAATACTTTTATTATTACGGACTGAGGCAACACCCACTGTGGTAACATTTTATGTAGAGACTGCAAGTACCAAAGTGCAATGGGGCATACGCCCACTTGAACACACGCCCACAAGGGCGGGTTTGAAATAAAGTGCAGGTGAATCTACATACGTTTGCTTTCTTTCCGGTTTGCTGGGCTCGTGAACAAGGACTGTTGTCTGAACCGCGTAGAGCCACATAGCCATTATGAATGATGATACTGCGGTGATGTTCCTGCTGTGTGCCCCACACTTAAGAGAATACGTTCCGAGCGGTCGCCCTCAAGTGGGAAACTTGTGTTGGTTGATTGTTTGCGGCTGGTCCCGGTCGCGAGGACGACCCGCCGCGTAACAGCGGATCTGCAGCGGCTGGACTTCTGGGTCGCTGAACAGAGCGGCAAGGCTCGTGTTTGAGGGCAGTGATACAGGCAGCATGTTCACCATCCTGTTGGCATCAAACCCACTGTGGAAATACTTTTATTATTACGGACTGAGGCAACACCCACTGTGGTAACATTTTATGTAGAGACTGCAAGTACCAAAGTGCAATGGGGCATACGCCCACTTGAACACACGCCCACAAGGGCGGGTTTGAAATAAAGTGCAGGTGAATCTACATACGTTTGCTTTCTTTCCGGTTTGCTGGGCTCGTGAACAAGGACTGTTGTCTGAAACGCGTAGAGCCACATAGCCATTATGAATGATGATACTGCGGTGATGTTCCTGCTGTTTGCCCCACACTTAAGAGAATACCTTCCGAGTGGTCGCCCTCAAGTGGGAAACTTGTGTTGGTTGATTGTTTGCGGCTGGTCCTGGTCGCGAGGACGACCCGCCGCGTAACAGTGGATCTGCAGCGGCTGGACTTCTGGGTCGCTGAACAGAGCGGCAAGGCTCGTGTTTGAGGGCAGTGATACAGGCAGCATGTTCACCATCCTGTTGGCATCAAACCCACTGTGGAAATACTTTTATTATTACGGACTGAGGCAACACCCACTGTGGTAACATTTTATGTAGAGACTGCAAGTACCAAAGTGCAATGGGGCATACGCCCACTTGAACACATGCCCACAAGGGCGGGTTTGAAATAAAGTGCAGGTGAATCTACATACGTTTGCTTTCTTTCCGGTTTGCTGGGCTCGTGAACAAGGACTGTTGTCTGAAACGCGTAGAGCCACATAGCCATTATGAATGATGATACTGCGGTGATGTTCCTGCTGTTTGCCCCACACTTAAGAGAATACCTTCCGAGTGGTCGCCCTCAAGTGGGAAACTTGTGTTGGTTGATTGTTTGCGGCTGGTCCCGGTCGCGAGGACGACCCGCCGCGTAACAGCGGATCTGCAGCGGCTGGACTTCTGAGTCGCTGAACAGAGCGGCAAGGCTCGTGTTTGAGGGCAGTGATACAGGCAGCATGTTCACCATCCTGTTGGCATCAAACCCACTGTGGAAATACTTTTATTATTACGGACTGAGGCAACACCCACTGTGGTAACATTTTATGTAGAGACTGCAAGTACCAAAGTGCAATGGGGCATACGCCCACTTGAATACACGCCCACAAGGGCGGGTTTGAAATAAAGTGCAGGTGAATCTACATACGTTTGCTTTCTTTCCGGTTTGCTGGGCTCGTGAACAAGGACTGTTGTCTGAAACGCGTAGAGCCACATAGCCATTATGAATGATGATACTGCGGTGATGTTCCTGCTGTTTGCCCCACACTTAAGAGAATACCTTCCGAGTGGTCGCCCTCAAGTGGGAAACTTGTGTTGGTTGATTGTTTGCGGCTGGTCCCGGTCGCGAGGACGACCCGCCGCGTAACAGCGGATCTGCAGCGGCTGGACTTCTGGGTCGCTGAACAGAGCGGCAAGGCTCGTGTTTGAGGGCAGTGATACAGGCAGCAGGTTCACCATCCTGTTGGCATCAAACCCACTGTGGAAATACTTTTATTATTACGGACTGAGGCAACACCCACTGTGGTAACATTTTATGTAGAGACTGCAAGTACCAAAGTGCAATGGGGCATACGCCCACTTGAACACAGGCCCACAAGGGCGGGTTTGAAATAAAGTGCAGGTGAATCTACATACGTTTGCTTTCTTTCCGGTTTGCTGGGCTCGTGAACAAGGACTGTTGTCTGAAACGCGTAGAGCCACATAGCCATTATGAATGATGATACTGCGGTGATGTTCCTGCTGTTTGCCCCACACTTAAGAGAATACCTTCCGAGTGGTCGCCCTCAAGTGGGAAACTTGTGTTGATTGATTGTTTGCGGCTGGTCCCGGTCGCGAGGACGACCCGCCGCGTAACAGCGGATCTGCAGCGGCTGGACTTCTGGGTCGCTGAACAGAGCGGCAAGGCTCGTGTTTGAGGGCAGTGATACAGGCAGCATGTTCACCATCCTGTTGGCATCAAACCCACTGTGGAAATACTTTTATTATTACGGACTGAGGCAACACCCACTGTGGTAACATTTTATGTAGAGACTGCAAGTACCAAAGTGCAATGGGGCATACGCCCACTTGAACACACGCCCACAAGGGCGGGTTTGAAATAAAGTGCAGGTGAATCTACATACGTTTGCTTTCTTTCCGGTTTGCTGGGCTCGTGAACAAGGACTGTTGTCTGAAACGCGTAGAGCCACATAGCCATTATGAATGATGATACTGCGGTGATGTTCCTGCTGTTTGCCCCACACTTAAGAGAATACCTTCCGAGTGGTCGCCCTCAAGTGGGAAACTTGTGTTGGTTGATTGTTTGCGGCTGGTCCCGGTCGCGAGGACGACCCGCCGCGTAACAGCGGATCTGCAGCGGCTGGACTTCTGGGTCGCTGAACAGAGCGGCAAGGCTCGTGTTTGAGGGCAGTGATACAGGCAGCATGTTCACCATCCTGTTGGCATCAAACCCACTGTGGAAATACTTTTATTATGACGGACTGAGGCAACACCCACTGTGGTAACATTTTATGTAGAGACTGCAAGTACCAAAGTGCAATGGGGCATACGCCCACTTGAACACACGCCCACAAGGGCGGGTTTGAAATAAAGTGCAGGTGAATCTACATACGTTTGCTTTCTTTCCGGTTTGCTGGGCTCGTGAACAAGGACTGTTGTCTGAACCGCGTAGAGCCACATAGCCATTATGAATGATGATACTGCGGTGATGTTCCTGCTGTGTGCCCCACACTTAAGAGAATACGTTCCGAGTGGTCGCCCTCAAGTGGGAAACTTGTGTTGGTTGATTGTTTGCGGCTGGTCCCGGTCGCGAGGACGACCCGCCGCGTAACAGCGGATCTGCAGCGGCTGGACTTCTGGGTCGCTGAACAGAGCGGCAAGGCTCGTGTTTGAGGGCAGTGATACAGGCAGCATGTTCACCATCCTGTTGGCATCAAACCCACTGTGGAAATACTTTTATTATTACGGACTGAGGCAACACCCACTGTGGTAACATTTTATGTAGAGACTGCAAGTACCAAAGTGCAATGGGGCATACGCCCACTTGAACACATGCCCACAAGGGCGGGTTTGAAATAAAGTGCAGGTGAATCTACATACGTTTGCTTTCTTTCCGGTTTGCTGGGCTCGTGAACAAGGACTGTTGTCTGAAACGCGTAGAGCCACATAGCCATTATGAATGATGATACTTCGGTGATGTTCCTGCTGTTTGCCCCACACTTAAGAGAATACCTTCCGAGTGGTCGCCCTCAAGTGGGAAACTTGTGTTGGTTGATTGTTTGCGGCTGGTCTCGGTCGCGAGGACGACCTGCCGCGTAACAGCGGATCTGCAGCGGCTGGACTTCTGGGTCGCTGAACAGAGCGGCAAGGCTCGTGTTTGAGGGCAGTGATACAGGCAGCATGTTCACCATCCTGTTGGCATCAAACCCACTGTGGAAATACTTTTATTATTACGGACTGAGGCAACACCCACTGTGGTAACATTTTATGTAGAGACTGCAAGTACCAAAGTGCAATGGGGAATACGCCCACTTGAACACACGCCCACAAGGGCTGGTTTGAAATAAAGTGCAGGTGAATCTACATACGTTTGCTTTCTTTCCGGTTTGCTGGGCTCGTGAACAAGGACTGTTGTCTGAAATGCGTAGAGCCACATAGCCATTATGAATGATGATACTGCGGTGATGTTCCTGCTGTTTGCCCCACACTTAAGAGAATACGTTCCGAGTGGTCGCCCTCAAGTGGGAAACTTGTGTTGGTTGATTGTTTGCGGCTGGTCCCGGTCGCGAGGACGACCCGCCGCGTAACAGCGGATCTGCAGCGGCTGGACTTCTGGGTCGCTGAACAGAGCGGCAAGGCTCGTGTTTGAGGGCAGTGATACAGGCAGCATGTTCACCATCCTCTTGGCATCAAACCCACTGTGGAAATACTTTTATTATTATGGACTGAGGCAACACCCACTGTGGTAACATTTTATGTAGAGACTGCAAGTACCAAAGTGCAATGGGGCATACGTCCACTTGAACACACGCCCACAAGGGCTGGTTTGAAATAAAGTGCAGGTGAATCTACATACGTTTGCTTTCTTTCCGGTTTGCTGGGCTCGTGAACAAGGACTGTTGTCTGAAACGCGTAGAGCCACATAGCCATTATGAATGATGATACTGCGGTGATGTTCCTGCTGTTTGCCCCACACTTAAGAGAATGCCTTCCGAGCGGTCGCCCTCAAGTGGGAAACTTGTGTTGGTTGATTGTTTGCAGCTGGTCCCGGTCGCGAGGACGACCCGCCGCGTAACAGCGGATCTGCAGCGGCTGGACTTCTGGGTCGCTGAACAGAGCGGCAAGGCTCGTGTTTGAGGGCAGTGATACAGGCAGCATGTTCATCATCCTGTTGGCATCAAACCCACTGTGGAAATACTTTTATTATTACGGACTGAGGCAACACCCACTGTGGTAACATTTTATGTAGAGACTGCAAGTACCAAAGTGCAATGGGGCATACGCCCACTTGAACACACGCCCACAAGGGCGGTTTTGAAATAAAGTGCAGGTGAATCTACATACATTTGCTTTCTTTCCGGTTTGCTGGGCTCGTGAACAAGGACTGTTGTCTGAAACGCGTAGAGCCACATAGCCATTATGAATGATGATACTGCGGTGATGTTCCTGCTGTTTGCCCCACACTTAAGAGAATACCTTCCGAGTGGTCGCCCTCAAGTGGGAAACTTGTGTTGGTTGATTGTTTGCGGCTGGTCCCGGTCGCGAGGACGACCCGCCGCGTAACAGCGGATCTGCAGCGGCTGGACTTCTGGGTCGCTGAACAGAGCGGCAAGGCTCGTGTTTGAGGGCAGTGATACAGGCAGCATGTTCACCATCCTGTTGGCATCAAACCCACTGTGGAAATACTTTTATTATTACGGACTGAGGCAACACCCACTGTGGTAACATTTTATGTAGAGACTGCAAGTACCAAAGTGCAATGGGGCATACGCCCACTTGAACACACGCCCACAAGGGTGGGTTTACAATAAAGTGCAGATGAATCTACATACGTTTGCTTTCTTTCCGGTTTGCTGGGCTCGTGAACAAGGACTGTTGTCTGAAACGCGTATAGCAACATAGCCATTATGAATGATGATACTGCGGTGATGTTTCTGCTGTTTGCCCCACACTTAAGAGAATACCTTCCGAGTGGTCGCCCTCAAGTGGGAAACTTGTGTTGGTTGATTGTTTGCGGCTGGTCCCGGTCGCGAGGACGACCCGCCGCGTAACAGCGGACCTGCAGCGGCTGGACTTCTGGGTCGCTGAACAGAGCGGCAAGGCTCGTGTTTGAGGGCAGTGATACAGGCAGCATGTTCACCATCCTGTTGGCATCAAACCCACTGTGGAAATACTTTTATTATTACGGACTGAGGCAACACCCACTGTGGTAACATTTTATGTAGAGACTGCAAGTACCAAAGTGCAATGGGGCATACGCCTACTTGAACACACGCCCACAAGGGCGGGTTTGGAATAAAGTGCAGGTGAATCTACATACGTTTGCTTTCTTTCCGGTTTGCTGGGCTCGTGAACAAGGACTGTTGTCTGAAACGCGTAGAGCCACATAGCCATTATGAATGATGATACTGCGGTGATGTTCCTGCTGTTTGCCCCACACTTAAGAGAATACCTTCTGAGTGGTCGCCCTCAAGTGGGAAACTTGTGTTGGTTGATTGTTTGCGGCTGGTCCTGGTCGCGAGGACGACCCGCAGCGTAACAGCGGATCTGCAGCGGCTGGACTTCTGGGTCGCTGAACAGAGCGGGAAGGCTCGTGTTTGAGGGCAGTGATACAGGCAGCATGTTCACCATCCTGTTGGCATCAAACCCACTGTGGAAATACTTTTATTATTACGGACTGAGGCAACACCCACTGTGGTAACATTTTATGTAGAGACTGCAAGTACCAAAGTGCAATGGGGCATACGCCCACTTGAACACACGCCCACAAGGGCGGGTTTGAAATAAAGTGCAGGTGAATCTACATACGTTTGCTTTCTTTCCGGTTTGCTGGGCTCGTGAACAAGGACTGTTGTCTGAAACGCGTAGAGCCATATAGTCATTATGAATGATGATACTGCGGTGATGTTCCTGCTGTTTGCCCCACACTTAAGAGAATACCTTCCGAGTGGTCGCCCTCAAGTGGGAAACTTGTGTTGGTTGATATATATATATATATATATATATATATATATATATATATATATATATATATATTCACTGAAAAAACCACAGGTTTCAGGGACGTTATAGTTAGAAATTAGCATTTAAAAAACCTTAGAAATTCACTGAAAAAAACCACAGGTTTCAGGGACGTTCCAGTTAGTTGGACATTTCACTCGTCCAAAACGAGAGAAATTCGGCCGTTATAGTTAGTTAAACAAACTATAACTCGTGCCCCCGCAATGCACTGCTGATGATGTCACATACTACATCATTCATGACATGGTCAGTGACATCACTGATGACATCTCAAATGACATCACTGATGACATCACTGATGACATCATCCAGTGATTATGTGTTTCTGTAAAGTTTAAATAAGTTTTATATATATATATGCCAAGGTGTATTGAAGAATGAGTGGGTGTGTGAGTGTCTGAATGGATGGTTTAGTAGGTGTGTGACTGACTGTATAAGTGACTGATTAAACATGTCTTACTGAATGCATGGGTTAGTGACTAAACTGTGTGAATGTCTGTATCAATCTGTCAGTTGGTGTGTAAGCGGCTGCATGGGTTGGTGAGTAGCTACATGAGTGTCTATATGGGTTATTGATTGGTTGTCTGAGTATCTGTATGTGTGCCTGAGTGTCTGTGCAGGTGGGTGGGGGGTGTGTGACTCTGTGCATAGATGTGCGAGTGGGTGATTAACTGGGTGCATGGGTTCAAGAGTGCATCTGTGAAGGGCTGTATGGGTGGGTGAGTGTGTGTATGGGTGTGTTGGTGAGTGATTGGATGTCTCAGTGGTACATGTGTGAGTAACTACATATGTGAAAGGCAGTATATGTGAGTGTTGGAGTATATAAATAACTATATGTGAGAGTGAGTGATTATGAGAGCGGCTGTATGGATGAGTGTGTGCTTGTATCAGTGATCGTATAAGAGAGTAAATATGTGTTAGTCTCTGTATGAATAAGTGAGGTGGTGTGTGTATAACTGTATAGGTGAGTAAATGGGAGTGTGATTGCTTCTTTGCATGACTGACTAGGTGTGTGAGTAACTCTATGGCTGATTGGCAGTGTGTGAGTGTCGGTATAGGTGTATGAGGGCAAATGATAGTGCTGTATTGGTGAGTGACTGCATGTATGAGTGACTGTATGGGTGAATGAGTGGATGTGTGTGTAGACCTAGGAATCAGTAAGTGGGTATGTAGTAACTGGTATTGATGTGTCTATGGTTTCAAAAATGGTAGTCTGTATTTTAGAGTGGGTGTATCAAAGGTTATATTAGGGTGTGAGGAGGTGCATCAGATTATCACGTGGATGATGTCATCAGTCATGTCATCAGTGATGTCATTTGAGATGTCATCAGTGATGTCATCAGTGATGTCACTGACCATGTCATGAATGATGTAATATGTGATGTCATCAGCAGTGCATTGTGGGGGCGCGAGTTATAGTTAGCTTAACTAACTATAACGGCCGAATTTCTCTGGTTTTGTATGAGTGAAATGTCCAACTAACTATAACGTCCCTGAAACCTGTGGTTTTTTCAGTGAATTTCTAAGGTTTTTTAAATGCTAATTTCTAACATTAACATCCCTGAAACCTATGGTTTTTTCAGTGAATTTCTAAGGTTTTTTAAATGCTAATTTCTAACTATAACGTCCCTGTTAGAACTGGGGGTCTCTAGTTGGCAATGGTTTGCACCTTTGTCCAAATAGGGACCCTTGCTTCTAGTCAGGGTAAGGGGGATACACTCCTAGAATAACCCCTGCTCACCCCCTGGTAGCTTGGCACGAGCAGACAGGCTTATCTCAGAGGCAGTTTGTAAAGCATTTGTGAACACATAGAGTAATACAGTGAAAACACTACAGATGGACACCACACAGGTTGTATGTAAAAATAAGTAATCTTTATATAGACTTAACACAAGACCCAATAGCAAAATTCCACAATACTGTAATCCAAAAATAGACTTAAAATGATAGAGACAGTTCACATTATCTTCAAAAATAGGATAGTCAATCAAATAAAGCTTGTAGCAACAAATAACTCCACTTGGAGTTATCACGATGTCGTGACCGGAGGAAATCCCAAAGTACGGCGCTGACCGCGAGGTGCACAGCGTCGGGCCCGGAGTCTAGCAGACCCACAAAGAACAGTACCTGGAATTCGATGAAAACAAAGACGGTGCACGGAGTCGGGGAGGTGATGCTTTGTTGGCGCTGGCGGCGTCGGTTCCTTACGACCCCAGGGGAGGTGATGTCTTGGTTCCTTACTGCAGCGCAGGGGAGGTGAGGCGTCGGTTCCTTACTGTGTCGGGGAGGTGACGTCACGGATGGCGGCGAGGCGTCGGTTCCTTACGATGGTGCGTGTCGATGGATTCGGGGGTCACCCACGTCGAGGATCGGCTCCGCGGTGATGAAGCCCTGATGTCGGTGAAGTCGGGGCTGCGGTGCGAGTCGGGACGGTGCGTGGTGAACGTCGCGAGTGGTGTCCTCGGCTCCGGTGCAGGCAGTGGCCGCGATGACGGCTTCGGAGTCGATGTCGCACGGCGTCGGCAGGCGTCGGGCCTACGGTGCAAGTCGGGGCGGTGCGTCGTGCTCTTCACGAGCGGCGCCCACGGCTTCGGTGCAGGTTACGGCGTCGTTCGCCGGCGTCGGTGTTGCAATTTCCTTCTGTTAGCAGCTAAAACAGCAGTTCTAGATGCAGGCAAACAGAAGGGGTGAAGTCGTTGTGTCCCTGTGACTTCAGGCAGGAGGCAAGCTCAGTTCAAGCCCTTGGAGATTCTCTTCTTCAAGATGATAAAGCACAGCAAAGTCTTTTCTCCTGTCCTTGGCAGAAAGCAACCACTGCAGGCCAACCCCAATCAGCAAAACAGCACAGGGGCACTACTCCTCCTTCAGTTCTCCGGTTCTTCTCCTTGGCAACAGGTTTCTTGATTTCCCAGAAGTGATCTAATTTCATGGGGTCTGGGCCCCAGTATTTATGGTCAACAATCCTTTGTCCTCTGAAGGCAGAGGGTCCTGTACCTGGTCCAAACCAGTTCTGGGTGCCTTCTGTCAGGAGACACCTTCTCCCTTTGTGAGTGAGGGGCAGAGTCATCAGCCACAGGGCAGGAGGTGGAGCCAGCATTGTGGAAGGCAGGCAGAGCCCTATTCAGACCCAGGTGCAACTCCTCCCACCACTCTATATGCAGGAAGTCCAATTCAGCTCTGTGCTGACTCACCCTGTCTCCTGGAATCCCTCAGCCCCTGTCACTCACAAAGTCAGACACACAATACACAACCTAGCAGAGGCAGGCTTGGACAGTTAGGCAAGAAAATACCTACTTTCTAAAAGTGGTATTTTCAAACACAGAATGTTAAAACCAACTTCACTAAAAGATGTATTTTATCATTCTGAGTTCAGGCATACTAAATTCGTTTTTCTACCATGTTCCCTGGGTCAGTTAGGATTATAAGGTGTAATAATCAAACTGCCCATTCTGGCCTACGGGGAACAGGTAGCCTTGCAATAGTGACAAACGAAAATGGCGGTTATTCACTATTAGGACATGCCTCACACACCAGGGCATGTCCTACCTTATACTTACAATGCACCCTGCCCTTGGGCCTACCTTAGGGGTGTCTGATATGAAGATAAGGGAAGGTTTAGGGACTGGCAAGTGGGTGCACTTGCCAAGTCGACATGGCAGTCACAGACTGCACACAGGCTCTGCAATGGTAGGCCTGAGACACACTTTACAAGCTGCTTCTGTGGGTGGCACAACCAGTGCTGCAAGCCCACCAGCAGCATTTGATTTACAAGCCCGGGCACCCATGGTGCACTGTACTAGGGTCTGACAAGTAAATCAAATAACGCAATCATGGAGTCACTAATCAACACATCAATTTACAGTAGGGAGCACTTGCACTGTGGCACTGAACAGCAGTGGCACAGTGCCCAAAAGCATCTAAAACCAGCAAAAACATAAGAGGCAACAGCAAAAAAAGGGAAGGGAGACCCACACCAATGGTGCCAAGTCTAACACGTGTCCCCCCCAGCTGAAATGTGGGGAGAACTACCCTCCCTCCTGGGAGTTCTCATCAGTAAGGCGGAAAAATCTGGACAGACCATCAGCATTGGCGTGTTCTGTACCAGGGCGGTGTTCCACCGTGAAGTCCATCCCCTGTAGGGAAATGGACCACCTCAACAGTTTCGGATTTTCACCCCTCATCTGCATTAACCATCTGAGGGGCCTGTGGTCTGTCTGAACCCGGAAGTGAGTCCCAAACAAGTATGGTCTCAACTTCTTCAGTGCCCAGAACACAGCAAATGCCTCACGCTCAATCGCACTCCACTGTTCCCGTGGGAGTAACCTCCTACTAATAAAGGCTACAGGTTGGTCTAGGCCCTCCTCATTCATCTGTGAAAGCACAGCTCCAACACCATGCTCTGAAGCATCCGTCTGCACAATGAATTCCCTTGAGAAGTTGGGCGCCTGAAGCACGGGCGCCGTGCACATGGCAGATTTCAGGGCATCAAAAGCCTTCTGGCAGGCATCAGTCCAGGTCACTTTCCTGGGCTGCTTCCTGGGAGTCAGCTCAGTCAAGGGTGCAACAATGTTGCCATACCCCTTGACAAACCTCCTGTAATACCCGGTGAGTCCTAAAAAGGCTCTCACCTCTGTCTGGGTTTTGGGGGGTTCCCAAGCCAGGATGGTATCTATCTTGGGCTGTAGGGGCGCCACCTGGCCGCTCCCAACCTGGTGTCCCAAGTACACCACAGATCCCTGCCCGATCTGGCACTTACTCGCCTTGATCGTGAGGCCTGCCCTCCGCAGCGCCTTCAACACTTCCCAGAGGTGGTGCAGATGTTCCTCCCAAGTGGCACTGAACACTGCAATGTCATCCAGGTAGGCGGCACTGAAATCCTCCAGCCCAGCCAACACCTGGTTGAGCAACCTCTGAAAGGTGGCAGGGGCATTCTTCATCCCAAAGGGCATCACCCGGAATTGGTAGTGCCCATCTGGTGTGGAGAATGCTGACCTCTCTTTGGCCCCATCAGTTAAGGCGATCTGCCAGTACCCAGATGTTAGATCAAACGTGCTGAGGTACCGGGCAGCCCCAACCGATCAATGAGCTCATCAGCTCTGGGGATGGGGTGCGCGTCAGTCCTGGTGACTGAATTGAGTCCTCGGTAGTCCACACAGAACCGGAGTTTGGGTGTGGCACCAGGCGCGGCAGCCTTTGGGACCAAGACCACTGGGCTGGCCCAAGGGCTGTTAGAGGACTCAAGCACCCCTAAGGCAAACATCTTGGAGACCTCCTCCTTGATGCAAGCTCTCACCCTGTCAGTCACTCTGTAAGTTTTGTGCTTCACAGGAGGACTGTCCCCAGTGTCCACATCATGGACGCACCATTCAGTGATACTGGGAGTCAGGGAGAACAGATCAGAAAACTGTCCCAACAGTTGGCGACAGTCATTCTGTTGCTCAGGGGTCAGGGTGGGAGAGAGGTTCACACCATCCACTGACCCATCTTGCTCTTTTGCATATAGGAGGTCAGGAAGAGGTTGAGTCTCTTCTTCCATCCCAGCATCTGTTGCTAAGAGCATGCCCACTTCAGACCTCTCAAAGTGGGGCTTCAGGCGGTTCACATGCAGGACCCGCAAGGGGTTCCTGGGAGACTGCAAGTCCACCAAGTAGGTGATATCACTCTTGCGCTCCACCACCTCAAATGGTCCGGTCCACTTATCTTGGAGCGCACAGGGCTCCACTGGGGCCATGACCCAAACCTTTTGTCCAGGCTGAAACTCGATCAGAGTGGCATTCTGATCATGCCAACGTTTCATCTCTTCCTGGCTGGCTTCCAGATTCGCCTCAGCGAGTTGTCTGAAACACCGAGTCTGGTTCCTGAAGGCCAGCATGTAACTAAATACATCCTGGGGAGTTTTCCTGGGAGATTTCTCCCAGCCTTCCTTGACCAAACTCAGAGGTCCTCTTACAGGATGGCCGTACAGCAGTTCAAAGGGACTGAACCCTAAGGACTTCTGGGGCACCTCTCTGTAAGCAAAGAGCAGGCATGGCAAGAGGACGTCCCACTTACGCCTCATGGGTTCTTCAAGACCCATGATCATGCCTTTAAGGGTCCGGTTGAATCTCTCAACCATCCCATTACCTTGGGGGTGGTAAGGAGTGGTGAACTTATAGGTTACACCACACTCCTGCCACAGGGACTTCATATAATTGGAAATGAAGTTTGTTCCACGGTCGGACACCACCTCCTTGGGGAACCCCACGCGGGAGAAAATCCCCATCAGTGCACGTCCCACCACGGGGGCCGTCACTGTCCGAAGAGGGATGGCTTCCGGGTACCGGGTGGCATGGTCCACCAAGACCAGGATGAACCTGTTGCCCATGGCTGTCTTGGGATCCAGAGGCCCCACAATGTCAATACCCACCCTCTCAAATGGGGTGCTGACAACAGGGAAAGGTTGGAGAGGAGCCTTGTGCTTCTTCCCACTCTTACCACTTGCCTGGCAAGTCTGACAGGTCCTGCAATGAGTATCTGAACTCTTGCGCATTTGGGGCCAATGAAAGTGGGTGACAAGCCTTTGAAAGGTCTTGTCTTGCCCCAAATGTCCTGCTAAAGGCACATCATGAGCCAGACCCAGTAGGAAGGCTCTGATTCGCTGGGGTACCACCAGCACACGGGCTGACCCAGGCTCAGCAACCTTAGGCTCACTATACAGGAGACCATTCTCCCAGTAGATCCAGTGTGATCCAGACTGATCACCTGCTGCCTGGCTTGCAGCCTGTTGCCGCAAGCCCTCAAGAGAAGGGCACTTCTTCTGCTCCTCGCAGAACTCTTCCCTGGAGGGGCCTCCTTCCTGCTGCCAATGGGTCAGCTCAGGCAGGTCCCCCAGTTCAGCCACTTGTTCCCCTGTAGGTTCCAGGGCATCCCCCTCAAGGTCTGCCTCCTCCTGGACCGTGGGAACTTCGGGGGCCGGTTTCCCGTGCCCCCTGCCTCCTCTCTTTAAGGCAGGCACCTGGGCCATTCTTCCAGGCTCCAGGTCCTCTTGAATACCCTTACCGGCTGCCATTGACAGAGTGGTCACACACGCCCACTCTGGCAGACCCAACATCTCCAAATGAGACCTCCGCTCCACCTTCGCCCAAGGGGAGCTCTCCAAATCATTGCCTAGCAGACAGTCAACAGGCATGGCTGGCCTCACAGCTACTTGAAGGATATCTGAGACCCCCCCACTCAAAGGGGAACCTGGGCCACCTTACAGTGGCTCTCTGAGTTGTCAGCGGCAACTACGAGGTAGAATACGTTGGGGAGCACCTGCTCCTCAGACACCAGCCGACAACTGACAGCTGTCACACTGGCCCCGGTGTCTCTCAGAGCCTCCACCCTATGGCCATTGATGGTCACCCACTGCCGGTATTTCTTAGTGTTATCAGGCAGCTGGGTCCTAGGGACCATCTCACTGTCTCCTAAAGAGACCAGGGACATCTCTGCGGGACCCCACCCACCTTGGGCACCCAACTCCTCTCCCAGGGCTACACTAGCCATCTGCCGGGGTGGTGCACCAGTGGGTGCAGTGGTCACGGTATTGGGGCACTTGGGACTTCCTACAAAGTGACCCACCTGACCACAACTAAAACATGTCTTGGGCCCCTTCTGAACAGACTTATCTGTTGGGACCCATGGTCTTTTCTCAGTGGGAGGCTGGGAACCCTTACCTTGGTTCCCTTGGGGTTTACTTTGGGGCCCTTTTTGGAACTCCTTCTGTTTACCCTTGTCCCCCCGCACTCTTCTGCTGGGGACCCTGCCCACCTTTCGTGGAGTCTCCCACAAGACCCTTGTGGACCCGGATACTGACCCAGCGGTCTGCCTCCTCAGCAAGCTTCCTAGGATTAGTCAGCTTACTGTCAACAAGGTGCTGGCGTAGCTCTGGAAAACAACTACTGGACAAGTGCTCCCATGCAATTAAATCATAGAACCCCTGCAAGTCATTTACTTTGCTACCCTTCACCCATCCATCCAATGCTCTGCAAAAATAAGACACATACTCCACCCAGGTACTAGACTCCAGCTTTTTGTAGTTCCTAAACTTCTGCCTATAAAGCTCTGGAGTTAACCCATACCTTGCCACTAAAGCTTCCTTCAGGTGGGCATAGGACATCTGATCGTCTGTGGGCAAGGCTAGCAAGGTTTCCCTTCCCTCACCTGTAAAGCGGCCCTACAACCCCGCTCCCCAATCCTTCTCAGGGACCCAGTGTGATGTCATAGCGATCTCATATGCTTTAAACCATTGTCCAATGTCCTCCCCCTTCATGAACTCTTTAATAACCTCCTTGGGGATGTACACTCTTCCTTCTCCAGGCACTGGAGGTGTGCTGCCACCAGAGGGAGTGATTTCTAGGCTCCTAGCCTTTAGCTCTAGCTCCCTCACCACTCTCTCATGCTCTAAAAGCATCTTCCTTTCTTCCATGGCCAACCTCTTACTTTCCAACTCCAATTTCTTGTGCTCAAGGCTATCATGGCTTCCCTGTTTCAGTTTGGCCATCTCCATTTCATGCATCCTGCTTTTCTCCCTGTCCTCCAGCTCCTCTGGAGACAGGCCCTTTTGAGAAACACTGCTGCCCTCCCTGGAAGGCACTCTCCTCCCAGGTAAGCCCAATGGCCCCTCAAGCCGCTCATCTAAATTCTCTGCCTCCTCCACAGGCTCCTCGGGCTGCCCACCGGCATTCCGTGCTTCCAACCAGGCCCTCAGCGCCTTTTGAAGCTCCTCCTTCCTGGTGAGGCCTCTCATAGAGATTTTAAACTTTTTACAAACGGCTTTGAGCTCTGGCACAGTGTAGGTATCAACCCTATCTTCTTCAAATTCAATATCTGCAGGTGCAATGGATCCTCTTTTGCTCATTGTGAAAATTGGCAGTTCTCAACAAAAATAAAGGTTCCAAGGGAAAAAAAGTCCTATTAAAATGTATGTGGTCGCGTATTGGTCTGCACTCACTAGTAGTGTACACCAATCACTGTATATGAATCACAAATGCAAGTCCAAATCCCACCGCTGCCACCAATGTTAGAACTGGGGGTCTCTAGTTGGCAATGGTTTGCACCTTTGTCCAAATAGGGACCCTTGCTTCTAGTCAGGGTAAGGGGGATACACTCCTAGAATAACCCCTGCTCACCCCCTGGTAGCTTGGCACGAGCAGACAGGCTTATCTCAGAGGCAGTGTGTAAAGCATTTGTGAACACATACAGTAATACAGTGAAAACACTACAGATGGAAACCACACAGGTTGTATGTAAAAATAAGTAATCTTTATATAGACTTAACACAAGACCCAATAGCAAAATTCCACAATACTGTAATCCAAAAATAGACTTAAAATGATAGAGACAGTTCACGTTATCTTCAAAAATAGGATAGTCAATCAAATAAAGCTTGTAGCAACAAATAACTCCACTTGGAGTTATCACGACGTCGTGACCGGAGGAAATCCCAAAGTACGGCGCCGACCGCGAGGTGCGCGGCGTCGGGCCCGGAATCGAGCAGACCCACAAAGAACAGTACCTGGAATTCGATGAAAACAAAGACGGTGCACGGAGTCGGGGAGGTGATGCTTCATTGGCGCCGGCGGCGTCGGTTCCTTACGACCCCAGGGGAGGTGATGTCTCAGTTCCTTACTGCAGCGCAGGGGAGGTGAGGCGTTGGTTCCTTACTGTGTCGGGGAGGTGACGTCACGGATGGCGGCGAGGCGTCGGTTCCTTACGATGGTGCGGTGTCGATGAATTCGGGGGTCACCCACGTCGAGGATCGGCTCCGCGTTGATGAAGCCCTGACGTCGGTGAAGTCGGGCTGCGGTGCGAGCCGGGACGGTGCGTCGTGAACGTCACGAGCGGTGTCCTCAGCTCCGGTGCAGGCAGCGGCCTTGATGACGGCTTCGGAGTCGATGTCGCACGGTGTCGGCAGGCGTCAGGCCTACGGTGCAAGTCGGGGCGGTGCGTCATGCTCTTCACGAGCGGCGCACACGGCTTCGGTGCAGGTTACAGCGTCGCTAGCCGGCATCGGTGTTGCAATTTCCTTCTGTTATCAGCTAAAACAGCAGTTCTAGATGCAGGCAAACAGAAGGGGTGAAGTCGTTGTGTCCCTGTGACTTCAGGCAGGAGGCAAGCTCAGTTCAAGCCCTTGGAGATTCTCTTCTTCAAGATGATAAAGCACAGCAAAGTCTTTTCTCCTGTCCTTGGCAGAAAGCAACCACTGCAGGCCAACCCCAATCAGCAAAACAGCACAGGGGCACTACTCCTCCTTCAGCTTCTCCGGTTCTTCTCCTTGGCAACAGGTTTCTTGATTTCCCAGAAGTGATCTAATTTCATGGGGTCTGGGCCCCAGTATTTATGGTCAAAAATCCTTTGTCCTCTGAAGGCAGAGGGTCCTGTACCTGGTCCAAACCAGTTCTGGGTGCCTTCTGTCAGGAGACACCTTCTCCCTTTGTGAGTGAGGGGCAGAGTCATCAGCCACCCGGCAGGAGGTGGAACCAGCATTGTGGAAGGCAGGCAGAGCCCTATTCAGACCCAGGTGCAACTCCTCCCACCACTCTATATGCAGGAAGCCCTATTCAGCTCTGTGCTGACTCACCCTGTCTCCTGGAATCCCCCAGCCCCTGTCACTCACAAAGCCAGACACACAATACACAACCTAGCAGAGGCAGGCTTGGACAGTTAGGCAAGAAAATACCTACTTTCTAAAAGTGGTATTTTCAAACACAGAATGTTAAAACCAACTTCACTAAAAGATGTATTTTATCATTCTGAGTTCAGGCATACTAAATTCGTTTTTCTACCATGTTCCCTGGGTCAGTTAGGATTATAAGGTGTAATAATCAAACTGCCCATTCTGGCCTACGGGGAACAGGTAGCCTTGTAATAGTGAAAAACGAAAATGGCTGTAATTCACTATTAGGACATGCCTCACACACCAGGGCATGTCCTACCTTATACTTACAATGCACCCTGCCCTTGGGCCTACCTTAGGGGTGTCTGATATGAAGATAAGGGAAGGTTTAGGGACTGGCAAGTGGGTGCACTTGCCAAGTCAACATGGCAGTCACAGACTGCACACAGGCTCTGCAATGGCAGGCCTGAGACACACTTTACAAGCTGCTTCTATGGGTGGCACAACCAGTGCTGCAAACCCACCAGCAGCATTTGATTTACAAGCCCTGGGCACCCATGGTGCACTGTACTAGGGTCTGACAAGTAAATCAAATAACCCAATCATGGAGTCACTAATCAACACATCAATTTACAGTAGGGAGCACTTGCACTGTGGCACTGAACAGCAGTGGCACAGTGCCCAAAAGCATCTAAAACCAGCAAAAACATAAGAGGCAACAGCAAAAAAGGGAAGGGAAACCCACGCCAATGGTGCCATGTCTAACACGTGTCCCCCCCAGCTGAAATGTGGGGAGAACTACCCTCCCTCCTGGGAGTTCTCATCACTAAGGCGGAAAAATCTGGACAGACCATCAGCATTGGCGTGTTCTGTACCAAGGCGGTGTTCCACCGTGAAGTCCATCCCCTGTAGGGAAATGGACCACCTCAACAGTTTTGGATTTTCACCCCTCATCTGCATTAACCATCTGAGGGGTCTGTGGTCTGTCTGAACCCGGAAGTGAGTCCCAAACAAGTATGGTCTCAACTTCTTCAGTGCCCAGACCACAGCAAATGCCTCACGCTCAATCGCACTCCACTGTTCCCATGGGAGTAACCTCCTACTAATAAAGGCTACAAGTTGGTCTAGGCCCTCCTCACTCATCTGTGAAAGCACAGCCCCAACACCATGCTCTGAAGCATCCGTCTGCACAATGAATTCCCTTGAGAAGTTGGGCGCCTGAAGCACGGGCACCGTGCACATGGCAGATTTCAGGGCATCAAAAGCCTTCTGGCAGACATCAGTCCAGTTCACTTTCCTGGGCTGCTTCCTGGAAGTCAGCTCAGTCAAGGGTGCAACAATGTTGCCATACCCCTTGACAAACCTCCTGTAATACCCGGTGAGTCCTAAAAGGCTCTCACCTCTGTCTGGGTTTTGGGGGTTCCCAAGCCAGGATGGTATCTATCTTGGGCTGTAGGGGCGCCACCTGGCCGCTCCCAACCTGGTGTCCCAAGTACACCACAGATCCCTGCCCGATCTGGCACTTACTCGCCTTGATCGTGAGGCCTGCCCTCCGCAGCGCCTTCAACACTTCCCAGAGGTGGTGCAGATGTTCCTCCCAAGTGGCACTGAACACTGCAATGTCATCCAGGTAGGCGGCACTGAAATCCTCCAGCCCAGCCAACACCTGGTTGACCAACCTCTGAAAGGTGGCAGGGGCATTCTTCATCCCAAAGGGCATCACCCGGAATTGGTAGTGCCCATCTGGTGTGGAGAATGCTGACCTCTCTTTGGCCCCATCAGTTAAGGCGATCTGCCAGTACCCAGACGTTAGATCAAATGTGCTGAGGTACCGGGCAGCCCCAACCGATCAATGAGCTCATCAGCTCTGGGGATGGGGTGCGCGTCAGTCCTGGTGACTGAATTGAGTCCTCGGTAGTCCACACAGAACTGGAGTTTGGGTGTGGCACCAGGCACGGCAGCCTTTGGGACCAAGACCACTGGGCTGGTCCAAGGGCTGTTAGAGGACTCAATCACCCCTAAGGCAAACATCTTGGAGACCTCCTCCTTGATGCAAGCTCTCACCCCGTCAGTCACTCTGTAAGTTTTGTGCTTCACAGGAGGACTGTCCCCAGTGTCCACATCATGGACGCACCATTCAGTGATACTGGGAGTCAGGGAGAACAGATCAGAAAACTGTCCCAACAGTTGGCGACAGTCATTCTGTTGCTCAGGGGTCAGGGTGGGAGAGAGGTTCACACCATCCACTGACCCATCTGGCTCTTTTGCATATAGGAGGTCAGGAAAGGTTGAGTCTCTTCTTCCATCCCAGCATCTGTTGCTAAGAGCATGCCCACTTCAGACCTCTCAAAGTGGGGCTTCAGGCGGTTCACATGCAGGACCCGCAAGGGGTTCCTGGGAGACTGCAAGTCCACCAAGTAGGTGATATCACTCTTGCGCTCCACCACCTCAAATGGTCCGGTCCACTTATCTTGGAGTGCACAGGGCTCCACTGGGGCCATGACCCAAACCTTTTGTCCAGGCTGAAACTCGATCAGAGTGGCATTCTGATCATGCCAACGTTTCATCTCATCCTGGCTGGCTTCCATATTCGCCTCAGCGAGTTGTCTGAAACGCCGAGTCTGGTTCCTGAAGGCCAGCATGTAACTAAATACATCCTGGGGAGTTTTCCTGGGAGCTTTCTCCCAGCCTTCCTTGACCAGACTCAGAGGTCCTCTTACAGGATGGCCGTACAGCAGTTCAAAGGGACTGAACCCTAAGGACTTCTGGGGCACCTCTCTGTAAGCAAAGAGCAGGCATGGCAAGAGGACGTCCCACTTACGCCTCATGGGTTCTTCAAGACCCATGATCATGCCTTTAAGGGTCCGGTTGAATCTCTCAACCAGCCCATTACCTTGGGGGCGGTAAGGAGTGGTGAACTTATAGGTTACACCACACTCCTGCCACAGGGACTTCATATAATTGGAAATGAAGTTTGTTCCACAGTCGGACACCACCTCCTTGGGGAACCCCACGCGGGAGAAAATCCCCATCAGTGCACGTCCCACCACGGGGGCCGTCACTGTCCGAAGAGGGATGGCTTCCGGGTACCGGGTGGCATGGTCCACCAAGACCAGGATGAACCTGTTGCCCATGGCTGTCTTGGGATCCAGAGGCCCCACAATGTCAATACCCACCCTCTCAAACGGGGTGCTGACAACAGGGAAAGGTTGGAGAGGAGCCTTGTGCTTTCTCCCACTCTTACCACTTGCCTGGCAAGTCTGACAGGTCATGCAATGAGTATCTGAACTCTTGCGCATTTGGGGCCAATGAAAGTGGGTGACAAGCCTTTGAAAGGTCTTGTCTTGCCCCAAATGTCCTGCTAAAGGCACATCATGAGCCAGACCCAGTAGGAAGGTTCTGAAGCGCTGGGGTACCACCAGCACATGGGCTGACCCAGGCTCAGCAACCTTAGGCTCACTATACAGGAGACCATTCTCCCAGTAGATCCAGTGTGATCCAGACTGATCACCTGCTGCCTGGCTTGCAGCCTGTTGCCGCATGCCCTCAAGATAAGGGCACTTCTTCTGCTCCTCGCAGAACTCTTCCCTGGAGGGGCCTCCTTCCTGCTGCCAATGGGTCAGTTCAGGCAGGTCCCCCAGTTCAGCCACTTGTTCCCCTGTAGGTTCCAGGGCATCCCCCTCAAGGTCTGCCTCCTCCTGGATTGTGGGAACTTCGGGGGCCGGTTTCCCGTGCCCCCTGCCTCCTCTCTTTAAGGCAGGCACCTGGGCCATTCTTCCAGGCTCCAGGTCCTCTTGAATACCCTTACCGGCTGCCATTGACAGAGTGGTCACACACGCCCACTCTGGCAGACCCAACATCTCCAAATGAGACCTCCGCTCCACCTTCGCACAAGGGGAGCTCTCCAAATCATTGCCTAGCAGACAGTCAACAGGCATGGCTGGCCTCACAGCTACTTGAAGGATATCTGAGACCCCCACTCAAAGGGAACCTGGGCCACCTTACAGTGGCTCTCTGAGTTGTCAGCGGCAACTACGGGGTAGAATACGTTGGGGACCACCTGCTCCTCAGACACCAGCCGACAACTGACAGCTGTCACACTGGCCCCGGTGTCTCTCAGAGCCTCCACCCTATGGCCATTGATGGTCACCCACTGCCGGTATTTCTTAGTGTTATCAGGCAGCTGGGTCCTAGGGACCATCTCACTGTCTCCTAAAGAGACCAGGGACATCTCTGCGGGACCCCACCCACCTTGGGCACCCAACTCCTCTCCCAGGGCTACACTAGCCATCTGCCGGGGTGGTGCACCAGTGGGTGCAGTGGTCACGGTATTGGGGCACTTGGGACTTCCTACAAAGTGACCCACCTGACCACAACTAAAACATGTCTTGGGCCCCTTCTGAACAGACTTATCTGTTGGGACCCATGGTCTTTTCTCAGTGGGAGGCTGGGAACCCTTACCTTGGTTCCCTTGGGGTTTACTTTGGGGCCCTTTTTGGAACTCCTTCTGTTTACCCTTGTCCCCCCCCCCACTCTTCTGCTGGGGACCCTGCCCACCTTTCGTGGAGTCTCCCACAAGACCCTTGTGGACCCGGATACTGACCCAGCGGTCCGCCTCCTCAGCAAGCTTCCTAGGATTAGTCAGCTTACTGTCAACAAGGTGCTGGCGTAGCTTTGGAAAACAACTACTGGACAAGTGCTCCCATGCAATTAAATCATAGAACCCCTGCAAGTCATTTACTTTGCTACCCTTCACCCATCCATCCAATGCTCTGCAAAAATAAGACACATACTCCACCCAGGTACTAGACTCCAGCTTTTTGCAGTTCCTAAACTTCTGCCTATAAAGCTCTGGAGTTAACCCATACCTTGCCACTAAAGCTTCCTTCAGGTGGGCATAGGACATCTGATCCTCTGTGGGCAAGGCTAGCAAGGTTTCCCTTCCCTCACCTGAAAAGCAGCCCCACAACCCCGCTCCCCAATCCTTCTCAGGGACCCGGTGTGATGTCATAGCGATCTCATATGCTTTAAACCATTGCCCAATGTCCTCCCCCTTCATGAAATCTTTAATAACCTCCTTGGGGATGTACACTCTTCCTTCTACAGGCACTGGAGGTGTGCTGCCACCAGAGGGAGTGATTTCTAGGCTCCTAGCCCTTAGCTCTAGCTCCCTCACCACTCTCTCATGCTCTAAAAGCATCTTCCTTTCTTCCATGGCCAACCTCTTACTTTCCAACTCCAATTTCTTGTGCTCAAGGCTATCATGGCTTCCCTGTTTCAGTTTGGCCATCTCCATTTCATGCATCCTGCTTTTCTCCCTGTCCTCCAGCTCCTCTGGAGACAGGCCCTTTTGAGAAACACTGCTGCCCTCCCTGGAAGGCACTCTCCTCCCAGGTAAGCCCAATGGCCCCTCAAGCCGCTCATCTAAATTCTCTGCCTCCTCCACAGGCTCCTCGGGCTGCTCACCGGCATTCCGTGCTTCCAACCAGGCCCTCTGCGCCTTTTGAAGCTCCTCCTTCCTGGTGAGGCCTCTCATAGAGATTTTAAACATTTACAAATGGCTTTGAGCTCTGGCACAGTGTAAGTATCAACCCTATCTTCTTCAAATTCAATATCTGCAGGTGCAATGGATCCTCTTTTGCTCATTGTGAAAATTGGCAGTTCTCAACAAAAATAAAGGTTCCAAGGAAAAAAAAAGTCCTATTAAAATGTATGTGGTCGCGTATTGGTCTGCACTCACTAGTAGTGTACACCAATCACTGTATATGAATCACAAATGCAAGTCCAAATCCCACCGCTGCCACCAATGTTAGAACTGGGGGTCTCTAGTTGGCAATGGTTTGCACCTTTGTCCAAATAGGGACCCTTGCTTCTAGTCAGGGTAAGGGGGATACACTCCTAGAATAACCCCTGCTCACCGCCTGGTAGCTTGGCACGAGCAGACAGGCTTATCTCAGAGGCAGTGTGTAAAGCATTTGTGAACACATACAGTAATACAGTGAAAACACTACAGATGGAAACCACACAGGTTGTATGTAAAAATAAGTAATCTTTATATAGACTTAACACAAGACCCAATAGCAAAATTCCACAATACTGTAATCCAAAAATAGACTTAAAATGATAGAGACAGTTCACGTTATCTTCAAAAATAGGATAGTCAATTAAATAAAGCTTGTAGCAACAAATAACTCCACTTGGAGTTATCACGACGTCGTGACCGGAGGAAATCCCAAAGTACGACGCCGACCACGAGGTGCGCGGCGTCGGGCCCGGAGTCGAGCAGACCCACAAAGAACAGTACCTGGAATTCGATGAAAACAAAGACGGTGCACGGAGTCGGGGAGGTGATGCTTCGTTGGCGCCGGCGGCGTCGGTTCCTTACGACCCCAGGGGAGGTGATGTCTCAGTTCCTTACTGCAGGGGAGGTGAGGCGTTGGTTCCTTACTGTGTCGGGGAGGTGACGTCATGGATGGCGGCGAGGCGTCGGTTCCTTACGATGGTGCGGTGTCGATGAATTCGGGGGTCACCCACGTCGAGGATCGGCTCCGCGTTGATGAAGCCCTGACGTCGGTGAAGTCGGGGCTGCGGTGCGAGCCGGGACGGTGCGTCGTGAACGTCACGAGCGGTGTCCTCGGGTCCGGTGCAGGCAGCGGCCTCGATGACGGCTTCGGAGTCGATGTCGCACGGCATCGGCAGGCGTCAGGCCTATGGTGCAAGTCGGGGCGGTGCATCATGCTCTTCACGAGCGGCGCCCACGGCTTCGGTGCAGGTTACGGTGCAGGTTACGGCGTCGCTAGCCGGCGTCGGTGTTGCAATTTCCTTCTGTTAGCAGCTAAAACAGCAGTTCTAGATGCAGGCAAACAGAAGGGGTGAAGTCGTTGTGTCCCTGTGACTTCAGGCAGGAGGCAAGCTCAGTTCAAGCCCTTGGAGATTCTCTTCTTCAAGATGATAAAGCACAGCAAAGTCTTTTCTCCTGTCCTTGGCAGAAAGCAACCACTGCAGGCCAACCCAATCAGCAAAACAGCACAGGGGCACTACTCCTCCTTCAGCTTCTCCGGTTCTTCTCCTTGGCAACAGGTTTCTTGATTTCCCAGAAGTGATCTAATTTCATGGGGTCTGGGCCCCAGTATTTATGGTCAAAAATCCTTTGTCCTCTGAAGGCAGAGGGTCCTGTACCTGGTCCAAACCAGTTCTGGGTGCCTTCTATCAGGAGACACCTTCTCCCTTTGTGAGTGAGGGGCAGAGTCATCAGCCACCCAGCAGGAGGTGGAACCAGCATTGTGGAAGGCAGGCAGAGCCCTATTCAGACCAGGTGCAACTCCTCCCACCACTCTATATGCAGGAAGTCCTATTCAGCTCTGTGCTGACTCACCCTGTCTCCTGGAATCCCCCAGCCCCTGTCACTCACAAAGCCAGACACACAATACACAACCTAGCAGAGGCAGGCTTGGACAGTTAGGCAAGAAAATACCTACTTTCTAAAAGTGGTATTTTCAAACACAGAATGTTAAAACCAACTTCACTAAAAGATGTATTTTATCATTCTGAGTTCAGGCATACTAAATTCGTTTTTCTACCATGTTCCCTGGGTCAGTTAGGATTATAAGGTGTAATAATCAAACTGCCCATTCTGGCCTACGGGGAACAGGTAGCCTTGCAATAGTGAAAAACGAAAATGGCTGTAATTCACTATTAGGTCATGCCTCACACACCAGGGCATGTCCTACCTTATACTTACAATGCACCCTTCCCTTGGGCCTACCTTAGGGGTGTCTGATATGAAGATAAGGGAAGGTTTAGGGACTGGCAAGTGGGTGCACTTGCCAAGTCAACATGGCAGTCACAGACTGCACACAGGCTCTGCAATGGCAGGCCTGAGACACACTTTACAAGCTGCTTCTGTGGGTGGCACAACCAGTGCTGCAAGCCCACCAGCAGCATTTGATTTACAAGCCCTGGGCACCCATGGTGCACTGTACTAGGGTCTGACAAGTAAATCAAATAACCCAATCATGGAGTCACTATTCAACACATCAATTTACAGTAGGGAGCACTTGCACTGTGGCACTGAACAGCAGTGGCACAGTGCCCAAAAGCATCTAAAACCAGCAAAAACATAAGAGGCAACAGCAAAAAAAGGGAAGGGAGACCCACGCCAATGGTGCCAAGTCTAACAGTCCCTGAAACCTATGGTTTTTTTCAGTGAATTTCAAAGGTTTTTTAAATGCTAATTTCTACTTATGCCTACAGAGGTAGGACATGTGCAGAAAAAGGAAGAAAGGCGCCGAAAGAAGCAAGAGATATGCAGAAAGAACCAACAGAGCTGCAGAAAGAGGCCTTGTTGCAAAGTCATCCTGTACCCCCAACCTTTTTGCTGACTGGTACTGGTGTTAACTGACTCTGATTAACCAGGCCTGGAGCCAGTGCTATGCTGAAAGACACCGAGAATACAGTGAAAAGACCTACATGCGCTAGGGTACACTATGGGTTGGGGTACCCCTGTGATTGGCATGACCTCCCCTGTAAGGCCCTAGTACATAATAGGGCAGGGGATTAAAACTACCTCTAAGTCAGAGGTGCAGAAAGAGGCAAGAGAAGTGCAGAAAGAAGCAACAGAGGTGCCGAAAGAGGCAAGAGAGGTGTAGAAAGAAGCAAGTGAAGTGCAGAAAGAAGCAAGAGCAGTGCAGAAAGAACCAACAGAGGTGCAAAAAAAGACAAGAGGGGTGCAGACAGAGGTACGAGAGGTGCACAAAGAGGCAAGAGAGGTACAGAAAGAGGCAGGAGTGGTACAGAAAGAAGGAAGAGAAGTGCAGAAAGAGGCAAGAGAATTGCTGAAAGAAGCAACAGTGGTGTAAAAAGAAGCAAGAGAAGTGCAGAAAGAGGCAAGTAAGGTGCAGAAAGAAGCAAGAGCAGTGCAGGATAAAACCAACAGAGGTGCAAAAAGAGGCAAGAGGGGTGCAGAAAAAGGTAGGAGAGGTGCACAAATAGGCAAGATAGGTACAGAAAGAGGCAGAAGGGGTGCAGAAAGAAGGAATAGAAGTGGAGAAAGAAGCAACAGAGGTGCTGAAAGAGGCGCAAAGGGTGCAGAAAGAGCAAGAGAATTGCAGAAAGAAGCAACAGAGGTACAGAAAGAGGCAAGAGAGGTGCAGAAAGAAGCAAGTGAAGTGCAGAAAGAAGCAACAGAGGTGCCGAAAGAGGCAAGAGAGGTGCAGAAAGAAGCAAGTGAAGTGCTGAAAGAAGCAAGAGCAGTGCAGAAAGAACCAACAGAGGTGCAAAAAGAGGCAAGAGGGGTGCAGAAAAAGGTAGGAGAGGTGCACAAAGAGGCAAGAGAGGTACAGAAACAGGCAGGAAAGGTGCAGAAAGACGCAAGAGAGGTGCAGAAAGAGGAAAGAAGGGTGCAGAAAGAGGCAAGAGGGGTGCATAAAGAAGCAAGTGAGGGACAGAAAGAGGCAAGAGAGGTGCAGAAACAGGCAGGAAAGGTGCAGAAAGACATAACAGAGGTGCAGAAAGAGGAAAGAAGGGTGCTGAAAGAGGCAAGAGGGGTGCAGAAAGAAGCAAGTGAGGTGCAGAAAGAGGCAACAGAGGTGCAGAAAGATGCAAGAGAGTTACAGAAACAAGCAAGAGAAGTGCAGAAAGAGGCAAGAGAATTGCTGAAAGAAGCAACAGAGGTGCAGAAAGAAGCAAGAGAAGTGCAGAAAGAGGCAAATGAGGTGCAGAAAATGACAAGAGAACTGCAGAAAGAGGCAAGAGGGATGCAAAAAAGGGAAGAAGGGTGCAGAAAGAAGCAAGAGAAGTGCAGAAAGAAGCAAGAGCAGTGCAGAAAGAAGCAACAAAGGTGCAGAAAGAGGCAAGAGGGGTGCAGAAAGAAGCAACAGAAGTGCAGAAAGAAGCAACAGAGGTGCAGAAAGAGGCAACAGAAGTGCATAAAAAGGCAAGAGAGGTGCAGAAACAGGCAGCAAATGGTGCAGAAAGAGGGAACAGGGGTACATAAAGAGGCGAAAGAGGTGCAGAAAGAGGGAAGAAGGGTGCAGAAAGAGGCAAGAGGAGTACAGAAAGAAGCAAGTAAGGTGCAGAAAGAGGGAACAGGGGTACAGCAAGAGGCAAAAGAGGTGCAGAAAGAGGCAAGAGAGATGCAGAAAGAGGCAAGAGAGGTGCAGAAAGTGCAAGAGATGAGCAAAACGAGGCAAAAGAAGTGCAGAAAAAGAAAGGTGCAAAACGAAGCAACAGAAATGCAGAAAGAGGCAAGAGGGGCACAGAAAGAAGCAAGAGTGGTTTACACACCATTAGTACCAATTTAATACCCACATTTAGCAATAAGTAACAGGTGACCATTCTAGGTTTTCACAGGGCCTTCCCCCACGCTGTAACTCTTGTCGCTGCATTTTTGGTAACGTTTGAGCCGTTTGAGCTAGAAACAAGTTTTTTTTTGTTCAAATCTGCAGATTATGCAGCAGATGATGGATTATGTGGCAAATGCGGAAAATGTATAATTGTGCAAAAGTCGGTGCAGCCAAACAGTCACATAATTCCGGTGGCCCTGCTCATACTTCTGACTAGGTCCATAAGTGCTCCTCAGTGGTTCCTTCTTTTTTTGTCTCATTGAGTTTATAATTTAGCTTTAATGGAAACGAGGAAGACTAACCTGAGGTTACAATTCCACAACACAGACTATCATACCACACAATTACTCTCCATAACACATAATCCCACTCTACATAATTCCTACACACTAAATACCACATACTTTCTATCCACATAATTTCACTGCACAACATACCACATAATTCCACTACACACAACCTACATCCACTCCACTGCAAGAAAGATTATTAAAACACTTTTAGATTTACCACGCCAATATATCTAACTCTCGCAAATGTGAAACCTATTACATTGCAAATGCTTCTTCAACTGGTAGAAGCGTTTGCAGAGTGGTGGAGAAAGGGGGCTGGGCCTCCAACCAGCGCTCAGGAATTCCACTGTGTAGGACTTACAGGAGGTACCAGGAGGGCTTCTTGGCCCACAAAGTCCCTCAGGAGTAAAGTGGACTTCATCCCCCAACCCGTAGTGTGCCAGGAGGCGCATTTGCAGAGTGGTGGAGAAAGGGAGGGCAAGCCTCCGAAGACCTCTTAGCAATCCCACTGTCTGGGACTTACTGGAGGTAACTGGAGGGATAGTTGGCCGCCAAGGACAACATTGGGGGCCAACTACCCCTCCTATTACCTCCAGTAAGTCCCACACAGCAGCATTGGTAAGTACTCATAGCAGGCCACACCCCCTTTAACCACCAGTCTGCAAACCCGCTCCCCGGCGCACTCTTGGACGGAGAGTGAAGTCCCCTTCACTGCTGGTGGTGGTTAGGGGCCAACTAGCCTACCTGTTACCTCCAGTAAGCCCCACACAGTGGGATTGCTGAGAGGTGGACACAGGCCATGCCCCCTTTCTTCACCACTCTGCAAACGCGCCTCCTGGCACGCTCTTGGTTGGGGGATGAAGTCCCCTTTCCTCATGAGGGTCCCTGGGGGCCAACTAGCCCACCAGGTACCTCCAGTAAGCCCCACACAGCTGGATTGCTGAGAGTGGTCCGAGGCCACGCCCCCTTTTTACACCACTCTGCAAACGCGCCTCCTGGGGATGCTGCTACTGCCTGTTTGCCTCGCCAGTTGGGGGACTTCTAGCCCCAGGATTCCATGCTCTCCCAGGAGGGAGGAGCGTGCCAGCCTTCACATGCTTTAAAAAGCACCTGCAACCCCCGCAGTGCGGGACGCTGCTACTGCCTGTTTGCCTCACCAGTTGGGGGACTTCTAGCCCCAGGATTCCTTGCTCTCCCAGGAGAGAGGAGTGCGCCAGCCTTCACGCGCTTTAAAAAGCGCCTGCAGCCCCCGCAGCGTGGGACGCTGCTACTGCCTGTTTTGCCTCGCCAGTTGGGGGACTTCTAGCCCCAGCATTCCTTGCTCTCCCAGGAGGGAGGAGCGCGCCAGCCTTCACGTGCTTTAAAAAGCGTCTGCAACCCCCGCAGCGCGGGACGCTGCTACTGCCTGTTTGCCTCGCCAGTTGTGGAACTTCTAGCCCCAGGATTCCTTGATCTCTCAGGATATTTGCATTAGTGGGAATCAACTGTGCAAATTGGATAAACATTATGTGTTCACACCATTGGTATCTCATCACGTCATTGTTAAGAAAAAATGGATTTATCCGAGTATTTCAGCAATACAACAGAAATCAAAACAATCATGCACATATCATAATGAATTTTATCCTAAAAAACTTCGGGTAGTTGGAATGCATTTTATGAGGAAAGATATATATATATATTATGTATTTTATATTTTTATATATCTATATATTTATATATTTTTTTTATATTTATTTGTATATATGCATTTGTGGGAACCAATTATCGAAGCAGGATTTAATAATGTGATGGCATTACAGAGGCCCCCATCAAGAAACTAACAGGATAGTTTACCAAGGATTCACCCAGGTTTATATTGTTACATTATAGTAATATCAAACAATAGATTCATGCTGTTGACACACACAGTCAATAAATTGCACATAATTTTGCACTTTATATAGACTTGCACTTTTAGGGGATTAGGCACGGTTCACTTCAATATTTTAACCCCTTCGATGCTCATGACGAGCTCAGCTCGTCATGCTGCGTGGTCGCGCTGTGCGCATGACGAGCTGAGCTCGTCACGACCACACCCGCGATCGGAATGTCCAGCACCTGGGCGGAATTCCGATCGTGGCGAAGCGGTTAATAGCTGAATGTGAATGGACAATTACAATAATATCAGTCTATGGGTATTTTCACCCTAATAAAATCTGCAAATTATGAAATGTTTATAGACAGGTTTTACAGATATGCAATTTTGGATCGTTTTTAACAACCTTTTAGCATCCTTTTAATAATGTATTTATACTTGTTATTGTTATTGCATTTATGCTGATAAATTGTGATATATAGGACAGTATGTCTTTTATGTCCAGCACTACAGCTATGAGCACTGTCACTTTAAAAGGGGAGATCCTGCCCTCTGGCGTTGTCATGTGATCAAGGCCGGTAACGCCCGAAATGCGTTATGGAGGTATGAAGAGTGCTGAATAAACACTTCAACGCACCTAATTTGGGTGCACTCTCGTTTTTTCTTCATCGAGCGGAGCAGCAAACGAGTGTTTCTGATATTTTGCCGGATTGACCTTCTCTGGCTGTATGGCCCCCCTCCCTGCAAGTTGGCTTTGTGCTTGGCAGGTCAAGCGTCTGGCAGATCCGGGCCGTGGACATCGCAGCCTGCCGGCGGGTGTCAGCGTCATTGGTGAACCCGGAAGCATTCAGCAAGTGTTCCGGTAACGGAAACCACGGAAGCCCCCTGTGATCGCGGAATACAGCCTTGGTAGGTGGACAGCGGGAAGCAGAGCACGAACGACGGCGGCTGCTCGGAGGAGTGGAGCCGTACAAGAGGCTGTGCTGACGCTCGAGTCCATCGTGAAAATACAAGGTACTGAACATTGCAAACTTTGATCAACAGGTGGGGAGGTGTGCGCTTGTTGCAATCCCCATAGTTATCAAACCAAGTGGGAACAGGCAACAAGTAATAGTACACAATATTAAGTGCACTCGTCATGTCCGCTGCAATGCTGAGGGATCGCGAGTCGGCAGCCGAGGAGATGTTTTCGGACTCTCCTTCGGCACAGCAGCATGAGGACGGTAACGCTATTGAAGCATCTGGGGGAGCCAAAAGCTTAAAAGACAACTTTCGCATCCTTGAAAAATACATGCGCCAGGAACAATCCAAGTGGTGGGAAGCAAAATCCCTCCAGAAGTATCTGGACGTGGGAAGGATTCCTAGGGGGCTCCGGAGCATGCTAGCCCCTAGTTATGAGACACCCAACCCGCGGATGATGGCGGAATGGGCCGAATGTAACCTTGAGTCCTCCCGCAGGCTCGTCCAGATACTGGTGAGATATGCGGAGACTGACCGGGTTGATCTTCAGGTCAAAATAGACGCTATGAATGAAGAAATCAAGGAGCAAGGGGAACCACAACAGAGGCAAAAATTGTATGATGAAATGATCGTTAGATTAAACAAAGAGGAAGAAAAAATCAAACAGAGAAAAATATATAAATTCAAACGGGATAAGGATGACTATACAAATGGCCAAATCTTCACTTTCGCCCGAAAGTATGACTCATTCAGGAATGTCACAGCAAACAAAAGAAATCTCCAAACTGGAAAAAATACAGATCAGAGAGAGATAACATCAGCATCTGAACTTAGCTCCGCATTAGAGAGTGAATCCGAGACGGAAGGGGCAAAAAGCAGACCTGATCAAAGTGCTATCAAGCTATCGCTGGGAGAAGAGCTGGACTACCTTAGGAGAAGCAGAAGGGAGACGCTAAGGCCAAGAAATAACAAACCGGCAAAAACGACGGACTGAGAGCAGGTGAGAACGAAGGCAGGCAGCCAGAAAACGTGGGCAACAGTGGCAATCCAGGAACAGCGAGGGGACGGGGGCAATGGAGACGCAAATAGAAACGATAACCAGAGCCCCTAAGACCATTTCCAACGACAACACTATTATAAATCTGGATAATGTTAATTTAGACGCAGCAGAACAACAGTTACTATCCTTGGGACTTTCTTACTGCCCTGAAACCAATTTTGATTATACTAATACACGGGCAGACATATACAAGTTCATCAGGAAATTAAAGCTTAAAAAATTCCACCAGCTTCAATTTAATCCTAGTGAGAGAATACTGGGCACCCCCACTCCAATTTCAACACCTGGTAATCCCACGATGTCAAATCTAACAGTAGCAGACCTGGGCTTACTGAGGGACCTCCAAAACCTGGAACAAGAGCAAGGAGCTACGGGGGGAGTAGAAAATAGTCAGGAACTCACAGGAATTTCCCCAAATCCTATGTCACCAAAATATGAAACTTGCGCAAAACCAGAGACGTCGTTCAAGGTGAGATCAAAATTTGTCCCCATCATGCCAAGAGACTCGCTTGATTTATTTAATGAACAGGTGGTGGCGCAAGTGAAGAAACTGTACATAGACACCAACAAATCTGGCAGGAAGATTTCCAACCAAGAAAGAAAGTACTACTAACTGATAGAAAAGCTCAAAAAAGAAAAAGAAGTAGTGGTCAGGAGTGCTGATAAGGGGGGCAATATTGTGTTATGGCCCCTGAAAGACTTTATGGAAGAAGCAGCATCCCAATTAAACAATCCGGACTGCTACAGAAAAAGTTCCATGCAACGGTTCAAATATACACAGGAACTGTTCTTCACGAAATTATTGGCATGGAAGAGTCTGGGCCTTTTGAATTTGGAGGAATATAAGTACTTGAAAAAGGAATATCCAACTATACCTATAATATATTTTGTTCCAAAAATTCACAAATGCCTAAATAAACCACCGGGCAGACCTATTATAGCTGCATGCGATGGGCCACTTGAAAATATGTCTATTTACATAGATTCTTTTTACAGGAACATGTCAAAAATTTAAAATCGTATGTGCAAGATACAAGTGATTTTTTACGAAAAATAGAAACTATACAATGGCAAGCTGGTTACCAATTGATAGTACTAGATGTATCTGCACTTTATACATGTATCAAGAATCAAGATGGCATTAAAGCGGTTGAATACTTCCTGGCCAATAGACCTATGAAATTTGCCCAGCACAACAAAATGTTGAAAGACATGATTATGTTTTGCTTAGAGAATAATTTGTTCCTGTATAAAAAACAAATTTACCAGCAGATACAGGGTGTGGCCATGGGGGCCAGCTTCTCTCCCGGTTACGCATGTCTTTTCATGGGCTGGTGGGAGGAGCTGGTCCTCATGAAGCAATATGAGCGCACTTACAAAGAAAGGGTAATATCATGGCTGAGATTTATCGATGATTTATTTATTGTGTGGGACGGTTCTGAACAAAGTGCTAATGATTTTAATACACAAATTAATGACAACAATGTTATTTTAAGTTTTACATCATCTATCAGTAGTGAGAGCATAACCTTTTTGGATGTGCAAGTATACATTACCAACAATAGACTGTCAACATCTCTCTTCCGTAAGCAAACCGCTGGCAATCCAGTATTGCAAGCGTCTAGTTCTCACCCCCCTCACCTTATACAAAGCATCCCCTACGGGGAGATGCTTAGGATAAGACGTATCTGCAGTCAAGACAGTGATACACTTGACAAGCAATTGGAATGCAAGACAAGATTCTTGGAGAGGGGTTACAATACTAGAACTATAGATGCAGCAATTCAAAAATCAAAAAAGCGGGCTAGACAGGACTTACTCCAGTATAAGTCTAAATCTCAGGGCGCAAAAGATAAAAGATCAGAGGAGCCAACAAGATTGATACTGTCATATTCAAGACAAGAGGGACAGATTAGATCCATTATTAGACGCAACTGGCCTATTATATTGGGGGACCCTATTATAGGAGGTCTCCTGCCTAAGAAGCCAGCTATAACGTATAGAAAAACTGCGTCAATGGGTAATGCATTGGTCAGGAACAGCCCAGAAGATCAAGAAGCTGGTACGTGGTTGACAGCTAGAAAGGGGTTTTATAAATGTTCTAGCTGTAAGGCTTGCCAGTTTGGCATTAACAAAACTTCATACCAAACGGCCTTCAGCGACCACACACACATGATCACCCAGCATCTGTCCTGTAAAACTGAATATGGAGTATATGCCCTAAAATGCAGCTGCAATTTGTACTATATAGGCAGTACCAAATTGGCCGTACACAAAAGGATACTGCAACACACTAGGGCCATTGTGAACATAAATCCAAGCTACCCTGTTGCCAGGCATTTTAAAGAAGTTCACAACAGCAGTCTTAAACATTTTAACTATTTTGTTTTAGATGCAATACCACCACAGAAAAGAGGAGGTAACAGGGAGGAGAAAATTAGACGCCTAGAGACCAGATATATACTGAAGCTCGATACTAAGCAGCCAGGGGTATTAAATACGAGTGAAGACATGTATACATATTTATAGGTCCTTATGGTTTGAATAATATTGATCAAAAATCTCTTTAAAACTTTTACTAATCGTGTTTTAGCAAATCTTGTCTATTTTTAAGCAGTTGAAATGCATTTACAATATATTTATATTATGTATTTATATATTTATATTCGCATTAGTGGGAATCAACTGTGCAAATTGGATAAACATTATGTGTTCACACCATTGGTATCTCATCACGTCATTGTTAAGAAAAAATGGATTTATCCGAGTATTTCAGCAATACAACAGAAATCAAAATGATTATGCACATATCATAATGAATTTTATCCTAAAAAACTTTGGGTAGTTGGAATGCATTTTATGAGGAAGGATATATATATATTATGTATTTTATATTTTTATATATCTATATATTTATATATTTATATATTTTGTTTATATTTATATATTTATTTGTATATATGCATTTGCGGGAACCAATTATCGAAGCAGGATTTAATAATGTGATGGCCTTACATAGGCCGCCATCAAGAAACTAACAGGATAGGTTACCAAGGATTCACCCAGGTTTATATTGTTACATTATAGTAATATCAAACAATAGATTCATGCTGTTGACACAGACAGTCAATAAATTGCACATAATTTTGCACTTTTCACTTTATATAGACTTGCACTTTTAGGGGATTAGGCACGGTTCACTTTAATATTTTAATAGCTGAATGTGAATGGACAATTACAATAATATCAGTCTATGGGTATTTTCACCCTAATAAAATCTGCAAATTATGAAATGTTTATAGACAGGTTTTACAGATATACAATTTTGGATCGTTTTTAACAACCTTTTAGCATCCTTTTAATAATGTATTTATACTTGTGATTGTTATTGCATTTATGCTGATAAATTGTGATATATAGGACAGTATGTCTATTATGTCCAGCACTACAGCTATGAGCACTGTCACTTTAAAAGGGGAGATCCTGCCCTCTGGCGTTGTCATGTGATCAAGGCCGGTAACGCCCAAAACGCGTTATGGCGGTATGAAGAGTGCTGAATAAACACTTCAATGCACCTAATTTGGGTGCACTCTCGTTTTTTCTTCATCGAGCGGAGCAGCAAACGAGTGTTTCTGGTATATATATATATATATATATATCTATCTATATATTTGTTTTGTGTAGCACAAACTCGACCCAAAGGTATCAGAGCGCTTTACATGAGCACCAGGGGCTGTATTACATAAGGTGCCCTGGGGGCGCAACGGACGTTTGCGCCTGCTTTGCGCGCCCCTTTGGCACTTTGGTATTATAGAAGGGGGCGCAGACGCTTGTGCATCCCCTTCTATAAAATCGATAGTGCTGGTGCACTTAATGCGCCAGTGCTATAACAGAGGGTGTTCCCTCATTTGCATAGGGGCGTGCCGTATTACAGAAGCGGGCGCAGAGTCAAAGGAGCCCTCAGGAGGCGCACTGATAGTGCACCATTTAGAAGGTGGCGCACTGTCAGTGCACCTCCTGGGAGCAGCCCTCTGCAGGGGGTAAAGGGGGTCCCATGGACCCCTCCAGACATCCCCTTGCAGGCGGGTGCAGTCAGTGACTGCACCCGCCTGCAAGGGGATCTCTAATCCCCTTTGAAAGTGCAGGCGGGTGCCGCCTGCACTGTGAAAACACGGAGAGGCTGCTCCGTGTTTTCACATGAATGCGCTGCCACCAAGGGCAGCGCAAGTTCGCGGCTGCCCCCAGGGCAGCGCATTCACCATTATAGGGCACATTGGCATTGTTGTGCCCGGCGCACCTTTTCAAAGGTGCGCCGGGCGCAAACAATGCTAATACGTAATACGGCCCCAGATGCGTTATAGAGGAACACATTCATTTTTTTTTTTTTTTTTTGTGCATGGGGAGATTAAGTGATTTGCCCAGAATCACAGGATGCTGAGCGTCCCTGCCCAGACCCGAACCCGTTTCCCCAGCTTCGAGGCGACCCCTTTAGCCCTTAGGCCAAATCTCTATGAAATGAAAGGGGTTAATATCAAACAACTATAATTGCCTATCTAAATACAAACTAATATTTAAAACATGTTTCCTTGACTGGCAAGTTCCACCAAACATCTCTCACCATCTCTTTTTCAGAGAGAAAAACAAAGTTACGGCATATACATCTCTACATAGAAGTCACATTCGATTTTGTGAATTTGTGCTCGGTCTGGCAACCATGGGAACATCGATAGGTTAACCAATGGAAGCAAAAATAAGAGATACAGATGCAGGATCTCGAACTTTGTATTAAAAAATCTCTCAGAAGTGTGGTTTGGAGCTCATCAGGTCATACATATCTTCGTGCTAAATAACCAGTCCACGCTGTCACTGAAGCGTAAAAGGCCATTTATTAGGACAGGCTGTAACCATAACTTTATTAATTAACATTTACATAACAATAAACATAACGAAACTCCCCCCCAAACTTCATTGTCACTCACTCCATTCTTTCGCCTTGCACCCCATATCTCTTCACCTTCCATTCCATCCCCTTTCCGTTCTCCATCCATTCCTTCATTTGTCTCCTTACATCCTCCTTTGCCTCACCTGCCCTCGCATTCGTGCATCCCACACCCCCGTCCTTCACTCTTCCCCCCCGAGAGGTGGGTGGGCCCGTCCAGGACTCCCCCCACCCCTCCAAAGTACTGCCTTTACCCGAACAACCTGTCCTAAACTGGCATGCTCCAACCAACCCGTTATTCCCATTCCCAAAACTTCTGTAGGGTGGGCGGGTGGTCCAACTTTCCTCCTGACCCTCCCGCTGGTGCTGGGAAACAGGAGGAGGAAGCCACTTCCTCTCCCTGAAGCCCTTATACCCCCCCTCAATCCCCACCCCTTCCCCTTCAGCCATGTCCTGTTCCGGCGTGAATCCCCCGGGGGGAAGACTAGACTGCGTCCTGCTTCCCCCGGGGGCCGCCATCGCGCTAAATAACCAGTCCACGCTGTCACTGAAGCGTAAAAGGCCATTTATTAGGACAGGCTGTAACCATAACTTTATTAATTAACATTTACATAACAATAAACATAACGAAACTCCCCCCAACTTCATTGTGACTCACTCCATTCTTTCGCCTTGCACCCCATATCTCTTCACCTTCCATTCCATCCCCTTTCCGTTCTCCATCCATTCCTTCATTTGTCTCCTGACATCCTCCTTTGCCTCACCTGCCCTCGCACTCGTGCATCCCGCACCCCCGTCCTTCACTCTTCCCCCCCGAGAGGTGGGTGGGCCCGTCCAGGACTCCCCCCACCCCTCCAAAGCACTGCCAACCAGGGAACCCCCTTTAGGGCGGTTACCTGCCCCATTCCTTCCTGTCATGCACCTTTCGCCCTCACACTCTGCGGCACCATATGGACTCGTTCCAAAGGTTGCTGATGGTATCCCTCATTTCCATCATATAATAAGCGTTACCCATTCTCGAAAGGTGCACCCCATCATCCCTGAATAACAGCGGCTCCTCCAACCGGAGCCCAGTGTGCGCAATCACTTTAATACCTTTTGCCTCGCAGAAAACTCTCATTGCCCTGTTAAATTTTCGACGGGCTTTTTCCACCGCCGCAGGTTTGACCGCTACCCTCCAGACTTTTCTTGGCACACATTCTGTCCAAACAACGCATGTCCCTGCCATTCTTTGCAGCATGACCTCCAAGTCCCGTTGCATCAAGTGCATGATTGCCAGGCCTGACAATTGCACCAAATCGTTCTCTCCCAGGTGTAAAACCAACAAATCCGGACATCCTTTCTGCGACACCATCTTTGTAAGCCACGGCAATAAGGCCCCCCATCGCATTCCTCTTTTTCCCCACCAGTGTACCTCATGATGGCTGCCCCACAGCCCCAGGTTACGGCCTTATACCTGTTGGTCCGCATATTGCACTGCCCAGTGCACGAAAGAGTGCCCAGCAATCCAGGTGACCGTCTTGGTCCCCGGTCCCTTCACGCAACCTATGACAAGAAAAAAGTGTTAATTTCCGGTCTCCTTACTCCCACACCCCCTCTTCCGTCCCCCCTTTTTCAGGTATCCCTGCCCCTCATTTCCGCACATATCGCTCACAACACCTCGACCTCCACCTCCCAATCTGTCGAATCCTGTCCCATGACCACCCCAGCCGTGCCGCTGCCATCACCGCCCCAATGCGGAAAGAGTGTGTCCCAAACCCCCTCGGATCCCGCCCCATCTGTCTCAATGCCATTCGCAGCACCACCAATAACTGTGCCGCCGACACCTTGCCGCCTGACGCATGACAGAATATACCCCCCTTCAGATTACTCCTCCCATGCACGAAGGCCTCCCACTCTTTTACCGGGCAGACTCCCTGACACCCACTATCGCTCAACCATATCCACTTGCCCCGGCCCGCCTGGTCCGTCTTGGAGTGTCCCAACCAGATCCCCAACCGCCCTTCATCCAACCGCACATCACCATACTGTCTTCCCTCACGGCCGCTCATCCCCAACAGCTCTGATATCCTGAATGCTCCAAAAAACATCCACACCACAATCAAACGAAACAACGCTACCTCCTTCGAATCATAGCAACAACTTGGCAACATGGCCAAAACACCCTCCAGTACTTCGAATGTTATTGCTTCCTGAGGCACCCCGTGGCCCCCCCCACCTCGCTCCCATCCCCAACCCTTCAACATCCTACTTATAATCTCGTCCTTTGCCGGGTCAAACCCCCTATACAATTTGCTGTAGAAAGAAACCCCTGCAAGCTTCCCTGCTATTGTAGTTTGTGACAACCCCCTTTCAATACAATTCAAAACAAAACGAATCACTCCCTGCTCCATTTCCTGAATGGACAGTTCCAATCTCGCGCTGGTCCAGCCCATAAAGGCTCCAAACTCTGACCAAGCCAATCTGTAACTTCGCCGTGTCGTCTCAGCTATCGACTTCTCCACTAGGCTGCATACTCTCATTCCCCCCAGGCCCAGATGCCGTCCGGCAGCTGCGTCTTGTGGACCTCTGCTCCAGGCGCCATCCGCCGGAAACGGCTCCACTGCGAACGAGACAACGCATCCGCTATGTCATTACTCGCACTGGCACATGTCTTGCCCGAAAAATCACATTCAACCTCAGACACTGTAGCATAAAGGTCCTCAACAGCCGCAACACCCTCAAGTCCCGCGCCCTCTGCTTATTGACCAGCTCGACCACCGTCATGTTATCCACATGGAACAACACTGACCGGTTCCTGAACTCTGCGCCCCACACCGCCAGCGCCACCAACAATGGAAAAAACTCCAGAAACGCTATGCTCTGCCCCTGCCTCCGCCAGTGAGCTGGCCATTCCTCTGCGCACCACCTTCCGTCCCAGAAAACACCAAAGCCTGCCGCCCCCTCTGCGTCTGCTGAAAAAATTTGCACTTGCCAAATTGTTCTGTCCTCCACGAAGTCCAGTGAAACCCCATTGAAATCAGTCAAGAATGTCTGCCATACTCTCAGGTCTGCTCGCACCCCCATTGAAATCCGTACTCTGTGGTGTGAGAGCACCGCCCCAGACATGGCCATGCCTAGGCGCCTGCAAAAAGTCCTTCCCGCTCTCACCACCCGGCAAGCAAAGTTCAGCAGCCCCAACAGTCATTGTACCGTCCTCAAGTCAATCTTCTTTTCCCCCAGTACCCACAATAGGCACGCCTGTATGTCCCCCACCTTCTCAGCCGGCAACCGAGCTGTCCACTGGACCGAATCCAACTCTATGCCCAGAAATGTCAGCTGACAGCTGGGCCCAGCTGTCTTCTCTGGTGCCAATGGGACCCCAAAGTGCCGTACCATGTCCTGAAAACGAGCCAGCGCCTGTTCGCAGTCCCCCGACCCTCCCTGACCGATGAAAAGGAAATCGTCAAGGTAATGTGCCACTCCTTGATGCCCACTGATCTTCTGAAATGCCCATTGCAGGAATGTACTGAACATTTCAAATAAGGTGCATGAAATCGCACAACCCATGGGGAGGACTTTGTCCACAAAAATGGCCCCCCCAAACTGCATCGTAGCAACGAGAAGTCCGCCGGATGTATGGGCAGCAAACGGAAAGCCGACTTTACATCTCATTTTGCCATTTCCGCTCCCTGCCCACACCTCTGTACCAAGCGGACCGCGTCGTCTACCGAGGCATACAGCACCTTCGGGTCCTCCTCCGCAATGAAGTCATTCACTGACCTCCCTTCCGGCCACGACAGGTGATGTATCATCCTGTACTCGCCTGTCTCCTTTTTGGGAACCACACCTAGCGTGGAGATGATCAGATCCTCTACCGGCCAGTCGACAAACGGGCCCACTATCCTGCCTTCTTCCACCTCCTTCTTCAATTTTGCTGCTACCACCCCTGGCAATTCCTTGGCCGATTTCAAATTATCTGCCCATCTCCGTTCCCTAGGCCCCTGGTATCCCACCCGAAACCCCTCAGTAAACCCCCAGTGCAGCTTCAACGCTGCCTCCCTGTCGGGGTAAATTGAGAGCCACGGGCCCATGGCCTCAATTCTAACTGGGGTAGGCGGCCTTTGGTCCAGCCTGCCCACGCCCTTTCGTGGCTCTCCACTGCTCCGAGGGCATAGCCAATGTGAAGCATTGTGTGAGCGCATGCCTTCCCCCGCACTGGGAGCACTCGTGCTTAAATCTGCACGGGTATCTCGAGCAGTATCCCTTATTGTAGTTCCAACAAGCTCCTGTGGTACTGCCTCCTGGTTTCGGGTGCCCCCTCCGCATTGCTTGCATTGCCCTGTCCGCTACCCGCCCCAACCTGAGCGGGACACGTCGGAAATGTCCGGTACGTCACTGGTAACCCGCTTGCCGTGTGCGTGGATGCGGACGACTGCGTGGATGACATCCACTGCATCCACAATTCCCGGTCCACCTCCCCCCATGGCTTGTCCGGGTTTACACTAATCCTGGCACGAAACTCCTCATCGTAGCTCAGCCACGCGAAACCCCCAAAGTGCATCTGTGCTTTCCTAATGATATCCATATATTTCAGTAACGCTATGGCCCTGTCCTGATGCTTTTCGCAATAAATGCTAGCATATATCAAAAATGCCGATGTTCAATTTTCCATGTTCACCGGTACTCTGGGCCTCCTTGTAAGCTCCCACTCCTCCTCCTTAGCCTGAATCTCCCTATGGAGGAGCTTAAAGACATCAACATATTCGTGTCTCCAAATTCTACCCCTTGTTTTTTCCGATAAATGGGATCCCAAGGGCATCGCAAAACCCATGTACGGCAGTTTCTTGTGATGTTTGTCTTCCCCTTTCTCGTCTTTTCCGTCCAAGCCCTCCATTTTGGCTGTCTGGACACTGGCCACCGTCACCTTTTTGGCCCCCGCATCCCCTTTCCCTTCTGCTGGCTCCTTCCCTCTGTGAGCCAGCCCCTTCAGGTCCCGCACTGACCCTTCTCCCACACCCACCGTCTGGCAGGTTTTCTTCCTACCCCCTTTTGGTCCGGCGTCCCAAGCGACCCACCACATGCCCTCACCTGACAAGGTGGTCTGTGCCTCCCCTTCTTTTCCTTTGGTCCCGCTCTTCTTCTGTTTATCCATCTTCGCTTTGGCTCGTGCCGCCACCGGTGCCTGCAACATATCAACACATTTCGTTGCCTTCTCCCCCCCCCCGGCATGCTGGCCAACCGTTCCTCTTCCCGCCCACCCCCTGTCCCGCTCGCACCCTCCCCGTAAGGGGCCCTCCCACCCACTTCCAGCAGACCCCCGCGGGACAAATCCAGCGGGGCCTCCTCCTCCATGTCCCCCTCTACGTCTATTGTCAGTCCCAGTTCCTACGAGAACAGCTCCTGCGACCCAGGCCTCCCCCCCCAGGGCATCCTCCCCCCTCTCGACCCAGCTGACCCTCCTGCCAGGCCCTCCATCCCACCCAGCAGGCTCAAACTGCCCACACTCTGTTGCTGCCTTAATGGGGCCCCCAGCGCCGTATAACAGTGCCTTTTGCAGGCCCCCAGGCCTCCCAATCTGCTCTGGCCTCTCCTCCTCCCCCCCCTGTTCTTTCCTCTTCCAGACGCGCAGGCAGGCTCTTCCGCCTGCCCCTGCGCTTGCCTGCCTCCGTTTTTCCCGGGCCCCGCCCCCGCCCAGCAGCACTTGCCGCACGCGGTGGTGGCTCTTCCTGACACGCCACCACCGCCGCTGCCACACCCGCTGACGCGGACCGGGGGGTCCGCGTCATTCCTACCCACGCCTCATCGAGGACCCCTGGGCGCAGTAGGTCCATTCTACCAGCCCACCCGAGGACGCGTAATGCCTCCCGGACCGCCTCAGCCTCTGCCGCCGCCATTCCTACTCCCGCCCAACACGCCCTTCTCGCCGGCCGGCGAAAGTAACTGCCCGCGCCCTCCCTACCTAACCTACCCTGCCTGCACTAATCCCTACTGCTACCTCTCCCGCTCCGCTCGCTAACCTCTCCGCTCACCGGTTAACCTCGCCTCCAACTTTCCTCCTGACTCTCCCGCTGGCGCTGGGAAACAGGAAGAGGAAGCCACTTCCTCTCCCTGAAACCCTTATACCACCCCCCCTCAATCCCCACCCCTTCCCCTCCAGCCATGTCCTGTTCCGGCGCGAATCCCCCGGGGGAAGACTAGACTGCGTCCTGCTTCCCCCGGGGGCCGCCAAGTACCCATCCTCATTTCAGGAGCACGATTGTTAGATGCTGAAGGACTCCTCTAAATAAATTTTCCTTTTATCCCTTGAGTTCTTATGAACTAATCCAGGATTATGGTTCCATTTTAGTGTTTACTCTGCCTGATAAAAGTTACCGCCTGTGTAGCAGTGGAGATAAAATGGCCGACAACGCTAAACTGCTCGGATTACACAGCACTGATATGTGCCTGGCTCGCACCCCAGGGCGCAGTTTCTGGTTGGGCAAATGTAAGCTTTCCACTCCACTTTGATCCGGTAGGCTTCCTAACATACCAGGAAAATGTTAATCACACTAAGCGCCTTCGAGCTCACTAGTCTTGATGAGCTGTCACTGTAAACACTTCATTTCTTTATCGCCTTGTCAAGTTCACCGCTAATTGGGAAATGCATATTGATGTCTAATGACTGAGGCTAAAGAAGTTATAATCGGATTTAATTTTTTACACTGGATTGCATTTGGGAGAATGGAGCACTGCCAATGATTCCTTCGCTGCCCTCTCACGACTTAAAATCTGTAAATTTTATCAGACATCAAGCGTTGATGCTGAATATGCAAATAAACGTCGATGGCTGTATAATCTCCTGGATTTCAGAGGAAAGATACGCTGCGTGAAGAATCATGAGAAACGAGACCTTGCACTGGGTTCGTGTTTACTAGATTTGACGTAGTCAGACGATGAACAACCCTTTACAGTTAATCCTAGGAAAACTTTGGGGCATATTAGCAAGACCGGCGATAATGTCCTGCACATCTAACCTGGGCTTCTATTGGAATTCTATAACGCATATTAGCAAGCCCATTATCGCCGTTTTAGCGGCAGTTTCCTGCCGCTAAAACGGCGATAATTTTATCGCCGGTCTTGCTAATATGCCCCTTTATTCTTTAAATCCTGTAGGCTGATGATGGTATGCGCGGGTATGTACAAGCATGACACTGTTTAGACAAAACAAGAATAACCGTCGATCTTATCTTTGTCTCCAGGATTATTTTAATATAGTTCGTGGAATTTGTTCTTTGATTTTTGGCTGGTCCTGAGACGGAAAACTCTTCCAAACCACTTGTATTCTTCCAAAAGGAATGCAACAAATCAAACTGTAATCCCAGACGATCCTGTTCAATGTAACACACGCACCTTTATCACTGACTTCAATGAGTCTAAAAAAGCACAGCTTAAGTAGAAGACGAAGAAAATCTTTATTGTTGATTAATAAAAATCATTACAACAAGAAAAAAAAATACAATAGTTTGTACAGAAAATTTTATTAATTTAGTGAAACAATTGTGTTTTCTTCCAGTGGTAAAAGCACAACAATACATTAAAATTTTAAAATGGTTTTGGAGATACATTTTATTCCAATTCATTTATCACTCCTTATTCTATTACATTTTTTTGTGCGTTAATGGGGTCTTCCAATAAACTATCCATACTGTATTGCCTTTTTTTGTTTTTTTTTAAATCCTAAGTTAAAATGCCATAGGTAAAGTGCCACTGTACATTATCTTTGCAAAATGCCAACCTTACTACCATTTACTTATTTGAAAATCAGAATGTTTCACACAAATCAACAAGAGACAACGCTGCCTTATAATAATAAAACAATGGGGCATATTTACAAGTAGTTATCGCCGCGTTAGCGGCGATAATTTTATTGCCCTATTACCAAGCTGTTGCTAACAGCCGTTAGCGACAGTTTTTAGGCGAAAACGTCCGTTGTAAAGATCGCCACTTCTGTTAGTGATAATTATATGCAGGAGGGGGGTTCCCGTGCAAAAACGGCCGCAAACCCCACTTCTCCATATTCACAAGGGGACCCTTGAAGTTCTGAAGACCAAAAAAACTGTCTCTAACTGCAGTTAGAGCCAGTTACTTAAGACCAGAAAATAGCTGGTCTTAAAAATGGGGATAACACTTGGTGCCTCATCTCAGCAGGTTTTGGTGCTGGACAGCACTGCAAGCAATGTTGCAGCGCTGCCCTGCGACAAAACTACAGTGCAGGAATGCGCACCATCAATAAGATAGTTTGCATTCCTGGGCCCCAGTCATGAAAAGTGTTGCAGCGCTGCGACAAGACAGCGTTGCAACACTTCTCACTACGCCCTTCTTGCGACAGCATAGATGCGCCGTATTCACTGGACAGCGCTCCATGATGCAAGTAATGACAGATACGTCCTGACGTATCTGTCTGCGCTAAAGTCACGCATTGCTGCAGTCGTGTCACAACCATGACGCAACTCCAGCAATGCATGGGGCCAGCCTATCCCTGTGGCACTGCGTCACCCTCATGCCTGACATCAGGCAGGCGGAAGGTACTGACGCAGTGCCGTTCATGAGGGGTGCCCGAATGTCGGCGCTGTTGGAGATCCATCGGTGGTGGTTGCGTGCTGCGGTGTCATCGTTTGGAAGCATTGGTGGAGTGTTGGTGCAGAGGGAGTTGACGAGACGTTCTTCGGTGGCCTTGATCCAGCTGCGGGGGGGTGCGATGATGGTGGTAACGTCCGGTGGGCAAGGTGAAGACGTGATGTTACCAATGATGGTCGGTCCAGGAGAGTCTGGTGTTGTGGCTGTAGTTGAAGTTCCCGTTGGCGGGGGTGACGTGCTCAACCGTGTGCCCTGCTATGTGGCTTGTTGAGGTGACTTGCTGATTGCGTCTGATATAGCGGACCTTCCCCAGGAGGGGGTGGTGTTCTGGTCACTGGGGTTGTCCAGGTGGAACTTGAGTTCACCGAGTAGGATGTCGGTGGATGTGAGACCCTGGGGTGCAATAAGGTCTACATTGGTATTGGAGAATGGGGGGCCATGGCCCGGGCGGCCTGCACATGAGGGTGTCGCAGAGGATGTACTTGGGCTTGGTCCAGATCTGGGAGTTGAGGTGGTCCATGCTCACCCTTGGGTCATTAGAGTGCGTGGTCAGTCGGAGTGTGTTTCTCTAGATGATGGCAATGCCTCCTCCTTGACGGTCAGGTTGCTCCTTGCGGGTGATACTGCAGCCGTCAGTGATGGCGATGTCCGGTCAGGAGCAGAGGTTGGTCATGACGGGCGAGGTGGCATCCAGGGTTGATGGCGAGGAGGGTGCTGGCGTCGTATCGGTGGAGTCTCCAACAGGAAGGCTCCTTGGTGCTAAGCGCGGTCCAGGGGCAGACGGAAGCAAACGGCGTAGCCAATAGGTTGCCTTTGGCACGGAAGACAACCATTACAATGCAGGCAGTACATTGTCAACAACGCAACTCCGACAACGCAGGTGCCTTTACATCGCATTTGATTACAACGCATTGTGAGGTCAGTAATGGGGTAATTAAAAGTTTTTCGGGTGGGAATGGGTTTCGGATGTCTGATCAGGAAATTGGGGTGTGCTTTGGGGGAAAATATGAATATTGGGGTGTGTTTTGTGGTAAAATGTGAATATTGGGGTGTGTTTTGGGATAAAATATGAAAATTGGGGTGTGTTTTGGGGGCTCAAAAAGGAATTCCAGGGTTCACGGTCGGGTTTGGGGTGCACAGGTTAGTTTTGGGTTGCACTCACTGAAGTGGGGAATAGTGATATTTATGTCTCCGCTATGCAACACCTACTCTACTGTTGCAATGTGCCTAGTATTAGTATGCATTGGAATGGAATGCGATGTTATGGCATGCGTCGCAACTATGTATGTGCCTTTGGCACGCGAGTGGTACGCCCGCTGTGCATGGGGGCACAGCGTCCACCATTGAGAAGTGCTGGGGGGGCTGGACAGCTGTGAGGGCAGCCAAGGTGGTAGGGCATCGGGTCACTCAGAGGTTAGTCTGGGTGATGGGGGACAGGTGCCGGCGAGTGTCCTCCAGTGTTGGGTCACCCATCCATGAAGGGTGTGTGCCACTGGGCGGTCCTTCAGGGCTAACCATGAGGGGGAGAGATGGAAAGCTTTGATAAGGGAATGCGGGGGAGTGGCCTGGGAGAACGGCTTGATGTCAGGCAACCTTGAGCGTGGAGGGGCATAGAGCGCCCTTATGGGAGGGGCATAGAGTGCCCTTATGGGAGAGGCATAGAGTGCCCTTATGGGAGGGGCATAGAGTGCCCTTATGAGGAAGCACCAGCCAGCATGAAAGGGGCAAGCCTGTCCCGAGGGGCACAGAGGCAGACAGTAAGAGCATGTGCACAATGCAGCCTGGAAGGAAACCCCTAGATGGGGGGGAGGGCGGAAGCAACACCAGGCATCCAGGGAAGAGAGCTCATAAGGGCCATTTGGGAGCCTAGGCTGGGTGGCCCTTCAGGGGTGGAGGGGCGATCGTGGGTGGGGAGTGGAACAGGTGCCTTGCAGTGTTGTCCTTGAGGGGGCATAGAGCACTCTGGAAAGGAGGCCCGTGTGAGAGCACCAGGCAACCTGGGAGGGTACCTGGAAACCCTGGAGGTCACCCCATCTGAGCACGTGGGTGGTGAGCCCACGAGAGACCACCGGGCATCCTACAAGGCCGGCCCTTCACAGGGCACCCGGAAACCTGGGAGGGCAGCCCATGACGAGAGCATCCTGGGAGGTCAGCCCATGAGGCAGCCACTAGGCATCCAGGGAGGGCAGCCCTTCATGGAGCACCTGCAAACCTGGTGCCCATGAGGAGGGCACTGGCAGCTCTTCACTGAGCACCTAGAACTCTGGTGCCGTGAGGAGGGCAGTCCTTCACAGAGCACCTAGAAACCTGGGAGGTCCGTCCATGAGGCGGGCACCCTGTGGGACAGCCTTTATGGGTGGCACCTGGGTGCATGAAGGGCATCACACGAGGGTAGAACTGGGCATCCTGAAGCCCATGAGGGGCACACTTTGAAGCCTGGGCGGCCGGCCCAAGAGAGGAGCGCCTGGGGATGTGCATACTTTGAGGTCGGCCCTGGCCTGGCAGCGAAAGGAACCCCCAAGAAGGGCACTGCAGAGCCTCCGTGTGCAGTCCTCTAGGGGGCACAGATCAACCTGGGTAGGTATCCCATGAGGGGGCATGGTGCAGCCTGGGAGGGTGCACTGCGCTTGATGCCCCTCTGTGGGCCTGGGGGGAAGGCGAGGTGGGAGGCGCACGTGAACCTAGGTATGTAGTACATGATGGGGCACATGGTAGTCTGGATAGGCAGCCATGGTGGGGGGCACCCGAGAGCCTGCACTGTAGTCTTTGAGGTGGAACTGGCCAGCCTGGGAGGGTAGACCAAGAGAGGGGCGCCAACAAGCCAGCCCCAGGCACTCTGGAGTGCCGCTGAGACATACCCCTAAACGTGTTAAGTGCAAGCTTAGGCCGTCGAGAGCGTGAATCATGCCCATGCAAGGGCGGGCGCCCGCCCTCTCCTCGGCATTTTCACAGCCACAGCCACAAAATGTAAATATTTAATCAGGACAGGCAGCCCTGAAATTAAAAGACTGCCTCCGTTGCCACGGCTGCCCCAGGCTGCAGGTTCTAAATGATGCGACCGTTTTTTAACATGATCTGTTCATGTTAGAACTGAAATGATCTGGCCCTGATAGGGCTGTCAGTGCTGCATGGCCGTCAGTGGACTGGCTGGGGGCACTCCCTCCCCCATCCGTTGGTGGGCCCTGTGGGTGGACGCACAGGTCAGCCCTATGAGGTGGGCGAGGTTAGAGGCGCCCGCTCCCGGAGGCCTGCCCTTCCCATGGCTATCTCTGGCTGGCGTAGGGCATGAATAATGCAGCCATCCCCTGCAGCTTGCGCCGAGAGGAAGGTATGTGCACCGGCGCAGTGTACGATGTCCACGTCAGAAACCAAGGAACGGCACCTACTACCGGAGAATCCACCCTCATTCCTTCCCCACATAGGAAGCGGCGGGCAGCTTCTCTTCGCCTTCTCCAAAGGGATACAAACAACAAAAAAACAAACAAAAAAAACCACCACACGAACATCAGCCCTGGGGTGGCTTATTTTTCCACCGTAAATTAGTGTAGTGAACGAGCCGAGCTTCCCGGGGTGTGGGTGTGACAAGGACCACACGAGAATGCAATGCACCAAAGGTAGCCCCAAGGATGGCATGCAGGGTACCTCTCTGGTTTGCTTGTGTTTGTTCGGTGCATGTGTGTATTTGCCTCTGTGATTGTATAAACTGCACGTGCGGGCTAGTGTTTGAGTGCGTGTTACCACCTTCAGTATGCGCCTTGGTCTGTGCTGGTGTGTGCACCTGTGCTTTTTGTGAGCCCTTGTGGTGCAGTGCCGGCGCGCAAGAATGTATTGTGTGTATGCGTATCTATCTGGCCTGGATTTTAGAGAGAGGGAATGACTGCACGTACCTGTGCACGTGTTTGTATGTACATGCCTAATTTTTATATAATTGCCTGTGTGTGTTTACCATGCTTCTGTCAATGTTAGGGTTTGTGTGTTCCTGTCCTGTGTATTACACGTGCTTATGTCTTCTATGAGTGTGTGTGTGGTTGTGTTTAGGTATGTATATGGTATTGTACTTTGGTTTTGCGAGTATGCATGCTTCTGTCTTCTATGAGTGCGTGTGTTGGTGTGTGTGCTCTTGTGCTGCGCGTGTGCGAGTATGCATGCTTCTGTCTTCTATGAGTGCATGTGTTGGTGTGTGTGCTCTTGTGCTGCACGTGTGCGAGAATGCATGCTTCTGTCTTGTATATGTGTGTGTTTATGTGTGTGTGCTCTAGTGCTGCGCATGTGCGAGTAGGCATGCTTCTGTCTTGTATGAGTGCATGTGTGTGTGCAGTTATGTGCGTGTGCTCTTGTACCGTATGTGTGCATACGGGTGCGTGTTGTGGATGTTTGTGTATGCTTGTATTGATGTGGCCCACGCACACTAGAGGCAACTATGGGCATTCGCGCGCCCACGCTATGCACCGGTCACTGCAGTGCCCATCCCCCAACAAGCAATACAATTACATGCCAATCATGAATTATTGAACGCGCTTCACCTCTTCCAAAACACAGGGGTGTCCCTCCTTCGACCGGCGCAGGTCCCTAATTCCCAGCGGTGTTCCCTGGCATGCAAGTGCACTGACTGCTAAGTCATAGGGGCATATTCACAAGGAGTTATCGCCGCGTTAGCGGCACCTTTCTGCCGCTAATGGGCCTATCGCTAGGTATCGCCCACTAACGCCAGATTTCTTATCACCATCGCGCTGATGTTAGCGGCAGTTTTCACCGCCATTCCCTGATACTATCGCCATGTAGCTACGACTTGTTAATACGCCGCTAACATGGCGATAGTTTTCAGGGTTAGGCGGCGATAAAAAAACTGCTGCTAACTGGCGTTTGCGATAGGTATCGCCGGTCCTTGTGAATATGCCCCAATGTTCTTAAAACTGCCAAAACTAGCTTAAGTAGCCCTTGTGTCTAATATTGTTTTTAGTGCTCTTGAGGTTTTTATTGACACTGTAATATTGCTGATATTTTACTGATTATTATTTTTATTTACTATGCACGTTTCAATTATGCATATGTGATTAAAATTAAAGTTGATGAACCTTACTTTATCTAGCATTTCACTAATATCACCGTGTTTATCTCTACTGAAACTGCATTCAAGCGTATGCAGGCATACATCTGTTTTTCTGCTGAGTTATCACTTCTTTTTAAAGCTGAACAAATACAGCCATATAAATGTATATAAGGGCCCGTCAGAGACCGGAGTAGACTGGGCTGCACCTCCCTTCTTGGTTCTCTGATTAGGATGTCAGCTGGAGTGCCTCATCCCTTGGTGCCTCTATTAGTCTCTAGTATTCTTTCAATTCTTGAGGATTCCATCTTATCTCCGGGGGAGTTCTCGGTTGTACCTAGGAGTTGTAAACTATTAAGTGACAAGGCTCCACACACCGTAAGAAGGTACCGCTTCTTATCATCATTTTGCTCATTTTTTGTCTAAGTAGAGATACCTTGCGGTTAGCAGGACACTGGGACTGACACCAATGGACTCAAGGGGGCACATTCAAAGTTTGCTTGGTTTAACTAACTAGAGTTGTCATGGGCAAGAAGAAAGTCGGCAGCTGTAGGCATGTATCTACCTCCCCAGTAAAAACCACTTCCATTGATCTAATGCTAGAGCGGGCAGTGAATGTCATCAGCACAGAGATCGCTCTTAAGGAGAGGAGGCTCTCCCTTAATACGGGTGGAGGGGGGGGTTCAAACACAAATTCTTGCCCTCGTCCCCCTTGGATACATTTTCCACATCAAGTGGAGCCTATTTAGATGTTGCACCCAACCATATTATAAACTCTCCGGACAATAGGTTATCTGCCAGCCCCACCTTACTGCGGAGCTGTGGTTGCACATTGGCACAACCCAGAAAATCCAGAAAATCCAAACGTGGTGCGCAGCACAAGCAACCTAACAGCACTGTCATTTTGTCACAAGAGGTACTCTTACAGGCAGCGGAGATGGTGGAGACAGTTCCCTGGTTCTGCCGCTTCCGTTACATACAGATGAAAGGTCCCCCAATATGAGCCAATTCCATCTGCTATGTCAATTAGAGAAAAGTTTTCATAAGTAATCAAATCGGAAATTTCCCCCTTATCAAACAGCTGGACTCCATCAAAGCCAAAATGGCGGCATTTAAACCCTGTGTGTGTCAGACGCTCCCAGGTGTCGGTAATTCATGTACCGAAACCAATGGGCCCAAGCACTTTGCAAATAAAGGTTGTACATCTACTGTTGAAATAAGCTGTTCTTCTCGTGCAACACTTGTATCCTCAGGAAGTAACGCTTTATTGGAACAGCCCGCCAAGATATGCTACCCAGAAATGCCCAGGGAGCATCTCCAAATACTGCAGACCTCATAGAATGTTCTACAGCGATAATTGCTCTTCGGCAGCCTGGAACGTGAAAGAGCTAAGATATATTAATCTAGGCAAGTGATATCAAATTAGTTTTTTTGTTTTTCCATATTTTTATGAATTTTTGTTATATTGCTTGTGGTCATAAATCTCTGTAGAAGAGAATATCAGTTTTGTTTGGCATAAATAGATCAGCCCAATGGGGCACAATTGAAGGTTCAATCTCATTGTCCAATACATGTAGTTGTGCAGTGACAACTAAGATGAATAATGTTGTGCTTGATGTTGTGGGTGTGAGTCATCCGAAAGGTATCCTGGCCCAATGGGGCCTAATCAATCAGGCTGCATCTGTCCAATGGGGTGTAATGGACATGCTCGGTGGTTATTTCAATGCTGGGTTGAACACTGTTACGTACACCCAAGGTAGCAAAACAACACCATGTATTTTAGGTCACGCAGTGTAACAATGTTATGTAAAATCATTTGTTTAACCTGTATAGTTTTATAACTATGTTATGTAAAATCATTTGTTTAAAATGTATAGTTTTATATTGGCCATTGACAATGATGCATTGGATGATGTTTATGTCATTAAGATTTATAGTAAAGACATGTTCCAATATGACTGTCACACACAGGGAAGTGCGGTTGGTCTGTCTTTAATGTTTATGGAGTGACCTGTAAATAGTGAGCTTTGAGTATGTGCAGGCATCATGAAGAAGGCTGAATAAACCGAAATGCATCTGACGCAGCAAGGTGAAATACCATATCTACCAAATAACTAAAAAAGCAATTCAATCATCACCCGTAGTGTTGTTTCATTAAAGGATTTGTGGCAGAAGTCAGTGCAATATATATATATAGATATATATATAGATATATATATAGAGAGATATATAGATATATATATTATCTACTGGCGGTTGCCAGTAGATAGTTATAGTTAGGACCACGTTTCCCTAGGAAAAGCATTTTTTGATGTGCTTATAACTTTGGCGTCGTGTGACGAATCTTTACGAAATTTTCCAAAAGTTCCTCTTTTCAGGTCAGCTCCTATCCTGAAAGTTTGGGGGGGATTCGTCAAGGGGGGCTAAGAAAAAAGGGGGGTCCCAAAATGTGTTTTCTCCATGCAATTTCCATAGGAAACTTTAGACACGGCTACAGGTCAAACTGCTGAACGGAATTACGCCAAATTTGGCAGGGGGAAAGGTCTTGGTCCAGAAAGCACACTTTTGTTTAAATGGGGTAAATCCGTTCAGTAGTTTTTGAGAAATATCAAATTTTCCAGATATCGATATTTGAGAATTCTGGCATCTGATTGGCTGAGGCGTTATGAGCAAGAGCTTGCGGCTTATTGGCTGCGAACTGTTGAAACTAGGAAGTGTTGGCAGCCATTTTGTTATTTACCACTCTCCCTCTACAAGGCATCAGGTCCGTAGTTCTACCTCTGCGAGGCAACACTAAAAATATACCGCAGCTCCCTCTGTGCGAGATACCCCTTTCACGGTCCCTCTCCCCACATCACCAGCTTGCAGCTATGCCTTTAGAAGCCAGTCCGTCGGCTCGCTGCTGTGCGACTGCGAGCTGTCAGCCATTTTGTGACTCAGTCCGTCAGCTCGCATCTCTCCCTCTAAAAGGCATCGGATCCGTAATTCTACCTCTGCGAGGCAATACTGAAAATATCCCGCAGGTCTGTCTGTGCGAGATACTCCTTATACGCTCCCTCCCCCGCTTTACCTCTATGAGCCACTTCGTTAGCTCGTTTTACGCTGCCTGTCCCCACATCATCAGCTCGCGGCTATGCCTTTAGAAGTCAGTCCGTTGGGTCGCAGCTCTGTGTCTGCGAGTGGTAGGTCCGTAGTTCTAACTAAAAATATACCGCAGCTCTGTGTGTGCGATATACCGCTTTCACGGTCCCTCTCCCCACATCACCAGCTCGCGGCTATGCCTTTAGAAGCCAGTCCGTTAGCTTGCAGCTCTGTGTGAGCGAGTCGTGGGGCCCGCAGCTCTACCTCTCTGAGCCACCTCGTTAGCTTGTAGCTGTGTCTGTGCTAGCTGGCCCGTAGGCCCGTTACTCTCCCTCTGCCAGTTAGCCCATCGGGTTGCAGCTCGGAGGGCTCGCAGCTGTATCTCTGTGAGCCAGCCCGTTAACTGATAGCTGTGTGTCTGCTAGCAGGCCTGTTGGCCCGTTGGTCTCCCTCTGCAAGTCAGACCACAGCTCTCCCTCTGCGAGCCAGTATGGTGCTGTGCTTTTGCGAGCCAACAGCTCGTAGGTCTCCCTCTGCGAGCTGAGCCCACGGGCCGCAGCTCTTCCTCTGCGAACCTGCCCCACGGCCCGCAGGGGTCTCTCTGCTAGCCGAACCGCAGCTGACACTCTGCGAGCTGAAATTGGGAATATAAGGCGGCTCTAAAAAGAGCCTTTGTGTTTATTAGTTGGAGCTACATGTAAGTGCGAATGCACAGCATCAGGTTAATCAGGAAAACTCAGTTTCCCTCATCTGTGAAGTGTACTCCATCACTTCTGTAGATATCAGCCATATCAAAACGTATGTTGTTGTTGTAGATCGACCCCATTCTATGGTCTCTGAGGTATGCAGACACAGCTTTGTTGACATTCTTCCTAGATTTTTCAATCTTATGACAAAATTGGTTTGACCATTTCCACTTCTGTCTTTGCCATATATTGGAATATACAAAGACAGTTTGAGGCAAAAGTAACATCAATTGTCCAAAGGTGTCCTTCATAAGCATTTCCAAACCTACCCCAGTCAATGTGCCTAGATCATTACCACCACAGTGCACAATCATGAGATCAGGGTGTTGGAGATGCAAACACGTTTTAACCAAAGGGAGCAATTGGTTCCACGTCAATCCTCTCTGTGCAAACCATTTAATGTGCACATTATGTAACCTAGGTCTAAGTCAATACGTCTCTGTTCTGCATACCTCTTGCACCAGAAAACATAGCTATGTCCTACAATCCACACTAGCATTTTGAAGGTATGGCTAGAAGATATAGATAAATGTCTGTAGCTCATGCACTGCATTCGTAGAATGAGAGATATGTTTAAACATGGGGAACAACTTTTTTTTACATACAAAACCTTAACCGATTGGGAGATGAAATGTATTGTGTCCTAAAAAGTAGGGTGTATATTAGTTTTGATGAAAAGCATCTTTGTGATTGGTTAATAAAAAAGCAGTTTATACGTGGAGTACATATTATAGGATGACATTTGCTCAGCTCAACCACACCTGCTAATTGTATTTGGAAGGTGCAGTTCAAACTTGAAAGAATGGTGAACTTTTGACCTCCACGTGCCTTTAAATGTTGGAGAAAATGTTGCAAAAAAAAATATCAGTTGGTTTAAAGAAATGATGAACTTTTAACCTGCACGTGTCGTAGAATGTTCTAGAAAGTGTTGATACAATACGTTGAACTTTTCACCTGTATGTGTCCTTAAAAAAAGTGTTTATATGGAAATTTCAAAAATAACCAATAAAGAGAGGTTTTACAATCGAAAAAAAAAGGAACTATTCTGATTTGTTCTTTACATGTATTTATGTGTGGAGCAACAGGGAAATTGTGCCATTACTGGTTCCATTCTTGATGAAAGCGGTGCATTACATGTACTGTGTGACAAGAAAAGAATTGCATGCGTTTGTGAGATTTGAAGTCTGCATACCAACTACGAAGGTAAATTAGAAATTAAGAAGGTGTGCTATGTGTTTTGTAGTAGTGGTTAAGTATTTGAGATGATATTTTTAACTTTACAAGTATTTTTTATTTCTAAATAACATAGTGTTAGTAAAGTCTGGTGTTTTATTGGTTCTAAATTATGCATAATGTGTAACTAGTTGTTAAACAAGTACTTTATATATGTTTAGGAGTTTTCGCAAAGAAAAAGTGTAAGTTGTTATCTGTAAAAGACTGTGGGCCATATTCTCAAGATGAGCGATAACATTATCGCCGCTTTAGCGGCAGTTTCCTGCCGCTAAAGCGGCGATAATGTTATCGCCATTCTTGTGAATATAGCCCTGTATGGGTTTGGAAATTCCATGTAGCGTTAATTTCGATTTGTATATCTATTCCGGCAAGATAAACAGAATCTCGCACGTTTGGAAATTATGCTCAGTCTGGAAATAGTGGAGAAGGGGTCACAGTAGAAAATTCATGTGTTATTAAGTTAACATAGATGGGAAAAAAAGAAGAAATGTTATGTGCACAGTTTGTGGTCTCATTTTTTACACTGAGAGGTAGATTTCAATGTCAGTCAAGGCTGGTGTGGTACTGCGAGGCTTTGCATTTGGGTGTTCTTAGGAAATCTAAGTTGTTAGGGAGCGTTTCTTCAGAAGTAATTTTTTTTACATATGTGAGAGATAAAAAATAAATGAAAATGTTCTTTGTATATTTTCTGTACGATTTTGTTCACAGTGGTAAAGTAAATATGATTATTAGTGATAGTAATTCTCACGGTGTGTTCCTCTGCTGAATATACGCAGGCGTTTAAGTGGTCCGGGTGTTATTAGTAGTAGGCTCCGCCACCCCTTTAAGAGAGCCGCCAATTTTTTCATCCCAGTTAAAGGTGTTAATATACGTATAGTAAATGGACGATACATAAAAAGTTTGGAATTATACCTTCATTTACTCTGTCTACCTTGCAGCACCATTTTGTGCCCCCAGCAGTACTGTTTATAAAAATAATCTAATACAGCCTTTTGTATTATAAAAATAGCACTTATAGGTTTATTGGCATATTGGTAGAATTTGTACTATATAAAGAATGTTGCAATCAGTTTCAATGGTATAAAAATGCACTGTATTATGTAGGAAATATTACATATGCATAGGTTGGGATGTCATTTGTTTACTGTAAGGTACATTTGAGTATAAGTGAAAACAGGTGATATACTGCGAACCCGTTCAGAATGTGCACAGATTACATAGAGAGTAAATGGACAAAGTAAACTTGCACGTTGCTTTGTGTATGTATGCATAGTTTGAATCATTTGATGATACTTTAAGACTTTGGGGTCGATTCCGATCCCGGTCGGAGGCGCACCTAATACCATTCGGTCGGGAAAAGAGCCAGGCTAATGCCTGTTTCCCGACCGATCTGCACATACGTCCGAACGAGCAAGTACGATGCGCACAACTGCCCAAATCCCGACCCAGTCATACTCA